>CM054156.1:22357885-22397885 GCA_028751875.1 Rapana venosa | reverse complement strand
GTTTGCTTTCATCATCATCATCATCACTTTCTCAAGATTTAAAAAAAAAAAAAAAAACTTAACTGGTAAACAAATTTCATTCTTTTATTTGACTGCAAATCTCTTTACAAGACTACACAGGAAATTGTTTTTCTAATTCAATATACAGTCATGTCTACCACATTGACAGATGATCTATAGTCAAGGATCCTTTCATTTTCTTGATAATAATAATAATGATGATGATGATGATGATGATGATAATAATAATAATAAATTAATAATAACAATAAATGGAATTTTCTTGAGGTAATAAATGGAATTTTCTTGAGGTAAGCATGTTATGAAAAGGTGCCTAGAATTTTTGATTTTTTGGGGGGGTGGGGGAGTGGGGGAGGGGTAGAAAACGATTACTACTGAAAAGGGAAAATTACCGACTGATAAAAATGTTTAACTCATCAGTTGTGCTGGGCTTCTAGTAACTGTAAGTGGCCTCACATCAACCTGATACTCCTAATGTTCTCCCTCTAGTCTGTTGGTTCGAGAAGTGTGCACAGCAGAGAAAGCCTTGGAATGGTTGTCTACGGTGATGTCCAGGTGATGAGTAACTGCTCTAGATGAGGTGACATCAAAGCCAACGAACCAAGCAAAAAAAAAAGCACAAGTCAACAAAAACAACGCAACAAAAATCAGGGAAACCAAAGAGCAGTCATGAATACCTGAAGCAGCTTGTAGTACTTTTGCATGTGCAGCAGGGCCAAGTTCAAGGTGTCTCTGAGTTCCGCACATTCTACATCTTCATTCATCTTCAGCAGAAACTCATGGATGAAGGCGGCCGCCTTCTGAAAATCTGCACAGTCCAACAAGCAGCTGATAATGTAAATCAATAAGTAAATTATGTTTGATTGTATTTCTTGTGAATATGAACATCCATGAACAAAAAGTTGAAAAACTGTAAAATAAACACTAAATAGTCTCTCCCCCCCCCCCCCCCCCCCCCCCCAAATCAAACCCATACCACCACCACCCTCCTTCCTCTCCCCTAAAAAACAACAAACAAAACAAAGCTTACACACAAAAATGTATAGCATGACTACCACTACAGTCTACTGATACTGTGATAGTGGTACTTTTGACTGAAACTAGTGAAAATAAAGACTAAAGTTCACCAAGAAGCTGGTTGCAAAATCTTCAGCTAAGTTAGTTGTCAAATTGACTTCAAGATATTTACAAGTATGAATTTACAACACAACAGAGACTTTTGTCTTACCATAATACCATTTTTCATGAGCTGCCAAAAATCCTCCTTTTCGAAAAAGCAATATGTTACTCTTATTTATGTAATTACTTTTAATTGGAGATCTCTAGCAGCAGTATACAACTTTACAAGTTGTTCAGTTGTGTTTGCAGCCCAACTACAGTTTCAGATAATAAAACATCCTCAGCAAAAAGTAATACAAATAATTCTTCCAAACAATTAGAGAAAAGTACACCATGTTTGCCATTGTTAATCATATTCTGAGCTAGCTCATTAATAAAAAGAGAAAATAGCATAGGGCTGCAGACATCTCCCTGTTTAACGCCTGTTGTACAATATATATAACCTCTGAATTTTGCTCCGCATCTGACCTTTGCTTTGACTACATCACACATACTTTTAATACAACAAAACAATTTACCTATTTTCTTAATATTGCATTATTGGCCACAATAGTTTTCTTGAAAAGGAATCAAATGCTTTTTCAAAATCAATGAAAGCTACGTATCATTTTCGATTATATGCAAATTGTTTTTCTATAACTGCTAACAAAGTAAAAATATGACCAACTATAGAATGATCTTTTTTAAAGCCCGCTTGGTGTTCTCCCGTAATATCATTGAATTCTACCCATTCTTGCAGTCTGCTGTTTATAATGGAGCTATACATTTTCCCATTTATGTTACTATTGTTAGACAAAGAAATCCCTCTAGATCGTTATTAGTTTTGCTTTGCTTTGACTACATCACACATACTTTTAATACAACAAAACAATTTACACTATTTACCACCTTCATCACCTTTCTTGTACATCAGCAACAAAACAGACTCTGTCCAACATTCTGGATATACCCCCCTTTTAAACAGATTATTAAACAATTTCATTTTTTAAAAAGTCTACTGCAACATCGCCTGAGTACTTAACATTTCTGTAATAACTTGATCTGGAACAGCTGCTTTTTTACTCTTAGTCTTAAACTTTCTAATGGCAGTACTGATTTCTTCCTTAGATAGGATGATTCAAAGCATGATTTATAATCTGTGATATCACTATTCCTATCTCTTCTACCAAATTCTGGGTCTAAGGTATAGGATGATTTAAAGCATGATTTATATCTGTGAGGCCTGTGATATCACTATTCCTATCTCTTCTACCAAATTCTGGGTCTAAGGTATAGGATGATTTAAAGCATGATTTATATCTGTGAGGCCTGTGATATCACTATTCCTATCTCTTCTACCAAATTCTGGGTCTAAGGTATAGGATGATTTAAAGCATGATTTATATCTGTGAGGCCTGTGATATCACTATTCCTATCTCTTCTACCAAATTCTGGATCTAAGGTCGGATTTGCATTTCTGTGATCAGAGCAACTTGCCATTTCTTCATTCCTAACATCTTTTTCAAGACTACTTTTAAAATGAATGAACCAGTTCTGAAGTGAAATATCATTCTGAGGCTGAGTTTGCTTCCGGGACAGTTTATGGACAGTTTGCCAAAAGGTATTAAAAACATTTTTTTTCCAGAAGCCTTTCTTCTGATTGTTAGAACTAATAGAAGACTCTATCAACTTGTGCAGCAGTCCGTTATTAAATGATCTTTTCTTTTCGAACAATAAATGCTTGTATTCCCTTCTGGCTTGGCAGAAAATGTACCGATCATCTTTAGTTTTAAGGAATTTTCTTAAACGTTTGCAAACATTTGTTCTTGCATCTTTACAGTTTTTATCAAACCATTCTCTTTTGCTTTTGTTTCAATCTACATAATATATATATATATATATATATATATATATATATATATATATATATATATTGCGTTTCATGCACTCTGCTCGTTTCCTCAGAATATCGTTCAATGTCTCTAGAGCTGCATCTACATCACTTTTGATTAGCTGAGCTGCTTCTAAAAACTGTTGCTGAGTTTCAAAACTGTTGATGTTAGCAATAAAATTTTCAATCTGTTCTGATTTCTAATCAAACTTTTCAATAAATCAATCTTTGCATTTTTCTGACTATGTACAAGGAAGGAAGAAGCCGTTTCAAAGCCATTTCATGCTTTCATTCTCTCCTTCTTGTTTTCAAACAAGGAAGAAGCCATTTCAAAATAAAATTCTAGTGGAAAATGATCTGAGTCTATTCTCTCCTGTATATGTACATGCAGTTTACACTTGTTTTGAATCAAATTATAAAAGTCTGTTGATATCATCATCATGTAATATTAATCAACCACACTGCTACCAGTTTCAGACACATATAATGTACATCTTCCATCAGGGTCACCTTTACAAAACCCATTCAAAATGCATAGACTCAAACTACTGCACATGTTTAACAAAGATTTTCTGCACATGTTCAGTGTTCCATCTTCAGAAGAACGGGTGATCTCATCACATGAGAACACACTTCTATCTGCAAAATCATACACCGTTTCCTCTGCATCACAGGAACACAGTTAGCAGTAGGCATTCCTCAAGAGTACTTACGCCGTTTCTAATGTGTAACAAGGTGTAGTAAGGTGAATTTTCTGGATGTACATATGCACACACAAATACATCTTTATCAACATTAAACAATTTTTTACTGAACACAAAGGATAATATTTTTATACTGTCCACAATCACACAGGAGATTACGTACATATGGCATTAAATCATTTTTAATGAGGCAGATTACTCCCCCTGATTGTCGGCCTCATGCTGATAATTTCACTGCGGGCTTAACAAATGCTGTGTAGCTGTTAAACAAAGTAGTCTTCAACAAAAGTTTCTACTCAACATAACATCAAAACCTAAAATGTATGCTATGCTGCGTATGCAGTCCAAATCATTTAATTTAGAAATAAAGCCACAAATGTTCCAGTGAAGAAAAGAAATCTACCTGTTATTATTTGAGCAGTCTGTTGGTGAACTTTCTTCATTTTGAACATTATCCAGCAAGGAAATGTTAGAATGAACACTACGCATACTGTGAGTGAATTTGTGTACACATGTTTGTGTGCTATATGGGGGTGCATGCATGTCTTATGAGCATGTGTGTGTGTGTGAGTTCACTCAGAGTGTGTGTGTGTGTGTGTGTGTGTGTGGTGTGTGTGTGTGTGTGTGTGTGTGTGAGAGAGAGAGAGAGAGAGAGAGAGAGAGAGAGAGAGAGAGAGAGAGAGAGAGAGAGAGAGAGAGAGACAGACAGACAGACAGACAGAGAGCGCACACAAGCCCACGTCTGTTGCTGTTATTATTACAGGTTATATGTGTATACATGCAATGGCTTAAATTTCATCCCTCACGCTTTCCTTCTCTCCTAGCACCGGTATCATGTTTGACTGTGATTTTCACACCACTGCAAACATCAGTCCGATATGGGTTTTTGTTTTTATTTTGTTTTTTTACAGCTTTTGCTAAATTATGGTAATCATATCATTTTAACCCGTACAGCGCGTACAGCGCGATGGGCCACGATCTTGGCTTCCTGGTAGACTTGGATGGGCCACGATCATGGCCTTGCATAAGTCAGGTTCAACATCAGGTTCATATTATTGTAACTTTAGGGGAAAGTGCCTCCTTTTCACTTGGTAGGGTTCCTCAAGTGTCTAACTTCCAGTCCTTTGTGTGATTAGGGTTACTAGGAGTGATGATGATCTGGAAAGGAATGTTGTTGACACCACCCTAAAGGAGTCAGTTGAAGTGATAGGCTAGTGACCAACATAAGACGCTGAATGAAGTGGAGTCTTATCTCACACTTCTAATGCCTTTAACACATGTTGCTTGGCCTTGTTGTTCATTCTGTTCTGTGTCTCTGCCATGAAAGGGGTGTAGTTGATGAAAAGTAGAGGGTGAGGTGGCTTACCCTTCAGGGAGTTTTTTCAATACAATTTGTGGGATATCTCCTGCTACATACTACGTAATGTCTTTTTTGTTTTTTGTATCACATTCTACATTGTCTCTACTTTCCAAAAATGTATAGGTTTACCTATCTAGTGTTAATCATAAGCGTGTAAAAACCCTAAAACAGAACAAGGTAGCCACTGCTAAACATTCTTGGTTTTAAGTGCAATTCCTGTGAGCGCCAATAATTATATCCAGCAGTGGAAGGGTTAAACTGTTATGGGTTGCCATAACTACAGCTGTACAATCTGTGTTTGCTCATGATTTACTCAAGTTGCAGCTTACAAAGAGAAAAAACACCCTTTCCCCGTCACTTAGACACTGTTTACAATATCAGTGTATCTCTTAAAATTATAACGTTTATAATCTAAAACCATTAAATTGAAATGAACATTTTTTGGCAATGGAAAATGGACATAACCATTCAAATGAGTGATTCAGTGAATCATTTGAAAAGTGTGCAGTGACCGTAACTGGGATAAACAAATATGGCGGCTAGGTACGCACCTCGTCGCTTTATCACCATTTTGTTTTACGTTTCTTTCTTCTCCACATGATGTTCGATGGAAATGCAATCAATACAGCACTTAATATCCATGCTAAAAAGCAACACCGTGCAGAAATAGTCTATCCCATGATTCTTAATGTTTCTGTTTCAAATGCTACTTGAAAGGGTCGAAACTTTCTGCAGTCTCGTTTTCAATCCAGTGGTGATCAATTTCCGCCCTTTTGCTCCTCTTTGTAGAAAATAGTTTCTGAGTCAAAATACTATGTTTTTCTATTTTCTCAATATTTTGATGACTAAAGCTTGTTTTGAATAGATTTTAACACCACAGTTTTGCTCTCTGCCAATATTGTAAAAAGAACCGCAATCATCTATAAAACCTACTTATTCTCTGTAAATCCCTTCATATATTCATACGCCCTTCACTACGGCCGCCATCTTGAGGTGTCTACCAGTCGAAGATTTGCTTCGTCAAAATCGTAGATCATCTGCAAGGATCGAAACTGAACTACATTTAAAAACACCTCAACAAATAGACTAGTCTTTCTTGTAATGGCCGATACCGATAAACTGAACATCGATAGTATTATAGCAAGACTATTGGAAGGTAAGTTCACTACCTTGTATTCTGAGATTATAAGGAAGTCTTCCTTTTTTTGCTGTAATATTGCGTTCAGTTATGTAAAATTAATAAGAAATGGATATTCTGGATTATAAACGAAGAAACACGACCAGTAAAAGTGTTAGTATGTACTTGTGCAACTGGTTATCCGCTATATTCGATCATTGGACACAGAGTAAACATCGTCTCGTCCTGTTTTGACAAGTTCCGTGTTTTTGTGCGGATTTCATAGACTTTGGAGGGTTGGGGGGGAAAGGATGCTTGCTAAATATTTTGTGATGTATTATCGAAATAAGACTGGAAGCTTAGAAGTATCGTGTAAATGCGAGACTATTCTATGTGCACTGTATGGTACCAGTACCACATAGTCATAGGCCAATACGGTTGATGACAATTTTCTGACTCATCTTTTTGTTGTGTATTATTATGAATACTAACTGCATGTGAATTGCAACTGTTCTACATTTGTAGGTCAGCTGAATAACAATGTTGTATCGTATATGTCTGTTCTAGTGATATGGGAGGACCTATTGAAAATGGGTCAGACTCCAAGCATCATATTGTAGGGGGGGTGTGTTTTTAAATTTGAGTTGACAGTAACTGAGTAAGGCCTAATAAAAGTAATATGAGTAGAGTTAATTTATTCAGGGGTGTAAAGTTTTATAGATAAATATCTTCACTCGACATTTGGTTTACAAAACTTACTTTTTGATAGCGTCAAGATTTTTGCTCAAAGTATTTCTATTTTTTCCAGACTGACTTAGCCGTTCTCTTGGACTCCTTGTCTTTTTTTTTTTTTTTTTACACTTATTTCCCCCCAGAATTGTCTATTTCCCCCCAGAATTGTCGGTCTGTTTAGAATGTTCCCTCTTCTTTCCCTTTCACTCCAGTCCTCTAATTTCTTCTGATAGTTCATTAATTGACGATTAAGATTGCATACTACTACAGAAATTTATATCCAGAATCATAATTGACACTTTCATCCTAATACTATAGTATAATGTAAAACATATCAGCTATCAAAATTAGTTTTGTTTTGCCTAGACTAGGTAGAGCCAATGTTATTGCCCATGATTAATGTGTCTCCTCAGTGGTGGTTTAATGAAAATACAGATTTCATTGTGCTTATGTCCATATGTTGCTTTTAAAAAAATCACAACTGACACCTGTTCCTTCTTATAAGAAGTAAATGCTCATAAGACAATCTGACTACTTGTGAGTGCTGCTTTGTCATTAAAATGGGCATGTACTGAATTTTCATGCTCTTTGGCAGCTCAGTGGAAGTTTGCATGATCTCTGAATTTTGTAGTTGTACATGTTTGTAAACATTCATGAGCTAGTGTCAGATATGATGGTGGACATGAAAACTACTCTATTCACCAGTTATAACTGGCAAAACTACTTTTTTTCTTCATCATTATAGTAGTGTCATCCATCTTTAATAGGAGGCACCGTGGTCGAGTGGTTTAGGCAGTCATCTCGTGATCCAGAGTCGTGGGTTCGATCCCCGCTCGGCTCGGTGTTGTGTCCTTGGCAAAGACACTTTACTCCTATTTTCCTCACTCCACCCAGGTGTACAAGTGGGTACCAGCTCTGCTGGGGAAGTATCTGGCGACAGACTAGCGTCCTGTCACAGGGGTGGTGAAAAAAAACAACCATCAGTTCGCTTAACCTACAGAAACCGGGATAAGCTCCGGCTCTATGGGCCTTCTGGCTCGAAAGAACATACTTTTTTTATTTTTATATCCATCTTTAATGAAAGTCTCAGCTTCATGACCCTATAAGTGTAGACATTTTTCATGTCCAGCACCATAAAAATGACTGTGATCTGACATTTTGATCTTCCATGTTAATATTAAATAAGAAAAAAAACCAGGGGGGAGAAGCGGGGGGTACAGAAATCCCCTGTGGGGCCGCCAGGAGCCAGTTAGTATAATTAATAGCATCCCCATTTGCAAATTCTGTGCTAGTGATTCTCTCTTTTCTAATTCTACCCCTCTTTCTATTTCTGCCTTATTGAAGTTATTCATTTTCTTCGTCACCCCCTTTTTGGCTATTTTCTGCCTTGTTGGGCCATTCTCCTGCCTTTTTTCCAGAAAGACTTAAAAGATTATGCTCTCCCATGCTGAAATCAAGGCCCCGTGTGTGAACGCACGCAGAACATCTTGCGCACACGTTAAAATCCTGTTCGGCTTTTCATAAGAGTAGGCCATTGTGTGCCAGTGGGAAGAGATAATTTACATTCGCATGCACACGGGAACTGGATGTAAAAAAGCACATAAGTGCTTATTCCATTATCCTCAATATAAAAGAATAAAATAAATAATTTTTTTAAATGAAGTCAGATGCACAGCAGCACAGTGCATTTTTGCTCATATGACAGAAACAATAATTGCTGTCTTGAGCATTTGATTAAGAAGAAGCAAAGATAACGCACAAGTTCTCTTTTGCTTTTAGTTTTCATGCAGGTTAATGGTTTATCTTTCAGAATTTTTATTTTATTTCACTTTTCAAAATTCTATGACCTGTGTTCTGTTTTTTTGTTTTTGGTGGGGTTTTTGTTGTTTTTTGCACGGGCCTTACGGCGCTGTCTCCATTACTAGTGAATCTTTTTAATGTTGGATTGATCTGTTTTTGGTTTTGCAGTTCGTGGCTCACGACCTGGGAAAAATGTTCAGCTGACAGAGTCTGAGATCAGGGGGCTGTGCTTGAAGTCTCGAGAAATATTTCTCAGCCAGCCAATCCTGCTTGAATTGGAAGCACCATTGAAGATTTGTGGTATGTCATCTCTGTTCGCCCCCCCCCCCCTTTTTTTTCCCCCGCCCTTTCTGTGTTGCTAAAACTGCATATAATGGAATGCATGTTTCTTGGACTGCTTTTTCCAGGAAACTGATTAGTGCCCTAAGCTTGTTCACAAACTGTACAAAAGACTTGTACTTTAAAAATAGTCTGAAAATAGATAAAACAGCCTTGCATTGTGTAGTGAACTTTGGTGCAACACAGACAACAATTACAAATTCTGGTAGTCAATTCTTTCTTTTTCTCTCTGTTTGTTTGTCTCGTTTTGCTGCTTGTATTTCTTTTGTGTGTGAAATATGTAACACTAATTGTTAAAAACTTCAGAGTTAACTAGTTCAACTCCCCCCCCCTTCTATATAACATTATTATTGAAATACACTTTGCAGAGATTTGTTTTTATAATTGTAGTCCTTGCATACTAAAGATTGTATTCTTCGCATACATGTATGTAATTTGATAATTGGGAATGGTAATCAATTCATCGTTCTAAGTTATAAACACAGATGATAAATCACTTAGAACTACCTCATTTGCTTACCTGGTTTTCCCCACAGATGGCCTGTTTGGATTTAACCTTTAGCACTCTTTTTGTGTTGGACTGCCTCTCTCTGTACCTGCTTTTTTTTTCTGATGAAAAAAAAAGTGAGCATCTACTTGTTTAGAACTGATACATATTCCTGAAAGGGAAATGTGGCTACTGAAATTGAGGGGAGGGGGACACATACACAGAAATCTCACCCTTGGTGAACCTTGGAGCTCTAGCTGAGGAACCCCCAAGAAAGGGAAGAAAAGAACTTGAAGCTGTACATATATTTTATGTGGATACTTATTTATTGTACATTTCTAAAGGAATGGATGAGGAATTCACTTTGTTTAAACTTCAGTTACTATGAAACAGATAAAAAGGAACAAAAATCCTTTGCATCAAATGCTTTTTATCTACTGATTTTGTTCTTGATGAAAGCAGACAAGATAAGTAATGATTGTACTTTAAGTTTCCAGCTGTAGTCATTTCATTTGAAAGCGCGGCACACTGTTCTTTCCTGACTTCATCACGTTGGTCAGGAGATGAAAAGGTAGCTCCTTTTAACTCCTAAAATGCTTCAGTTTCAGGGGCTGTGCCCCTGTCCCCACTTTTTTCCCACCTGGCATCAGATTCCATTTGTGCTTTACTGATTTGTGCAGAACAGATCCCTACAAAAGCTGTAGGTTCCAATCAGTGTGGGGCTTTAGTTGGCACAAAGTGTCTTCAGAAAAATTAGACTAGTTTGTATGCTCGTCCTGTGAAGGAAGCCTGTACAGAGTGTTTATCACCTCCTTTTGTGTTCATTTTCTTTGGTATTAGGCACATGTTCTTTATGTCTCTTTTTTCCCGTAGATGGAAGATGGGCATTGTAAGGCTCAAGAGCAGGAGAATGTGTATGTTTACATGTCCAGGCATTGTTTATTGAAAGTTAATTTGTATTTCACCACTGTTGAAGGTAGTGTTATTGCAGTATGAGGGAAGAAAAAAGGGGGGGAAAGTATTGGAATTGATTTATGATCTTTATTTGCAGGTGACATTCACGGACAGTACTATGACTTGTTGAGGTTGTTTGAATATGGAGGCTTCCCGCCAGAGAGCAACTACTTGTTCCTCGGTGACTATGTTGACCGTGGCAAGCAGTCTTTGGAAACGATCTGCCTCTTGCTGGCTTACAAGATCAAGTACCCAGAGAATTTCTTCTTGTTGAGAGGCAATCATGAATGTGCAAGCATCAACAGAATCTATGGCTTCTATGATGAATGTAAGTTGTCAGATTGTTGGAATGCTTGTTTTCATGAACTGTGTGTGTACTTGCTGTGAGTGAATGGCTATTGAGTACTAGGACCATTGAAAACTTGTGGTGGTGCAATTTTAATTTGAGTTACAAGAGCTGAAAGGGGTTATGGCTTGAATATTAAAAAAATGTGGAGTTCAGTTTGATGGTAAACAGAAGGAAGGTGAAGAATGGCATGTGGTGGCGGTGAATAAAAGGGACTGCATTCTGTGGCCATTCCTGAAACTTAACCCTAGTAGCGCTAAATAAACAGCAACAAGCCTCACTTCTATTGGCTGAATTAACATTGGCTAGCATTGTTTTGGAGCAGGGTGGGCTCAAACAACCCTTGATATTGATATATAAAACTGAATTAAATGTGTTAAGCTATAGATCACTGGAAAGTAGAGATAATATGCTTTTAAATGAGTATAATTTTATAATAGTGTGTAGTGTTTATGATTATATAAAAAAAAAAAAATTAAAAAAAAAAATCATGTGCGCACTACCGATCGCTGTTCCACTGTCAGGGCCCCGGATCAATTTTAACACGATAAGCAAAGTTCTTGCGGTGCATAAATGTCATGATTAGGTAAACACTATTTCTTGACATTAGTTTTCAAAAAATGAGGAGTTTGTATCGCTTTATCGGTCACCAAATACTCGGAAAAGTTCAGCGACAGGATCGACGCCATCGCGACCGTCATGGCGGAATGTGCGAAGTGGTGGCTTTCTATGACTAAAATACAAAGATCGCTTGATTTCATGTGATGCAAAGTACTCAGCAGCATAGGGATTTGACTCAACAACAGTTATTTCAAAGCCTCGTTGCGTCAAAATAAAGTAAAACAATCTGTGACGTCGAAATCGCCGAGTAGCGAAGAAGTCCATCCAGCAAAACTAGCACCGCTCGATTCAGTCCGATCGCGATCGATTTTTACCAAGTTTTTCAAAAATATTCCACAATCCTTACCTCATCGTCTCTCTCATTGTTTATTTCAACCAAATCCAGCCTCTAAAACTCCTCCTCGCTGTCAATTTTGTAAAAAAGCTCGAAAAACGCTTGAAGAAATTCTAGTGCAAATGCTGGCCGCCATTTTTGTTGAAGACGATCTCGGCTGGTCCGAAAAAAAATTAAAATACACTCTTAACCAATCAGATTCTTCGTTGCTTGTGTGTGTCAAACGACCTTCACCCCTTTCTGCGGGCCTACAACGGCCTTAACATTCATTGGCTGACCTTTGAAAGCGAAAGTAAGCTTTCAACTATGATCACCCACGTCATCCCGGAATATTCCGGGATCCGCCACACAGCCTAGACCCGCCTTTACCGGAATATTCCGGGAACCGCGCCACTAGGGTTAAGTAAGTGCTCTTTTTTTTTTTTTTTGCAACAGGCTTATTCTACCAGGAACTACCTTTCTTTCAGTGTTCCGCTCTCTGAATCCATGTCTTCTTTCAGAACATCTGGCTAGAATGCCATTTTTAGTGGCATATAACTTCTGCCATGATTTTGACTCCATCCACCTGTTGTGAATGACTGAATGAGTCTCGGTTTCCTTGTCTTTGTTCTTAAGTGTTTTTCTATGAAGGTGTGCTGTACTACCATTTTTACACAAGTGTGTGGTCAAAGGAAGGGAGGGGTGCATGGGGTCGTAGCATGTATGCTGTTTATGTCTGTATATAAGGTTTGTGCTTAGGGCATTGGTAAGGTTCAGTGCAAGAAGGGGGGCAGGATAGCCTTGTGGTTTTAATGGTGTGTTACTTGGCAAATCGTATGAAATGTTTGAAACAGCACTGTCATTTACTGACTCATTTTACAAAAAAAATTTCAGGATCAGCTAAGAGATAAAAATCAAATGAACAAGAAGAAAAGGGTATACTTTTCAGCACATGGAGCAGCATAGTTGAGCTACAAGAAGATATTACAGAATTCATTGTGCATCCTTTATTGTTCATACCATAGAATTTGTATAATTGCTCTTTGGAAAAGAACTGAGATAATTATATATATATTAATATATATCTTGTGTGATCTTGACAGGCAAAAGGAGGTACAACATCAAGTTGTGGAAGACCTTTACAGACTGCTTCAACTGTCTCCCTATTGCCGCCATCATTGATGAGAAGATCTTCTGCTGTCATGGAGGTACGTTGGGCTTTGCTAGGAATTAAAATGTTGAACACTTGTTTTTGCTACTGTTTGTCATTTGATAGTATGTGACTCAGATGTACTCTGAACATAAAAGGTTGTCTTGTTAAAATTTTTTGCTCCTGGTGGAAATGGGGGGAAAGTTACTGAGGTTTCTTATTTCATACCACCCAGAAAATGTGGTTGACTTGTTCAGCAAGTGGGGAATACATTTGAATCCTAAATGTTGCTGGGGGAAATACTTACGTTTTGCTTAACCCTTTGCTGGGCATAGCGTCCCAAAACGGCCGAACCTATCCTTAGGCACAACGGCCAAAAACGGCCGGCGACGTGACCGTCACTTCAGTGCGTTCATACATTCGAAATTCCCGCCAATCTCGCTTCAAATCTCGTCAAAATAGAAGCAACAAGACTGCCCACGTGACTTCCGCATGTAAATTGCAAATGGCGGCGGTTGGAATGTGTTTGTGGCAAGTTTTGGAGGAAAAAAATCACAATTTTTCCCAAGATGGACGCTATCTTCAAATCCGACATGTACGATCGTTTTTATGGCTTTCATGCCGAAAATATGACACTGTGAGATGTGTATCCAGGCTCAAATATCGATGTAAGCGATCCTAGTAGTGTGTGCACTTCTGACTTTGTTGATTGAAGTGAGAAAGACGGTTTTGACGACAACAAAGTTCGAGACGTAAATCGATCGTCAAATCTAACTCGGCCGATGCGCGTTTTGAATTCTGCTAATAGAATTGAGGAAATTATCGCGGATTTCGAGTTTGGCAATGGTTCACAACTTGATATATTTTGTGAATTGATTGCTATTTGGGACTTTTGTTACGGTAGCGGCTTGAACTGTAAAGTTAACATGCATCGCGATCGTCGGTGTTCTTTGGCAAACAAAATGGCGACCGTCGGAATGTTTCATGTTTTCGTGCATCATTCATCAAAAAAACTAAAAACCCAACAGTAGGTTGAAAACTTTTCTTCTGTAATTGTTTCTGAATGTTTTACTTTTTATTTTATCAAAATCCATGCATGCATTCCAAAGCTATTGCAACACTAACTGTGACACATACAAACCTATCAATGACCTTGCGTGTTTATGCATTATAATTCTAAAATAAACAAAAATAACAACACACAATAGCAAATAGCAGTTTCTTTATTCATTTCTGCATTTTGCTGTTTTTATTTCATTAAAATCCATTAAACCATTGTGGAGTTATTGCATGTTAAATACACACACCCACTCAGAGGCCATCCACCTCCATTTTGCTTGCCCAGCAGGAAGTGATCAAATGATTTTGCTGTGCCCAGCAAAGGGTTAAAGAAATGAATAAAGGTTGAGGCATTATACTGGAATCCCTTCTACTAATATTAGACGATATGAAATGACACAGATTTGATGAAACATTGTGATTTGCAGGCTTGAGCCCTGACTTGCAGTCCATGGAGCAGATTCGCCGCATCATGCGACCAACAGACGTTCCTGACCAGGGCTTGCTGTGCGACTTGCTGTGGTCAGATCCCGACAAGGAGACAATGGGCTGGGGAGAGAACGATCGTGGTGTCTCCTTCACCTTTGGGGCTGAGGTGGTGGCTAAATTCCTTCACAAGCACGACTTGGATCTTATATGCCGTGCTCATCAGGTTGGTGATTTGAAACCCTCACCCCCAAAATTATTTCAGTACTCTAACCATAACTTTTTGCTATGAATTTTTCTGTACTCGGGCCATTGTCTGTGGTCTTCCAGATCCTCAGAATATTGAGAACATAATTGATAAAAGGCTCATGTGTTAACGGTTTGCTGCTCTGTGGTTAATGAAATAGTCTTTTACATGTAAGCATTAAAGTGAATTAAGTATGAAGTAAGTGGTTGCAAGTTCTGATGTGGTTCATTTGTGTTTCTTTACATTCTCTTATTATTTTAATCAGTGTTCGGATTCTTAATTCATTTGGAAATAGCATAATTTTCAAGCTAGTATATATTTTAAGTCCTTCGGATGAGACTATAAACCGAGGCCCCGTGTGCGAATGCATGCAGAACATCTTGCGCACACGTGAAATCCTGTTCCACTTTTCAAAAGAGTAAGCCATTGTGTGCCGGTGGGAACAGGTAACAAAATTTACAAAACCGCATACACATGGGGACTGGATGTCACCTGAGTGCTTATTCCATTATCCTCGATATAAAAATTTGTTTTAAATATGTCATCTGGGCACTTTGATTTGTTGCTTTACAAGATTCAGTGCTATATAAATTCCATACATTATTATTGTTTTTTAGGTGTTTTGTACCTGTGTGTTTTTCTTATAGCCATTGAAAGTGGACCATTTTGACTTGGTGCCCTTCTTGTATTTTGCTGATTTTTGTGATATTTTACAAATTGAGTGGTTACATTCCAAGTAATCGTGGATCAACACATCTTGATTTTTACTCATAGAACATCTGGTTGATGTTAACGTAAAACCCAAGGAAGACCGACTACGTAACAAAATTGACAGAATCATGAGCTTCAATTTTTATTATAAATTTGACAAGTTTTTATTGCAGAGTTATACTATAAAAAAACCAACAACTTCTAAGTACTAATGTTGCAAATTGTTGTGTGTCTTTCAGGTGGTGGAGGATGGATATGAGTTCTTTGCCAAGCGCCAACTGGTGACCCTCTTCTCTGCGCCCAACTACTGTGGAGAGTTTGACAATGCTGGTGCCATGATGTCAGTGGATGAGACTCTGATGTGCTCCTTCCAGGTACACAGTTCCCCCAATCCCCTTTCACACACACTTGGTGTGCGTGTGCACACACTCGTGCAAACACAGACACACTCATGCGCTCAATACAAAACGTGCACATCACTCACCTACACCATTTCCGCTGCTGACTGCAGGCACTGACGAAATGAGCAGACCCAATAGAGGGGGTTTGGAAGATGTTACAGATTTTCTGAAAACTGTGCTGTTATTTTCTAGGTTTTAGAACTGCCTTTTTTTGTTTCTATTAGATTATGACAAGCATTACTGAATGTTATAGATGTAGGCTTTTTCGAGTGTGTATTGAGATTGTGGCTGTATTTATTCTGCCACCCTTCCATTTTGTTTACTGAATTGAACAAGTATGCATATATGTATAGACAGGTATGTCAAAGTGAATGGGAGGCAAACAAAATTGATCAGATAATAGAAATTATTTAAAAATTCAAGAAGGAAGGGGAAGACAACCATGGGGTATTACACATCATTTTCTTTGGTGTAGAAAGCATGCCTTTTGTAGCCTGTATTTTCAGGCAGGTTTTAGAAGAAAAAAACTTTTTGGAGGGACTGTTTGAGAATTTGCCTATCAATTGTAAAACATAAGAAAATTATGTCCTAAGATTTTGTTGAATGTCTGCCTGAGAGTTTGTGTCGCTCTTTTGTAGAATATTTAGAGACCGTTTGTTTTCTGTCCACACAGATCTTGAAACCTGCAGACAAGAAGAAATTTCCCTATGGGGGCTTGAACCAGGGAAGACCGGTGACTCCTCCCCGAGGCAATGCCAAAGCCAAAGGAAAATAAAGAGGCCCAACTCAGGCTTTTGCTGTGTGTGTGTCTGTCCTCACAAAGAACACCCACCGCAAAGTTTTCAGGACTGTTTGCAAGAGAGAGATTGTTGTCTTGGCTGGCAGCACCACAGTGTGACCTCAAAGATGGCGGCCGTCTTGCAGATGATTTCTCACCTCTCCAGCGTGGGTTCGGTGTCTGTGACGTAACAATGGCATTGCTACCGTCTTCTTTTTTTTTTTTTTTCCCTAACCCTTACTGGAACCGGCGCTGAAGAGGAGATAAGTTTTCACATCTGGACTGCTGCCACTCAAGCTTCGAGGCTTTTTCTTGCTTCAGCATTAACAGTTAATGATTAATAACTTACTTTCTTGGGAAACATAATGGGGAATGTGTCTATACTCTCGACTCTGATGGTCTTCTGTCTTCTTCTCAGTGTACAGGTCACAACCAGCTCTTTCCTTGTGCAAGAGGAGAGTAAGTTGCATTCATTCACATTGGTGTAGGACAATCAGGTTTATCTAGGTGAAAATTACTGTTTGCTGTAGGTTGTTAAGGTTTGGGAACTCTGAAGTTTATACTTTCTAAACACGCACTCTGCATTTCAAGCTGGCATAAAAGAAGTAGTTGGTTAATGTTGTAAGATTCATTGGTTTTGGGGCCATCTTAGAAGTGCAGTAACAAACCATACTCAGTCTTCTTGTTGGAGGGGGGGGGGGGATCTTTCTGATCTTTTGCCATGATAAGAGATTAATGGGTAGGGAAGAAGTTGCATCAGTGTTAAAATGGTGTTCTTGGAGGGTTCAGATGGAATTGTGTTTGTATGTTTTAATTAGATACTGACAAAATAGACTACTAGGTATTGACAGGTTGACTTGAAACTGATTTGTAGACTTTGCAGGTATTTCATTTTGTACAATTGATATTTCTACAATTGCGAAAGAAAAGTTATGATCTTCAAATATAAATTAAAAGCACAGGCATTTCATTTCCTGTGGAACATTATTTTTAATATGAATTCTAGTGTAAGTGTGTTTTTGTTTACATTTCTTTGTGATGGTATGTGTGTGTTGTCTGAAATTTTTAAGCATTACCAAATTTGTTTTTTTCCATTATAACAGATTGGTGTCTTTTATTATTATTATTTTTTTTTTAATAACCATAGTAAACATGTTTGTACGTGTTTGTGTGCGCGTGTTAGTTATATAGAGGTGTGCAGTATATGTTTGTCTTAGAACAGTAGACGTGAACAATGGTGAATTTTAGGAACCTTTCCTGAACCAGTGGAATGTGTTTGACACAGACAGACCTCCATGTCGCTGTACAGACAAAACAGATATTTATGATCGATCAACTGTCCTCTTGTAGCTGTCCTTTTGAGTGTCAAATCTTACACATAACAGTGTCTGAAGGTGACCACAGTTTCACAGTGTGTAAATAGTCATCATTGACATCTAACCACACTTTTTGTCCTTGTAATTCGTGTGTCCTGATGAGTGGATGAAGAAAAAAAAATAACATAAAGGAGGTTCCTGATTCCGTCGAAAGACTCTTTGATTGAATGTGGACACTCGCGTCTGTGTAAAAAATGTACATTTTTGTATTGATTTCCATTCTGTTCTAGCACCACACATCGATGTATGTTCTTGGGTGGGCAGGGTGGTGGTGTGTGGGAGAATGAGTGTGGAACATGCAGGAGTTTTGATTTCAGTTAAGAGATAACGATAAATCTTGATGTCTTACACATGATTTTACTTTCTTCACCTTTGAATTGTGTGTGTGTGTATACACTACCAGCCAGTGTTTCTGTTCTGTAACTGACAGCTTGTGTCCAAGATGGTGTATACAGAAACGGTGGGCTGGAAGATGTTAAATCAGAAAAGCGTTCATGTTGAAAATTCACTTCGGGAGCAGCATGAAACTGTGGAGAAGCATGAGATCAGTACAGGGGTGGGGGGTGCAGAAAGGTTTTGGAGTTGCAGAACATCAAAACATCTGCACCTTGTCATTTTCAATCATTCTTTTTATTTAAATTAGAAATCTTGGATGTCAATGTGATGAATAAAAAAGGTAGTTTTTGTAAGCAGAGCCTGGTTTCCTTTCTTTGACTGAGAGGTTCATAATTATCAGTTACATGTTGGCATGCCACCCGAGATAAAAACACTTTGCTGTAGAGAGTAGGAAGGTCACAAGAAGTCCAACAGAAGCATAGGGTACTGGTGTTAAACCCACTAACAGAAATAACCTGCGACTCCCTCCATGTTTGCATTTTTAACCCTTTACCATTCGCATTTCTTACAGAGAAACTCTCTGTAGTATTCGGAAATTTACGCTTTTTTTTCCGAGAATAAGGTACCTGAAGTACACATAGTCCTGTGCAGTTACTATTGTTCGCAACTATTGTTCGCAGAGCAGTCATATTTGGCCAAAGTATTCATATGATGTCATACTTTGTTCTGCACCCCAAGATGTGTGTCCTACCTACATGTGTCGTGCTGCTGTCCCCTCTTTGTCACCAAATACAGGTAACATTGCAGTGACATCATGCTGTTAGTCTACAACTACCCTCTAACATGTGCAATATAGGTATGTGATTAAAAAAAATAATATGTGTGGTCCTGCCTGAATGTGTCCCCCATCACATCCACCATCATGGTAATCCAATCGAACATTCACATGTCACAAAATTACTGTCACCAAGTCTACACTTCCTCAGTGGAAAGTATTCAAACATTGAAAACGACGTTGACTAACGCGCGTATATACATTATTTACAAATATATGCTGACGCCTACTATTTACAAAGACACTAGTGTGTCCTTCACCAATAGCCAGTTACATGGCTGTCACAATGCAGATGTCACAGCCAGTGTCACGTCCAGGTGTGTTGGCGTGTTTCTCAGGTGAAAATACTGATTAATTTTGAGAAATCTGGTTTTCGTCATAATATTGCTGATCCGTGACTCAGAAAATGTCAAAATCAGTAGACCAGTAGAGATGAAGCCTCGGCAAACGCTTGATCCCCATCATGATCAAAACTGACAGGTAAGCCCAAATTTCATCAGGTGTTGTTTCTGTCCGTAATGGATCTATGACTAAGCCTTTCACAGCGATCTTTTGCCTGGCATAATTGTTAGTTTCATCTGCTACAATTTGAAAAAAATGTTGGGGCACAAACAAAACAAAGTAATCTAAGAGCTTGGCATTCAGTGGGAGAGTTTGTGCCGGCCCAGTGAAGTCTTACACTGAGCAAGGCACTTGTGCGCTGCGCCATGTCGTCTGCTATGAAGCAAACGGAATGTTATCCTCAGCATCACTTTCCGACTCGCTACCTTCTCCTATTTCATCTCTTTCTTCTACATCTACTTCAACATGGGATTCAACATTTTATTCTCTTTCGAACTGTTCCACTTGAGCCAAATAGCTTCAATTTCCACATCAGTTTATTCCTCCCAAATTGTATGCTTAATCTTTGCTGCCATTTTTAGCTACAAGAAAGCGTGGGAAAGACAAAGCCAGTCACTGGCCAATTTCTCTTGTGAACGGGAGGCTGTGTAGCACTGAATTTGGTGCCCATTCCTTCCTCAGTTTATGCTGACCTCAGTGGAATGTTCATTCATTGTGTGCGTGTACTAGGTAGAGCTTAGTGCGTGAGGGAAAATCCCCACTAGGCTGAAATGACGTGCGGCGGGCATAAATATACGCGGGCAGCGGCGGGCTACGGCGGGTAAAAATGGGAAAGGGTTAACCCTCTGCTGTCCTTATAGACTTGGCAAGTATAAAGTGAAAATACCATGCCAAGGGAAGTAAATCTGCAACACCCACCACAAACGTTTGTCTATAAACAAATTCTGCTTTTCTCACAACGTGCATAAAAATGCTCGTATATGTTTTCCACATGTATTAACTGGTACAGGAGGGGTTTTGAAAAAAAAAAAAAAAGAAGCAAGCTCAAGATCATTGCTTACAAGTCTCGGCTCACGATTGACTGCAAGCTCGTCTCACTTCAACATTTTAACATCCAAAACATAATACTTACATCATTAAAATGTCCGAAAATGAAGTTGTATAGGTTCACCATGAGCTGATATCCCCACAAAATCACATGCGGAGAAAAGAGTTTAAAAAAGATATTCCCAGTAATTAAACTACATGGTCTACCCTCTTAAAAGAACATTCAAAATGGCGTTCAAGGACTTTCGGAAGAGACTCCTGTCACAATTGCATTGTTGTGGGATATGCGATAGTGAAAGTAGTTGACCTACTACTACCGATAGTCTTGAACTGGTATTGTTAATTTGAAGTTGGATCAGTTGGTCAGGGTTGATCTGGACAGCAGTTGGTTAAGACTACCATGTGATGTTTCTGTACAAAGTTGTAAAAGGGGAAATGTTAAAACCATTCTTTTTTACATGTTCTCTCTCACTCGCAAAAATGCACAACATCCACAGAATGGTTTTTTTCCCACAATTTTTATTAACATTTTATTTTTTTGGTGGTTTCGGTATCAAGTTGTGACACAGAGACATGTTCATGGCCCTGACTTTTATCTCCATCTATCACCCATAAGTTTTGGTAATAAACTTCATTCTGTCAGACCTTATGAACATGCCACCCTTCCAACTTGGATACCAAACTTTTTTTCTTCATTTTTTGGTTTTCACCAGGTGACAAACCACAAATAAGAATAATAAAACCAAATCTTGAAAAATTCTAGTGAACAATGCCAAAAACACCAACACAAAAACAAGTGACCAGTTAGCTGTAAATATGAACTGATTTTAACTCTACAGCATTCACTAAAACATGTGAACAGTATGCTGATAAAGACTTCGTGTAAACAGATAAGATAGAGCCACATGCATACAATGCAAACAACAGCATATTAAAAAGCAAATGAGAAAACAATTTGGGACTAACTATTGCCAAGCATGAAGATACTGAGGATTTTCTAGCATTTTAATGTGCCTCTTTCATCACAAAATAACCTTTTTCCTGTTAACCAGCAGTTATCTGTTTCTTATCTTGAAAGATGTCAAGTGAAGAAAAAAAGTGGTAAAAAAAGAATATAGGTATCTATCAAGAAGTTAAAATGTATACTTGTTTGCTATAGAAGTAACACCTGCATGATTTTTTTTCTTTTTAAATCACCTTTATTCACATACAGATAAATAAATGACTTCCACCAATCACCTTTATTCACACACAGATAAATAGTTCAAAATTACTTCCACCATATGCACTCTCGCTCTTGTCATGTTGGTGTCTACATACCTGCTCACAGTTACCCAAAGCAAACACATAACTGATCAGCATGAGAAAAATAAAGGATATCAAATGATACTAGAATTACATAACCAGCATGTCACTACCCACCAGCATGTGAAACGAAATTGTTGTGATGTGATCCATTTTATTGTTATATTTCTTTAAGTGACAAACCACCAGTTCTGTGTGAATGGTAGGTCTTTAGCCCAAATTCTGTACAATGATAATAATGTTGATCCACATCTCTGCCAGCGTTCTTCTTCTTCCTTGTTTGTCATGTTTCTCCCAGGGGAGGTTTGACATTGATGAGCCGTCTCCATCTCCCTGTTTTGAGCTTCCTCCTTATTTATGCCCCTTTCTCTAAGATCATCTGCAATACAGGAAGCCCAGGTTTTGCTAGGTCTTCCCTTTGGTCTCTTTCCATCCACTACAAAGTTCATTGCTCTTTTTATGATGTGGTGGTCTGCTTTCTGTTGAACGTGCCCAAACCAGGATGGGGAACAAAAATCTTTGATTCACAATCCTATTACCAACAAAAAAACGCCCAGAGCATAATGTGTAACATTCCTTTTTTTCCAAATATCTGGTACATGGTCAGTTAATCATTAAGCACACGAGACTAGGTACTTGAGGGGGAAAAAATGAAATGATACACACTGCTTTTGCCATTTCAATTTTACCACATGATGTATCGGTAATAAAAAGTTAGAAATGATGCACTAAAATTGCACTGAAGTTGCGGATCAAATGTTAACTGAACGAATATGCTTGAACATTTGTGTTGGATTAACAACATGATTATAAACAAAATCTGTTTTAAAAAAGGAATCAAAAAGATAGCGTGTGTGCTTTTCTTGACCAAGTCATTCATTTTTTCCCCCAACAATTTAAAATTTTGAAACTGGGGGAAGAAAACAGGTGGGTGTGTACACAAAAAGAGCAGCTCACATACTCAAGACAGTCACAGATAAATATTGCTATGTTTATAATAGATAATCTGATGATCAACACCTATAAGAAATATGGCCAAAAAGATACCCCCACCCTACCCACTAATTACAAATCTTCTCTGTCTTTCCCATCACTTGTGACAGGTATAGGATCTCCATATGGTCCTTTGAGCTTATGTTCTGGAATTTCTGTGCTGGCATCATCTTGCTTGAAAAACCCCTTCCCTTGGAACAATTCGTTGAGTTGACCCTGGTCAAAAGAACTTAGGTCTATACGCTGAAACACACACACATACAAAATCACTTTAACAAGTTATGATTATAAAATTGGTGAACTTTAAAAATTCAAATGCATGCACACACTCGCTAGTATCTAGAGTAGACAATAATAATAAGTGAAATTTATATAGTGCTATGCCCCGAACAGACCTGGAGGAGAAGCCTGCATAGTGAGCTGAGAGACTCCAGCCTGACATGGGAAGAGGCCAAGACCCTTGCCAGAGACAGGAGAAGGTGGAGGGACGCTGTTGAGGCCCTATGCTCCGCTAGGAGTTATAAGGACTAAGAGGAAGAAGAATATAGCGCTGTATCTTGTAAAAACAAATCAGAGCGCTTGTATTCGATCCACTCCTACATATGCAACCAACATTAATTAACATGTTTTCACACACACACAAAAAATACACTGGTAATAAAAGAGATTGAATCCAAAAGGTTACATGGCTTTTCTACCATCAGTTGTATTTCTATTATAGCCATCAGCTATGAGGGCTATGCCAGGATTGACGCAGTATCAAAAACAACATTCATTTATTTATTTATACCACTTTAATAAGTCACGAGATTGCTCTGCTTGAAATTCGGGCTGCTCTCCCTGGGGAGAGCGCGTTGCCACAAGAGCAGCACCACCCTTTTTTTTTGGTCTGCAACTGTATTTATTTCCCTATCAGAGTGGCTTTTTACTAAGAATTTTGCCAGGGACAACTCTCTTGTTGCCTTGGGTTCTTTTACGTGCAACAGATCCAACAGCCAGTGTCTGAGAACCAAGGTGCTAGGCTGTCTGAAGTTCCAAAGACCAACAACAGACATTGCTCATCAGCTTCAAAATGAAAAGGCAATCTGAAAGACAGAAAGGAGCACTTCCTGACAAAATTCAATTTTAAAACCAATGATGTGGGTTTACTTCACTATGGTTATCATTCAGGGGTACCCCAAAGCTAAACGCTAAAAAAAATATTTAAAAAAAAACATGGAACAAAAGGAGCTTGTCAAGAAATAAAATAAACGACTCCCATCACTTCTGCAATTTAGGTACTCTTTCCCCCCAAAAATTTAAAAATCAATAAAAGTGCAGGAGTATCACTGTATCAAAGTGCAGGAATATCACTGCTATCGGTTCCTTACAAAGAACATTTGTTCTGCCAAACACATGGGTCTCATGTTCTTACTTTCTTGCTCTTATTCCCTACAAAGATTTTGACAAAATAAACGACCAGAATTTTCTTTGCTCTACAATCTAGAGATTGAAAGGAATGAAGTGAATTAATTAAAACATCAATTATTGAAAATATTATGAAAAGGGGCTAGGAACGAAGTGAATTACCTGAAACATCAATATTTGAGAATATTCTCCTATATCTCCTATTACAATCATTGCCTTCTTAGTACTCACAACTGTAGTTGGTTGTAATGGAAATATATATATATGAAAAGGCAGAACTTGCAGGCCTACCTATGATTGATTAATAATCCAACCAAATTTGAGTTCTGAAGAGAACAATTTTGCAGTTTCCAAGATACACCATGTTATCTTGAATTTGAGAGAGACTGCATGCACACATGGCTCTAAACATGCACAAACCAAACCCATAAAAGAGCAAATAATATCATAAATTAGAAAATCTTATAACTTTCGTCTACTCAAAGCAGAATTATAACTATAGTACTACATCTGAACCGCTGTTCCATAATTTTATAATGAATACACCACCAAACTCTAAAAAAATTAATTCCTCTTATATTTAAAAGACCATATTTCCTTTTGAAATTGAAAAATAAATGAAGAAGTCGATCAATTCACAGAACGTGTTGATAGAGAAGAAGGCAAAGGTGTTGCATAGCAGCGCAGGAAGACAAAATAATGTGACAGCAGTGTACGTTCTTGGGAAAAAGTCAATATACTTTTTGCTGGATCAAGTCACAGCTGTTTCGTCCCTGGGCATAAAACTGTTTTTGCTTCACAGATGTCGCCTGCCATTCACTCGATCTGTCAAGAGTATTTTCTTTTTCTCTCCACAACCTATTGATCTTGATGGATTGCTTTTTGCTTGTGGGTGCTAAATCTACAGATGTCTCCACATACTTTTCCTGTGTATATATGCGCAGATCATTGATTACTGGCCAACAGCTTTTAGTATGGTTCGATTCTACAGCCACAAACATGCCCTATTGCTGTGTGTGTGTCTGTGTGTGTGCTTGTATGTCTGTTTGTATCTGTATGTGTGCTTGTATGTCTGTTTGTATACATGTATATTTTTTTCAAAAAGAAAAAGCTGTAATAACTTAGCCCCTATTTGTAGACAACTTATTCACTGTTCACTGCAACTTAAATGTTTCGCATATTATAATTAGTATTATGCTGAAACTAATCTATTTTCCTTTCTTTCTTTCTTTTTTTTTCTTCTTTGTTTGTTGGGGTTTTTTTGTTTGTTTTGTTTTTTGTTCCTTGCCTAGAACTCCGAGGTTCACCAACAGTGAGATTATTGTGCATGCGACCATTCTTGGCTACCATTACAGTGGCCACATTTTGATTTCAGGAATATACGAATCTAAAAGGTGAAAAGAACATAGATGAAGATCTATTCTAACAACAAATACAGCAATACTAACAGTCTATAACAAAATCGGCTGTACAGCTCAAGTATGGGTAAAGAGGAGGAGGACATCCTGGTGGTTGGAGCTCTGTGCTCATGATCTTACAACCTCAGCTACAGCCGTCACCCATTCAAAGGAATTCTTCCATTGAGTTAACATCAGTATCAATTCCACTTCCCCAAAAGTCCTTCCGATGAGACTCTAAACCAATATCCAGTATGCAAATGCATGAAAAACATCTTGCGCACAGATTAAAACCCGTTCCATTATTAGGAAGAGTAGGCCATTGCGTGATGGAAGAAATGAATGACAACATTTACATCCCTGTTAATTTGTATACCCAAAATCTCACGACTAGTGAACTTCGGAGTTCTAGCAAAGGAACAAAAAATAATCTGGGTAAAACAATCACTACGTCAAGAAAATGATTTACAACTGAAGAATAAGAACCCTTTCTTCCACCTCTTCTGGTAAAAAGAAAGGAAAGCTTATCCAAAACACAAAATGAATTTTAAAACAAAAAAAACCCCAAAACCTCCAGCCACAATAATTTGTACATGCATTTTTGGGCTATACTAAAAACAGCTCCTATACAAGAATTCTAAATGCACATAACAATTTTCTCCAGAAAAGAAAATGTAGATATGATTGATTATTTTGTTAGCAAAATGTTACCAACTGTTTCTATCTTAACCCAATGGTGATGTGCAAAAGCCAAAGCTTCAGCTTACATTTACAGCCCAGTCAGTAAGAGTTGCCAAAGCATCAGCACCATCAGAAACTGAAATTCTTTTAATGCACTGAGGTTCAATCCAAAAGAAACTATATATATATAGGTATTTTGACAAATCATTTTCCTATAGATACACAGTTCTTTTTTGATGACCCTACACCAAACATAAGTCCCACTTTTTGCATCACCACACAGGCAGTGCTGACATATGAAACTGATTCACATGACCCATGGAACATTATTTTGGCATGAAATCACTTCATTTCCCAGTGGATCAGGTTATGCCTTGAAAGTTAAGTATGTATGCATGTGTTTGCAAGTGTCTCTTTTTGTTTTCATTATTCAATATAATGTGTATATTCTTTTTTTTTTATTAAAAAGAAGCACGCACAGAAAAACTGTTGATTGTGAAAAAAAACCCACGATAAACTTTCCAGTCACAACATATTCATTGACATAGTTTTATTATTTTGTGTATGATGAATTTTTATCATCTGGCCAAAATTGCTTTTTGTGGCAGAACTGATAGATCAACATTATAATATCCCCATTTATTAAACTAAACTGCTTCACCATGTGCTCTAACTCCTGGCATCACATTTTATATGTTCTACAATAACAACAACAAAAAGTACACACACACACACACACTTTCAGCTAAACGACAGATTTAAAACTATTAAACATAATCTC
The DNA here is from genome assembly GCA_028751875.1 of Rapana venosa. Taxonomy (NCBI): domain Eukaryota; kingdom Metazoa; phylum Mollusca; class Gastropoda; order Neogastropoda; family Muricidae; genus Rapana; species Rapana venosa. Next base: position 22,370,830 of record CM054156.1, on the reverse strand, counting down.
CCGTTGAATCTGACATTTCACGGCCGACACGTGTTTAGAAACAATCATCTCTTTGACATTTTGAAGCAGACATCATTTCATGAGCATAACTCGTGCCATGTACAGAGAGAAATATATAAATGTTGCAATGTACCTGGAACAGGCTGGCAACCTTTTACAGTCTTTGACAACAGTCACTGCATCATCATGAATTTGATGCAATCTGAAGATAATGCTGATCAATGTTATTTTTGCTTCAATTCTTACCACTTGTGTGTGAATGCATGAGTAGAAGAATATAACTATGCAAGTATTCTTTCTTTGTACATGAGTGTTGAAAGTGTGTGTGAGTGTGCGTGTTGTGTGTGTGTGCGTGCAGACCTCCCTATATCTCAGTGTGTGTGTATGTGTGCACGTATGTGTGTGTGTGCGCGCATGCTCGTGCGTTTCATGAATAAGATAAGAGAGAACCATATCTATCATGACATACAAGCAACCACCCAAAAAAAAAACAACCAAAAAAACAACCCCAAAACAAACAACACAAACACCAAACCAAAAAAAACACAAAAATAGATGAATCAATACAACATAAGGCTAACAATTATAAAGTCACAAAATAAAGCAGATTATTTTTCTCCATTTCATTCATAAAGTCTTCCCTGCCTTCAACGCCAAATCTACACCGTGGAAAGTGCATAACCCTTTACTGTTTTGTTGTGTGTTTTTGTGGTGTTTTGCTTCGATTATGTACTTTTCAGCATTTCAGTGATTCTAGATGATGGCAGAGGGGTTTTACTTAGTTAAGATTTGAAATGAATGGGTCTAATCTAAAAGATGTCAGATTACTATCGAAAAAGCTAAACAAACCAAATAAACAATTAAATCAAAATTTATCAAACATATTTCTTTTCTCCTGTTTCACTCATAAAGTCTTCCCTGCCTTCAACAGCCAAAATCTCATCACCTTGTCAAAGTGTATAACCTTTATGTGTGTGTGTGTGTGTGTGTGTGTGTGTGGTGTTGTTGCTTCGATTTTATGTACGTTCACTCAGTCAGTCAGTGATATTAGATGATGGGAAGAGGGAAGGACTTAAGTTGATGGATGTATGAAATGAAATGGATCTAATCCTAAATAATGTAGACAGTATACAGAAAAAGGCTAAACAATAACAACAAATAAATACATGAGAAATGCTAATATAGTTTATAACTATCACAAATATGTTTGTGTGCATGCATGTGAGTGCACGCACACATGCTCGTACGTGCGTGTTCTTCTTTAATTTAACGTCTTTTCACATTACGTGATATTAGACAAGTGTGTGTGTGTGTGTGTGTGTGTGTGAGCGCACATGTGTGTGCACGTGTGTGTATGTGAGTGTGTGTGTGTGAGTGTGTTTGTGTGTATGTGAAAGAGAGAGAGAACATACATGGGTGTAGATCTGTGTACATATTTGTGTATAGAGTGTGTGTGAGTGTGCGGGCGCGCATGTGTTTGAATGTGTGTGTGTGTGTGTGTCTGTGCTGCGTGCACGTGTATGTATGCCTGTGTGTGATTGTGTGTGTGTGTGTGTGTGTGTGTGTGTTTGTGTATGTGTGTGTGTGTGTGTTTATGTGTGTGTGTGTGTGTGTATTTGGGTGTATATGCATGTGTGTGTAAGGTATGTGTGTGTTTGTGCGTGTGTTGTGTGTGTGTGTGTGTGTGTGTGTGTGTGTGCATAGGTACTGTATACTCTACATCAGCTAGGAATCTGTAGGCCTACATAGTTGTGATGTTTAAAAAAAAGAATAATATTATGTTAAGAAATCAAACGGAATAAAATTTAACTTGAACAGGAACAACAAATATCTTTTATAAAAACCGACTGACTGGGCTCTTACTCAAGCCTTTCACTATTTCTAGCATTTTAAGATTATCAAACAAAATGTCTGTGTGGGATAAACTAGCAGAGTTGTTGTTAGACAACCAAGCCGGCAAATAAGGCTTCAACTGATCACAATAAAACATAACATGTTGTGGCGTAATCTGATCACCACAAATACATGACACATTTCGACTGAATTTCGTTTTGAGAGCATCGAGCCTTAGTCTGTATATCAGACTTGTCAACAGTCTATGACACAATTTGTTCCGATCAGAGAAATCGTTGTATTTAGACTTTGTCGACTTAGGTCTTGCACATCCTTTTGAATGATAAGTTTCATGATATAGAGTGCCAAACTGATCCCAGCAAGTCTTCTTTAGAAGGCAACATCCCTCTTGTAAAGACAGCGGCAGTTGCATTTTGATGGTATTTTCCTTGTTCATTGCACCCCTTTTAGCTGTGCAATCTGCCCATTCGTTTCCCCAAAGACCACAATGGGATGGAATCCAACAAAATTGTATACAGGTACCACGTGTGGACAAAAAATGAATTAAATGAACAATTTCAGTCACAATTTCACCTCTTATATTAGTACTAAAGGATTGTAAAGACTGTAGCACAGACTTCGAATCAACACAGAATAATACTTGTACACAGGTGAAAGGAAAATTAAGCAGGAAGTTTAACGCCATCACAATTGCAACAAGCTCTGCTGAGAAAATAGAAAAGTCTTTTCCAATGTAGTAAGACCTTTCAATTTTCAGAGCTGGAATTACAAATCCAGCACCTGCATCATTACTATCAAGTACAGAGCCGTCTGTATAGATTTTCAAATGATTATTATAATTTTCATATAGATGAGATCTAACAAATGCCGAAAAAGTATGTGCGTGTGTGTGTATGCGTGTGTGCACATTTGGACTTGTTAGAACTATTCATTATTTGTTGCATGACTGTGTAAGAATGAGTCGAGTGCAAGCGCTCTGATTTCTCTCTGCAAGATATAGCGCTATATATACATTCCACTAATTATCATTATAAGCCAGGATGGGAAAACATTAATGCTTGAGCAGATTTTTTTAAAAACACACACTGTATGCCAAGCACAACAATACTGTCCCACAATCACCACTTCTTGAACAAAAATCCTTTGGCTCCCTAAGTATCTTCTGTATTGTGAATCGTATATTATATAATACCGATATATTATTATAAAAGGTAAAGGAGTCCCATAACCTATAAGGTCGTAGAGGAGCAAGGCGTCAGAGACCTCACTTCTCTAGGGCCAGCATATTGAGGGCGGCGCCCATCTCCTCTCCCTCACTGCTTTACCTTCCCTGACCCTAAAGAGGGCAGGTACCCATTTACAGCTGGGTGAACTGGGAGAACTGTACTGAAGCCAAGGCGCGCAAACGGTCACCCATCCCACTGGTAACCACGCTCGACACTGCTTAACTTGGCTGGGGGAAAGCGAGTGCTCCGACCACTGAGCTATCCCGTCCCCGATATATATATATATACATACCTGTAAAGTTTTCCCATCTTTATTGAGAAGCAGAAGGTCAGGAGAAGCCCCTGGAACAGCCTTGAACTCAACATTATGGCTGATCACAGTTAAGGATTGTACATCATACAAGTTCTGCACAGAAATATATCTTCTTCTTCTTCTTCTAAAGCTCAGACAGCAACTGTTGTTGGCTGTCATATGCGAAAACGTGTTGTGCTGCCGTTACAAGCCTGACAAGTCAGGGCCCAGTGCATCTGACTTCGGCATAAGAGAGAAATTTTGCTATCTTTCAAGTCTTTCTAGAAAAAAAAAGGGCAGGAGAATTGACCAAGAAGGCAGAAAATAGACAAGAGGGAGGTGACGGGAAGAAAAGGAACAAGGCAGAAACAAAGAGAAAGATAGAAAAGAGGGAATTCCTAGCACAGAGTTTAACAGAAGATGGGGTTGCTATTTATTCTGACAGGTCCCCGACATCCCAACAGGGGAACAGAAATATATATAATTTGTGAGGGAAAAAACCCCCCAGCAACCACCAAACAAACAAACACACACACATATATATATTTTATATCTAAAAAATTTGTGGGGGAAAACCCCCCCACAAAAAATCATTAAAAAATCCCAACAGCAAGGAAAAAAAAAAGTTTGCAGTCAGAATGCAGCTGATGGGCAAAAACAGTCACATATACAAAAATCTCACTCCACTCACAACTGTTTTGCTATTGACTGTACAGAATATTACATGCATGAAATTTTGTAATATCTTGTCAGTACTTTTTTTCTTCTGTGTTTCTCAGTTATAGTTCCAAAATAAAAATTTTACATATCACACGCGCACATACACACACAAAACATTGATTAATTTATTATTAAAAACATCCAGTTTCATCACTTGAGATAGATATAATGCTTACGAAGTACTGAATAAATCTTTACTGAAGACATGGTTAGCTACTGAAAAAAAAAAATCTCAATCTGGTATATTTTACCATTCATTTTCTTCTTCTTTCTTTCCTTTAAAAAACCAAAAGAAGTATGAATGCACATATCTAAATCCTCTTGACAGTAATTTGAATAAACTAATAGATGACAATTTTTTTTTTTAATCCAAAAAAACCCCTGCACATCTGTGTTGTGTTGATATCATCCCTGAAGTTGAAATACGGCTACCTTAATTAATCCCCTGTGGAACTCCCGGGGTATGCTTACAAAGCGAGCATTGCAAGAATAGGATCCCTGCCCTCCAACCAGGCATGTCGTAAGAGGCGACTAAGGTGGAACCCTTCCTCCAGGTTGGGGGTTGGGCACAGGGCTAACAACCCTGTCCTGTAAAAGAAGAGAAGTTACGGAAACAGCAACAGAGAAAACTTCTACTTTTGCTTGTGAAGGACCTCCTGGGTCCAGTGAGACTTGTATGAATGCTGATGGCCAAAGCCGAGAGGAAGGAGATGAAGGCCTTGCAGCACTCTTGGGGATTAGTGACTAGGTTGGCCCAGGATAGGCAGGAGTGGAAGCGCTTTGTTGCTGCCCTACACACCACTGGATGTAATGGTTAATGATGATACCTTAATTAATGGTGAGCGAAAATTATCACATAAATGATACACATCTCACCACTGGTGTAGCCTACCTTGCAACTGTAGCTGAAGAACAACAACAAAAAACCCAAACAAATAACGAACACAAAATGAAGGATTTCAATATATAAATAGTATTTAGATGCTTAGGAAAGAAAATCTGTCCAACTGTTAGTCCTCTTGTCTTGTATAAAAGTTTTGTGGGTTTTTTTTCTTCTTAACCTCTTAACTGCCCAGTGCAAGTGTAGCCCTATATGCCGGGGAATAAGATTCTTATGTACCACTTGCTATGTTCATATCCCTCTTACTCAGAAATTACTACATGAATAATCCTGATAGTCTACCCAATGACAGTATATATATATCGTAGATTACTTCGAGGCAAGCTCAAATTAGCTAGCATGATATTTCACTGCAAAAATATATTTAAAATGTAAAAAAAATCAACAAAAAATACACTTTCTTCATCACCACTATCATTCTGAATAACCCCCCCCCCCTCCCCATCTCAATAACGTCAAACATAAGTCCAGGCCAAATCTCATTCAATTTTTTGTTAATGCACTATCTCCTGAATCATACATGATCGTTTTCATCATTGTCAGGTAAATCTAAAGTTTAATTTGCCACTTTTTCTGCTGTGTAAAGTTATTGATACCTTCAACAAGAAGTGTCAGCCATTTTGAATAAGAACTGCCCAAGCAGTCATGCATAAAAACACAAAATACGAGCTAAAAACGATCGTTTTTGCCGCGGTTTTTGCAGCTGGATGTTGCCAAGCAACAGGAGAGTGATCTCCACTAATTTTGGAGTTCTTTCCCTTTAACTGTAGTCGAGGAAGCTGGCTTGTTTACTTTGGTTCGACACCCTGGAAATTTTCTGGGTTGTAGGCATATAGAGTGCACATTTAGCCCCAGAAAATTTCAGGGGCCGGGCAGTCTATTGGTTAAACTTCAGAATTTCTATAACTAAAGATATATTAAAAAAACAAAACAGAAATAAAACCATACCAAAGGCCCCCCCCACCCCCCCCTCCCTCGTGTCACAAAAGCTCTTGGTTGCTGTAGTTACAGCTGACAAAGGATACTACAGAGGGAGGTCCATTTTGATGAACCTCTTCACCTCTGGAAGTCTGTTCAAGCGTCATCCTGTGCAGCTCTGAAAGTGCCAAAAAAAACAACACATTTATTTACATTATAGTATACAATACACACACAATAGATCTCTATATCTCTACACTCATTGAAACCTACTTTATCTTTCGCTTTCCTTCTACTTCAATTTCTCATGAATAGATCTATCTCTTTGACTCTTCCTTTCCCAAAGCGCATACTGAATCAATCACTGAGTGATCAAGCTATGACTTAGAAAAAAACAACAACAAAAAACCCCACCCCAAAATCATGATGATGTAATAAAGAAAATAGATTTTAAAAAATTAACAAACACAGTTTTGGGAAGCTAATCAGATTTTTTCTTTTGGTTTACATTTGATCTCTCTCTCTCTCTCTCTCTCTCTCTCTCTCTCTCTCTCTCTCTCTCTCTCTCTCTCTCTCTCTCTCTCTCTATCTATCTATCTATCTATCTATCTATTATCTATCTATTATATTGGGGGCTTCTGAATCATATTTCACCAGTGTTCAAATCAAACCATGTCACAAAGTTAGAAAATGCTAAGACTGCATAATTCTTAGACCAGAAATCAAAGGTTATGCACCCCACCCCCACAAAAAAAAACCCCAAAACCCAACCAAAAAACCCCCCAAAAAGCACAAAACCCCCCACCCCAACAACAAACAAACAACAAAACAAAACACCAAAACAAAACAAACAACAACAAAAACCCAACAAAAAACAATCTGGTCACACACAAACAATGCCAAATCTAAACAGTTAAAATATGATAGTACTTATAATCATATTAAACTGTCAAGTGTCAAGTGGCACATTGACTTAGGCCTTAGGGTGTTTTCATAACTGATTCACTGTTCAGTAACACAAAAATGTGATTCACTTTGTTTAAATTCAACAATTAATTAAAATAACCTGAAACTGTGAAAGTATTGAAATTTTCCAGTAAATTTCTCTTACTGCATTAAGTTTCAATTAAACTTCATTATCTGAGGCGAAAAAAAAGAGTTCTAAATCAAGTAACAACACTTTTCATCACAGTAAGAAAAAAACCACACGATTAATTGGAGTAATAATTTCAAAAGTGTTTGTTATGTAATATGTTTCACAGATTTTTCTTAAAAGATGACTTGGTGGGGGGGGGGGGGGGGGGGGGGGGGGGGGGGGGGAGGAGTCCTTCTTTTGGTATCCTTATCACTACCAGACAGAATCAATCAAACAATTTTTACCCCTAGTTAAGAGGCTAAAGCTTTATCCATGATGAGATGTTCTAAAATGTATTCTTTTGTTACTAATAGTAATATCAGTGTACTTTTTAAAAATGAAGTTTTAAAGATTAACCTACTTCATATAGATGTACACATGTAGTTTAACTGTTTAAGCCACAAATAAATTACTGCCACAACAGATCTCTTTATGAAATTTGGATTGCCCTCCCTGGATAAAAATGCATTATATATTACTATTAATATTAGAATTAAAAAAACAACAAAAAACAGTCTTACCATCATTTTTGATAAAATAAATATTAATGTTAAGAAAATTCTATATGAATTCCTTCTTTAACCTTTAGGTTATGAAAGTGGATTCTTGTGCAGAACTTAGAAAAGAAACTATTTTCCTGTTGTCCCATTATTGTGGTTGTTTTTTATCTTTAAAAAACCACATAAAATGTTCAACAATGCATTATTACATATCATTTATGCATGCTGTGAAGCTATGCTTTATTCAGTCTTGTCTGAAACAGTGAAAGATAAAGACCAAGACCATTTATTTATCATTAGTCTACATCAGTACATCACTAGACCTACCTGGAATGGGGATGAGAATTTTTTTTCAAAAAACTATCCTGACCAGTACAATTCAAAACACAGACCTTTAATTTCTTTGGTGGGTGTACTACTTCTAGATCCAAACGTTTTTGATAACAAATATTGCGTTTACACAAAAATACACAAAAAAGATTTCCTAGCTTGAAAAAGGTTGGGGGTTTTTGGGTTGTTTTTTTTTTTTTGGGGGGGGGGGGGTGTGGTTGTTCTCGTAGTGATAAAGATGGCCAAGATCAGATGCTAACCAGAAATAAAATCATATTAGTCGAAGAAGTCTGCTGCAGTATCTCTTGATCTGTTCTGTAAATCGCGCACACATCAAATCTTCAGCAATCGGCTTTCACTGATAATGGGTTTGAACGAACACGTGTGTGTAATTTTTTACCCTACACTACCGTCAGTAATAAAAAATTAAAAAAATGTAAAGACCCATGCTGATGGCAAAATTACCTCTACTCTGGCGCTCATAACATCACTGTCACTTTGAGTCGAAACTGGCTGGAATGCTAAAAAGACTGCAAAAACAATCGCATAGCAACACGTCAGCGTTCGTCGTGCCTCCATCCTTCTGCTCCCAGTGTCTAGTTGGCACTGACAGCCTAAGTTGCCTCCCTCGACTTTTCTGTGATAGGCTAGGCTAAAAGTGAAAGGCGAGCAAAATGAGAATAGCCCAATGTAAACTTTTTACTGTTTGAGAACCTGTGGGATAAAACCATCTGTCACAGTTTCATTGGCTCCAAAGTTCTTGTTGTTTTAAGTAGGCCTATGTGTATATACACAAGACATGAGCAATCGACAGATTGGAATAGTTGGTTATGGTCATTTGGGTAAGGAGCAGAAGTACGAGTAGCTGATCTGTTATTGCAATCCTCAAGAAGCCTGGCTTGTTAATTTGAGATAAATATGGTAATCATGTATAAAAATGAAATGTACAACAATTTACAATATTGACTCACACTCTGAAACTGTAGGGGGGGGGGGGGGGGGGGGGGGCACTAAAGAACTGGGAGAGTAGAGGAGATGGAAGTGGCAAATATTTTTTATTATTATTATGAATTTGCACCATCAGGGTGTGTGTGTGAGGAGCAGGATGGAGGGGGTGGGAGGAGTGGGGGTGCAGGAGTGAGAGATAGTTTAGTGGGTAGTGCACTAGTTTTTTTTAATCTGAGAGGGTGTGTTTGAGTCTCTAGTAAGCTGTCAAGGTGTTTTTGGACACCCTACCCCCTTCTTCCACAAATTCATTTGGGTGAGACTATAAACCATGGGGACACGGATAGCTCAGTGTTCAGAGCACTCACTTTCCCCCAGCAGCTGTTAAGCAGCATCAAGCATGGTTACCACTTTGATGGGTGACCATTTGTTTGGGCACCTTGGCTTCACTACACTGGGGGATGGGATAGCCTGGTGGTTACAGTGATGTATTCATGATCTGCTGACCTGGGTTTGATTCTCGTTTTAGAGGATTTTTCCTCTGGAGTTGAACATCAGAGCAGACTCCACTCTCCCCAAAAGTCCTTCGGATGAAACTATAAACTGAGGTCCCGAACGCACGCAGAACATCTTGCGCACATGTTAAAACCCGTTCGACTTTTCGGAAGAGTAGGCCATTGTGTGCCAGTGGGAACGGATGACAAAATTGACAAAACTGCATACACATGAGGACTGGATGAAAAAAGCACATGAGTGCTTATTCCATTATCCTCTAAATAAAAGGATAAATACAGTCTCTCAATTCACCCAGATGTAAATGGGTACCTGCCCTCGTTAGGGTCAGGGAAGGTAAAGCAGTGAGGGAGAAGAGGTGGGTGCTGCCCTCAATATGCTGGCCCCTGGAGAAGCTGAGGTCTCTGATGCCTCACTTCCCTACGACCACATAGGTTATGGGACACTTTTACCTTTTTAAAATCTTTTAAAAATTGTTATATTTTTTAAAAACCTTTTTATAAACTGAAGTCCAGTATGTAAACACATATTATATGTATAACATCATAAACACACTTGTTTCCATCTTTCACAATGCTCCCAGTGGACAAGGCACAATGGAGAACTCTTGTTATAGCTGAGAAGTATCTCTTCACTATTTGTACTTATAATCCTCTTAAGAAAAACAAATAAAAGGAAGGGGATTTAAAAGGTAAGGTGTCCCATAACCTATGTGCTTGTAGGGGAGTAAGGCATCAGAGACCTCAGCTTCTCCAGGGGGCCAGCATATTGAGGGTGGTGCTCATCTCCTCTCCCTTGCTGCTTTACCTTCCCTGACCCTAGAGAGGCAGGTACCCATTTACAGCTGGGTGAACTGGGCGACTGTACTAAAGCCAAAACATGCAAATGGTCACCCATCCAACTGGTAACCACGCTTGATGCTTCATAACATTGGTTGGGGGGAAGTGAGTGCTCTGACCACTGAGGTATCCTGAAGATTTAATATCAGCTTTGCAGAGAATGTAGCATCTTCCATACTGAACATCATGAGTGGAATTTAAACAAGTGACCCTTGGAAGTTGAGTGAAGCATCAAGTATTGTTAGGCGTTCCCCAGCTTAACAGTTTGGGGGTTACCCAAACTATTCACTCAGTCTCACTCCTCAGTACACATGAGATGAGAAGTTTTGGTGTGTATGTCTGTTTTCAATATGCTCACTGTATTGGCAGTCATACTATTCATGACTTCAGGGATTTGCTTTCTTTGTTAATGAGGAGTACAATTTGTTATGCTGTGACCATAATATACCTTGGACTATCTCAACAACATAGTATTTCAAAACTTAAAACAGCATTTTAATAGGCATTTGCTTTGATTTTGACAACGGATGAATACAGTCCCAACATAACATTTTAAAGCATTACATTATACAATTACACATACACATCACTACCACTACCATGACCACACATGCATGCATGCACACACACACACACACACACACACACACACACAACTGACACACACTACACAACACTACACAAACACACTACAACACAACACTACACAAACACACACACACACACACCACACACACACACACACACACACACACAAACACACACGTAACACTACATTAACAACACTCAAGCCTTTGCACTTAGCTGTAGCCTCGACCAACCCAGAGCTTCAGAATTACAGTCTACATGTATACTCAGCTGTTAGCTCCCCAACCCTTCGTTTCATTCAGATTCACTTGCTAGAGGAAGGTGTGAATCTGAACCAACCCTATCGTTCTGTCAATACTCGATGTTGTACTCGAACTTTATTTTGCATCCATTTTTCTATGAAAGAAAATTTTAGTTTTTGTCGTTTTTAAAGATTGTTGTTTTTTTATCTTGTTTCAGTGAATTTTTTCTTTGTAAGGCAGTTCAGGAAAGCAGTTGGATTCTGGCTTTTTGATTTGGGTCTTTTGCAAAACTTAAGGACATTGTGGAGAAAGACCTCATTTTGAAAAAGCTGGATGATTTCTGCGATTTGTATGTGCCCTGAGTCTCTGACCAATCTTTGTAGTGTTATGTTTTTCAAACTCTTGTCCAGTTGCTGGTTTAGATAAGATGGTGAATTAGATGGATGCGCTAGGCCTGACTTGTCAGGCGCTTAGTGGCAGCACAGCAACATTTTTCGCTGATGGGACACAATAGTTTCTGTCTGACCATTTGATAAAGAAGATGAATACACTTTTAAACTGTTTTATTTATGTATATTTAAAATGTAGAAAATTTATTGTGAAAAAGATTAAATGGTATTTTCAGAATATGTTGTACATGAATGCAAGAATATTGTTTTGTGTGAAACACGCTTGATTTAAAGTCACTGGAAAACAATAATACAAAAGAAAAAGTAGGGCCTACTTAAAACATTTGTTATCAAATAGAGTATATTGGGGAGGCGGTGGGATTATTCATCAACTGCTTGCTATATTTTACCAGAAAGAAATGTTAATCATACTAGTTTGGTTTTATATGCTATGGTGTGTGTGTATAAATATATATATATATATATATATATATTTATATATATATAACACATATCTCTGTGTGTATATATATGTATATACACACACACACACACATGGTGTTAATCAGTGAATTGATTGGTTGTTTGGCCCCTTGATCGATTAAAAAAAAATTGATGGCTATGTATTGTTCATTTAGTTCTGCAGATCTGATCGTGGAGGTGGCTCATCCAGTTATTACCCAGCAATATGGCGAGGCGTTTTTGTCGTCTGCTGATTATTTGGTAAGATTGGTTTGAAACTGCGTGTTTGTTCATTATTGAAGTGAATGATTATACACATTTAGATTGGCTTTATATAAAATAAAATAAAAGAATGGGGTGGGGGGAGTTCATTATTGAAGTGAATGGTTTTAAACTAATGTTCTATATATAACATACAAAAAACCTCCGTGTTACTAGTATAGAGGATTTACACAAAGGGAATGACAGCACTTGGCAGGTCTACACTATAAGTTGACTTGGGACTTGGTTAATATCAATACTGGTTAATATCAATACTACATTATTATTCCATATTATTTCCAGATTGGTTCACCCACAGCGCTGGCAGAGGACTCCACAGAGAAAGCCGTCAGAGGAGCAGTGGCAACACGGCATGGCTTGTATGTTCCTTCCGGAGCGTTTTGGGGAGGGGAGGACATCAAGAAAATGGCTGACCGCGGAACCTTGCAGGTATTGTTTAGGAATCATACAGCTCAAAGACTTTGAGCCTCAGTCTAAAAGCTGTGTCAAGTTACTCATGTAAATTAAGTGCCAAGGTATATATCGAACTGTTATCATGTTGTAACATGTTGTGTTGAGATTGCCTTCAGCCGTGACAAGCGTCTTTAGCATAATAACTCCTACACTGTCCTTTAAAAAGAAGAGGGGGAGGGGTGTGCAGGGGGGGGGGGGTGTCATTTGAAGTGGGAGTGTGGCTGCCTGTAGCGAGGTACTTGAAAAAAAAAGAGTCATACATGGAAACTCCTCAGCTCACTCAGTGTGCTTATAGTCTCGCATTAACTCCCAGATGGGGATGAGTAAATCAGAGTGCTTGTTCTTCTGGGTGACCT
>CM054156.1:22347885-22355385 GCA_028751875.1 Rapana venosa | reverse complement strand
ATCTCTGATGCCTCGCTTCCCAACGACCACATAGGTTATGGGACACCTTTTCCTTTACCTTTTAACAACAAACATGATCAAATTCAAGGGGAAAAAATGATATGAAAACTGTGAACCTTTAAGATCACTCAACACTTATGAAAATCTTGAAATATGATTTTGCCGTTAAATGTTTTAACATAATTATGCAAATGTTTCTCACAGGGTCCAAAATTCCGTCCCAACTCCAATGCTCTTATAAGTTTGTGCCAGTTGAGTTCTTACTAGTTTACTGTTAAATATTTTTGATGTGGAAAGTTGGGAAGGAAAATTTTTAAAAACCTGTGAGCGTGTTATGTTTCTGAAGGCTGGTTTTGTGGCGACAGGGAGTGTGCGAAGGTTGTGTGGACTGGCCCCCAACAACGTCAACACGATGGCAGCGGCGGCCATTGCCGCACACAACCTGGGCTTTGACCCTGTACAGGGATGCCTGGTCTCTGATCCTAGGTCATTTGTATTGTCTTTTCCTTGTGTTGGCAGTCATGTGTGTGTATGTGTGCATGGTACACATTATTTTTTCTTTTTTTTGTTCCTTAGCTAGAGCTCCAAGGTTTACCATTAATAAGATTTTATGTATGCGACTGGTTTTCCCCACCATGAAGGTAGCTGCATTCCAACTTCAGGGGATGTATTTTTTATTTATTTATTTATTCTTTTATATCGAGGATAATGGAATAAGCACTCATGCGCTTTTTTACATCCAGTCCCCGTGTGTATGCGGTTTTGTAAATTTTGTCATCTGTTCCCACCGGCACACAATGGCCTACTCTTCCGAAAAGCAGAACAGGATTTAACATTGCGCAAGATGTTCTGCATGCGTTCGAACATGGGGCCTTGGTTTATAGTCTCATCCGAAGGATGCTGGGTTAGGTATGTTTGTGCTTCCATAATCCACAAATAATGACATGAAATACAGGATCTTTAACATGCATTTTTTATATTTTGCATGTGTGTGTACACAAAGGGAAGTAAGGCACTGGCAGGTCTGCACTTGAACTTGACCTGAAAGATCATTAAAAATCCCCACCTGATGCCACGGAAATTCAAACCCATTGGACCCATGGGATTGAAGTCAAACAGTCTTAACCACTCGGCTACGGCGTATGTCATAATGGTCAGATGAACCATGGAAAATCCTCGGCATGTGCTCTTTCTTTGAAGGACACTTGCGCACTGTGTTAGGTTCTTTGTGCTTGGACAAAGGCACTAAGTCGCTCTCTCTTCTCTCTCTCTCTCTCTCTCTCTCTCTCTCTTTCTCTCTCTCTCTATCTCTATCTATCTATCTATTCTATCTATCTCTCTATCTCTCTCTATCTCTTTCTCTCTCTCTCTCTCTCTCTCTCTCTCTCTCTCTATCTATCTCTCTCTCTCTATCTATCTATCTATCTATCTATCTCGCTGCATGTCTGCCCCACTCACCTTGTGGTGGACTGTGGAATTGTTTGCGTTCTTTTCATAGAGGCTCCTCTGTGCTTTGTTCTGATGAGGCTTTGCACTTAATACTTTCTTTACTAGGTACTGATGTATTCATGAATACAATATTGGTAGTTGTCTCTAGTGGACTGGCAACTGATTTATCCACACCACTAAGAAGGAGGGTGGCAGGATGGTTAAAATGTTCGCCTGCCTACAAGTAAACCGTGAGGTTCTGGGTTTGATTCTCAGCCTTGCCCTTCCTTCCCAGTTTAATGAAAAGATCAAGCTGAATGTCAAAGTTCTTCAGATGAGACTATAAACTGAGGCCCCATGTGCGAATGCATGCAGAACATCTTGCGCACATTTTAAAAACCCGTTCTGGTTTAAGGAAGAGTAGGCCATTTTGCGCTGGTAGGAATGGATGACAGAAAAAAAAACTAGCATGCACACTGATGTCGTGTTTAGACACCATCCCTGAAGTTAGAATGCAGCTACCTAAATGGTGGGGGGGGGGGGGGGGGGGGGGTGGTGTGCATATGCATAAATGTCAGCATTGGTGAACCTCAGATTGTTGTTGTTGTTGTCATTGTTTGCACATTGTTCAGACGTTGAGGTGTATGGTACGAGCAATATAGCCTGCAACTGTCTCATCTCATTCATTCATTTATGTACGTATTTCCATACCTACAAATACCTGTTTGCTTATATATCCATGATTTATATTTTGTTGTCGCTGCTCTCACAGTTTGAGAGACTGGCACATCGTGGAGGTGGAGGCGTGGGGTGCAGGGGACATAACTGCTGACCGAGCGTTTCACACACACACGATCCGACGAAACCCCGCTGCATTTGGGGCGGTGACTGGTACGGCCACCTACGCCTCCTTCCTGTCGAGTCTGTTGGGTCAGTTGTTGTTGTTCTTTTTGTCATTGTTATTGTTGTTGTTGTCATTGTTGTGTGTGTGTGTTTACATTTCAATTTGTAAAAACTATTAATTGTAACTTGTTGAATGTGTGAGAGTAGGATGAATGCAAGCGCTTTGATTTGCTTTTGCAAAATATAGCGCTATACAAATTCCTTTTTATTATTATTATTATTATTATTATCATTGTTGCATGTCTCTCAACTTTTCACCCTGGAGGTCACCCAGAATGTGCAACTCTTGACTCACTCATCCCACTTGTGGGGGGATCACTGTGAGATTGAAGGTACACGCTGGATGAGAAGTTTGCGTGTGTGACTGTTTTTGAATATCTTGTCATTATAGGCATCCATACTCCAACTTCACAGAGGATGTTTGTTTTTTTCTCCTTTAAAGAGGGGTGCAGGTTGTTATGCTAAGAGCTTGTCATGGATGAAGACAATCTCCATATAGCATTTCAGGTATAATCTCCATATAACATTTCAGGTATAATCTCCATATAACATTTCAGGCACAGCAGCAGTTTAATGTAGGTCTTAGCACTTCGCTTACAATTGATTCAATAACTGAAAAAGAAATCTGGTCTGGGCCAGTATTGTTTGTGTGTGCATGCATATGTGCACGTTCATTTTATCTTGATACATATATAAGTGTGAATATTAGGTATGATGATAAAAATTTTAAGATGTTTATTACCATCATACTCTTTTTTCATCCTTTATAATTTGTAGTGTCAATGTATTGTATCCCTTGTGTCAACTTTCAGTATTATCTCTCTCTCTCTCTCTCTCTCTCTCTCTTCTCTCTCTCTCTCTCTCCTCTCTCTCTCTCTCTCTCTCTCTCTCTCTCTAAATTATAGATAGATAGATAGATAGATAGATAGATAGATAGATAGATAGATAGATAGATAGATAGATAGATATCACTTGAGCCATCTAGGACATTTTTTCTTATCACATTGTCTATCAACATTTTGGAAAAAAAAGGAAAAAAAAAAAGAAAGATTCAAAAACAGACATTATTAAAACTTTTCAAAATATTTTTTTACTATGGTTATAATATCATGTATATTATTATGTTTAACATTTCAGGTGCTCATGGCAAGGGCCCTGGTGTCCATTTGTGTTGAGACGGCTGGATGCAGTGAGGTGCAGTGGAAACCATCAGCAACCCAATCTTTCACAAAAAATTTCTTTAAATCACATTTTCCTTTGACAGACTGGATAATCATTTATTTAATTCATTATGGTCTTCTTCACAGAGAACAGATTTTAGACAGAAAGCCGTCCCTGAAGTCAGAATGCGGTTGCCTTTAATGGTGGGTAATAATGGTCACATATGCAAAATATCGCCGTTGGTGAGCGTTGGAAATCTAGCTGAGGATCGGAAACGATCTTAAAAAGACAGAAAGAAAGTGTATGCATGTGGGCACACACAGTCAATCGTTGGGTGTCACAGCCGTGAAAAGATGTCAAATGAATGTATTACCACTATTACTACAAACGCGTTTGTGTATGACTGAAAACGCTCAAACACTCACATCTGCATTTCAACATATCTGTGCTGCTAGTACATTTGCATATATTACATGATCATGTGAACATACATGCGCAAGCATGCACACACACACACACACACAACCACATGCTCACGCATGCGCACACACACACACACATGCATGCACACATGCTTGGGAACATTCATGCAAACACATGCACACACACACACACACACAACCACATGCTCACGCATGCGCACACATACACACACATGCATGCACGCATGCTTGGGAACATTCATGCAAACACATGCACACACATGCACGCATTCATGCACACACAGACACACATTTGTCAGGCAGCCACAAGATTTTTATTTTTATATGTACATGTATCTTCTTCTTCTTCCTTTTTTATCATGTTTCTCCCAGGGGAGGTTTGACATTGATGAGCCTTCTCCATCTCTCTCTGTTTTGAGCTTCCTCCTTATTAATGCTCCTTTCTCTAAGATCATCTGCATTACAGGCAGCCCAGGTATATATATTCATATATATATATATATATTTATATATGCATGTATATATATATATATATATTATATTATATATATATATATATATATATATATATATATATTATATATATACATGTATATATATATTTATATCACAGCCAGTATGTGTCTTCGCTAATATCTATCTTCTTGCAGACAGTTTATTATTCTGTTTTTTAATCATTCAGCTCAGTACTTTCCAAAGCTCAAATGTAGTTCAGACAATGGTGATGGTGCCTTCACAGATGATTTGAAATGTTGATGTGACTGACTGATATTGTGATAAAAATTGATTGATGATGTGAAGAATATTGTGATAAAAATTGATTGATGATGTGAAGAATATTGTGATAAAAATTGATCGATGATGTGAAGAGTGCAAAAGATTTCAACAATTGTATGAAAGATTTACATTGAGGGTGGAGAGAGAGGAGAGAGAGAGAGAGAGAGAGAGAGAGAGAGAGAGAGAGAGAGAGAGAGAGCATGAAAAATAATGTCATCATGGTAATCATTATTCATGTGTGAAATACGTTGTACAAATACCGCAAATTAGTGCATAGTATATGATCTGGGTAATTTATTTCAAGAATTTTAAGCCCATGTGTTCTTTGACCCAAAAAAAAAAGAAAGTGGTCGTGCTTTGCAAAAATGATTTGTTTATGGTTTGGAATTATTATTGATTTGTTTCCAAATCTGGACGATGCATCCTTTTTTGTTATGGGTACGGGTAAACATAATATATTGACTAGTCATTATGTAAGGTACATACAGAATTATGTAGGCATATACATGCGTATTGCCATCACATGGGTATTCATATTATGTGCATGTAATTTTCTTAACTCCCTCATTTCTGCCACACTCTTTTTCCAGTTCTGGGACACTTATTTGTCAAGATATTTTAGATCACAGAGCGTAATGACTCAAGGCAGTAGACAGTCACTGCCTGTATTCTTGGTGTGGTATACAGCAGGTAACAAGGCTGCACACACGCACATGCATAAACACACGCGCGTGCGCGCACACAACACACACACATCCTTTGGATGAGACTATAAACCGAGGCCCCGTGTGCGAACACATGCAGAACATCTTGCGCACGCGTTGAATCCTGTTCCGCTTTTCGAAAGAGTAGGCCATTGTGTGCCGGTGGGAACAGATGACAAAATTTACAAAACCGCATACACATGGGGACTGGATGTAAAAAAGCACATGAGTGCTTATTCCATTATCCTCGATATAAAAGAATAAATAAATAAATAAAACACACACAAGGCTGCACACACATACACTCACATAAACACTTGCGTGCGCACACACACACACACAGAAGGAATTGAATGACACTGTCACAAACAGCTGGTCTATCCCTGAAGTCGGAATGCAGCTACCTTCATGGTGGGTAAAAAAACGGTCACATACACAAAATCTCACCATTGAACCTCGGAGCTCTTGCCAAAGAATGAACACCCCTCCCCCCCCCTTACCCATACAAAAGAAAAGAAACAAGCTATAGAATCCCCGAAACAGATGGTCTTCCTTTTGATGCAACAGGAAAATTCATTGGGGCTCTTTCTAGGTCACTGGAAGCACAAGGAAAAATCTGTAATGGTGGCACATGCACAGTCAGTCAGACAGACAGATTTGCATCTCACAGCTCTACACACACACACACACACACACACACACACACACATGTTGACATACACACTTCACTTCAATTCACTTGACTTGACACACACTGTTATTTGCGGGTTGTAGGTTGTGATTTCATAAAATATGTTGTACCAATTTTTGATCTTGTGCTAATTCACAGTATTAAAGATTTTATGACAAATCGATGCATAAAAGTTGATTATGTGATACGATGCTTATTATTTTTTAAATGATATAAAAACTGTTTGATGACAAATCAGTGCATATGAACTGATCCTTTGATGTGATGTGATGCTTTCAAAAATAAAATTGTGGACCAGTCAGTATGAAATTTATTTTAGTTTGTGTATGTGTCTGCGTGCATATGTGCTGATTCAATGTGTGCTACATTTTAACACTCATGTGTTTAGTTTATTTCAGCACGTCTCTGTTGCACAGAATATATATGTGTATTTCAGCACGTCTCTGTTGCACAGAATATATATGTGTGTGTTTCCAATACATGCCCCCCCCCCCCCCCCCCCCCCCCCCTAGCTACACCCCTCTCTCCCCCCCCCACTCTCCCCCCCCATACCTCTCCCTGCTCTATTCCCCCAGCTACCAAACCCCTTGCCCCTCTATAACCCCATCTCCTCCTGTACCCTGCCCCCCTCCATAACCCCCTCCCTCCTGTACCCTAGCCCCTCTATAACCCCTCCCTCCTGTACCCTAGCCCTCTATAACCCCCTCCCTCCTGTACCCTAGCCCCTCCATAACCCCCTCCCTCCTGTACCCTAGCCCCTCTATAGCACCCCCCCAAAAAAAAAAAAATTCTCATCAGCAACCCCATCCCCAATTAAAAAAACAAAAGCCGCACAAACATGGGAAGAAAGACAACACATCTCCTCCAAAATTCAGAGGATTAGAAGTTAGGTGTGATCCTTTTAGAGATCACAAATTCCTAACTCACAGCTAAAATGTTGCAACCTAATGTTTATGACATATTAGCAAACTAACAACTCCAAACTTTGAAGGTGTCTTCTATATCATTTTTGCAAATTCAAAAAAAGTCATGTCTACAATAATTTAACTTCGCCCATCACTTGTTCCAGGCAGGTAAAGAGCAATTTGTGCAATGTCATAAAAGATTGTTGCTTCATTTCCAACAGATGGAAACTTTTTTCTGGACTTACAACCCAACTTCAAAAAATAAAAAGGGATGTAATTGTTTAAGATACCTGTGAAGGAGAAGTAATATTGACATGAAATAGCACACACAGCCTGTTTGCAAATCTAAACACAAGCAAACAAGGTTCGTATGCACGTGAAAGAATTCACAGCTTGAAGACAGGGGTCACTTGCAAAGTTTCTGTAGAAAATGCCAATCTTACAGCAAAATAGTTACACATGCAGATGAAAACTCAATAAATAAAAAT
>CM054156.1:22322885-22345385 GCA_028751875.1 Rapana venosa | reverse complement strand
TTCAATAACTATAACAAAGTTTCACTTCAAATTTAAGATCAATACCTCCTAATCCCTTCTAACATCCAACAAAACTATCAACCTGAAAAAACCAATCACTTGAATAATGTTATTATTCTTTCAGCCCATAAGGCCAATAAAACCAGGCCCCACCAAAGATGTCCTGGATTTATCATCCCCAGAGATAATTTTTTATTTATTTTTTTATATCGAGGATAATGGAATAAGCACTTATGTGCTTTTTTTTAACATCCAGTTCCCGTGTGCATGCGGATTTGTCAATTCTGTCATCTGTTCCCACCGGCACACAATGGCCTAGTCTTACGAAAAGCGGAACAGGATTTAACGTGTGTGCAAGATGTTCTGCGTGCGTTTGCACACGGGACCTCGGTTTATAGTCTCATCCGAAGGATTTTTGGGGAGAGTGGAGTCTGCAGTGATGTTAACTCCAGGGGTAAATATTCCCTTGAACGGGAATCGAACCCGGGTCGTCAGATTGCGGCGATCGCGCATTTCTAACCACTCCCACCTATCCCCCCCCCCCCCCCCCCCCCCCCCCCCCCCCCCCATTACTAAGAGACTTCTCTCTTCAAGGTGTAAATTATTTTAGGTGTGTTAAGTTATGCTGCATATAAACGTTGTTCAACTGTATTTAGCGTTTTTGACACATTCTATGTGCGTGATAAAACTTTCATTCTATTTTATGGCAATATTACCTCCCCTTCATAGGCTTTCATAAACAGTTATATTCCTTTTTTATTGTTTGAAATCGCTCAGAAGTCCAGATAAAAGTTTGAAACTGATGGAAATGAAGCAGCAATTTTCACAAAGAATTGTAGACTCTCCTGCTTACCTGTCTGAAACAGGACAGGGTGATGAAAATGAATATTTAGAATAAACTTTTTTGCTATTAATTTCCGAACTGATATAGGAAAAAGACACCTTTAAAGTTTGGAATTGTTAGTTTAAATAACATGTTGTAAAACTATGAACGCAGGGACTTAAACTGTGAGTTATGATTTTGTGATCTCTATGGGGATCAGCCCTAACTTCTAATCCTCTGAAGTTTGGAGGAGATGTGTTGTCTATCTTCCCTTGTTTGTGCCGTTTTTTGGGGGTGTGTTTTTTTTTTTTAAAGGACAGGGTAGCAAGGGTGAGGAGGGAGGGAAAGACGAAGGGGGAGTTGGAGGTAGGAATACAAGGGGTGGAATGGAGGGGAAATAGAAAGGGGGGAGGTTGGGGGGGGGGGGGCAATAAGAGGGTTAGGAGGGGGTATATATATAGGGAAATAGGAGGGTAGTTTGGGAGGGTGGGGGTTGGGAAGGAGATGTAGGGTTTGGGGGGGGGGGGGAGGAAGATAGAGGGGAATAGGAGGGTAGGGTAATTGCAGGGGGGGGTAGGGGGAGGGGAGTTGGGGGGGGGGGGGGGGAGGGGAATAGGAGGGTAGTGTTTTTGGGGGGTGATCTTGGGGAAATAGGAGGGGAGGATAAAAGGGGGGGGAGGGTATTTGGGGGGGGGGGGGATAAAGGGGGGAGAGTAGTTGGGGGGGGGGTTGGAGGGAAATAAGAGGGTTTTTTTTATGTTTTTAGGGGGGAGGGGGACAGTAGGTTTTTTTTTGTGGTGGGGTGGGGAAAGATAGAGGGGAATAGGAGGGTTACCTACAGGGAAAGTGTCACAACCACAGTCCTGCATCTGAGGGGGTTTACTGGGTGGTGTCCTGCATATGTCAGAACAGGCACCATGCACCACTCAAAAGGCCCCTACGTCGAGCTGACATTGGTGCGCTCCCTGTGGACTTCTGACTCTGGGTTTCTGGCATGACGAATCTGGGTAAGGGCGGAGAGACTGGAATGGGCAGCGTGGGAGCAGGAACGTCATAGAAGATGAGGCAGCAAAAACCACAAAAAAATCACATGTGAAAAACGCGTACGTATAAATATATATATATATATACATATAGTAACTAAGTAAGCTGGAGAATAATATCATGAAAACATTGATCCCTTAATCACATGGAATCTGCAGAAATCCACTTGTAGGTCTTCAAGCATTCCCGGGCTACCATTGAATTTGATCACGCTGACACAGAGAGAGACAGACAGACAGACAGACAGACAGACAGAGACAGATAGACTGAGACTGACTGCATCAATAAATGAATGACTGATCATTAATGATCTTTAATAGGCATCCTCAAAAGCATGAATTTTTATTGCCTTAAGGAGGAGAATAGTTTATGGCAATATAATTCTTAATTAACGTGTGTTCTTTTTCGAGTCGATGGTATTTCTGTTGAGTATGACCTTGAAGTAAATGTTCATGAGTGTTTGGAAATGGAATAAAGTAAGTCCCGATAGGGTTATTGTGGTCGGTGAGACTAGAAACAAAAATAAAACAGCAATATTGCCAATTGGGGAACATTGCAATAACAATATTGCCAATTATAACAATATATAATATAACAATATTGCCAATTCTTGTCAATAAACGAAACAAGATGTCCTAGACGTTTCAACAAAACTATCATTTTATTTCTAGACAAACGATGTCATCAAGTCCGTGGTTAGTCATTCAAGCTACAGGGGTATTGCCATAACCTATGGGGTCATCGAGGAGCGAGATGTCAGAGACCTCAGCTTCTCTAGGGGTCACCATCTTGAGGGTGACGCCCATCTCCTCTCCATCGCTGCTTTGCCTTCCCTGTTTCTAAAAAGGGGAGGTGGGCCTACACATTTACAGCTGAGTGAACTGGGGGACTGTACTTAAAGCCAAGGCGGGCAAACGGTCACCCAATCCGCGGGGCAACCTCTCTCTCAACGCTGCTTAACCTTAGCTTAGGGGAGAAAAAACGCTGTGATCACTGAGTGATTGCGTCCCATCGTTTGTAATCATTATGTAATGGAAGAACCATTATTTTGATTAATCTGACAAATAACACAAACAAATGAATGAATAAGTAGATAAGTAAACAACATGGCATGTACCCCAAAATAAGACGTCAAATGCATCAATTGTCACGTCTTCACCAGTAAAATGCACGGTACCTCTTTCCCTCCCCAAAACACGTTTATAGATAAAAACAACATAAGCTACTCGCTGTAAAAGACTAAGGGGGAAAGGGGGTAATAGTGGGTAGGTATGTGCAATGAATTTGTTGTTGCTCTTGGGCGTTCCGCAGCTAAACACTGTGTCTCACTCATCCCACCTGGGAATCACTGTGAGACTGTTAAGTACATACTGGATGAGAAGTTTTGCTTGCAGGAATTTTTTAATAAAAAAATAAAAAATTTCGCTATGAAGGCAGCGATATTCCACCTTCAAGGGTTTTCCTAAATCTGTGGACGTAGAGTACAGAGCGTTACGCTAAGAGTTTGTCATGGCTGAAGACGAAAAAATCTCAACAGAACATTTTGAAAGCAGAAAATCCTTTTAGCGCAGGCTTTGGCACTGAAACTTAACGTCAAGAACTGACATAGCTTTTGGTCTGAGTCGAGGAGAAGGAATGGTGTAGAACAAGTGAAACATGAAGTCAAGCTTAAACTCAGAAGATATATATATATATATATATATATATAACGAAAACAACAGCAAATCCTAACCAGTTTCCTCTCCCTTCCTCCACCCCCCCCCCTTTTTCCGATTCTGTACATTTCGTTTGGGTGGATTGGGAAGACTGTGACCTCACAATTTCGCATGGATATGAGCCATTTTTCATTACTCGTCGAAAATAGTTTTAACACTTTGCAAGGTCCTATGAATAATTCATCTTCATTCCACAGACAAAATGTCATGTTAATACATATAGACACAATAATGTCATGTTTGAACACGAGATTCACTATTTTTTTAAAAAAAGCAACAACGACGACAACAACAAAACCCACCAAAACAAAACTCCGAAACAGTTTAGTGTTAGTCACACACCTTTCTTCCTTCTTTTGTTTTGTTTTTCAATAATTTTCTCCCTTTACTCCCGGAGCAGTTTTTCGGAAAGCACAACTCTGAATTTATTCAGGCCGTGTCTCTTGGGCGAGTGGAACTTGGCAGAGCCCATCATCATCATCAACCATTACACCCAGTGGTGTGAAGGGCAGCAACAAAGCGCTTCCACTCCTGCCTATCCTGGGCCAACCTAGTCACTGATCCCCAAGAGTGCTGCATGGCCTTCATCTCACTTTCTACAGTCCTCCTCCTCCACGTTGCTTTTGGTACCCCTCACTACTACAGCTGAACATTTTTGTTTTCTGTGTGAATCTCAGTGTGACTTGACGACCTTCCCCACAGCTGTGAACTGATTTTTTTTCTGTTTTGAGATAATACAGTATTTTGGAATTGGAGTGTACGGCAGGATGTTGATTTATGTCGCCATGGTTTCCAGTCCAAAAGGGGTGAACGTGAGAAGCCAGTCATCACATTTTTGTGTGTGGTTAGCTTGAGAAACCAGACACCACATTAATTTTAAATGATGAGCTTGAGAAGCCAGGCACCATTTTTTTTTTAGCGGTGAGCTTGAAGCCAGTTGCCACTTTTTTTTTTAGCGTGAACTTGGAAGCCAGGCACCACACGGGACCTCGGTTTATAGTCTCATCCGAAGTAGTGTGTGTGTGTGTGTGTGTGTGTGTGTGTGTGATTTGAAGAAAGTGTGAACATTTGTGTGTGTGTGTGTGTGTGTGTGTGTGTGTGTGTGTGATTTGAAGAAAGTCTGTTTGAGCATTTTTATCTTTTAAAATGTCATCTCAACCATAAGAGAAAATTCATATATTGAATGTAAGTCCTGTCGAATTTGCAATCACCAAAATGGTTTGAAGTGAAGCATGGTAGATGGTAGAAATTTATTATGGAAAAAAAAAATAATATAGCTTGAAGTTTGATGATATTTGTTGAAAGTGCACCATAAATACTTGCACACAATGACAATACTCCCTTAGACATACATGTACAAAAGAAAAAAACCAACAACAAAAAACAAAAACTAAAAAACCCCAATAAGAAGCCCAAATGGTATACTCTGCTTCGGATGAGACTCTAAACCGAGACCCCGTGTTCGAACGCATGCAGAACATCTTGCGCACACGTTAAATCCTGTTCCGCTTTTCGGAAGAGTAGGCCATTTGGTGCCGGTGGAAACAGATGACAAAATTTACAAAACCGCATACACATGGGGACTGGATGTAAAAAAAAAAGCACATGAGTGCTTATTCCATTATCCTCGATATAAAAGAATAAATAAATAAATACGCTAATTAGATACTAAGTTTATTTTTTAAAATTGTTCCTCACCTAGAGGTGCGACATTCACCACCATTTTAGGTAGCCACATTCAGACTTTGGGAAAGATATTTGATATAAAAGTTACAACTTGAAATTATTTGTGTAAGGTGTGAAAGTATGTTTGTTTAAAATGCATTCTTGTGGATACCAAGTCGCCCTAGCACTTACTGACATAGTGCATAGCAATATAGGTAAAGGTAAAAAGGTAAAGGAGTCCTATAACCTATAAGGTCATAGGGGAGCGAGGTGTCAGAGACCTCACTTCTCTAGGGCCAGCATATTGAGGGCGGCGCCCATCTCCTCTCCCTCGCTGCTTTACCTTCCCTGACCCTAAAGAGGGCAGGTACCCATTTACAGCTGGGTGAACTGGGGGAACTGTACTGAAGCCAAGGCGCGCAAACGGTCACCCATCCAACTGGTAACCACACTCGACGCTGCTTAACTTGGCTGGGGGAAAGCGAGTGCTCCGACCACTGAGCTATCCCGTCCCCTATTAGAAAAAGTTGCAGTCACACTGGTTCATTTTTCTCTCTCTGTATTTTGTTTATTCAACAAACAAAAAATACTTCTTACACTTTATTCCTTTTGAGAAAGAAATATCAGTGTTGTGTACATTATACTAACACTTAATTGCCTTTGACTTTGAGAAAGAAGCAGTTCAATGGGGTGCAAATAATTCTCAGACTTCATTTCCTTTCAGAAAGAAGTATTTCAGTTGTGCACAACAAACAAACGGGATAGCTCAGCGGTCAGAGCACTTGCTTTCCCCAGCTAAGGTTACCCCTTGACCGTTTGTGCGCCTTGGCTTCAGTAAAGTCCCCTAGTTCCCCCAGCTGTAAATGGGTACCTGCCTCTTTAGGGTCAGGAAAGGTAAAGCAGCAAGGGAGGGGAGATGGGCGCTGCCCTCAATATGCTGGCCCCTTGAGAAGCTGAGGTCTCTTATGTCTTGCTTCCCTATGACCACATAGGTTATGGGACACCTTTTCCTTTACCTATTTACAACAAACACGATCAAATTCAAGAAGAAAATGACATGAAAACTATGAACCGTTAAGATCACTCAACACTAATGAAAATCTTGAAATATGATTTCGCCGTTAAATGTTTTAACATAATTATGCAAATGTTTCTCACAGGGTCCAAAATTATGTCCCAACTCCAATGCTCTTATAAGTTTGTGCCAGTTGAGTTCTTACTAGTTTGCTGTTAAATATTTTTGATGTGGAAAGTTGGGAAGGAAAATAATAATAATAATAATGATAATAATGTATGGAATTTATATAGCGTTGAATCTTGTAAAGCAACAAATCAAAGCGCTCATAAAACAAACCTGTGAGCATTGTATGTTTCTGAAGGCTGGTTTTGTGGCGACAGGGAGTGTGCGAAGGTTGTGTGGACTGGCCCCCAACAACGTCAACACGATGGCAGCGGCGGCCATTGCCGCACACAACCTGGGCTTTGACGCTGTACAGGGATGCCTGGTCTCTGATCCTAGGTCATTTGTATTGCCTTTTCCTTGTGTTGGCAGTCATATGTGTGTATGGTCAAAATCATTTTTCTTTTCTCGTTTTTTTTGCTAGAGATCCAAGGTTCACTAATGGTGAGATTTTGCGTATATGACCATTTTTACCCTCCATGAAGGTAGCTGCATTCCGATTTCAGGGGATGTATGCTGGGTTAGGTATGTTTGTGCTTCCTTAACCCACTGAACACTGACATGAATTACGGGATCTTTAGTATGCATGTTTGATATTTTGCATGCGTTTTGCATATACACAAAGAGAATTAAGGCACTGGCAGGTCTGCACTTGAAGTTGACCTGAAAGATCATTAAAAATCCCCACCTGATGCCACGGAAATTCAAACCCATTGGACCCATGGGATTGAAGTCAAACAGTCTTAACCACTCGGCTATGGCGTATGTCATAATGGTCAGATGCGCCATGGAAAATCCACAGCATGTGCTCTTTCTTTGAAGGACACTTGCGCACTGTGTTAGGTTCTTTGTGCTTGGACAAAGGCTTGAGTCTCTCTCTCTATCTATCTATCTATCTATCTTGCTGCATGTCTGCCCCACTCACCTTGTGGTGAACTGTGAACTTGTTTGCGTTCTTTTCATAGAGGCTCCTCTGTGCTTTGTTCTGATGAGGCTTTGCACTTAATACTTTCTTTACTAGGTACTGATGTATTCATGAATACAATATTGGTAGTTGTCTCTAGTGGACTGGCAACTGATTTATCCTCACCACTGAGAAGGAGGGTGGCAGGATGGTTAAGATGTTCGCCTGCCTACAAGTAAACTGTGAGGTTCTGGGTTCGATTCTCAGCTTTGCCCTTCCTTCCCAGTTTAATGAAAAGATCAGGCTGAATGTCAAAGTTCTTCAAATGAGACTATAAACTGAGGCCCCATGTGCAAATGCATGCAGAACATCTTGCGCACACATTAAAAACCCGTTCTTGTTTAAGGAAGAGTAGGCCATTGTGCGCCGGTAGGAATGGATGACAGAAAGAAAACTAGCATGCACACTAGTGTCGTGTTTAGACACTATCCCCGAAGTCAGAATGCAGCTACCTAAACGGTGGGGGGAGGGGGGGGGGGGAATGGTTGAATATGCATAAATGTCAGCATTGGTGAACCTCAGAGTTATAGCCAAGGAAGGGGGAAAAAATGTATGTGTG
Source organism: Rapana venosa (assembly GCA_028751875.1). Lineage (NCBI taxonomy): Eukaryota > Metazoa > Mollusca > Gastropoda > Neogastropoda > Muricidae > Rapana > Rapana venosa. The sequence goes on along the minus strand of CM054156.1, from coordinate 22,337,435 downwards.
TGTGTGTGTGTGTGTGTGTGTGTGTGTGTGTGTGTGTGTGTGTGTGTGTGTGTGTGTGTGTGTGTGTGTGTGTGTGTGTGTGTGTGTGTGTGTGTATGTATGTATGTATAGTAAGTAAGTATGTATGTAAGTTAGTAAGTAAGTATGTATGTATGTATGTATGTTCCTCTTTATTTTGTTGTTGTTCTTTTGCATAGTTTAAGAGATTGGCACAGCGTAGAATTTGATGTATGGTGTACAGGCAGCGTAGCACCTAAGAATTTTATTATTTATTTGTTTGTGCATTCAGTCATGTATGTGTATGTAAGTATGTACGTATGTTTGTGTGTACGTAGGTACATAAGTTTGTATGTACATTTGTATGTATGTAAGTATGTATGTATATATGTACGTTTATTTTTATATCTTTGTTTTTGGGAGGGGTTTTTTTGGTTGTACATTTGTATGTATGTATGAATGAATAAATGATTGTATGAATTTTTATTTCCATGTCTTGTGTTTTGTTGTTGTTGTTGCTGTTGTCATTGTTTGCACATTGTTCTAAGGGACTGATACATTGCAGACGTTGAGGTGTATGGTACGAGCAATCTAGCCTGCAACTGAGTGTCTCATCTCATTCATTCATTTATGTACGTATTTCCATACCTACAAATACCTGTTTGCTTATATATCCATGATTTATATTTTGTTGTCGCTGCTCTCACAGTTTGAGAGACTGGCACATCGTGGAGGTGGAAGCGTGGGGTGCAGGGGACATAACTGCTGACCGAGCGTTTCACACACACACGATCCGACGAAACCCCGCTGCTTTTGGGGCGGTGACTGGTACGGCCACCTACGCCTCCTTCCTGTCAAGCTTGTTGGGTCAGTTGTTGTTGTTGTCATTGTTGTGTGTGTGTGTGTGTGTGTGCACGTGTGTGTTTACATTTCAATTTGTAAAAACTATTAATTGTAACTTGTTGCATGTGTGAGAGTAGGATGAATGCAAAAGCGCTTTGATTTGTTTTTGCAAGATATAATGCTATACAAATTCCATTCATTATTATTATTATTATTATCATTGTTGCATGTCTCTCAACTTTTCACCCTGGGGGTCACCCAGAATGTGCAACTCTTGACTCACTCATCCCACTTTGGGGGGGGGGGGGGATCACTGTGAGATTGAAGGTACACGCTGGATGAGAATTTTGCGTGTGTGACTGTTTTTAGATATCTTGTCATATAGGCAGCCATACTCCAACTACAGAGGATGGTCTGTTTTTTCTCGTTTAAAGAGGGGTGCAGGTTGTTATGCTAAGAGCTTGTCATGGATGAAGATAATGTCAGTATAACATCTCAAGTATAATATCAATACAACTTTTCAAGCATAATCTCAGTATGAAGTTTCAAGCATAACAACATTTTGATGTAGGCTTTGGCACATTGCTTACATCAATAACTGAGAAAAAAATTTGGTCTGGGCCAGTAGTGGGTCGGTGAGTTTGTTGGGGTGTCTGTGTGGTGTTTGTGTGTGTGCGTGCTTGTATGCATTTTATCTTGATACATGTAAGTGTGAACATTAGGGATGATGATAAAAATTTTAAGATGTTTATTACCATCATAGTCTTTGTTTATCCTTTTTATAGTGTCAATGTATTGTATCACTTGTGTCCACTTTCAGTATTCATCTCTCTCTCTCTAAATATATATATATATATATATATATATATATATATATATATATATATATATATATATATATATATATATATATATATATATGTATATATATTATATATATATATATATATATATATATATATATATATATATATATATATATATATATCAATTGAGCCATATAGGACATTTTTTTCTTATCACATTGTCTATCAACATTTTGAAAAAAAAAAAAATTATTTTTAAAAAAGATGAAAAAACAGACAGCATTTTTAGAACTTTAAAACTTTTAAAAATATTTTTAACTATGGTTATAATATTATGTATATTATTATGTTTTACATTTCAGGTGCTCATGACAAGGGCCCTGGTGTCCATTTGTGTTGAGACGGCTGGATGCAGTGAGATGCAGTGGAAACCGTCAGCAACCGAATCTTTTTGATTTTTTTTGGATAATCACTTTGTTCTTTGACATGTCAGACACTCATTTATTCAATTCATTATGGTCTTCTTCACAGAGAACAGATTTTAGACAGAAAACCCTCCCTGAAGTCAGAATGCGGCTACCTTTAATGGTGGGTGATAATGGTCACATATGCAAAATATTGCTGTGGGTGAGCGTTGGAACTCTAGCTGAGGAATGAAAAAACAATCTTAAAAAGACAGAAAGAAAGTGTATTTATGTGGGCACACACAGTCAATCGTTGGGTGTCACAGCAGTGAAAAGATGTTAAATGAATGTATGACCACTATTACTACAAACGCGTTTGTGTATGACTGAAAACTCTCAAACACTCACATCTGCATTTCAACATATCTGTGCTGCTAGTTCATTTGCATATATTACATGATCATGTGAACATACATGCGCAAGCATGCACACACACACACACAACCACATGCTCACGCATGCGCACACACACACACACATGCATGCACGCATGCTTGGGAACATTCATGCAAACACATGCACACACATGCACGCATTCATGCACACACAGACACACATTTGTCAGGCAGCCACAAGATTTTATTTTTATATGTACATGTATCTTCTTCTTCTTCCTTTTTTGTCATGTTTCTCCCAGGGGAGGTTTGACATTGATGAGCCTTCTCCATCTCTCTCTGTTTTGAGCTTCCTCCTTATTAATGCTCCTTTCTCTAAGATCATCTGCATTACAGGCAGCCCAGGTATATATATTCATATATATATATATCACAGCCAGTATGTGTCTTCGCTAATATCTATCTTCTTGCAGACAGTTTATTATTCTGTTTTTTAATCATTCAGCTCAGTACTTTCGAAAGCTCAAATGTAGTTCAGACAATGGTGATGGTGCCTTCACAGATGATTTGAAATGTTGATGTGACTGACTGATATTGTGATAAAAAATTGATCAATGATGTGAAGAATATTGTGATAAAAAATTGATCGATGATGTGAAGAATATTGTGATAAAAATTGATTGATGATGTAAAGAATGCAAAAGATTTCAACACTTGTATGGATGATTTACCTTGAGAGAGAGAGAGAGAGAGAGAGAGAGAGAGAGAGAGAGAAGAGAGAGAGAGAGAGAGAGAGAGAGAGGAGAGAGCATAAAAAATAATGTCATCATGGTAATCATTATTCATGTGTGAAATACGTTGTACAAATACCGCAAATTAGTGCATAGTATATGATCTGGGTAATTTATTTCAAGAATTTTAAGCCCATGTGTTCTTTGACCCCCAAAAATTAATAAAGTGGTCATACTTTGCAAAAATGATTTGTTTATGGTTTGGAATTATTGATTTGTTTCCAAATCTGGATGATGCATCCTTTTTTGTTATGGGTACGGGTAAACATAAATATATTGACTAGTCATTATGTAAGGTACATACAGAATTATGTAGACATATACATGTGTATTGCCATCACATGGGTATTCATATTATGTGCATGTAATTTTCTTAACTCCCTCATTTCTGCCACACTCTTTTTCCAGTTCTGGGATACTTATTTGTCAAGGTATTTTAGATCACAGAGCGTAATGACTCAAGGCAGCAGACAGTCACTGCCTGTATTCTTGGTGTGGTATACAGCAGGTAACAAGGCTGCACACACGCACATGCATAAACACACGCGCGTGCGCGCACACAACACACACACATCCTTTGGATGAGACTATAAACCGAGGCCCCGTGTGCGAACACATGCAGAACATCTTGCGCACGCGTAATCTGGAAATCCTGTTCCGTGGACGCATTTTCCATGAACACGAGTAGGCCATTGTTAGCTGCCGGTGGAACACAGATGAAAAATTTACAAAACCGCATACACATGGGGACTGGATGTAAAAAAGCACATGAGTGCTTATTCCATTATCCTCGATATAAAAGAATAAATAAATAAATAAAACACACACAAGACTGCACACACACACACTCACATAAACACACGCGCGTGCATGCGTGCGCACACACACAGACACAGAAGGAATTGAATGACACTGTCACAAACAGCTGGTCTATCCCTGAAGTCAGAATGTAGCTACCTTCATGGGCAAAATCGGTCACATACACAAAATCTCACCATTGGTGAACCTCGGAGCTCTAGCCAAAGAATGAACACCCCCCACCCCCTCGCCCATACAAAAGAAAAGAAACAAGTTATAGAATCCCCGAAACAGGTGGTCTTCCTTTTGATGCAACAGGAAAATTAATTGGATGAATGGGGCTCTTTCTAGGTCACTGGAAGCACAAGGAAAAATCTGTGATGGGGGGCACATGCACAGTCAGTCAGACATATTTGCATCTCATGGCTCTACACACACACACACACACACACACACACACACACACACACACACATATTGACATACACACTTCACTTCACTTGACTTGACTTGATACACACTGTTATTTGTGGGTTGTAGGTTGTGATTTCATAAAATATTTTGTACTAATTTTTGATCTCATGCTTAGTCACAGTATTAAAGAAGTTATGACGAATCGATGCATAAAAGTTGATTATGTGATACGATGCTTATTTTTAAATGATATAAAAACTGTTTGATGACAAATCAGTGCATATGAACTGATCCTTTGATGTGATGTGATGCTTTCAAAAATAAAATTGTGGACCAGTCAGTATGAAATTTATTTTAGTTTGTATATGTGTGTGTGCATGCACGCGTGCAGATTCAATGTGTGCTACATTTTAACACTCACGTGTTTAGTTCATTTCAGCACATGTCTGTTGCACCGTGTGTGCTTTATCACAGAACATGAGTGTGGTGTATGTGCTTTTATTTCAGTGTGTGTGCGTGCATGTGTGTGTGTGTGTGTGATTTCAATACATGAGTGTTTTGGGTGGGGGTTTTTTTGGGGGGAGGGGGTTGCCTCATCTTCTGTGATGTTTCTCACCTGCTGTTCCCACCGCGGCTCATTTCAATCTCTCTGCCACAGCCATACCCAGATTCGTCATGTCACATCCTCAGGGTCGGAAGTCCACAGGCAGCCCATCAATGTCGGGCTGCCAAGGGGCCACCAGCTAGAGGGGCCCTGCATTAGAGGGTCACTTTGGTGGTGTAAAGTGGTGCCTGTTGTGAGATGGCATACGCAGGACACCACCTCCTAAGTGGGAAACACTATACTGACCATCTGTTGTATCCCACATAATTTGATACTTAAAGATACATGGCCCACTTATCATAGACCATGACAAATGTAAACCCTCTCCTAACCTACCCCTGTCCTTCCCTCCCCTACTCTACCTCTCTTCCTTTCCCTGAACTACCTCAATACCTATCCTTCCTCTCCCAACCTCCCCCCAACCTATCCCCTCCTCTTTCCCCCTAAACTACCCCAATACCTACCCTTCCTCTCCCAACCTGCCTCCCTCCCCCCAACCTATCCCTCCTCTTTCCCCCTAAACTACCCCAATACCTACCCTTCCTTTCCCAACCTGCCTCCCTCCCCCCAACCTATCCCCTCCTCGTTCCCCTGAACTACCCCAATACCTACCCTTCCTTTCCCAACCTGCCTCCCTCCCCCCAACCTATCCCCTCCTCGTTCCCCCTGAACTACCCCAATACCTACCCTTCCTCCCCCAACCTACCTCCCTCCCTCCAATCTATCCCCTCCTCTCTAACCTACCCCTTCCCTCTCCATATCTTTTCACCTCCTCTCTCCCCAACACCTACCCCTCCTCCTCCCTGACCTCTCCCTACCTCCCCATATCTTTTCACCTCCTCCCTCCTCAACACCTACCCCTCCTCTTCTCTCTCCCCTCCCCCTAACTGACCCCCTCTCTCTATTGTACCCACTCTTCCATCCTATATTACTTACCTCCCCTATTCTATCCCCTCCTACCCCTAACTTTAACACTTATAAACAGAATCAAAGCTTTATAACGCACACATAGCCTGTTTGCAAATCTAAACATGTGCAAACATGAGAATTCATAGCTGAATAATTTGGTCACTGGCAAACTGCTGTAGAAAATACCACTAATATAACAAAACAATGATAAGTGATTTTCCCTGCGAGAGCCCTGTAATTTCCAGATAGGGACTAAAAAAAAAAAAAATTAAAAAAAAATCCCTCCATTCCTCAAGCTACCCCTCCCTTTTCTATCCCATCCCTTCTATTCCCCCTAGCTACATCCCAACTGGCTACCTCCCTCTCTGCTCTATTCCCTCTCCCCCTGGCTACCACTCCCCTATTCTCACCCCCTCCCCCTCTATGTACCCTACCCCCTATATCCCCCACCTGTACCCTTCCCTCCTCTATGCCCCCTTCCTGTACCCTAACCCCTCTATGCACCCCCACCCAAAAAAACAGACACCCCAACCCCTCAGCTACCCAACCCCTCTCCCCAATTATAAAAACAGCACAAACATGGGAAGAAAGACAACACATCTCCTCCAAAATTCAGAGGATTAGAAGTTAGGTGTGATCCTTTTAGAGATCACAAATTCCTAACTCACAGCTAAAGATGTTGCAACCTAACTTTTATGACATATTAGCAAACTAACAACTCCAAACTTTGAAGGTGTCTTCTATATCATTTTTGCAAATTCAAAAAAAGTCATGTCTACAATAATTTAACTTCGCCCATCACTTGTTCCAGGCAGGTAAAGAGCAATTTGTGCAATGTCATAAAAGATTGTTGCTTCATTTCCAACAGATGGAAACTTTTATCTGGACTTACAACCCAACTTTAAAAAATAAAAAGGGATGTAATTGTTTAAGATACCTGTGAAGGAGAAGTAATATTGACATGAAATAGCACACACAGCCTGTTTGCAAATCTAAACACAAGCAAACAAGGTTCGTATGCACGTGAAAGAATTCACAGCTTGAAGACAGGGGTCACTTGCAAAGTTTCTGTAGAAAATGCCAATCTTACAGCAAAATAGTTACACATGCAGATGAAAACTCAATAAATAAAAATTGTGTCCCACTGCCTTTGTGGTGGCGTGCTAATTTCATTTCATGTTTGCTTGTTAGAATTTATTCTTTTTAGAAGGGGGTGGGGGCGGGATTTGTTTTGTACAATGTCGAAAAAAGTGACTTAGCGTGAATAAAATACTCTGGACACAATGAACCTTTCTGAAACACTTGAAACTGAACCTCTTCGAGTTAAAGACACAGTCAAAGAGGATGATGATATTAGTTAACATGGTTAGCATGTCAGTCTTTACTATGAACAAAATTTGCTGGGGGGGGGGGGGGGGGTTAAGGTTTTATCTCATTTCTACGTGTCATTTATGGGGGTTACCATCTTTGTTTGACCCTTATTGTTGGCTGGGGCGTTGATACCAGGAATGACAGAAGAACTGGTTTTAACCTGGTTTTAATTGTAGATAAATGCGTTGTTTTTTTCCCTCTGCTAGAGCTCCCAGGTTCACCATGGAGAGATTATGTATGTAGCCATTTACCTACCAACCGTTAAGATAGTAGGAACATTGAGACTTAAGGGATGGATCTGATAGGATATTTTGAAATTGATATGAAAAAAGGTCTAATTCGACCTCTGTTATCGGCGGGGATTAAAACCTTACGATTTTATTGAAAGAAGAGGATTTTGAGCTGCGAACTGATGCCATATGATCTGAACAAGAAAATGAAATGGGAGAGTTAATTAAACATAAATGGTTGTTTTGATTCAAAATCACACATTTTTTTGATTAAAAATTGAATCAAGGGAAAAAATAATTCAACTTCTTTATTTCAGTCGTATTTCCTGTCTTATTTCTCCGTCTTTTTCGTTTGTCTGTCTGTCTCTGTGTCTGTCTGTGTGTCTGTCTGTCTGTCTGTCTGTCTCTCTCTTCTCTCTCTCTCTCTCTCTCTCTCTCTCCTCTCTCTCTCTCTCTCTCTCTTCTCTCTGGCACGTATATGCATAAAACATAACGTGTCTAAATATCGTATCATGTAGCGTGAGCTCTAATAAGTTCGTGTGTGCATGGCCGTGCGTTTGCATGTATGTGAAGTGTGTGTGTTAGTGTGTGTGTGTGTGTTGTGTGGGTGTGTGTGGTGTGTGGTGGTGTATCAAATTATGATTTTTTAAACCTGTTTGGTTTTGGTAACATTTGTGTTTTTACAAGATACACCCATTAAATACCAATTATTATTTCATCATTATTATTATTTTATTCTACTCATTATTATCTCTTCTTATTATTCATTCAAGCTGTGTATAGCCTACTGACCCACAAGGCCATATTAAAACTGTCACCCTATTTGTTTCCATTATAATTAACAAACTTCATTCACTTCAAATTTAAGATCAGAACCTACTACACCTTCAACACCATACACACTATCAACCTGGAAAAAAACATCACATAAAATGTTATTAATTCTTTCACCCACAAGGCCAATAAAACCAGGTCCACAAAGATTCCTGGATTTATTCACCCCAATAATGAAATTTGCAATGACTTTATTTATTTTTAAAAATTCTTTTTTTCGAAAATGACTAACCTAAGTGCTTTTTTTTTAACATCCAGTTCCCGTGTTTATGCGGATTCGTCAATTCTGTATCTGTTCCACGGTACACAATGCCTATTTACGAAAGCGGAGGATTTTCACGTGTGTGTAAGATGTTTCGGCGTCGCACACGGGGCCTCGGTTTCTAGTCTCTACCGAAGGACTTTTGGGAAAAGGAGTCTGTGTGTGTAATCTCAGGGGTTAATATTCCCTTGAACGGGATCGAACCCGGGTCTCTGATTGCGTCGCAATGTTTATTACCACTAGACTATCCCTCCCCCCATTACTAGGACTTCCTCTTCAAGTGTTAAATTATTTTAGGGTGTTAAGTTTGCTGCATAATAAAGTTCTCAACTGTATTTAGCTATTTGGACCCTTCTTACTGGTGATAAAACTTCATTCTAATTTATGGATATTCCTCCCTTATAGGTATATAACAGTTTATTCTTTTTTATTGTTTGAATCGCTCAGAGTCAGATAAAAGTTTGTATTGTGGAAATGATGAAATTTTAATAAAATTGTAGACTCTCTGTTTACCTCGAAATAGGACAAGGAATGAACATGAAATACAATAAGTTTTTTGCTATTAATTTCGAACTGATATAGGAAAAAGACACCTTTTAAGCTTGGACTAGTTTAAATATACATGTTGTAACGATTAGTTAAAAGGTTAAACTTATTCATGTATTGATTTATAAGATCAGAACCTCCTAATCCCTTCAAACATCCAACAACACTATCAACCTGAAAAAACCAATCACATGAATAATGTTATTATTCTTTCAGCCCACAAGGCCAATAAAACCAGGCTCCACCAAAGATGTCCTGGATTAATCACCCCCAGAAATGAAATTTGCCAATGACTATTTATTTATTTTTAAAAATTCTTTTATATCGAAGATAATGGAATAAGCACTTAAGTGCTTTTTTTTTAACATCCAGTTCCCGTGTGTATGCGGATTTGTCAATTCTGTCATCTGTTCCCACCGGTACACAATGGCCTACTCTTACGAAAAGCGGAACAGGATTTAACGTGTGTGTAAGATGTTCTGCGTGCGTTCGCACACGGGGCCTCGGTTTCTAGTCTCATCCGAAGGACTTTTGGGGAGAATGGAGTCTGCAGTGATGTTAACTCCAGGGGTAAATATTCCCTTGAACGGGAATCGAACCCGGGTCGTCAGATTGCGAGCGCAATGTTCTAACCACTAGATTATCCCGTCCCCCCATTACTAAGAGACTTCTCTCTTCAAGGTGTAAATTATTTTAGGTGTGTTAAGTTATGCTGCATATAAACGTTGCTCAACTGTATTTAGCGTTTTGGACACATTCTACGTGCATGATAAAACTTTCATTCTATTTTATGGCAATATTACCTCCCCTTCATAGGTTATCATAAACAGTTATATTCCTTTTTTATTGTTTGAAATCGCTCAGAAGTCCAGATAAAAGTTTGTATCTGATGGAAATGAAGCAGCAATTTTCACATAAAATTGTAGACTCTCCTGTTTACCTGTCTGAAACAAGGACAGAGTGATGAAAATGAATATTTAGAATAAGCTTTTTTGCTATTAATTTCCGAACTGATATAGGAAAAAGACACCTTTAAAGTTTGGAATTGTTAGTTTAAATAACATGTTGTGAAACTATGAACACAGGGACTTAAACTGTGAGTTATGATTTGTGATCTCTATGGGGATCAGCCCAAACTTCTAATCCTCTGAAGTTTGGAGGAGATGTGTTGTCTGTCTTCCCTTGTTTGTGTTGGTTTTTTTAGGGTGGTTTTTTTAAAGGACAGGACAGGATAGCAAGGGTGAGGTGGGAGGGAAAGATGAAGGAGGAGGTAGGGGTAGGAGGGGGGGGAGGATATAGAGGTGAGATGAGATTAGGGGCAATAACAGGACAGGGTAGTTTGGGGGGATATATAGGGAAATATTAGGGGGGGTAGGGTATTGGGGGTGGTGGGAGGAATAGGAAGGTAGGGTGGGGGGGGGAAGATAGAGGGGAATAGAAGGGTAGGATAGTTGGGGGGGGGGGGATAGGAGAGTAGTTTGGGGGGGGAAGATAGAGGAGGGTAGATGAGGGGGGAGATAGAGTGGAATAGGAGGTGGGGGGGGGATAGAAGGGAATAGGGGGGGAGATAGGGGGGGAGATAGAGGGGAATAGGGGGGGGAGATAGAGGGGAATAGGGGGGAGGGTATTTGGGGGGGGTGGGGGAGGGGGAATAGGAAATAGAGGAGTAATTGGGGGGAGGGGGGGTGTGGAAGCTAGAGGGAAATCAGAGGGTAGTTTGGGGGGGGGAGTTAGAGGGGGGAATAGGAGGGTAAGTGGGGGGGGGGGGAAGATAGAGGGGAATAGGAAGGTAGGTGGGGGGAAGGTAGTGGGGGGGGGGAATAGAAGGGTAGTTGGAGGGGGGGGGAATAGAGGGGGGGGAGATGGGGGGGGGTGGAGTTAGAGGGAAATATGGGGGGGGGGGGAAGCTAGAGGGGAAATAGGAGGATAGTTGGGGGGGGTAAGGTTTGTGTGTGTGTGTGTGTGGGGGGGGGGGGGGGGATAGGAGTGGGGGGGGATAGAGAGGAACAAGAGAGTTGGGGGGGGGGGGAGAGATAAGGGAATAGAAGGGTTACCTTAAAACTTTTTAATGGGCTAGGTTGACATAGAAGGGTTACCTTAAAACTTTTTAATGGGCTAGGTTGACACATCTACAGGGGAAAGTGTTACAATTGTGGTTACCACAGTGTGAGAGGAGACTCTGCATCTGAGCTATTACTGATGTCAATAGAGGGGCTTTCTCGGTGGTGTCCTGCATATGTCAGCTCAGAACAGGCACCACTGAACACCCATGCACCCAGACAGACAGACAGACAGACAGATAGACTGAGACTGACTGCATCAATAAATGAATGACTGATCAGTAATGATCTTTAATAGGCATCCTCAAAACAGCATGAAGTTTTTATTGCCTTAAGGAGGAGAATAGTTTATGGCAATATCATTCTTATTTACCGTGTGGTTTTTTCAGAGTCGATGGTATTTCTGTTCAGTTTGACCTTGAAGTGAATGTTCATGAGTGTTTGGAAATGGAATAAAGTAAGTCCCGATAGGGTTATTGTGGTCGGTGAGACTAGAAACAAAAATAAAACAGCAATATTGCCAATTGGGGAACATTGCAATAACAATATTGCCAATTATAACAATATATAATATAACAATATTGCCAATTCTTGTCAATAAACGAAACAAGATGTCCTAGACGTTTCAAAATAACTATCATTTTATTTCTAGACAAACGATGTCATCAAGTCCGTGGTTAGTCATTCAAGCTACGGTATTGCCATAACCTATGCGGTCGTTGAGGAGCGAGATGTCAGAGCTTCTCTAGGGGCTACCATCTTGAGGGCGGCGCCCATCTCCTCTCCCTCGCTGCTTTGCCTTCCCTGTTTCTAAAAAGGGGAGGTGGGCCTACATTTACAGCTGAGTGAACTGAGGAACTGTACTGAAAGCCAAGGCGGGCAAACGGTCACCCAATCCCTGGGGCAACCTCTCTCTCTCTCTCTCAACGCTGCTTAACCTTAGCTTAGGGGAGAGAAAAAGCTGTGATCACTGAGTGATTGCGTCCCGTCGTTTGTAATCATAATATGTAATGAAAAAAACATTATTTTGATTAATCTGACAAATAACACAAACAAATGAATGAATAAGTAGATAAGTAAACAACATGGCATTTACCCCCAAAATAAGACGTCAAATGCATTAATTGTCACGTCTTCACCAGTAACAAAAATGCACGGTACCTCTTTCCCTCCCCAAAACACGTTTATAGATAAAAACAACATGAACTACTCGCTGTAAAAGACAATGGGGGAAAGGGGGTAATAGTGGGTAGGTATGTGCAATGAATTTGTTGTTGGTCTTGGGACGTTCCGCAGCTAAACACCATAGAGGTACCCCCAGAACATGCACTCTGTCTCACTCATCCCACCTGGGAATCACTGTGAGACTGTAAGAACACACTGGATGAGAAGTTTTGCTTGCATGATTAAAAAAAAAATTTTCGCTATGAGGCAGCAATATTCCAACTTCAAAGGTTTTCTTCAATCTTTGGAACGTAGAGTACAGAGAATTATGCTATGAGTTTGTCATGGCTGAAGACAAAAAAATCTCAACAGAACATTTTGAAAGCATCAAACCCTTTTAGCGCATGCTTTGGCACTGAAACTTACTTAACATCAAGAACTGACACAGCTTTTGGTCTGAGTGGAGGAGAAGGAATGGTGTAGAACAAGTGAAACGTGAAGTCAAGATAAAACTCAGAAGATTATGTATATATATGAACCGAGGACCGAAAACAATAACAGCAAATCCTAACCAGTCTCCTCTCCCTCCCTCCCCCCTTTATTTATATTTGATTCTGTACATTTCGTTTGGGTAGATTGGATAGCCTGTGTCCTCACAATTTCGCATGGAAATGAGCCATTTCTCATTACTCGTCGAAAATAGTTTTAACACTTTGCAAGGTCCTGTGAACAATTCATCTTCATTCCACAGACAGAATGTCATGGCAATATATTATATGTACGCAACACATGTCATGTTTGAACACGAGATTCACTATTAAAAAAAAAAAGCAATAACGACGACAACAACAAAACCCCACCAAAACAAAACTCCGAAACAGTTTAGTGTTAGTCACACACCTTTCTTCCCTCTTTTGTTTTGTTTTTCAATAATTTTCTCCCTTTACTCCCGGAGCAGTTTTTCGGAAGGCACAACCCTGAATTTTTCAGACCTGTCTCTTGGGCGAGTGGAACTTGGCAGAGCCCATCATCATCATCAACCATTACACCCAGTGGTGTGAAGGGCAGCAACAAAGCGCTTCCACTCCTGCCTATCCTGGGCCAACCTAGTCACTGATCCCCAAGAGTGCTGCATGGCCGTCATCTCACTTTCTACAGTCCTCCTCCTCCACGTTGCTTTTGGTACCCCTCACTACTACAGCTGAACATTTTTGTTTTCTGTGTGAATCACAGTGTGACTTGAGACCTTCCCCCACAGCTGTGAAATAAATTTTTGTTCTGTTTTGAGATAATACAGTATTTTGGAATTGGAGTGTACGGCAGGATGTTGATTTATGTCGCCATGGTTTCCAGTCCAAAAGAGGTGAACTTGAGAAGCCAGTCATCACATTTTTGTGTGTGGTGAGCTTGAGAAGCCAGACACCACATTAATTTTAAGTGATGAACTTGAGAAGCCAGTTGCCACATTTTTTTAGCGGTGAGCTTGAAGCCAGGCACCACATATTTTTTAGTGATGAATTTGAAGCCAGTTGCCACATTTTTTTAGTGATGAATTTGAAGCCAGCTTCCACTTTTTTTTTGCCGTGAACTGAAGACCAAACACCACATTATTAAGCCGTGAGCTTGAAGCCAGACACCACATTATTAAGCCGTGAACTTGAAGCCAGACACCACATTATTAAGCCGTGAACTTGATAAGCCAGACACCACATTATTAAGCCGTGAACTTGAGAAGCCAGGCACCACATTATTAAGCCGTGAACTTGAAGCCACACTCCACATTATTAAGCCGTGAACTTGAAGCCAGACACCACATTATTAAGCCGTGAACTTGAGAAGCCAGGCACCACATTATTAAGCCGTGAACTTGAAAAGCCAGACACCACATTATTAAGCCGTGAACTTGAAGCCACACACCACATTATTAAGCCGTGAAGTTGAAGCCAGGCACCACATTATTAAGCCGTGAACTTGAGAAGCCAGACACCACATTATTAAGCCGTGAACGTGAAGTCACACCCCACATTATTAAGCCGTGAACTTGAATCCAGCTACCACATTATTAAGCCGTGAACTTGAAGCCACACACCACATTATTAAGCCGTGAAATTGAAGCCACACA
>CM054156.1:22315385-22320385 GCA_028751875.1 Rapana venosa | reverse complement strand
CCCTACTTCACAGGAAAGAAAAACAACCAAGTGAAAACGACTAGTAGGGATGTGCGACACCAACGCACCCAGCATGCTTTCTCTGACCTGTGCAGTTACGGGCTCCGCCGAGTAAGACACACTTCATCTACTGTGGTAGGGTAGTTCCCCAACGCACCCCTCAAGGAGTTACAGGAGAAGTAAAGTTTGAATGGAGGGGGGGGGGGGGGGGAATCTGTTGTTGGGCGTTCCCTAGCTTAACACCCTGGACAGAGGTCACCCAGAACATGCACCTTGATTCACTCATCCCATTTGGGAATCGTCATGAGATTGAAAGTTACACACTGGATGAGAAGTTTGCGTGTACAACTCTTTTCAAACATGTCGCCATATTGGTGGCCACACTCCCGAGTTCAGATGAATTTTTTTTCTCTTTTAAAAGAGAGTTGTTTATTTATTTTTATTTATTTATTTTTAAATTCTTTCATATCGAGGATAATGGAATAAGCACTCATGTGCTTTTTTTTACATCCAGTCCCCGTGTGTATGCGGTTTTGTAAATTTTGTCATCTGTTTCCACTGGCACACAATGGCCTACTCTTCCGAAAAGCGGAACAGGATTTAACGTGTGCGCAAGATGTTCTGCATGCGTTCGAACACGGGGCCTCGGTTTATAGTCTCCTCCGAATAACTTGTTGCCGAGAGCAGCAGCCTCAACAATCGCCACAATCTTAACATAAAATTTTACAGCGTAACAACATGTTAATATTGGGCCTCGGTACTTTGCTTGTATCAATAACTTGACAATGCTTTTGGACTGGACCTAGAGAGACAGGTCTTCTTCTTCTTCTTTCTCCTTGGGACGACCCGACAGCAATTCACTGTTGTCTTGTCACATCAGCGAAAATGCGTCGCACTGCCGTTAAGCGCCTGACAAGTCAGGCCCAGCGCGTCTGACTTCGGCATGGGGGGAGAACTGTTATAAAATTTTTGAAGTCTTTTTGGGAATAAAGTCAAGAGAATGGACTAAGAAGGCAGAAAATAAAATAAGATGGAGGTGACAGAAAGAAAAGGAACGAGGTAGAAACAAAGAGAGAAATTTAAAATTTAAAAAACCAGGGAATTTCTAGCCCAGATTTTCCAGAAGGTGGGGATGCTGTTTATACTGACAGCCCCCCCCCCCCCCCCCCCCCGGCATCCTCACAGGGAAAGAGAGCTAAGTGAAGTCTAATGTTTACTGACCATTCATCCAGGCATTCAAAAGTGGACTTCTGAGAGACGTCGAACATCAGAATGCAACCGTGTGCTCCCCGGTAATAGGATGAAGTGATGCTTCGGAACCTCTCCTGACCTGTTTCACGTAATTATAGCATTTATTCAATGATGAAATACATGCATATATAAAATGTATGCATATATATATATATATATATATATATATATATATATATATATATATATATATTCGTTCCTCGATTTAGAGCTCCACTGTTTAGCAATGGTAGGATTTTTCATAATAATTATGACCGTTTGTGCATACCGTTAATTAAGGTAGTCGCATTCCGACCTCGTGGAACGTAAGAAATACAGCGAATGACGTGTGATGCAGTGTTAGAGTGTGTTTAGGTAATAGGTTGTTGTTGATCTTCATTTTAATGTCTATTCGCCAAAACGTCAGATTAGACAACAACTAAAAAAAACAACCCAAAACATGCACACACACACACACAAAACCTGAAAAAATCTCAATCTCTCTCTCTCTCTCTCTCTCTCTCTCTCTCTCTCTCTCTCTCTCTCTCTTTCTCTCTCTCTGTGTATGTGTGTGTGTGTGTGTGTGTGTGTGTGTGTGTGTGTGTGTGTGTGTGTGTGTGTGTGTGTGTGCGTGCGTGCGCGCGCGCGCGTACGTGCGCGAGCGTGTGCGTCTGTTTGTTTGTTTGTAGTTGGTGTTGTCTTCGAGTTTACGTATGTTGACGGTAAGAGATGACAGACGAAGGGAAGGGGGAAAGGGAGTTCAGTTGCTGCATGTGTACAGAACAACGCTTATCTCCCAATAAGTAACTTACACAATACACAGAAAAGGGCTAAGCAACGATATCGACAATTAAAAAACATAAACTGAAGCAAAAAATCCTCAAGTAAATGATAACTCATACCAAAGTGTACTACAGGACTATTTAATTATAATAGCAAAATGTCAACTTTGATTTTTTTTAAAAACCACAACCATTTTTTTTCCTCAAGAAATTTTTCAGAAAAAGCAGAGTCAGAAAAGTTGATGGTTTTTGTTTGTTCGTTCGTTTGTTGTTGTTGTTGTTGTTACTTTGCGGGTGGTGTGGGGCAGTCTCCCCCCCCCCCCCCCCCCCCCCCCCCCCCCCCTTCCTCGCTAAGAGCTCCGAGGTTCACAAATGGTGAAGATTTTTGCGTATGCGACCCTCCTCCCCCCCCCCCCCCCCCCCCCCCCCCCCACCTTTAGGTAGCCACATTCCGACATCAGTGTGCATGCGGTTTTGTCGTTTTCAATGTTGTCATAAATCCGTTCCTACTGGCACGAAATGGCTTACTTTTCCTAAAGGCAGAACAGGATTTAATGTGTCGGCAGGATGTTCTGCGTGCGTGGGTTTGTCATCTCATCGGAAGGACGTCCCTTCGGGCGAGTGTGGAGTCAGTTACTGGTGGTAGCCTAACTCCAAGAAAATAAAAATCGCCTTGATGGTGGCTTGAACCTGGGCTTTTTTTCACATTTTTAAAAATCTTATTTTATTCTTTTATATCGAGGATACTGGAATAAGCACTTAACTGCTTTTTTTAAAAAAAAACATCCAGTCCCCTGTGTGTATGTGGTTTTGTCAATTCTGTCATCTGTTCCCACCGGCACACTATGGCCTACTCTTATGAAAAGCGGAACAGGATTTAACGTGTGCGGCAAGATGTTTTGCGTGCGTTCGCACACCGGCACCTCGGTTTATAGTCTCATCCCAAGGACTTTTTGGGGGAGAGTGGATTCTGCACTGATGTTAACTCCAGGAGGGGAAAATATCCCCCTTGAACGGGAATCGAACCTGGGTCATCAGATTGCGAGCGCAATGTTCTAATCACTAGGCTATCCCGTCCCCCACAGATCACTAGCCAAGGCTTTAAAAGCAGTCAGCTATCCTGTCCCCAAATATATGTACGATTCTGGGGAAGAAAAAAAGTTCTAGATCTAAAATCAAATTGTTCATGACCAACAACTCACCTGCTGTGTCGTGTACACGCACACGGATGCGTTTTTCTCCCCTGATAAAGAACATCTCCACTACCCCGGATCGAAACCCCAAACACTTGGCTTCCGGTCGTTGGGGCATGTTGATGAGAGCTCTGAGTAGCGCCCCTTTGTTCACGCTGTAGTCTCCCAGCAAAATAATCTTCAAGGTCATGTGGTAGGTTTCCGCCATCTTGGTTCCTAAGTTCTTCAACTTCATTGGGGATTGTTGTAATTAATTATGGATGGAAGTTTGTCTATTATTATTAAATTCCATATAATACAGTTAAGTTGATTTTGTTCAAACTGTCTGGAGTTGTGGTGTTAAGATGTTTTCTCTTTCTCCTCTTATGAACTTATTAAATGCCGCCTTTTTCTTCTCCAGTTAGTTCCTTTCACAGTATGCAAGGACATTTTTTAAAGCTGCCAAACTCTGCCGATGTAGACATTAAAAAAACATCTTCCAACTATCTGATGGATTCTATCTAGGTGAATGGCACAATGATAGGACTTAACAGGACAACCATATTAATTTTTGTCATTAAAGTATGCACTCATGGAAAAAAAAATAGAAGAAAGGAAAAAATATTTTTAAAAAATGAAAAAAACACCCCAAAAAAGCCGTAAAATTGAGCAGAGGGGATGGGGAGGGGCGGGGGACAGCAACCAGACAAAACCAAAAAAACACACAAAAAACCCCACCCCAAAAATCACAGTTCTCACTTCAAACAACACTTTTCAATCTCTTTATTTCACAAATCTAAACTTTTTGTGTCTGAGATTATCCACTGAAAATGAATGTCCACGGTATGGTCTGGTAAATTATCAGTTGATCCGATTTATATATATAACTCTTCTCCTGCTGTAAGTCATAGGATTTGGTCGTTGATCAAGTGTATTGAAGTAAGGTACAAGCTCAGTAGAACTACCAGTAGATCTGTGGGGAAAATCGTGAACTCCCGGTGAAGATGCCTTTTAGGATCCTTGTCAGTCAAAGTCTAAGGGAATGAACGAGCTGAAACAGAAATCAAACAAGCATGTAGGCCTACATAGATGCTGGCACGCATCACACACACACACACACACACCGCTCACGCGCGCGCGCGCGCACGGTGACTGTTGTGCAAGTCACTCATATCAAGATGCAGGGAAAAGGGACAATTGCGTTGTTACTTTTTCTTAACTAAAATGAATCTTGTGTCTAAAAAAAACCCAACAAAAACAAACAAAACCCCACCAACACACAGGCTATGGTGAATTTTTAGTGGACACCCTGTTATGGACTTCTTTTAACCCATACCAACAGCAGTCTACATCTTCAGTCTCACACTTCCCCTCCACACACACACACACACACACACACACAGAGTCTCACACTTCCCTCACACACACACACACACACACACAGTCTCACACTTACACACACACACAGAATCTCACACTTCCCTCACACACACAGTCTCACTCTTACACACACACACATACACACACACAGTCTCACACTTCCCATACACATACACACATATGCGCGCGTGAGCGCGCCAAACACACATACACCAGCTCAATACACGCACAATACACGCACAACACACACACACACACACACACACACACACACACACACACACACACACACACACAGAGGCTATGACAAAGCAGAGGAACAGGCAGGCGAACTTCTCCATGCCAAGTCATGTGCGCCCTTCTCCTACAGTATATAATGTAATGACTTGTTTCCAACGTTCCGCTAGGCTAACGTTACCCTGTGTGTGTGTGTGTG
>CM054156.1:22295385-22312885 GCA_028751875.1 Rapana venosa | reverse complement strand
TCTACTCTCCCTCTACTCTTCCCTAGTCTCCTTCTACTCTCCCTCTAGTCCCCCTTACTCTCCCCTAGACTCCATCTAGTCTCCCTCTCCTGTCCTCTTAGTCTCCCTCTACTCTCCCTCTACTCTCCCCTAGTCTCCCTCAAGTCTCCCTCTAGTTCTCCCCCTACTCTCCCTCTACTCTCCCCCTAGTCCCCCTCTACTCTCCCTCTCCTGTCCCTTAGTCTCCCTCTACTCTCCCCCTAGTCTCCTCAAGTCTCCCTCTACTCTCCCTCTCCTGTCCCTCTAGTCCCCCTCTACTCTCCCCTAGTCTCCCTCAAGTCTCCCTCTAGTCCCCCCCTCCTGTCCCTCTAGTCTCCCTCTACTCTCCCTCTACTCTCCTTACTCCCCATCTACTCTCCTACTCTCCCTTACTCTCCCTCTACTCTCCCTCTACTTCCCCTACTTCCCTTACTTCCCCTACTCTCCATCTACTCTCCCTCTACTCTCCATCTACTCTCCCCCTACTCTCCCTAGTCTCCCTCTGCTCTCCATTACTTTCCCCTACTCTCCTTCTACTCTCCCTCTAGTCTTTCTCCCCTAGCCTCCCTAGTCTCCCTCTACTCTCCCTCTACTCTCCCTCTATTCTCTCCCCTACTCTCCCTCTACTCTCTTCCCCTAGTCTCCCTCTGCGCTCTCTCCCTACTCTCCCTCTACTCTCTCTCCCCTAGTCTCCCTCTACTCTCTCTCCCCTACTCTCCCTCTACTCTCTCCCCCCTACTCTTCCTCTACTCTCTCTCCCTTAGTCTCCCTCTACTCTCCCCTACTCCCCCTCTATTTCTCCTCTACTCTCTCTCCTCTACTCTCCCTCTACTCTCTCTCCTCTACTCTTCCTCTACTCTCTCTCCCTTAGTCTCCCTCTACTCTCCTCTAGTCTCCCTCTACTCTTCTCCCTAGTCTCCTTCTACTCTCCTGTTTAGTCTCCCCTACTCTCCCTTACTCTCCCTCTACTCTCTCTCCTCTACTCTCCCTCTACTCTCTTCCTCTACTCTTCCTCTACTCTCTCTCCCTTAGTCTCCCCCTACTCTCCCTCTAGTCTCCCCCTACTCTCCTGCTAGTCTCCCCCTATTTCTCCTCTACTCTCTCTCCCTAGTCTCCCTCTACTCTCTCCTCTACTCTTCCTCTATTTCTCTCTCCCTAGTCTCCCTCTACTCTCCTAGTCTCCTTCTACTCTCCTGCTAGTCTCCCCTACTCTCCCTCTATTCTCCCCCTAGTCTCCCTGTACTCTACTCATAGTCTCTCTCTCTCAACTTAATGACAAAAAAAATATTGTCATTGTCTCTCTCTACTTCCCTTCTATTTTCCTCATAGATTCCCTCTCCCCATAGTATCCCTCTTTTCTCCCCCTAAACTCCCACTACTCTCTCTTTACTCTACTCTCCACATAGTCTCTCTGTCTCTGTCTCGCTCTGTCTCTGTCTGTCTGTCTGTCTCTCTCTCTCTCTTCTTCTTCTTCTTCTTCCTCATCGTCATCATCATCATCTTTTTCTTCTTCTTCCTCTTCCTCCTCCTCCTCCTCCTCTTCTTTCTTCTTCCAGGGGAGCGACCGCAATTGTTCTGTCACTTTTGGAGGAGGGTCGGAAGGAAGCATGGGGAAAAAATGTTTCAAAGCTCTAGCAATGGCTAACTTTTCCAAATTCTTTATGACCTTCAAATCCATCAAGCCAGTGCATGTGAAAGGTTTTCTTTTCTTCTTCTTTTCTTTCCTGTCTTTCTTTCTTTCTGTCTGTCTTCTTCTTCTTTTTCTTCTTCTTCTTCTTCTTGCTGCATATTTGCAAACGACAGAGGACAACGAAGCTGTTTAAATGTCACGGTACACTGAATTTATAATGTATGACTTTTCTTTTGTCTTACGCTAGCCAAGCTGGGCTGAAATGTTAATGGTTTAACTTGTGTGTGTTTTCCTCGTGTCAGCTATGCATGCTATCTGGTTTGGGCGTGGCCTTACACTTCTAACACAGGAGGGAAAAAATGCTTTAGTCACCACCTACACACACACACACACACACTGCATTGAACAGCACGCCCTGATTGAAAACGTCACTCTATTTTAAAAAAAAATATATCTTTATTTTCCTTGGCTTACAGCTCTCAAGTTCACTAATGGTGAGATTTTTGTCCATGCTATGGGTGGGTTTTTTTGGGGGATTTTTTTTTTTTTTTTGGGGGGGGGGGTTGTTTTGGTGGGTTCTTATTTTGTTTGTTTTTAGGGGGTGGGGGTGCCCACTATTACGGTAGCCGCATTCCGACTTCGAAGACAATGTCTTGACACAACACCATTAAGCTTTTTTTTTGCTTTTTTAAAAAAATGTGTAGCTGAATATATATATATATATATATATATATATTATATATATATATATATATATATATATATATATATATACATGATAAAGCACTTGTTTGCCTTTTTTTACGTCTTGTCCCCAAGTGCATTCGTCTTTGTAAATTTTGTCATCTGTCCCCACCGGCATACAAAGGCATTCTCTTCCATGTGCGCAAGATGTTTTGTCGTGCGTTTGCAAAAGAGACCTTGGTTTATATGTATATAGTCTTACCCGAAGGATTCTGTGTGTGTGTGTGTGTGTGTGTGTGTGGTGTGTGAGTGAGTGAGTGAGAGAGAGAGAGAGAGAGAGAGAGAGAGAGAGAATTAAGCAAAACCGTGTGTGTGTTGTATTTGTATGTGTGTGTGTGTGTGTGAGAGAGAGAGAGAGAGAGAGAGGAGAGAGAGAGAGAGAGGAGAGAAGAGAAAAACACGACCCATTACGCAAAAAAACCTACCTTCAAAACACAAGGCACATTTCACAACATAATATTATACACTTACAGTGTGTAAGCACTCCACTTCACTCTGGTAGCCAAAGAACTTGAGGAAAGAAGAACGTCCCTCTCCCTCCAAACGTTTAGCTGGGAGGGGGAGGTGGGTGTTGTTTTTTAACTGACATCTGTCATTTGACGAGGGGGGTTAAGGTAGTTGCACACACACTCACACACACAGAGACACACACGTGTATACACACTGACACTTGTAAACACACTTTAGGCCTATAAAAACGCTCCCTGGACTAGATTCTACCCGGGAGGAACAAAGGAACAAGACAGCCCTAGTCAGCTGAGAGACTGTTGGTTGTTTTTTTTTAGATAATGGCACGCGGCAACTCTGTGACAAGTTTAGGGGAGAAAAAAAAAGTCCCCATACCATTTTGTGACCCAGGGTAGGCTTAAGTCGAGCGTGGCTTACAATAGATACGTTCAAATTATCGTGTAGTTGTAGAGTGGAATATAGTGGATTGGATTGGAGAGGAGTGAAGGGAAGTGGAATTTCAAGTTTTGATTTTGAATATCAATACCACTCTCAAATAACGGCAAATAATAATAATAATAAATGGAATTTATATATAGCGCTTTATCTTGTAAAACCCCCCAAATCAAAGCGCTTGCATCCATTCCACTCCCACACATGCAATCAACAATGATTAACAGTTTAACAAATTCAAATACACACAAATGCACGCACCACACACACAACACACACACACAATTATTTTCTGCGTTAAATTCAGGCTGCTTTCCCCTGAGAGAGCACCTCACCACAAGAGCAGTGACACCCATTATTTTCTTTTTTTCTTTTCCTGTCTGCATGTGTATTTGTTTCCTTATGGGAGTAGCTTTTTTTATACAGATTTTTGTCAGGGAAAACTCTCTTTTTGCCATGGGTTCTTTTACCCCCCAAAAAAACCCACCAAGAAATAACAAACAATAGCACAAAACCAAGGAGAAAAAGTTGCTGATGACCGACAGGATTAAAAAAAAATATAGATTTCATTATCGAATGTTTTATTTTGTAAATGCAGAACTGAAGAAATTGCATTTTAGACTATTCTTCAAGCAACACACAACTTATGCATCTCTAAATGTTATTGTTGTTGTTGTTTAAGTGTTTTGGCTTTTAAAAAAATGTGATCTTTCTTTGGGCTTGTTTGCTTGTCTGTTGTCTGCCTGCTTGTTTGCTTGCTTGGTTAGTTGGTTGGCTGGTTGTTGTTTTTTTATCATTATTTTTTTAGGGAAGGGGTTGTTTGTTTGCTCATTGTGTTGCTTGTCAAATATGAATTATCGCAAAGGGGAGATGAATGTTTGGACTGTATAATCATAATTCATATGTAATTCTATGTAATTCTCTTATAATCATAATTCATATGTAATCTATGTAATTCTCTGTAATTCGCTTATAATCATAATTCACATGTAATTCTCTGTAATTCTCTTATAATCATAATTCATATCTAATTCTCTGTAATTCTCTGTAAATATCTTATAATCATAATTCATATGTAATTCTCTGTAATTCTCTTATAATCATAATTCATATGTAATTCTCCAGAGGGGGAGGGGGGGGGGGGGCAGGGGGAGAGCATGAGATAGCTCAGTGGTCAGCCCTCGCTTCCCCCCAGCTAAGGTTAAGCAGCATCAAGCGTGGTTACCAGTTGGATGGGTGACTTCAGTACAGTCCCCCACTTCACCCAGCTGTAAATGGGCACCTGCCTTTTTAGGGTCAGGGAAGGTAAAGCAGCGAGGGAGAGGAGATGGGCGCTGTCCTCAATACTCTTGCCCCTAGAGAAGCTGAAGTCTCTGATGTCTCGCTTCCCTACGTCCACTTAGAATATGGGACACCTTTACCTTTTTAATTCTCCATTACCCAAAAGGAGAGAAAGTAATGAAGTCCTGAAATCTATCATAAAGCCAAAGGTTGACTATTTTTCCCATGATTTTTTTGTTTCTCTAATATATTTTCTTTCTGCTTTGTAAACAAATAGGAAATCAGCCAAAAATAGGCTTATCATAACAACTGCAGAATGTGTGAGTAACAACTATAATCAGTATAATCAATGAAAGAGTCACTCCATATACTGCTTCAAAGATGTGGCCATAGAAGGTACACCCATTGTCCGCTGAGAAGAAAAGTGTGTGTGTGTGTGTGTGTGTGTATGTGTGCGTGCGCGCGCGCGTGTATGTGTTATAGTTAGTGTAAAGGCTTCAAACGATCAGCAGTTATATGTTACAATACATGGCAAGATATATTACTCAGTAGTAAGACTGAACTATGAAGACTGATAAGGAGCAGTGTGTGTGTGTGTGTGTGTGTGCATAGTGTGCGCGTGTGTGTGTGTGTGCGTGCGTGTGCGCGCGCGCGCGTGCGTCCGTGTATGAGGGGTAGAACGACAAGAAGGCGAGTGACGAATGATCACGGGATAAGGTGTCAATTATAAGAACTGTTATTACCCCAACTTTGGCCCCCCGGACATAAACCTGTCACAGGCACAGTTTCTACCACCGCTCAGTCATAGGCCACTGTTGGCCCAGGGCAAAAGCCTTTGTCAGTGACTGGTGTGAGTGCCAAGGCCTACATTAAAATGTTGTTGTTGTAATGATCGCGTTTGCTTTAGAGTATTCTTTTTCTTTCACGCTTGCAGAATAATTTTTTTAAAAATACAAAAAATACTGGGGAAATTATTTTCATTTGTCTTGGCCAACTGCGGTAAAAAGACAGATAGGCCTACTGTTGTCGAGGTTGGCAAGGGACGTTACTGTGAAGGCTTCTTGCGGCAAGATGAACGTTCGCAAGTAACTTTCTACATCATTGAGGGTTTTCGCCTAACTTTCCATGTTTAAAGTGACAGAAATCACAATGTATGTATGCAGTGTTAAAGATGCACTGAACGTTTGTATTAGACTGACAGAAGTAATTTAATCTAATTTAAAGTTTTATATTTTAGCAATTATTAACCCGATTGTAACATCCTACACTAATGTAATGATCTTCGTCCACAAAACATGCAGGCCTAGCCTTAAAGTTTTGAACTAGACTTTGGGTCCTAGTTGGCACAGTACACACCATCTTTGTTGTTTGATCCATGGAGTCACGGGTTTGGTTTGAATTTATTTTGTGTCTGCCAGTGTGGAAAAGACTGTTGGAGCCAACTTTCAATTTTCATGAAGGCTCCAATCTTCTGCTAGTAGTAGCAGCTTGTAGAAAATGGGACATCAAACCGAGCTGCGTGCGAAAATAGATTATGCATTGCAGTATAGACAATCTTACAGAAACATTGAATTCTCTTCCACCTATTAAGAAGACTAGGTCATCGTGGGCTAGTATGAATGGTAAAACAGTGAAAGAGAAAAACAATAAATAGTAGGCCTAATCACCCCAGTCCCCCTCCCCCCTCCCAAAAAAAAGCAAACCAAAACAAAAACAAATAAAAAATCAAAGCAAAACAGAAAGAAAAGCAACAGCACTCCCTAAAAACACAAGCAAACAAAGAAACCAACCAACTAAACAAACAAAACCCAAACAAATAAAAAAAAACAACAACTAGAAGCAAGAAAACAACCACAAACTCAAAACCCCCCAGAAAACAAACAACTCCAACAAACACAAACGATAGCAGCTTTGCAAACTACCAGGGATGATGCCAGTGTTGTGTCATGAACATATCCTTGAAGAAGGAGTGTGACCATGTCACTGATAGGAAAACATAAACAGACACATTAAAAAAAAAAAAAAACCCAGTGGTGAACCTTTCAGTTATGGTTAAGAAATAAAGATTAACTTCATAACCAATCTAGTTAAAAGTTTACTGATTAAACTCGGCAGCAAAACCAAAGTTTAGTGATCCTCCCTCACCCTCCCCAATATTGTACTCCACTTTTGTTTATGACATCACTTATTAGCATAATGATACTTCAGCATCAACTTAAGAACACTATCATTATTTCATAGCAATTTTTAAAAATATATTTCAGTTGTTGGTAATGAACCCAAAATGCATTGAAGGAAAGTTTATGTATTAAATTAAATGTACATGTAGAATAATAAATTATATCATTACTGTCAATTGAAACATGTTTTAAAAGTATGTCAGAGAATTCAATGATGAAGCAGAAGCAACTTTAGTTTCATTTTCTCATGTTTTAAGTGAATCATTGACAGTGAGCAAAGCAAGAACTACTAATACTTTAATTAATCTGACTGTAATAATGATGTCAAAGATTAGAATAATGATGTCAAAGATTAGGTTAAACTAAAGCTTTCTGTATGTATGTGTGTGTGTATATCTATCTATCTATCTATCTATCTATCTATTTATCTCTATCTATCTATCTATATATAATAATAATAATAATATATGGAATTTATATAGCGCTGAATCTTGTAAAACAAACAAATCGAAGCGCTTATATATATACACACACACACACAGTCACACACACACAGTGACACACACACAGTGACACACACACGTACACACACACACACACACACACACTGATAAGCAAAACTGTCATCAGTCAAAAACACTTTCAAAGAGTAAAGAGTGACCTTTACCAGTCATTCTAGAACATTAGTCTTTGATGCTGTTCTTTATAAACTTTCTCTTTGTTTCAGGAATTCCTTGTTCTAACTGAAGGCAAGCATCCACTACTTCATGCTCCCTTAGGCAACTTAGCTATCCACATCACGAAACCATGATCTACCTGATGGTTTTACTGCGTGCTCCTGATGGAATCAAGGCCTGTCATCTTTTCACCAAGCATTATGAATCAATGACCATGGACTTTGCAGGGCGACAGACTGAAGTGTGGCTGTACCTGTACCATGGCCTGCCTGATTTCTGGAGATTAGAGCAGCAGACTTCTTCTGTCAGTGCTCCGTTTTTGTGTTCATCTGCCTGCAAAAGCTCACTGTGTGGGAGGCACGTTGTCCCACGCCCTCACAGACGATTTAGGGATGTAGTTTTCCTCAAAGATTTTTTGTCGTTCCAAAACTTGGAGAATGTCGTATCTCAAGCACAGCTGCATGATCGTGTAGGTGATCTGCATTCTGTGAACACTAGCACTACGAGTTCAAAAGCTGCGATGTGCGGTAGCGGAGCATCCAGACCTGTTAAGAGTATATGTGTGGCCATGGTTCCTCAGAAGTTCTGTACAGTGTTTTTGAACGGTCATGTGGCGAATGCTTTGTTGATCTGCATGGTTTCCAGCCCAGTTTTCCGGTGGTGCCTGTTGCGTAACTTGAGGAAGAAGTTCCAGAGAGCCACATCGTACCATACCGGTGGTCAGGAGAGCGATGTGGATGTGGTTGTTCACTACATTCTGGACATAGTGTCTGTCTGGCCAGTTCAGCGCATAGACTATGTCTGGTATGCACTCTTCATTCATCTGTAATATTATGTTGTATTATTATATCATAATTATATTATATTATATCATAATTATTATGTATTCTTTTTTTAAAATAATTTGTTAGAACTACAGTTAATAATGAATATGTATTTAAGTCCATGTGTTTTTAAAATAAGTGTTGACTTGTTAAGTAATAACTAGTGTTAAAAAGCATATTTTTATTGTCTCTTCTTATGTTACAAACATTTAAACTCCTGCCCCTCATCCCTATGTCCCCCTAAATTTAGAGAAGAATTTTTTTTTTAATGTGTCAACCTTTTTCTAAATTTGGACTTGTGTGTGTTTATAAATCTCTGGTACATAGCTATTTTGTGCTCTGCTATGAAAATATTCCAAGACTGTTTTGAGGTCCAACAATTCTGTTCTGAAGTATGATATATCACTGAGCAGATGTCTGAAGAGCAGAAGCCATCTGCTTATATGCATGTAAGATTTTATAAATAAATTTTATTTGTGCAGCCTTTAAAAATGCATTGCATGAAAGTGTACATATTCAGTTTATTATAAGCAAATTTTTTACCCTCCACCATGAAACGAGTCACATTACTGCTTTGTGTCTGACCCACTTTTCAGCTAGCAGCTATTTCAGGCAAGTGGGGGTCTGCCGCCAGGTTGTCAATTTTGAGATTTAGATAGATTATAAATTAAAACTGTAAGCTTTCTTCTACTAGGTACCTTGTACTGAAGTATCAAGGTGTAAATTTATTTGGGTTTGGTTTAAAAATGTGTTTTAAAAAATCCACACAAGCCGTCACTCTGACCACCTATCAAGAAGCAAAATTTTTCAATTTCTCATTTTGTCACTTCCTGGAGTCTATTGTTCATTTCAATTTGTAATAACTTTTCATAGAATTATCTGATTTTGAATTAATTTTTTTTATTGAATAGCTTTTTTTTTTTTTAGTGCAGATTAATAACTTTAAAAAATTGATCATCTTTGCAATGCGACTTATTATGTAGCGGAAGGTAACATTTTAGGTTTTATTTCAAACCTTTTTCAGGCAAAAAGACTGACCAACTACATCTCTGTGAACTGTCTTATATTTGTGACTAATCAGTGTTTCAGAACATGATCACCATGACGGTGTTGCCTGGGATGTTTCAGGGGGTGGTACATGAACCACATCCTGACCAAGCGAATGCTGCTGGAGGAGGCCATGGCGCTGTTGTCCACCCTGGGAGGGGCCCATTCCTCTCTGGGAGAGTACTTCCTTCATCATGTGAGTGCCTAGTACTAGTCATCGACAGAGCTCCGGTTTTGTTTGGCCCAGGCCACAAGCTGCTCTGTCTGTTATTGATCATAGATCTATGCCAGGTGAAAGCCTAGGCCTATATAAAAAAAATTGAAAATGCTTTGAAATGGGTGTTGTTGTTTTTTAAATTCAATGTTGACAAGCTTTTAGCATAACTCCTAAGCACCTACCCGCACTCTCATTTAGAGAAGAAAAACTTCATTTTTGAAACTTGACAAGCTTTTAGAATAACACATAAACAGCCACACTGTCAATTGGAGAAGAAAAACTTCAATTTTGAGATTCAAGCATGATAAGCTTTTAGAATAACTTATGAACACCCACACTCTCAGTTAGAGAAGAAAAACTTCATTTTTGAGATTAAAACTGACGAGCTTTTAGAATAACACCTGCACACCCACACTCTCATTTAGAGAAGAAAAACTTACTTTTTGAGATTCAAACTTGACGAGCTTTTAGATTAACACCTGAACACCCACACTCTCAGTTAGAGAGGTAAAACTTTATTTTTGAGATTCAAACTTGACAAGCTTTTAGAATAACACCTGCACACCCACACACTCATTTAGAGAAGAAAAACTTCATTTTTGAAACTTGACAAGCTTTTAGAGTAACACCTAAACAGCGACACTGTCATTTAGAGAAGAAAAACTTCATTTTTGAGATTCAAACTTGACGAGCTTTTAGAGTAACACTCTCAATTAGAGAAGAAAAACTTCATTTTTGAGATTCAAACTTGACAAGCTTTTAGAGTAACACTCTCAATTAGAGAAGAAAAACTTCATTTTTGAGATTCAAACATGATAAGCTTTTAGAATAACACCTGAACACCCACACTCTCATTTAGAGAAGAAAAACTTCATTTTTGAGATTCAAACTTGACAAGCTTTCAGAATAACATCTAAGCACCCACCCACACTCTCATTTAGAGAAGAAAAACTTCATTTTTGAGATTCAACCATGACAAGCTTTTAACATAGCACCCAACACCCACACTCTCAATTAAAGTTCTATTAAAAACCTCTTTTTTTTTTAATAAGATTCAGCCATGACAAGCTTTTATCACAACACCCCAACACCAACACTCTCCATTAGAGAAGAAAAACCTATGAAGCCAGAGTATGGCTGCCTATGTGGCGTACTTAAAAGCAGTCATGTATGCTATCTTCTCATCCAGTGGGAGCTTGTGGTCTGACAGAGATTCTCAGGTAGAATGAGTGAGGCAAGAGGGCATGTTGATAGTGTGAGTGACCCTCAGGGTGTAAAGCTGGGGAACGCCCAACAGTAACAACAGCTGTGTATGCTTAGTTCTGTACTCCCTGTTCTTTAATCTAACTTTCAAATTATGTCTTCTCTCTCTCTCCCTCTCTGTCTCTTTCTTCCCCCCCCCTCTCTCTCTCTCTCTCTCTCACACTCTCTCGCAGGTCAGACCAAGGAACTCAAACTCATCAGGACCTAATTCAAAATCCCTGCCACATCACACCACACATGCGTGCGTGCGCACACACACACACACACACCACACCACACCACACCACACCACACCACACCATGCCACACCACACCACACTACACCACATCACACCACACCACACCTCACCACACCATACCACACCACACTGTAAACACACACACTCACACACACACACAACCACCACACACACAACCACAGTCTCTATTTCTCTCTGTCTCTCTCACACCACCCCACACACCACACCCCACACACACACACACACACATCACACTCACACTCACACACACGCAACCACACAGTCTCTATCTCTCTCTGTCTTTCTGTCTCTCTCACACCACACCACACCACACCACACACCACACACACACACACACACACACACACACACACACACACACACACACACACACATACACACACACACACACACACCACACACACACATAACCACACAGTCTCTATCTCTCTCTGTCTTTCTGTCTCTCTCACACCACACCACACCACACACACACACACACACACACACACACACACACACACACACACACACACACACATACACACACCACACACACACACCACCCACAACATACACACACAACACACCACAACCACACACACACACACCACACACACACACACACACACACACACACACACACACACACACACACAACCACACAGTCTCTATCTCTCTCTGACTCTCTCACACCACACCACGCATACACACACACACACACACTAGACAGGATGAAGCAGGGAGAATAAATTGGGTAACACATGTTAGGAAGATTTTATGCACCCTTGGATTTGGTTATGTTTGGACAATGCAAAATTGTGGTAATTCCTCATCCTTCATGAAAGAATTCCAAATACGAATACAAGATGTGTACCAACAAAAATGGCATGACTCTCTATCAGCATACCCTGACTACTTAGATTATCACCCGATTATTTGTAGAGCAAATTATGTATGTGAAGTAGAATCTTTAGAATACCGTAGAGGTATATGTTTACTGAGGTCAAACAGATTACCTTTAAATGGAATTTCACGTTATGGCAAACCGATTACTGATCTATTCTGCTCTCAGTGTGATGGCCAACAAATTGAAGATGTTTGTCACTTTTTACTTGTATGTCCAAAATATGCTGTATTGCGAAGAAAATGTATTCCTTTGTATTATTACAGATTTCCATCGAATCTAAAAGTGCAGCTTCTTTGTATGAACACTAAACCTAGTTTGATGTTTAAAGTTGGATTATTTCTTACTAAATGTTTAGATATCAGAAGTAAGGATGTTCACCTTACATGAAAGTATATGATTAACTGTTGTTCCTATGGGCCATATGGCCTGCAAAAACTGAATTAAAATTATTGTTATTGTTATTGTTACACACACACACACACACACACAACCACACAGTCTCTATCTCTCTCTGTCTCTCTCACACCACACCACACATACACATACACACACACACACACACACACACACACACACACACACACACACACACACTGACAGATACACCCGCCCCCCCCCCACACACACACACCCACTGACAGATACACATTCAAAACACACACACACACACACACACGCACGCACACACACCACAACACACACACACACACACAACACACACACAACACACACACAACACCACACACACACACAAACACACACACACATACACACACACACACACAGCACACACACAACACACACACACACACACACACACACACACACACACACACACCACACACACACACACGCACGCACACACAGAGGCTGGCAGACAGTAGCAGAACGGTTGAAGAAATGAGCCATTCTCAGATGACTTGCAGGCAGAGCGGGCGGGAGAGATCTCCATCAAGCAGCTGAAGCTTGCCCTTGAACTTGGGGATCCGCTGACGGTGGCTCGATGCCACATGTTCTGGGCCTTCAGCTTGATGCAGCGAGGGCACTGGCGCAAGGCCAAGGTCATCGTCAGGTATGCTGCAGTTGTTGTTGTTATGGAGGTTGTGTTAAAATCCCAGTGGATATTTCCAATTTAGAGACTACATCTCAAACAAGTGGGGTTTTTTTTTAACTCGACAGCCACCCACAAATTTATGTCACAGTATACCATAGTTGGTTTAAACAAAGTGTTTGTTCAGAAAGTGCAGGGTTTATTTAGAGACTTTATTTGACTATAGTGGTTGGTAAAAACGGTCACATTTGCAAAATGATGAAAATCTTTCCCTCTACGAACCTCAGAGCTCTAGCAACCCCCCCTAAAAAATTTAGAGACTTTTTTTTTCCCCCTGTCAGTATTCTGTCATGATACAAGAGTATTGGGGTTTTTGTTAAATTTATAACGCAGTGATCATTCTTGGTTGACCCTTATAACAGGAAAAGAGGGAATTCTTGGCTCAGAATTTCCGGAATGTGGGGATGCTATTTTAAACTGATAGGCCTCCCCAGCATCCCCACATGGGAGGAGCAGGTATCATTGTGGGGGGTGGTTGATGTTCTTCGATCTCAAAAGGCTTAACTACACTAAAACTTCAAGTAATTATTGTTACCGTCGTTTCTCAAAATGTATATATATATTCATGTGTACTACAGGATGATTGTGGCTATGATGACGACCATGTTTTCAGACAAGTGCACAGGATGGCTTCCACTCACTGCGTTGTGGACACTCGGCTGATCAACATGTGTCAGTCGGCATGGAATCGTATACAGCACCTGCACAGGGTCCACAGGAGAAAGAAAACTCTGCGGCATATACAGGACGGCGCTGTGGAGGTAACTGCAGAACCGGTGTTTATTCGTTGTCAAGTCCATGTCAGTGATTTTGTGATTTTTTTGTTTTGTTTTGTGGTTGGTTTAGGTTGGGTTTTTTTGTGTGTGTGCAGGCATGACATTTGTTTTCTCTAGTGAAATTTCAGTAGATTTTTTTGCAACCGATATACACACACATGCATGGACACCTTCCCGCATGCATGCATGCACACATGCATGCATGCACTCACACACACATGTATGCATGTACACATGCACATACACACTCACACACACGCACATACACACATATGTATGCATGCACACATGCACACAAGCATGCACGCACACATAGTTGCACACATGCACATACACACTCAACACACATATGTATGCATGCACACACACACACACAAGCATGCATGCACACATACTTGCACACAGACATGCGCATACACACTCACACACACACATACACACATATGTATGCATGCACACATGCACACAAGCATGCATGCACACATACTTGCACACATACACACACATGCACATACACACTCACACACACGCACATACACACATATGTATGCATGCACACAAGCACACAAGCATGCACGCACACATACTTGCACACATACACAGACATGCACATACACACTGACACACACACATATGTATACATGCACACACGCACACAAGCATGCACGCACACAGTACACACACACACACATATACACACACAGTACACACACACGGTACCCCCCCCCCCCCCCCCCCCCACCACACACACACACACATGTGCACACATTCCCCCCCTCACCCCTCAAAGAATATAAATTACATACATTATTATTATTATTATTAGAACTGTTGCATTATGCACCACTTTCGTTAATATTTTCCCTGATTTTTTTCAGGCAGGCGGAGCAGGACAATTGGTCTCCACCGGGTCTCAATCCGTATGACCACCACCACGACAATAGAACTCTAGGAGTGGATGGTAAAACATCAGAAGTAGATAGCACACTGTGATGTGGCTCATGTACAAAGGTGCGGTGGAATGTTGGAAACTCAGTTGCCAAACTTTGTGATTATTGCCGCGAGCAAGATTGTGGATTAGGTTGTGGGGTGGGTGAGGGGGGGGGGGGGGGGTGGGGGAGGAGGTGGTGGTGTGTGAGGAGGAATCTTTGTGAAATGATTGCATGTGTTCATGCTTATATATATAGTTATTTTCCACACAGATGTGTGTGTGTGTGTGATCTTTGTGAAACAATTGCATGTGCTGATTTATTCATGTTTTCCATACTTTCCATACAGTTTGTGTGTGTGTGAGTGTGAGAGAGAGAGAGAGAGAGAGGAGGAGAGAGAGAGAGAGAGAGAGAGAGAGAGAGAGAAGAGTCCAATTTCTATTTCCAGAGTGCACATTGAATAAGCAGTAGGCTTTTAAAAAAATGTTTCATCAGGCCATCCATCTAAAAATGATTGAAAATCAATAGGAAAAAAAAAGAAAGGAAAAAGAAACACAAATGGGGGTGGGAAAAAAAAAGAAAATGAACCTATCACCATACAGTGTCTTAGCCCCACATCAACCAGCTCTTTTCTCCTCCCCATCCATTCTTCTGCGAATACATGTCGATACACATACCTACCTGTATAGAGTGGGCATTCATTTCTGTTAACTTCTCTTTGTGTGTGTGTGTGTGCACGCGCATGTGTGTGTGTGTGTGTGTGTGTGTGCAGAGTTATGTGTTCAAAATGTGATACCAAGTGTAATTTCAGAAAACCATATAAACAGTATACCAGTTGCCAATCGAACAAAACTTGTCTTCCACATTGTCATACGTGGTCACTTACATACATAAAAAGAAAGTCGCATTAAATCTATTTTCTCAAAATGTCACTCAAATCCAAATTTTCCTTTTTTTTCTTCTTCTTCTTCTTGTTCTTTTTTTGGTTTTTGTTGTTGTTTTTGTTCCTCAGCTAAAGCTCTGAGCTTCACCAATGGTAGAGATTTTGCGTATGCGACCAGTTTTGCTCACCATGAAGGTAGCCGCATTCCGACTTCGGGGTTTCTGTTTGATTCAGTGTTTCAGCAGAGACAAAATGGCTGCTTATCTTATTTAGTCCAGACATCTTGTTAGGTCCTTTCCTTTGCAACATTTGATGTTTTGGTATCAAACAGAAAAGCAGGATTAAATCATTTTTATGAAATGGAAATAGAAAAGGAAGACGTGTATTGTACATGTGTGTATTTTGCATGATGTTTCTGGTTTTATATCTATCCCAAATTCATTTTGATTGAGAAAACTCAGAGCTGAAGTTACTGCTTGTGAAACTATTATGACAATGGAGAATGTAGAAAATTGTTTTTCGGTAAGACATATATATATATATATATATAGAGAGAGAGAGAGAGAGAGAGAGAGAGAGGAGAGAGATTACATTAAAGTATTTCAGTGTGTAACAATTCCAAAAACTTAAACAAGAGCTTAAAACAAAAATGTCATCAAGCTTACTCATCTCTGTGTTCTTGCGATAACAAAAACTTGTCCTGGCAAGGGAGAGAACTGTGGTCAGGCTCTTCTTGGAGGCCCTGATAGATTTATTTCTCTGTCTCAAAATTTTGATTTTTTATCAGAGATCAAGGTCGATTCATGTTTAATACTTCCATTGGCACATGCTCACCTCATGTTCTTGTTCCCCCAGTGTTCTCAGAAGCTGACTCAGTGATTATTTTGCAATTATGGGATATCCGTGCATGTGAATATGAAACCATGAGTGTATTTTCATTTTTTGCAATGATGGGATATCCGTGCATGTGAAGATGAAACCATGAGTGTATTTTCAACATTTTGTTATGTAATTTGTTTATTTATTTGTGTGTGGGATTAAAATGCACAAAGAGCTTTCTTTTAGTAGTTGTGTCATTTTCATTGGTGGAAAAGACAACCTAACCCTTGTAAATTAAGACCAGAGACGACATTCTTCTGTAAGTAAATTAGTCAGTAGTAAAGTTGATTTATTTATCTATCTATCTATCTATTTATTTATTTATTCATTTATTCTTTTATTTCAAGGATAAAAGGAATAAGCAGTCATGTGCTTTTTTACATCCAGTCCCCATGTGCATGCAGTTTTGTAAATTTTGTCATCCATTCCCACCAGCATACAATGGCCTACTCTTCTGTAAAGCAGAACGGGTGAATGGCAGAGAGTCTGGATGCAAACTATACGAGGAATAAAGAAGATTTGACTGTACAGAAATGTGAGACAGGGTGCACACGCTATCAAGAATCCAATCAAAAGTGATGGTAAGAAGTTGCTCAGATACAGTCATGTATACATTTTTGAAAGGTGGAGGTTATGGATAAGGGAATCCGAACAATACAGATTGACGGACGTCATTACTCGAGCAGGTTCTTACATTCCACAAAGCAATTATCAGTTGCCTGTGATTTTATATCAGAATGGTAGCTTTCTGCCTTTCATGTTTTGTACTTTGACAGCTTTTGATGGGCTGAACTTATGTGCTGGTTTTTATTCTGTTATGCTAGAAAGAGAGGAGGCACCGTGGTCGAGTGGTTTAGGCGGTCAACTCGTGATCCAGAGGTCGCAGGTTCGATCCCCGCTCGGCTCGGTGTTGTGCCCTTGGGAAAGACACTTTACTCCTATTTTCCTCACTCCACCCAGGTGTACAAGTGGGTAGCAGCTCTGCTGGGGAA
>CM054156.1:22255385-22285385 GCA_028751875.1 Rapana venosa | reverse complement strand
AACTTTACATCTTGCGCCACTTTGCTTACAATAAGAACTGTGCATCTTGCGCCACTTTGCTTACAATAAGAACTGTGCATCTTGCGCCACTTTGCTTACAATAAGAACTGTGCATCTTGCCCCACGTTGCTTACAATAAGAACTGTGCATCTTGCGCCACTTTGCTTACAATAAGAATTGTGCCATCTTGCGACACTTTGCTTACAATAAGAACCGTGCATCTTGCGCCACGTTGCTTACAATAAGAACCGTGCATCTTGCGCCACGTTGCTTACAATGAGAACCGTGCATCTTGCTTACAATGAGAACTTTACATCTTGCGCCACCCTGCTTACAATAAGAACTGTGCATCTTGCGCCACGTTGCTTACAATAAGAACTGTGCATCTTGCGCCACTTTGCTTACAATAAGAATTGTGCATCTTGCGCCACCTTGCTTACAATAAGAACCGGGCATCTTGCGCCACGTTGCTTACAATAAGAACTGTGCATCTTGCGCCACGTTGCTTACAATAAGAACTGCCAAAGCTTTTGGCCTGACAGAAGGTCATACGGATAAAGACAGATGTAAGTTGATAATTATTTATGTGCACAGAGAGTGGAGCTGCGGAGTTTTTTAATGACGGACATCCACATGGCGTACAGACACCTACCCGCGCGCTACCATCAAGTTCCTTACGTCTACTTCCTGCGTACCACGGATGACCCTATACCAGGTCTGATCTTCCATAATGTGTTGTGCTGTGTTGAGTTGTGTTGTGTTGTGTTGGGCTAGGGTGTGTGTGTGTGTGTGTGTGTGTGTGTGTGTGTGTGTGTGTGTGTGTGTGTGTGTGTGGTGTGTGTGTGTGCGTGCGTGCGTGCGTGCGTGCGTGCGTGCGTGCGTGCGTGCGTGTGTGTGTGTGGTGTGTGTGTGTGTGTGTGTGTGGAGAGAGAGAGAGAGAGAGAGAGAGAGAGAGAGAGAGAAGAGAGAGAGAGAGAGAGAGCTAAAATGGTCGTATACCCCAAAGCTCACCATTGGTGAACCTCAGAGTTCCAGCCCAGGAACGAAAAGAAAACTAAACCCGGAAAAAAAAGCATGTTAAAAATCCGTGGTTGCACCAACGATATACCAGTACCCAGCATGCGCGCTGTACATGGAGAAGAATAAACTTCTCCAGGTTCAACATGCCCAGCCTGATAAAAAAAGAAATGCAGCGCTGTGCCCTCCTAATGACTCCTCAAGGAGTTTGAGGAGAAAAGAAGAAGTCAGTAGCCAGCTACTGTCCCCTCCTGGCCCCCTCCTACACCCTCCCTCTTCTTGTCATTGCAGCGCCCGTGCCCATACCCAAAGATGATCACCCCGACAGCAGCAAGAAGGGGACGGGGGAAGAGGAGGAAGAGGAGGAGGAGGAGAAGATCGAATGGGAAGAGACTCTGTGTGAGCACATGGAGTGGGGGGTCCACCATGCTAACGTCTTCGAAGCCTTGGAACACCAGATGGAACTGGTGAGTGTGATCGATCAGCACGGTCAGTGATGGTTGTAGAGTGCAAGAATGAGAGAGGCTGGTGGTGCTGCTGCTGCTTCTGCTGCTGCTGCTTCTGCTGCTTCTGCGGTACGTTCGTTTGCGCTCTAGGGGGCACGAGAGTTAGAGTGTTGCTCATCTTACCTGTGGACGGAGTAGCTCAGTGATCGGAGCACTTGCTTTGCCCCAGCCAAGTTAAGCAGCGTCGAGCGTGGTTACCACTCGGATGGGTGACCGTTGGCGCGCCTTGGCTCCAGTACAGTTCCCCCAGTTCACCCAGCTGTAAATGGGTACCTGTCCTCTTTAGGGTCAGGGAAGGTAAAGCAGCGAGGGAGAGGAGATGGGCGCCGCCCTCAATATGCTGGCCCTAGAGAAGTTGAGGTCTCTGACGCCTCGCTCCCCTACGACCTTATAGGTTATGGGACTCCTTTACCTTACCATCTTACCTGACCAACACTACAGATGTGGGCATCTCTCCTGCTGGACTGAGACCGGGATAAACTATGATAGGAAGCGGAGAGTACAGCTAGGTCAAGAAGTCTCAAAGCATGTGCGCTTCCGTAGCAGCATCATTACATCATCTCTATTATCATTGATCATCTTGCAATAACAGGAAACTGTCTCTGATTCCCACGGCGCTGACTCTTCTGATCTCATGGTGACCTCAGATTTGGTTTGCCCATACACACTTCAGCACCTGTGGTGAGTTTGTGTATCAAAGCCTTCGAGGTTGGAGGTTTACGGGGGAAGGGGGTGGCTAGAGGCACGTTGTGGTGGTCGTCACCATTGATTGACGTCTCACTCAACCTGAGTCTACAACCAAACAATTGTTGTCATCAGTAGAAGGGGGGCTTAGAGTAGGTGGGTGTCATGAAAATGTTGACTCATAACAGACACCACTGAACACCACCAAAGTGACACAGCAGCAGTGCAGGGCCCCTCTGGCTGGTGGCCCCATGGCGGCTCCCTGTAGATTTCTGATCCCGAGGATGCGGCATAACAACCCTGGGTATAGCAAAGAGGCGGGAGAAATCGAAAGGAGCGGCATGGGAAGAGAAAGGACAGAGAAACGTCACAGAAGACGAGCAGCAAAAACAATGAACGAACAAACAAACAAACAAAACGAGCATAAAAGCAAACAAACAAAAAACAAAAACAAAACAGAAACCGACAAAACACGTTATAATTCGAGTTCTGGTCAATTAAGTATTACACCCCCACCCCCCCAACAAACAAGCAAAAACGTGGCGATGGTATGTTTCTGTCCTAAAGGGCTGGACGTGGAATGAGACTATAAACCGAGGCCCCGTGTGCGAACGCATGCAGAACATTTTGCGCACACGTTAAATCCTGCTCCGATTTTCGAAAGAGTAGGCCATTGTGTGCCGGTGGGAACAGATGACAAAATTTACAAAACCGCACACACACGGGGACTAGATGTAAAAAAAAGCACATGAGTGCTTATTCCATTATCCTCGGGAAAAAAAAAATCTGAGCGCTTTGATTTGTTGCTTCACAAGATTCAGCGTATATAAATTCCATACATTATTAAGAAGGGTGTGTTGCGTTGTGTTGTGTATGTACCAGGTCTACACCCATCTGCTGAAGCACTGCGTTTACACTCGTCTGGAGGAGACAACGAAAAGGATGTCGGTGTTAGCGAAGGATGTGAAGCCCCAAGGACACCCCACGCAGTTTATGGACTCCGGAGACGCCAACTTACAGGATTCTATGGTATGATCAAACAAAAATCAGCCGTAGGAGGGGCGTTCTTAATAATTATGTGTGTGTCTTCAATTTTACGTCTGTTCACTTAAAGTGATATTAGACGATGGAGGCAGGGGGGGATTTGGGGGGGGGGACATAATGAGATAAGGGCTTTAAGTAGAATAGATACGTGTTGGTATGAATGCACATTAAAAGATTATTCCAATCTATATAAATAGTATGTTGCAAAAAACATGGCATAGAACTTCAAAAATTAACAAAAACCCACAACAATTGAAAAATACTCTAATGTTGGAAAACAAACAATTTTGAACTACTTGTAACGGCAGTTGTGAAACAAGCAAAATGTAGATTCCCACGACCATACTTTACAAAAAAGAGAATACTGGGGATTGCAACAGAGACAAGGCTATCTCACATAATAACTCTGGATTGGTTAAAACTTCCTGCAGAGACTTATCTTGAAATGATGGTAAAAACGTTTTTAAAACCTTGACATTGATACAGAACATGAACATTAGAAAATTTGTCACCGCATATACATTGTATATTTTTGGCAAATTTTGCTCGAAAGGCATTTAATTTCAATCTGTAGATTAGAGAAACAATTTTTCTAGTACAGGATTTTCGAAAACCGTACTGAGTGCAAAGAATGTTCTCAATATCCAGAACTGAACAAGTATGCTGGGGATAACCAGCCTCTTCCTGTTTCTTTTTCACATGTTTCCAGCAAACATTTTGAAGCAAAGCATAACCTTCATGAAGAGAAAGAGGAATATCTAAAACAGTTGAATAGCTATCATGTTTTGCTGCCTTTTTGGCAGCTTTGTCAACCGTTTCATTAAAATGAATACCACAATGAGATGGAATCCAGCAGAAAGTAACATTCGAACCCCTCAGAATTAAAAAATGTACCAATAAATTAATTTCAGTAATAAGATTCTGCCTAACGGTCGAAGACGAGTTACTGAGAGACTGTAATGCAGATTTAGAATCAACACAGAACAATATCTGCAAAACAGTATTGGGGAAATCAAGCAGAAAGTACAAAGCCATCAAAATAGCAGTAAGTTCAGCAATAATTATGTCTCAGACTCTAGGACATGAAAAGACATGGGCTATCTACGATTCGGTCGCGTCAGTGTCCTTGACCAGTTGATAATTATGCAACTGGCTAATCCTCTTTAAAGCAAGAGAGGTGGCAGGATGGTTAAGATGTTCGCCTGCCAACAAGGAAACCGTGAGGTTTGTGGGTATCGAACCCAGCCTCGCCCTTTCTTCCCAGTTTGACCCAAAAATCGAACTGAATGTCAAAGTGCTTCGGATGAGACTATAAACCGAGGCCCCGTGTTTCGAACACATGCAGAACATCTTGCGCACACGTTAAATCCTGTTCCGCTTTTTGGAAGAGTATGCCATTGTGTGCCGGTGGAAACAGAGGACAAAATTTACAAAACCGCATATACACGGGGACTGGATGTAAAAAAAAGCACATGAGTGCTTATTCCATTATCCTCGATATAAAAGAATAAATAGATAAATAAATAAAAGCAGTTTAACCAGGCGCCGGGACGGGCCTTTGAACCTCCTTTAGACTCTCTGTTGTTCTGTACTCCATACCACTTTTTTTGGTCTCGGCAGATTTCTCTGCATGATATTCGGGCTGCTCTCCCCGGCGGAGAGCGCATCGCCACAAGAGCAGCGCCACCCATAACTTTTGTTTTTCTTTTCTGTATACGTGTAGTCCCCCCCCTCCCCACCCCCCCTCCACCCATATCAGAGTAGTTTGTTAATAGAGTTTTGCCAGGGACAACTCATTTGTTGCCGTGTTCAAAAAACAAAAAAAACCAAGAATGTGATTTTTTTGGGTGCAACAAGGAATTGGGCACACGGAAAAGAACCCACGGCAACAAGAGTTGCCCTGGCAAAATTCTGTCGAAAAAAGCCACTCTAATATACATGTAAAATGGGAACAAAATGGATACACCTGCAGACAGGAACATTTTAAAAAAAACGAACAAAATAATGTGTGGCCTGCTCTTGTGGCGACGCGCTCGAATTTCACGCAGAGAAATCTGCCGTGAATTAATGGGGTATGCAAGTACGTTTCACTATTTCTTTACATGCATTCAGACAACAAACTATCTTTTTCTCTCATAGGAATAAAGTCTGCTGTGCTTTTTGCACAGTTTGATAGGCCTAGCATTTTTGTAGTGACAGAGGAGTTTTAAAATTGTCTCATTGACTAATCACTTTACTCTGGGGTGTTGGGTTGTTGTTGGGTTTTTTTTTTTTTTTTGGGGGGGGGGGATTTTTGCTGTTGTTGTTGCCAAACTATCAACTTTTTCATTGTAACAGACACCAGAGTGAGATGGAATCCAGCAAAATGAGCCTAGTAAGAAAAAAAGAAAGAAAGATGAATTAGCCTACATGGCAAATTTTAGTGACTAGTTCAGATCTAACTTCTCTTTGCATAGAGCTGACGGCATAGATCTAGATTACAGATTTTGAAACAACAACACCAAATAAATATTTGAAAAACATCTTTTGGAAAAAAAGGTTAAGAAGGCAACGGCCATATTGTTGCTACAAGTTTTGCTGTAAAAAAATTGATACATTATCCCCCAAGATGAATTGTGTTTTCGGTTTTTAAAGCTGGCTTAATTCATGCAGTACCAGCATGATTGCTCCCCGAAGTTCTTTCCCTTGATTTTTCGGTAACGAGGTATTAGTAGATATCTTTGGGAACATTTGTTATATAAAACTGTATTTTTGTAACTCCAAGCAATCTTTTACGACAACAAACCTAAGCAAATGCATTTATTATGAAAAGAGGCATATCATAGAAATATTACGCTGAACGCGACCGAAACTAAAAGCGTCATTTTCGACAACACTTTTCGCGGCCATCTTGAATTTTCCATGTTGTTCCCAACAAGTGCTCGTCAACTTTTCTGCAAATAATGAGCTTCGACGACTCTTTCACGGAAAACAAAGCCTTTGGTTGCTCAGA
Organism: Rapana venosa; assembly: GCA_028751875.1. Taxonomy (NCBI): domain Eukaryota; kingdom Metazoa; phylum Mollusca; class Gastropoda; order Neogastropoda; family Muricidae; genus Rapana; species Rapana venosa. The sequence goes on along the minus strand of CM054156.1, from coordinate 22,279,142 downwards.
TGATGAGCCTGGAAGCCGGATGAGACCATGCCTGACAGTGAAACGGACGAAGATCCCGATCTGCCTACGGCTTTTGTACACTGGAGCAGACGACACCACATGTAAGTGCTTGTTTACAGCTGTCAGTGCAGTTAAAAAATTTCGCTTATATAAAAGGTAAATGATAAACAAAAATTGACCTTTGGGCCTAATTTCAAACTGATTTTTTATTATGTTTAATTGATCATTGGACAACTAGTAGCTTAAAAGGACTGAAATTTGATTCATCAATCATTTCACATGCTACAGCAAGCAGTCTGTCAATGGAACCTATTTTCTGCTAGCAGTTGAGGAGCGCTTTACTTTAGAGATCTAGACACAAATTGAGCTGACATGCATGTATCGAGGCAGTGCTGGTTGCAATCGAGTGTGTTCATGATTGTTTTCTCAACATAACAATCTAGATCTATGCGTGTGTGTTTGTGCGTGCTTGCGTGCGTGTTTGCATGCGCGCGCTTGTGTGTGTGTGTGTGTGTGTGTGTGTTTTGTGTGAGAGAGAGGGTGAGAGTGTAATAACTAGGTCTAATGTATGTCAGCGTGTGTGTGTGTGTGTGTGTGTGTGTGCAAGCACACTTTTTTTTTATCAGGGAGAAATAATGTTTTTTTCTGTTTTTTGTTCCAGGATTGGAGTGCACCCCCCCCCCCAACCCCTGGAATTAACTTGGATGATTGGTCTGTGGACATTCTTCAGTTATTATGTAAATTTTTTTTTTTACCGTGAACATAATCTGGTCAGAAGTAAAGGTATATATAGACTAGCTTCAGACAGTATATATGAGAGATAAACCTACAAAGTGGTTAATGAAATTATGTTTCAGCTGATTCTCTGACAGGTTACACGTGATTTTGAAGTGTCTGGATAGAGAAAAAGACAGTTTCTCCTGGTTTTGGTCAGTAACATGATTTTGTGATAAAGCTTAATTGGTTCGTTGTTTTGTTTTTATGTGATTTTGTGATAAAGCCTAAATGGTTTGTTGTTTTGTTTTTATGAATCAAGGCTATTACCTGTTTCGGTTTCTTTAACAAATCATTTTTATACTAGTCCTTATTTGGCGTGGGATTTGAGTGGAAAAGTAAGAGCTTGTGGAACTATTATAAGAAAATCTTAAAGGGTTTGAACAAAGTCAAATAAGGGTGATATTAGGTGGGTGAGGGATGGGAACATAGTTTCTGTAGAGTGGTGAGATAAAACTTTCATTTTTGTCATCCATTCATACTGCTGTTAGTTCTGGATTTGTTCATCTAAGTAAAAAAATTGTCAGGGGCAGTTTAGAAAAAATACAACCCAACAAAACCAATGTCAGACAGCCAGATTTAGCCAGATATTACAATAAAAAATATGGGTGGGGTGGACAAAAGGGATCAGTTGTGAAGTTAATTAACGGTAGGAAAACACTCTCCCCCCCCCCCCACCCCATTTCATTGAGAAAACTTGCAGGTCTGAGTGAATATGAACAAGTTTCACAAGAGTCTTGCAAACATGTATTTTTCAAAATTCCATCCTTTTTTTAACAAAAATTAATCTTTGGGAGATAGATGCATGCATTACTATTATTATTTTTTTAATTATCAGTATGTATCCAGAGAATCACCACCAAGATCACTCTCAGCGGAAAAGAACTGGAGACAGTTGACCATTTCAAGTACCTTGGAGCCATCATAAGTGAGGAGGGATCGAAGACCGAAATCCTAGCAAGAGCGGCACAAACAGCAGCAGCAATGGCAAGACTGAAGACCATATGGAGAGACAGAAACATCCCTCTCGGAACCAAGGTGAAGTTACTAAACGTGCTAGTCACCTCAATCATGCTTTACGCATGTGAGGCATGGACACTGAACGCAGACCTACAAAGGAGGATCCAAGCAGTAGAAATGAGATGCCTCAGAAGGCTCCTTGGCATCTCATACAAGGACCATGTCACCAACAATGAAGTCCGCAGAATGATCACTCAACAGGTGCGGGACTATGAAGACCTACTGACCACGGCAAAAAAGAGGAAACTCAGATGGTATGGGCACGTAACACGCTCAGAAGGACTTGCAAAGACTATCCTGCAAGGAACAGTCCAGGGGAAGAGAAGACGGGGCAGACAGAGGAGAAAGTGGGCCGACGACATCCGTGATTGGACAGGGGAGGACTTCAGTGTCACCCAGGCACTCGCCCACGACCGCGCTAAGTGGAGCCAGCTGGTCCACCGTTCGTCCACCATGCAGCGCCCCTACGACCCTGGCGGGTTACGGGACCAGTGAACAGTGATCCAGAGAATCAGAACCACTATAGATTACTAGTTGATGGTGTAGACAGGACTTATGTGTCAAGCTTTTAAAAAAAACAATTTTCTTTTAGTAACAATATGAAGAAATATAGAAACAGAGAAATTAATCCAGTTTGTGAATATATCTGTGTATTATATCCTTAGTATGCTTGAGAAGAGTTCAAAATGTAAAATTTTATGTTCTGATGCAAAGCGGGTAGTCTTTCATGGCAGAAATGACTGCTTCTCAGAATTGTAATGTAAATAAGAAAATATGGTTTTGTATTTATTCAGAGCACAGAAAATGTAGCTTTTCACTAAATACAGTCAGAACTGTTTCAAATGAAATATGATTGCTTTGACATTAAAAGTTAAAATTGTGAACATGAACTCAAAATGCTGCTCTTTTTTTTTTTTTTTATTCATTGAGAGTGTGAAAATAAGCTGAAAGCGTTTAGATTTTTCTGTTTTTAGCAACAGAGGGCAAAGGTCAGTCAATTGATCACGTTCTACAAGGATAAAAAATACTAAATTTTTTGGAATCATTCGGAATACTTTGACATATCACACACCAGCTTTGGTTCATTACTGCATATTTTACAGCCAATTACATATTACTGTATATTTATAACTTAAGAAGTTAAAAAAAAACAACTTAAAAAAACCTGTTGAGAGTTGATACTGAGCCATCTGTAATAACTTTTAGTTATTTCGATTACAAACATACACACACGCGCGCGCACATACACACACACACACACACACACACACGCACCGCGCGCGTTCGCACACACGCACGCACAGAGCGATCAAGGGAGAGAGTGCGCACGTGCACACACACACACACACACACACACACACACACACACACACACAGAGTAATTCAAATTCAAACAACATATCTGACCCATACTTAACACCTCAAACCGCCCACCCACCCATACCTTCCACAACCTCAGTTAGACGCGGGGGTACACATAGTCAAAATCATGGTTTTTTGTTGTTTATTTTTCATTGTTTGAAGTCGCTATATACAGATGTGGATTTGTTAGTGCAAATGTAAAGAACTTGGGCTATAAAATATAATATGTATAAAACAAAGTTCCTGTATCAGTTCTCATCTGCTCCCGTAACACCTTCCGGGGTCGTAGGGGCACTGCAGTGATGAACGTTGCACCAGTTGGCTCCATTTGCGGCGGTTGTGGGCAAGAGCCTGGGTTGTGGAGAAGCTCTTCCCGGTCCATTCAGTTATCAGTTACAAGATTTTAAAAGATTTAGAAATTTTTTTTAAAAGCATGATAGTTTTGGCGGCATAGGTTGTTTCTGTGAGAAGGGCCGATGCAATAAAGTAATTTTGTGGATTTCTAAAGCTTTACGAGTGATGATGATGCCCTATGAATTTGTGGTGTAGCCATAAGCATTCACTTGAAACAATTTTTGACCAGTTTCAACGCCCTTAATATCACATACCTTAATTAACCACATTTCCTGTCTCTGTCTGTCTGCCCTGTCTCTCTCTGTCTGTCTCTCTGTCTCTGTCTCTCTTCTCCTCTCTGTCTCTCCCTCCCATCCCCCATCACCCCTCTCTCTCTCTGTCTCTCTCTCTCTCTCTCTCTCTCTCTCTCTCTCTCTTCTCTCTCTTTCTCTCTCAGTCTGCCTATTCCCCATCCCCTACCCACACTCCCCCCCCAACCGTCCCCCATCACTCACCGCCTCCTTTCAAAACCAGGGGGAAATTTCGGACAGCAACAAGCAGAAGGCTCAGATGATCTTGCGGGACGAGTTCATGATCAGCATGAACAAGCTGGAGACCATCATCAAGCGGATCATCCAGCAGCTGGAAGGGGAGCTAAGGCTGACCATTCCAGACGTGGACATACCAGACTCGGTGGAAGAGGTGCTGCGCAACAGGAACCTCAAGAAGATCGTGGCCAGCACCTGCTCCGAATGGTCAACGCAGATCCGGGTCAGTGTGGCGAGCCATTGACTGTGACTTGAATGGTCTTGGCTGCTAGAGCAGGGTCAGTGTGGCGAGCGTTGACTGTGACTTTGACTTTGACTTGAATGGTCTTGGCTGCTAGAGCAGGGGTCAGTGTGGCGAGCGTTGACTTTGACTTTGACTTTGACTTGGTCTTGGCTACTAGAGCAGGGTCAGTGTGGCGAGCGTTGACTTTGACTTTGACTTGAATGGTCTTGGCTGCTAGAGCAGGGTCAGTGTGGCAAGTGCTGACTGTGACTTTGACTTTGACTTGGTCTTGGCTACTAGAGCAGGGTCAGTGTGGCAAACGTTGACTTTGACTTGAATGATCTTCGCTACTAGAGCGGGGTCAGTGTGGCGAGCGTTGACTGTGACTTTGACTTGAATGGTCTTGGCTACTAGAGCAGGGTCAGTGTGGCAAACGTTGACTGTGACTTTGACTTGAATGGTCTTGGCTACTAGAGCAGGGTCAGTGTGGCGAGCGTTGACTGTGACTTTGACTTGAATGGTCTTCGCTACTAGAGCAGGTTCAGTGTGGCGAGCGTTGACTTTGACTTGAATGGTCTTGGCTGCTAGAGCAGGGTCAGTGTGGCAAACGTTGACTGTGACTTTGACTTTGACTTGAATGGTCTTGGCTACTAGAGCAGGGTCAGTGTGGCGAGCGCTGACTTTGACTTGAATGGTCTTGGCTGCTAGAGCAGGGTCAGTGTGGCAAACGTTGACTGTGACTTTGACTTTGACTTGAATGGTCTTGGCTGCTAGAGCAGGGTCAGTGTGGCAAACGTTGACTGTGACTTTGACTTGAATGGTCTTGGCTACTAGAGCAGGGTCAGTGTGGCAAGCGTTGACTGTGACTTTGACTTGAATGGTCTTGGCTACTAGAGCAGGGTCAGTGTGGCGAGCGTTGACTTTGACTTGAATAGTCTTGGCTGCTAGAGCAGGGTCAGTGTGGCAAACGTTGACTTTGACTTTGACTTGAATGGTCTTGGCTACTAGAGCAGGGTCAGTGTGGCGAGCGTTGACTTTGACTTGAATGGTCTTCGTTACTAGAGCAGGGTCAGTGTGGCGAGCGCTGACTTTGACTTTGACTTGAATGGTCTTGGCTGCTAGAGCAGGGTCAGTGTGGCGAGCGTTGACTGTGACTTTGACTTGAATGGTCTTGGGTACTAGAGCAGGATCAGTGTGGCAAGCGTTGACTTTGACTTGAATTGTCTTGGCTACTAGAGCAGGGTCAGTGTGGCAAGCGCTGACTTTGATTTTGACTTGAATGGTCTTCGCTACTAGAGCAGGGTCAGTGTGGCGAGCGTTGACTTTGACTTGAATGGTCTTTGCTACTAGAGCAGGGTCAGTGTGGCAAGCGTTGACTGTGACTTTGACTTTGACTTGAATGGTCTTGGCTACTAGAGCAGGGTCAGTGTGGCGAGCGCTGACTTTGACTTTGACTTGAATGGTCTTGGCTACTAGAGCAGGGTCAGTGTGGCGAGCGCTGACTTTGACTTTGACTTGAATGGTCTTGGCTACTAGAGCAGGGTCAGTGTGGCGAGCGCTGACTTTGACTTTGACTTGAATGGTCTTGGCTACTAGAGCAGGGTCAGTGTGGCAAACGTTGACTTTGACTTTGACTTGAATGGTCTTGGCTACTAGAGCAGGTTCAGTGTGGCGAGCGTTGACTGTGACTTTGACTTGAATGGTCTTGGCTACTAGAGCAGGGTCAGTGTGCGGACGTTGACTGTGACTTTGACTTGAATGGTCTTGGCTACTAGAGCAGGGTCAGTGTGGCAAGCGTTGACTTTGACTTGAATGGTCTTGGCTACTAGAGCAGGGTCAGTGTGGCAAGTGCTGACTGTGACTTTGACGTTGACTTGAATGGTCCTCGCTACTAGAGCAGGGTCAGTGTGGTAAACGCTGACTTTGACTCTGACTTGACTTGAATTGTCATCAGTAGGGTGTCTACCCCTCGGAAAGACCTTCGGATAAGACCATAAACCTGTTTCGTAGCAAGCGCACGCAAAACATCTTGCACACTAATTGTTAAAACCGTTCTGCCTTTCCAAAGAGTACGCCATTGCGTGCTGGGAGGAACGGATGACAACATTAAAAAAAAAACCCCACACTTGCACACTGGTGTCGTGTTTAGATATCAACCCCGAAGTCGGAATGCGGCTACCTTGATGGTGAGCAAAAACAATCACATAGACAAAACCTCACCGTTGGTAAGCATCGAAAATAAGATTAAAGCAAAATCTATTACCAGCATGGAAAGAAGAACAGCAGGACCATAACAACATCAAACCAGAAGCTTGTATGGTGCCTTGACTCGGGCCAAAAGCTGGGTCAGTTATTGATGCCAGCTAAGCGCCAGTGTTACACGATTGTTATGTTGTGGAATGTTCTGTTGAGATTGTCTGTCTTCAGCCGTGACAAGTGCTAAGCAAAACGACCTGCATTCTTCTTTAAAGCGGGGGGGGGGGGGGGGGGATCAATGTTGGTTTAATATGTCTGCCTATGTTGTGCGAGATCCTCGGAAAGAGTCACTGTGCAAACGTCTCATCCAGTGTGTGCTTATGGTCTCATAGAGTGAGACAGCAACATATTGTGGGTTATTTTATTGGGCGTTTCCCAGCTTAACACTCCCAGGGGTCTCCCAGAATATGCATTTTGACTTATCACACCTGGGAATCACTGTGAGATTGAAAGTACACACTGGATGAGACTTTTGCATGTTTGACTCGTTTCAAGTACCTCGACACACATGCAGGCATACTCGACTTCAGAGCCCCACAGCCAAGGAGCTCGAGCTGAGGATGGAAAAAACCCGCCATGGCGTAGTAGTTAGTGCCTTGCGTTACGGACTGGAAGGTCGCAGGTTCGAACCCCATAAGAGTTATAGGGAATTTACGAACTCCGACTGGTGCTTACCCAGAGTGGGTTTGTTATGGGCTCATTGGGAAGACTTGGGACCACATAGCAGAGCTTCGTCCACTTTACGAATGCGATTTTGGGAAGTGTTGCTTGAATTACCTGACCAACCCTGCAGGCGTCTGTGTCTCTTTAAGTCGTCCGTAGCATGCTGCTCATTACACCATCGTTCTCATCATTGATAATCATGCAATAAAAGAAACTTGCTTTTGATTCCGCGGCCCTGATAGCTCTGGTCTCATGATGACCCCATTTTCACGTTCCCACTGTGATGAGTTTGTGTCAAAGCCCTCGAGGTTGGGGGTTCACGGGAGGTCGTTGGAGGGACGTTGTGGTAGTCGCCATACCGGGTGGGGTTGGCATCTCAGCTTAGTCTGGCTCCGCAGCGGAGTTATTGCTGTGTCGTCAGTAGGGGGCTTAGTAGGTCGCACCCTGTGTATGTTAGCTCGGAACAGGCACCACTAAACACCACTGAAATGATCCAGAAGCAGTGCAGGGCCACTCTGGCTGGTGGTTTCACGGCGGCCTGACATTGATAAGATCCCTCTGGACTTCTGACCCTGAGGATACGACATAACGAATAATTATGGGTATGGCTAGGGCGGAGGGACTGAAACGAGCGGCTTAGGGAGAACAGGACAGGAACATCACAGAGGATGAGGCAGCAAAAACAAAACATATGACCAACAATGCGACTTGCTGGTAAGTTAAGCAGAGTCGAGATTGTCCATTGCTTTGCTTTATGATATACTATCACCAACAAAGTCATCCGCCTGTGAGTGTGCTGCATGCATGCAGTGGTGTTGACATTTTTTGGCCATTTTGTCACAGGTACTTCTGGACCAGCAGTTAAAGCGCAAGCCCCATGGGCGAGGCCCTCTGGCGGAGATCGAGTTTTGGAGAGATCGCAGTGGATGTCTGGGGTCCCTGGTAGAACAGCTGAAACTGCCGCAGGTAGGTAGGGGATTCCATTCCTTCGCTAAACCCGTGATTGGGTTTCAACAGAATCTCGCTAGATCAAAACAACATATCAGCGTCCCATGAAGTGGGAGTAAGCATAGGATAGGATAGGATTACGCAAAGTATAGCATGCATGCAAGCATAGGATTACGCAAAGTATTCTTGAAAATCGATGTACAAAGAGAGGCAGTAGCTTAGAGTAACTCGACATCATATTGAAAGAAAATAAAGTAGGACCATAATAAAATGTGTAGATTATGAAAGTATTTGGAAAAGGTGCAGCAGACAAATAAAAAAAGAGAACACAAGACACAACAACACAACAACGAGATACAAACGGTAGATGTGTCGAGATAAAAACCAACCATGCAACGTTATGATAAAACAAGCAGAGACAAGGTCCCCACCAGGAAGGTGATAGAACTGTAGACTCCTGCAGTTCTTGTTGGCACCCGTTATAACTTGAAAGAGCAGACACAATATCTCTCTCTCTCTCTCTCTCTCTCTCTCTCCTCTCTCTCTCTCTCTCTCTCTCTCTCTCTCTCTCTCTCTCTCTCTCTCATTGAATTGAATGTTCAAAATTCAATTCCATTCAAAATTCAATTCAATTCAGTTCTCTCTCTCTCTCTCTCTCTCTCTCTCTCTCTCTCCTCTCTCTCTCTTCTCTCTCTCTCTCTCTCTGTCTCTCTCTCTCTCTTCTCTCTCTCTTCTCTCTCTCTCTTCTCTCTCTCTCTCTCTCTCTCTCTCTCTCTCTCTCTCTCTCTCTCTCTCTCTCTCTCTCTCTCTGTGCTGCAGTTCTGTATGGTACAGTACAGCATAGCATAATACAGAGTATAGCATAACGTAGTAGAATAGAGTACAACATAGCACAGCACAGTACAGTACAGCAAAAAAACACAGTAAGATGCGCTGCAATACAATAGAACCCATTACGATGGTATACTATACAGCACGATAGAGCGTAAAAAGAAAAGGTGTCCCATAACCTATGTGGTCGTAGGGGAGCGAGGAGTCAAAAGACCTCACTTCTCAAGGGGCCAGCATATTGAGGGCAGCGCCCATCTCCTCTCCCTCGCTGCTTTACCTTCCCTGACCCTAAAGAGGCAGGTAGTACCCATTTACAGCTGGGTGAACTGGGAGAACTGTACTGAAGCCAAGGCGCGCAAACGGTCACCCACCCATCCAACCGGTAACCTCGCTCAATGCTACTTAACCTTGGCTGGGGAAAGCGAGTGCTTTGACCACTGAGCTATATATCCCGTACCGCCTACAATAGAGTATAGTTGCCCCCATTAATAATTGCGTGGACTGTTGTAGGTCAAGAAATTGCTGAACGTGTACGTACACTTGGAGGAGGACTTCGAGGACATTCGCCATGAGCTGAACTCGGTCTTCGTGGAGGCCAAAGACAACGTCCGCTTCTTGTCCACCTTAGAGAGACACTTCAAGACCATCACCTATGGCGTCGACTTTGACGTAAAAATGAATACTCTACTCGTAAAGATGGGGATGACGATGATTGTGATTGTTGTTTTCGTAATTGTGCTTTGTTGTTGTTGTTGTAACTGTTGGTTGTTGTTGATCACGACGAAAACTATGATTATAATAATGATTATGGTTGTTGTGACTGTCATAATCGTCGTTATTACCCCGATCATCATCATCATCATCATCTTTAGCAGCAGCTAGCATCATTGTCATAATTTTTATAATTGTTCTTGTTCAGCGTTGTGCTTATTGCCTTTGAAGAAGGACGACTGGCAGCTCTGTGTGTGTGTGTGTGTGTGTGTGTGTGTGTGTGTGTGTGTGTGTGTGTGTGTGTGTGTAATTTTTAATTTTTTAATTTAATTTTATTCTTATATATATTTTTATATTCTTTTATATCGAGGATAATGGAATAAGCTTTTATGTGGGTTTTTTTTAACATTCAGTTCCTGTGTGTATGCAGTTTTGTAAATTCTATGTGTGTGAGTGTGCGCGCGCGTACATGCGCGCGTGCGTGCGTGCGTACGCTCGCGTGCTTGTATGCACGTTTGTGTATGTATGTGCTCGTGAGCGCTTGCGTGCCTGTAACTGTCCCCCTATCTGTCTTGTCTGCCCACGTCCGTCTATCTATCTGTCTGTCTGTCTGTCTGTCAGTCAGTCTCACCGTCACTTGCCTTTGTGCACGTCCGTCTGTCTGTCTGTCAGTCTGTCTCTTGCCTTTGTGCACGTATGTCTGTCTGTCTGTGTGTGTGTCAGTCTCACTGTCTCTTGCCTTTGTGCACGTCCGTCTGTCTGTCTGTGTGTGTGTCAGTCTCACTGTCTCTTGTCTTTGTGCACGTCTGTCTGTCAGTGTGTCAGTCTGTCTCTTGCCTTTGTGCACGTCTGTCTGTCTGTGTGTCAGTCTCACTGTCTCTTGTCTTTGTGCACGTATGTCTGTCTGTCAGTCAGTCTCATTGTCTCTTGCCTTTGTGCACGTATGTCTGTCTGTCTGTGTGTCAGTCAGTCTCACTGTCTCTTGCCTTTGTGCACGTATGTCTGTGTGTCAGTCAGTCTCACTGTCTCTTGCCTTTGTGCACGTATGTCTGTCTGTCTGTGTGTCAGTCAGTCTCACTGTCTCTTGCCTTTGTGCACGTATGTCTGTCTGTCTGTGTGTCAGTCAGTCTCATTGTCTCTTGCCTTTGTGCACGTATGTCTGTGTGTCAGTCAGTCTCACTGTCTCTTGCCTTTGAGCACGTCCGTCTGTCAGTCTGTCTGTCAGTCTCACTGTCTCTTGTCTTTGTGCACGTATGTCTGTCTGTCTGTGTGTCAGTCAGTCTCACTGTCTCTTGTCTTTGTGCACGTCTGTCTGTCTGTCTGTGTGTCAGTCAGTCTCACTGTCTCTTGCCTTTGAGCACGTCCGTCTGTCTGTCTGTCAGTCTGTCTGTCTCACTGTCTCTTGTCTTTGTACACGTCCGTCTGTCTGTCAGTCTGTCAGTCTCACTGTCTCTTGCCTTTGTGCACGTATGTCTGTCTGTCTGTCAGTCAGTCAGTCTCACTGTCTCTTGTACACGTCCGTCTATCTGTCTGTCTGTCAGTCTCACTGTCTCTTGTACACGTCCGTCTATCTGTCTGTCTGTCAGTCTCACTGTCTCTTGCCTTTGTGCACGTATGTCTGTCTGTCTGTGTGTCAGCAGTCTCATTGTCTCTTGCCTTTGTGCACGTATGTCTGTCTGTCTGTGTGTCAGTCAGTCTCACTGTCTCTTGCCTTTGTGCACGTATGTCTGTCTGTCTGTGTGTCAGTCAGTCTCACTGTCTCTTGCCTTTGTGCACGTATGTCTGTCTGTGTGTCAGTCTGTCTCACTGTCTCTTGCCTTTGTGCACGTATGTCTGTCTGTCTGTGTGTCTGTCTCACTGTCTCTTGTCTTTGTACACGTCCGTCTGTCTGTGTGTCTGTCTCACTGTCTCTTGCCTTTGTGCACGTCTGTCTGTCTGTCTGTGTGTCAGTCTGTCTCACTGTCTCTTGCCTTTGTGCACGTCTGTCTGTCTGTCTGTGTGTCAGTCTGTCTCACTGTCTCTTGCCTTTGAGCACGTATGTCTGTCTGTCTGTGTGTCAGTCTCACTGTCTCTTGTCTTTGTGCACGTCCGTCTGTCTGTCTGTCAGTCTGTCTCTTGCCTTTGAGCACGTCCGTCTGTCTGTCTGTCAGTCTGTCTGTCTCACTCTCTTGCCTTTGTGCACGTATGTCTGTCTGTCTGTGTGTCAGTCTGTCTCACTGTCTCTTGTCTTTGTGCACTTCCGTCTGTCTGTGTGTCAGTCTTACTGTCCTTTGTCTTTGTGCACGTGCAGCTGGTGATCGACACCATCCCGGGCATGATGAACGCCCTGCGTCTGGTGTGGGTCATCTCCAGACACTACAACAGGGACGACCGCATGGTGCCCCTGATGGAGCGCATCGCCTGGGAACTGGCCGAGCGCACCATCAAAGTCATTGAAGCCAGGCATCTCTTTGAGTCAGTCCCTGACAGGAGGGGAGGCTGGGTGGAGAGGAGGGGAGGGGGGTGGGGTGGGTGGGTGGGAGGGGAAGGGGTTAGGGTGGTGGCGGTGGATTGGGTTTGGGGTGGGTGTGGGTTGTCTTTGCTGTCTTATCTTGTTCTTTTGTCTCGGGTGGTGTGTCCTTTCTGTCTTGTGTATCATCATAATAATGATGGTAATAATGTATGGAGTTTATAATTATAGCGCTATGTTTTTGTTTAAAAAAACACCAAATCGAAGCCCTTTATGCAGGGACACATATGCGTATTGATATACATGTATAGGCGTGTGTACGTACGTAACGCGTGCATTCATGCGCATACATACATACACACACGCACGCACGCACGCAAACATACTTATATTCACACACAATACACACACACACACACACACACACACACACACACACACACCCGCTCTCCCTCCCGCCCCTCTCTACACCCCATCCCTACACACACATGCACACCCTCCACCTCCTACCCCTTTCCACACCCACCTTCCTCCCCCCCATCCCCGCTCCCATATACATACACTAATACAATAAACAACAGTTCAATTTTCATTCATCAACCCCCACCCCTCCTATCCCCTCTCCTCCCAACCACCACCAGCCGCTCGACAGAGCAGATCCTGACTTTCAATGTTCACTCATCAACCTCCTCCTCCTCACAAAACAAACAAACACCACCACCACCACCCCAACCATCACCACCACCACCAGCCGCTCGACAGAGCAGATCCTGACTTTCAATGTTCACTCATCAACCTCCTCCTCCTCACAAACACAAACACCACCACCACCACCCCAACCATCACCACCACCACCAGCCGCTCGACAGAGCAGATCCTGACTTTCAATGTTCACTCATCAACCTCCTCCTCCTCACAAACACAAACACCACCACCACCACCCAACCATCACCACCACCACCAGCCGCTCGACAGAGCAGATCCTGACTTTCAATGTTCACTCGTCAACCTCCTCCTCCTCACAAACACAAACACCACCACCACCACCCCAACCATCACCACCACCACCAGCCACTCGACAGAGCAGATCCTGACTTTCAATGTTCATCAACCTCTCCAAACACCACACAACCACCTCACACCACAAACACCAATCCGACTTTCAATTACCTACCACCCTCCACACACCCCACCCAACAACCAGATCGCAACCTGACTTTCAATTTTCACTCATCAACTCCTCCACCCCCCACTCCTCCTCCTCCTCCCAAACACCACCACCACCACCACCACCACCACCACCAGCCACACAACAAGCAGATCCTGACTTTCAATTTTCACTCATCAACTTCCTCCTCCTCCTCCCAACACCACCACCACCACCACCACCACCACCACCACCAGCCACACAACAGAGCAGATCCTGACTTTCAATTTCACTTATCAACTTCCTCCTCCTCCCCCCAAACACCACCACACCACCACCAACACAACACAACACCACACCCAACCACCACCACCACCAGCCTCACAACAGACCAGATCCTGACTTTCAATGTTCACTCATCAACTCCTCTCCTCCTCCCAAACACCACCACCACAAACACCACCACCACCACCACCAGCCTCACAACAGACCAGATCCTGACTTTCAATGTTCACTCATCAACTTCCTCCCAAACACCACCACCACCACCACCTCACAACAGAGCAGATCCTGACTTTCAATGTTACACTCCACAACCTCCTCCTCCCCCTCTCCTCCTCCTCCTCCTCCCAAACACCACACCACCACCAGCCTCACACAGAGCAATCCTGACTTTCAATGTTCACTCATCAACCTCCTCCTCCCCCTCCTCCTCCTCCTCCTCCTCCCAAACACCACCACCACCACCACCACCATTAGCCACACGACAGAGCAGATCCTGACCATGACCTCCAAGGCGGACGTCATGCTGACCAACTGGAAGCAGAGCTACCTCAACACCAGGGCCAAGATCGAGGCCTCGGGGCGGGACCAGCGCTGGGAGTTCGACCGCAAGCGGCTCTTTGACCGCACCGACTACTGCGCCCTCATCTGCAGGCACCTCAACAACGTGGCCCAGGTGCGTGCCAGTGTGGATGCTGGGCTGAAGTGTCGGATGGTTGGGTTATGGTTAGGTAGGGTTAGGGTTGTGGTGGGGTTAAGGTTGTGGTGGGGGTTAGGGTTGGGTTGGGGTTAGGGTTGTGGTGGGGTTAGGGTTGTGGTGGTGGGTTAGGGTTGTGGTGGGGTTTGGGTTGTGGTGGGTTAGGGTTGTGGTGGGGTTAGGGTTGTGGGGGGGTTGGGGTTGTGGTGGCGTTAGGGTTGTGGTGGGGTTAGGGTTGTGGTGGGGTTGTGGTGGGTTAGGGTTGTGGTGGGGGGTGTTAGGGTTGTGGTGGGGTTAGGGTTGTGGTGAGGTTAGGGTGTGGGTGGGGTTAGGGTTGGGTTGGGGTTAGGGTTGTGGTGGGGTTAGGGTTGTGGTGAGGTTAGGGTTGTGGTGGGGTTAGGGTTGGGTTTTGTGGTGGGGTTAGGGTTGTGGTGGGGGTTAGGGTTGTGGTGGGGTTTGGGGTTGTGGTGGCGTTAGGGTTGTGGTGGGGTTAGGGTTGTGGTGGGTTGTGGTGGGGTTAGGGTTGTGGTGGGGTTAGGGTTGGGTTAGGGTGGGTTAGGGTTGTGGTGGGTTAGGGTTGTGGTGGGGGTTAGGGTTGGGTGGGATTAGGGTTGTGGTGGGGGGTTAGGGTTGTGGTGGGGTTTGGGGTTGTGGTGGGGTTAGGGTTGTGGTGAGGTTAGGGTTGTGGGGGGTTAGGGTTGTGTGGGGTTAGGGTTGGGTGGGGTTGGGTTGTGGTGGGGTTAGGGTTGTGGTGAGGTTAGGGTTAGTGGTGAGGTTAGGGTTGTGGTGGGTTAGGTTGGGTTGTGGTGGGGTTAGGGTTGTGGTGGGGTTAGGTTGGTTGGTGGGTTACTGTTGGGTTGGGTGAGAAGAGTAAGTAGTAAGGTTGGGTGGGTAGGTTGGGTTGGGTAGGTAAGTGAAGTAGGTAGATTGGGTGGGTAGGGTTGGGTTGGGTAGGCTAAATATGGTTGGGTTAGGTTGGGTAAGTTAAAGTAGGAAAGGTTGGGTGGGTATGGTTGGGTTGGGTAGGTTAGATTGTTAATCTGTTGTAGGTTAAGATTGGATTGGAGGTAAGGTTGGGTGGGTAGGGTTGGGTTGGGTAGGCTAAGATAGGGTTGGATTGGGTTGGCAAAGATATGGTTGGGGTGGGTAGGCTAATGTATGGTTGGGACGGGTAGATAGGGAAGAGTTGCGTTGGGTAGGGTTGGGTTGGGTTGGCAAGGTTATGGTTGGGATGGGTAGGCTCATATATGGTTGGGTTGGGTAGATAGGGAAGAGTTGGGTAGGGTTTGGTTGGGTTGGCAAAGTTATGTTTGGGGTGGGTAGGCTAATTATATGGTTGGGTTGGGTAGATAGGGAAGAGTTGCATTGGGTAGGGTTTTGTTTGGGTTGGGTTGGGTCAGGTATCGTAGGGTAAGGGAGGGTTGGGTAAGTAGGGTAGAGAAGCGAGAGGGAATGTTAACGAAATTTTAGTTTCTGAGGGTAATAGAACAAGTACAGGACTTGCTTACATCAAGCCCTTTAAAAAAAGGTAAACACGTAAACAGACAAATATGTAAGCAAAATGAATTGTAATTAACACGCACTCACACAAGATAAGAGCGCTTAGGAATAGAAACGAAGACTGCGAAGGAAAGAAAGAAAAATAGACAGAAAAAAAGAAAGACAGAATTTCAAGGATAGATGTAGTCTACAATACAATACAATACAGTGCATTACAATACAATACGATGCATTTCAACACAATACAATACTCTGCATTACAAGTCAGTTACAATGTGCGGTATGGTATTAGGTGCTGAAAGAATTCTACATCTTTGGGATGGATGATGTACAATACAAAACAGTAATACAGAGCATTACAATACAACACGACGACACAATACAGTACAATTCAATGCATTACAAGACCATTACAATCTGCGGTATGGTGCTAGGAGTTGATGTTTACATTTACACAATAGATATTTTTTTCTTTTCTGTATCGTAAACAGTTATTCAGAATTTTATTATTCCCCGGTGTGTGTGCGTGTTTTTGTTTTTTTTTAAATGTATTTTATTCTTTTATACCGAGGATAATGGAATAATCACTTATCTGCTTTTTTACCTCTAGTCCCCGTGTGTATGTGGTTTTGTAAATTCTGTCATCTGTTCCCACCGGCACACAATGGCCTACTCTTACGAAAAGCGGAACAGGATTTAACGTGTGCGCAAGGTGTTCTGCGTGCGTTCGCACACGGGGCCCCGGTTTATAGTCTCATCCGAAGGACTTTTGGGGAGAGTGGAGTCTGCACGTTAACACATCTTTGTGTGTGTGTGTGTGTGTGTGTGTGTGTGTGTACACACGCGCGTGGGTGTGTGTTGTGTGAGTGAGTGAGTGTGTGTGTGTGTGCACGCGCGCGCGTGGGTGTGTGTTGTGTGAGTGAGTGTATGTGAGTGAGTGAGTGAGTGTGTGTGTGTGTGCACGTGCGCGCATACACGGAAATGCGAAACTTGTACAAGCATGTGTTGTGATAGTTTGCGCATAAATGCGTTGATTTTGCATTGTTGCTATGAGCTCAATAACAGGCTTGCTATGTATTCTTTTATCCTTTAATGCTTAGTCCTGCTTTAATCGTAACCAGCGTGAGTTTCTCACGTTTTGAGATGATGAAGTATTTGAATATGACTTGACTTGACATGATTTGAGGTGCTGGAAGAATTCTACAACATCTTTGGGCCGGAGCTGAAGGCGGTGACGGGGGATCCCAAACGTATTGATGACGTCCTCCTGCGTGTCGACCTCCTGGTGGAACCACTAGAGAGGGTGGGAGGGCAGTTGATGTGTGTGTGTGTGTGTGTGTGTGTGTGTGTGTGTGTGTGTGTGTGTGGGGGGGTGATCTGTGTGTGGGGGTGGGAGAGCAGTTTTGTGTGTGTGTGTGTGGAGGACTTTGTGTGGGGGGTGGGGGAGGGCAGAGTGTGTGTGTGGAGGACTTTGTGTGTGGGGTGGGGGAGGACAGAGTGGGCGTGTGTGTGTGGAGGGATGTGTGTATGTGGAGGGCTGTGTGTGTGTGTGTGTGTGCGCGCGCGTGTGTGTGTGTGGAGGGGTATGTGTATGTGGAGGGCTGTGTGTGTGTGTGTGTGTGTGTAGGGGGAGGGCAGTGTGTGTATGTGTGTGCGTGCTTTCTATTGCTGTGTGCATAGATCCAAGATTTCTCCCCTCTCTCTCTCTATCTCTCCCCCCCTCTCTCTCTCTCTCTCTCTCTCTCTCTCTCTCTCTCTCTCTCTCTCTCTTTCTCTCTCTCTCTTTCTTTCTCTCTCTCTCTCGCTTTTGCTTCATTGATCTGACTTACTTAAACTTGACTGACCCGATTGCCTTCACCTCACCTTTAAAATTTTTTTTTTATTGATCTGACATACTTGACGGACCCGATTGCCATAACCTACTTGATCTGACCTGACCTGACTGACCTACTTGATCTGACCTGACCTGACCTGACCCGACCCACACTTGCAACCTCCCAATCCTCCTTCCCCTCCAAGGTGCCGTTCGACCCTTTCAACTCGGTGAACAAAGAGCGGTGGCAGAAGATCATGGACCAGTTCTACCACGAGGTGTCCCTGATAGAGGCGGAGGCCAAGTCCTTCATCGACGAGTCCTTCCAGAGCCTGAGGTCCGCGGAAGGCGCCTTCGACATGCTGCTCAACTTCAGGCACATCAAGTCCCGCGATGCCATCAACAAGCAGATGATGAACAAGTTCAAAGACATCCTGCTGCAGTATGGCAAAGAGGTGCGGGGGCAGGGGCGAAGAGAGGGAGGGGGACAAATGACAAATGACAAAATGTATTGCTATTTAGCAATCAAGCCATATAGCGCTGCGGCGCGGTAACAAACGATATCGAACGCGACGCGATTACAATGACATGGAAACCATGGCAGTAGTGGTATGTACATCAAGAATCGATACATCATTGTCTGTGTCTCAATTTTCAAAACAGCCTTTCCTTTTCCAGTCTGCACTCAGCGAAGTCAGCCCATGTAAAACCGGATCAGGTCCCGAAGAAGATGTAATTCCCGTTCAGCACATGCCACTGTCTCTGCTAGTTGTGTGTTAGGACGCTGCTTCCCTTTACGAAGTCTGGCAAGCCTTACACGCTCTTCTGGCAACATGTTTTTCTCTTCTTGCTTGATGTACCAGAACACACACTTAGATTCCTCGCCAGTATCTCCCTTACAAGAGTACTGCAGGGTGATGTCATCTGATTCACACATCACAATGTTTTGATTGCCTGAATCATGTATCACAACCTTTCGAAACCGTGTGTTTCTCTTGCTGTCTTGTAATTGATGCTGCACACGTTTGTCAGTTAGAGTAGACACATACTGTTTCACAATACCAGTACCAGTATCAAAGCCGTCCACTGTGCAGCCAACTGTCAGCTCTTCCTGCACATCAGACACCTCAGAAGACACACTGATCTTGCTGTCTTTTGCTGGATCACACAGTAGATCAAGTGAATCTGGTGTGGCTGAGGCATTCACTGCACTGCTGACACACAGCTCTGTGTACACACTGGTTTGTTTTTCTTCTGTTTCCACATCGAGCAGGGAGTCAGTGTCACACAAGACTGGCTCTTCCAAGACACTGTCATTGTCACATTGGCGGCTTTCCTGTCTGTCTTGGTGTCTGCTTCTTTGGAGGTCGCGACGGATTTGGCAAGAGGGCTTTTTGCGATAGTACTGAACTCGGGAGTTACGGTTCAGCACCGGGTCCGCCATTTCTGTTGACACTGACTTGTCAGCTGGCTTCATTCGCAGGACAAACACAACGCTGCCGCTCTCCCCCGCGACTTTCCAACTGGATACGACGTTGTCGATCAGGGCGTTTAAAGTTGTTATTACAGTTGCTGGAAGGCCAGTAACTGACATTTTGAAGCTAAAATGCAAAAATTTGCAGCAGCTTACTAACAGCACGCCCGTTCAGTTCTCGTCCCGTCACGTCCCGAGAGGGAGGGGGAGAGAGAGAGAGGGACGGAGGGGGAGAGAAGAAGGAAGGAGAGAAAGGGATAGGGGGAGATAGAGAGATTTTTGGTGCTTATGTTATTTCGAGGATAATAGAATAAGCACTCGATGTGCTTTTTTTTAACATCCGGTCCCCTTGTGTATGCAGTTTTGTAAATTTTGTCATCCCTTCCCACCGGCACACAATGGCCTACTCTTCCGATAAGTGGAACAGGTTTTAACGTGTGCGCAAGATGTTCTGCGTGCGTTCGCACACGGGACCTCGGTTTATAACTCATCCAAAGGACTTTTTTTTGGGGGGGGGGGGGGGAAGGGGGAAGAGTATAGTTAGCACTGATAATAACTCCAGGACAAAATATCCCCTTGAACGGGATTCGAACTCGGCTTACCAGATCACGAGCGCAATGCGCAACACTCTTAACTAACCATACTATGCCGTCCCCGAGAGAGAAAGAGAGGCATAGAGGGGGAGAGAGAGAAAGAGAGAGAGAGAGAGAGAGAGAGAGAGAGAGAGAGAGAGAGAGAGAGAGAGAGAGAGAGAGAGAGAGAGAATTAGTGAGTGACTGAATGAGTAGGTGAAAGGATTTTATTTAATACGCAAGGACAAAGATTTTAGGCCCAAGCCTAGTCTAGTCTTGCTGTCTACTACATGTACATTTGAATTTTTGAACTCTGTTAATTGTTATTGGTTGTATGTATGAGCGTGTTGAATGCAAGCGCTTTGATTTCGTTTTGGCAAGATATAGCGCTATATAAATTCCATTTATTATTATTATTATTATCACCCCCTGTAAACACGCATGCGACAAAACTTAAAAGAGAGCCAAAAAAAAGAAGAAAGTATACATAACTAACTAACTAACTAAATAAACTGGTTGTACTGCTCTAACAGCTGGATATGATGGACATCCTGTTCGAGGAGCACAAGAACAACCCCCCCCTCAACAAAAACTACCCCCCGGTGGCTGGGGCGGTCCACTGGTGCCGCTCTCTCTTCCACCGCATCAAGCACACCATCGTCCGCTTCCTCACCATGCCCATCATCCTGGAATCGCCCGAAGGTTTGGCGGTGGGTGCTCGTCGACTTGATTGCGCTGTGGCTTTTGGTGCTGTTGTTGTTGGTGGTGGTAGGTGTTGTGGTTGTTGGTGGTGGTGTTGTGGTGTGGTGTTGTTGTTGGTGGTGGTGTTGTTGTTGTTGAAGGTGATGGTGTTATTGTTCTGTTTTGCTGTTGTTGATGTTGTTCCTTTAGTTGTTATCATTGTTACTGCTGCTGTTGTTGCTGCTGAAGCTGCTGCTGTTGTTGTTGTTGCTGCTGTTGTTGTTGTTGCTGCTGGTGGTATCATTGTTCTTACTGCTGCTGTTACTACTGGTTCTGCTGCTGTTGTTACTGCTGATGATGTTGCTGTTATTGTTGATACTGCAGATGCTGTTGTTGCTGCCCTCGTTATTGTTGCTGTTCTTATTGTTACTACTACTACTACTACTACTACTACTACTACTACTACTTCCACTACCACAACTACTACTACTACTACTACTTCCACTACCACAACTACTACTACTACCACTACTACTACTACCACTACTACTACTACTACTACTACTGTTCCTGCTGCTGCATTTGTTGTTGTTTTTGTTGTTGCTATTATTTGTCGAGCGTCCTGTACTTAAACTCCCCAGGGAGGTCACCCAGGAAACACGCTCTCCCTCATCCCACCTGGGGATCATATCACTGTAAAACAGTGAGTACACACTGGACGAGAACTTTGCGGGAATATCTATTTTCGACAATTTCGGGATATAGGCAGCCGCACTTTCAATTCCAGATGTAGCTCACACCCCCACCAATATCCCTTTCCTTTGATTGAGAATACTGATTGTTGTTGTGCTAAAGAGCTTGTTATGGCTGAAGACAACATCAGCAGAGCTTTAATTTTGAAAGCATAGCAACATTTTGATGTAGGCCATGGCACAGTTAGTTGGCATCAGTCACTGACATTTTTTACCCTGGCCAGGGTGGGAGGTTATTTTTTTGGGAGAGAAAATGAATGACTGAAGGAATGAATGAGAGAGAGAGAAGAGAGAGAGAGAGAGAGAGAGAGAGAGAGAGAGAGAGAGAGGCAGGCAGGCAGGCAGGCAGGCAGACATAATGAATGAATGAATGAACGAATAAGTCAAAGAGAGACATGCAGATAGAGAAACTGGTTTTCTCCTTTATTTCAAAGGTAGTAGATCAGCACTGATACTTTTTGTTTTACATGCAGCGCCCCCTCCCCGTTCACACACACGCACGCGCGCGCGCGTCACCTCCACCCCCCCCCCCACACACACACATACACACTCACGCCACCTCCACACACACACACACCACACACACACGCACACACACACACACGCACACACGCACACACGCACACACACACACACACACACACACACACACACAACACACACACACCACACACACAGCCACCCCCTTACCACCCCCCTTCCACACACAACACACACACACACACACACACACACACATACAATGCCATTGTTTATTCAATGTACCATCTGGAAATAACAATTTCACACACACACAAGCTTTTGCATCATAAAATAGTTATTTAAAAAACACCAACTTCATCCCGTCCCCCCCACCCCCCCAAACATTCTGACCAACCCTCCTCCACACCCATACTACCTCTCTCTCCCCCCCCCCCCTCTCTCTCTCTCTCTCCCCCCCCCCCCCTCTCTCTCTCCCTCCCTCTCTCTCTCCCCCCTCCTCTCTCCCTCTCTCTCTCTCTCTCCCTCCCTCTCCCCCTCTCTCTCTCCCTCTCCCTCCCCCTCCCTCCCTCCATCCCTCTCTCTCCATCTCATCCCCACTGTGCCTGCAGACGAAGGCGCTGTACCTGTCGATGGGGAAGAAGATGCGGGCCTACGAGGAAGAGCAGTACCTGCGCTGGGTGGAGAGTCTGGAGCACACCATGCCGGGCCTGCTGGAGCGCCACGTGCTGGCGGCCAAGAGCGTCCAGCAGCCCAAAGACATCGCCGTCCGCACCGCCAACTCCTCCACCGCCTCAACCGTCTTCGACGATAACTGTAGGTGGTGCGGGAGGTTGCGGTGGGGGGGGGGGGGGGGGGTTGGTGGTGGTGGGGTGGTGGGAGAGATGAGGGTGGGGTGGGGGTGGGAGGGCCTAGGGTCAAGTCAAGTCAAGTCAAGGACACTTTAATCATCCCATGAAGGGCAATTACAATACTGACAGGCACATTGATACCTATAATTATCTCACAAGACACAAGACAAATACATTTCAGATTGTTATAAACATTCCAAGATAGCTTAAAAAAAAATATCATACACAAAACAGATGGGGAGATGGGTGGTGGTGGTGGTGGAGATGATGGTGGGGGAGGGTGGTTGGATGGGGAGATGGGTGGTGGGGTGGATTGGGTGGGGGTGGGAGGGTGGTTGTTGGATGGAGAGATGGATGGTGGGGGGCGGTTGGATGGGGTGGTGGGGTGGGAGGGTGGTTGGATGGGGAGATGGGTGGGTGGGGGGGGGGTTGGATGGAGATGGGTGGTGGGGTGGTGGTGGGGTGGTAGTTAGGGAGAATCAATATCTTCAAAGACATAAAAAGAAGGAAAGAATGAACACGCAAATCGATGTATGAATAAATAAATTAAGAACCAAACCTAAATCTTTACAGACATGAAAAGAAGGAAAAGATTGAACACGCAAATCGATGTATGAATAGGTCAATAAAGAAACAAACGAACAAATGTATTATAACTGCATACATAAATGCCAGTGGGGCAGCCAAGTGGTTAGAACGCCGAGCTCGTGACCTGACGGCGCAAGGTTCGAGCCACCCCCGAGGCATACACTCTTTCGAGGCGATTTTCCTTTAAGAGTTTACATCAGTATCGGACTCCACTCGCCCTTAAAGCCCTTCGGATGAGACTGAAAACCGATGTGTCGTGTGGGAACGAACGGACCTACGCACAATATCTTGCGTACACGTAAAAGAGTAGGAGGGTAGGAAACACACGAGTGGAAGAACAGGCCATTGTGTGTCGGTAGGAACAGATCATAAGATTTAGAAAACTTATGCGCACTGGTGTCGTGTTTAGATAATTATCATCCCAAAAGTTGGAAAGTTGCGACCTTCATGGTGGGCAAAAAACGGTCGCTTTCGCAAAAAGCTTACCCTTGGCTAACCTCGGATGGAGCTGTAGCGAGGAACAACCCCCCCCCCACACACACACACAACAACAACAACAAAAGAACGTACGATAGTTGAGATCTATACCTTCCACATTTTGAGTTCTGATACATTGGTAAATTTGTTTTTAAAAAAATGATGAAAAGGATTTGTATGTGCACAAATATGCACGGATGCACATTGGAGTAGGTTTAAGTGCATGCGCGCGTGCGCTTGTGTGTGTGTGTGTGTGTGTGTGTGTGATAGAGAGTGTATGTATGCGTGCGTGCGTGTGTGTGTGTGCGTGAGAAGATTGATTTGT
>CM054156.1:22210385-22250385 GCA_028751875.1 Rapana venosa | reverse complement strand
ATGTGTGTGTGTGTGTGTGTGTAGGCTATCACCAGGTTTGAGGCTATGGTCCAGCAGCTTCACAAGATCTCTCAGGACATCGAACGAAACATACGATTCATAGAGAACCTGGAGTTGTTCAAATTCCCCGTCAGCCCCTATCCCAACACCGTCACCGTGTGTAAGGTAATGAATGAATATATTTATATATATTTACACTTCGTAGTGGATGGAAAGGGACCAAAGGGAAGAAGACCTAGCAACACCTGGGCTGCCTGTATTGCAGATGATCTTAGAGAAAGGGGCATAAATAAGGAGGAAGCTCAAAACAGAGAGATGGAGAAGGCTCATCAATGTCAAACCTCCCCTGGGAGAAACATGACAAAAAAGGAAGAAGATGTATATATATATAGATATAGATATATATATATATGCGAGGCATGATCCTTACTCAATTATTCCCCAAATGTTGCCTTCAAATTTTTATCTTGTAGTGGAATGGGTTTTTTTTTTTTTTTAAATCTTGGACTGAAAAGGCATGGTCCTTACTCAGTTATTCCCCACTTGATGCCTTCAAAGTTTTATCTTGTAGAGGAATTTTTGTGGGGGAATCTTTGACTAAAAAGGCATGGTCCTTACTCAGTTATTCCCCAAATGATGCCTTCAAAGTTTTATCTTGTAGTGGCATTGTTTTGGTGAATCTTTGACTAAAAAGGCATGGTCCTTACTCAATTATTGCCCAAATGCTGTCTTCACAGTTTTATCTTGTAGTGGAATTTTGTGTGTGAATCTTTGACTAAAAAGGCATGGTCCTTACTCAGTTATTCCCCCAAATGATGCCTTCAACATTTTATCTCGTAGTGGAATTCTTTTTGGTGAATCTTTGACTAAAAAGGCATGGTCCTTACTCAATTATTCCCCAAATGATGCCTTCAACGTTTTATCTTGTAGTGGAATTTTTGTGTGTGAATCTTTGATAAAAAGGTATGGTCCTTACTCAATTATCCCCCAAAGCTGCCTTAAAAGTTTTTTTGGGTAGTGGAATGGTTTTTTAAATCTTTGACTAAAAAGGCATGGTCCTTACTCAGTTATTCCCCAAATGCTGCCTTCAAAGTTTTATCTTGTAGTGGACATTTTTGTGTGTGGAATCTTTGACTAAAATCATTTATATGATGAATGAAGTTGTAATGGTTACCTGCACTTATTTTTCCCCACTATATTTTCTCAATTATATTATATATCTATATCTCTCTATATATATTACACACACACACACACACACACACACACACACACACACACACACACACACACACACACACACCGAATCCAGGAATGAACTAAGGATCCTTAACAAGTGAAGGTGTCCCATAACCTATGTGATGTTGAGGAACGAAGTGTCGAAGAATTACACTTCCTAAGGGGCCCAGCATCTTGAGGTCGGCGCCCATCTCTTTGTCCTCGCGCTTCACTTTCCCTGACCCTCAAGAGGGCAGGTACCCATTTACAACTGGGGGACTGTACTGAAGCCAAGGCGCGTGAACAGTCTCCCATTCGCGAGGCAACCTGTTGATAGCTGCTGAACCTATAGCTGGGGGAGAGCGAGTGCTCTGACCTCTGAGTTATCTTGCAAGCATTTTTATTTACGTACAAAATACACAGACAGTCTGAATAGCTACGCAACGAGGAAAGAATCCCCCAACAATGAACTCATCAGGAGAACTGACAACAGAGAGGAATGGAAGGCCATGATCGCCGATGTCTGCAACAGACCTGGCACATGAAGAAGAAGAAGATTTATTCATTTATGTATGTACTTTTTTGCAAGATATAGCGCTGTATAAGTTCCATTTATTATTATTATTATTACTTATTTATTTATTCTTTTATTTCGAGGATAATGGAATAAGCACTCATGCGATTTTTTTCATCCAGCCCCCGTGTGTATGCAGGATAAAGGCTTTAGGTCATTTCAAGCCCAGTCTTGCAATCTGTCCTAAGCATACATGCATGAAAACAGATGGTATAGCATGGAGGAAAAAACCCTAACACAACTCTAAACGGGAACAGTATAAAAACAGCTTTAAAACAACTATAATACACAATGATAGCAATCTGTTCTTAATAAAATGGAAGCCACACACACACACACACACACACACACACACACACACACACACACACACACACACACACAAAAACAACCCACGCGCGCAAATTGTATACCCTGTTACAGTGTGTGTGTGTATGTGTTGGTGTAGGAGGATTCTAGATATCTTGTACACAAGTGATGTACCCTGCTCAGTGTGTGTGTGTGTGTGTGTGTGTGTGTGTGTGTGTGTGTTGTGTGTGTGTATAGGAGGGTTCTAAATATCTTGTACACAAGTGGTGTACCCTGCTACAGTATGTGCGCGCGCACGCGTGTGCGCGTTTGTGTGTTCGTTCTAAATATCTTGTACACAAATGATGTACTCTATACTACATGCGTGTTACTGGTGTTAGGAAGCCTCTACTCATCCTTGTACACAGAGACGCATCCTCTCCTATAACTGTTTAATAATACAGATGCACACACACATAAAACCCAACCAACCGGTGGTGTGGGCAGGACTTTTTCGAGCGGATGGAAGACGAGACGGAGAAGGACATGGCGGAGGTGGCGGAGAGGTTTCACGGCATCGGGCCGCAGGTGACCAAGATTGAGGGCCTGGTGGTCAACACCAACACGGGCCGCTCCCCCGTCATGAAGGAGTACTTCTTGTACTGGGAAAAGAAAGTCTTCGATGCGCTGGCCAGGGTAAGAGGACAGCAGGCTGGCTGTTTGTGTGGGTGTGTGTTGGGGGTTGTGGGTGGGTGTGGGGGTGGGTGAGTGGGTGTAGGTGTGTGAGGGTGAAGGGTGTGTGTGTAACTGTGTGAGTAGGTGTGTGTGAGAAGGTGTGTGTGTAGAGGTGGGTGTAGGTCCTGTGTGTGTGTGTGGGGGGGGGGGGGCTATGTGTGTGTGTGTGTAAAGGTGGGTGTAGGTCTGTGTGTGTGTGGGTCTGTTTGTGTGTGTGTGTGTGTGCGCGCGCGCGCGTGCGTGCATGTGTAGGTGTACGCGTGTGTGTGTGTGTGTGTGAGAGAGAGAGAAAGAGAGAGAGAATATCGTCGGTTCAGAGTTGGAACAATCTGTCCACTTTGTGAAAAATAGACCCCCTCGTGCCGATACTTTGTTTTATTTTCTTTAAAAAAAGCAAACTCTGTGTGTGTATGTGTGTGTTTATGTGCGCAAGTGCGTGCGATGTGTGTTTGTACATGTGCACGAATACGTTAGTGCGTGTTTTCAGGCGTGTACGTGTACGCATATGTATGGTTGAGTTCATGCGTGCCTATCGGTAAATATGCATGCCGGTGTTTATGCGTACGTGCGCGCGTCCCGTGCTTCAGATGGTGGTGGTCAACCTGAACAAGATGAACAAAGCCGTAACTGCAGAAAAGCCCCTCTTCCAGGTTGACGCCTTGCTGGCCATTCCTGACATCATCCTCAACCCTCCCTCCAACGAGATCTTCAAACTGATGCTGCAGTGTGTTCGAGACACCATGGAAGGGTTCGTGTGTGTGTGTGTGTGTGTGTGTGTGTGTTCTCGGTTGTGTGTGTGTTCGTGTGTGTGTGTGTGTGGAGGGGGGGGGGGGGGAAGCTGTTCTTCATATTTTGCTCTATGGGTAGTTATTGTCCGACCTCAGAGGATCTTTTTCTCCCTTTTAATGGAAGATGTAGGTTGTAATGCAAAGATACTAGTCATGGATGAAGATAACCTCTCCATAACATTTCAACGCTTCAAAAAAGTTTTATTGATTCCATATTTTATTGAATGTTTTCATCTATGACTGTTTTACGAGGACAGATGGTAAGACTAAGCTAGTCAAAAAAAATCTTCATTTTTGTCAAAAATCAAAGATTAAAATATTTTTTAATCCACCCATTAATCCATCCACCAAGCCCTCTCTCTCTCTCTCTCTCTCTCTCTCTCCTCTCTCTCTCTCTCTCTCTCTCTCTCTCTCTCTCTCTCTCTGAACTCGGTTTTCCTGGCCCGCCCAGGCTGAAGCTGTTTGAGCGGTGGATGAACGGCACGTGCCTGCTCACGCCGCCCAAGAAGGTGGAGGGCGAGGACGAGCCGTTCATCTTCAGCTTCCAGTGGGACGTCCTGCAGTGCCCGGAGGTGGTGGAGATGCTCCAGCAGGTCAGCAACGTCATGAAGACCACCCTCTCCCTGTCAGCCGCTTCTTCAACACCTACAAGAAGTACAAGAGCGTCTGGAGGATCAAGAAGGATAAGGTGGGTGGTGGGTGTCGTGATCACCTTTTGGTCCTAGGGCGTTAGTAGTATCATTAGCGCAGCTGCCGAGGATTATATTCTGAATGAAGACAAGAACGGTGTCGTTTGCTTTTACTGTCTGACTGTTTGACGCTTAGAAGTCGTCAGTAGAACCACAAGACTCATTTATTTCAGACCTAAGATTCTCCTCTCTTGTTCCATCTCATTTTTGTCCCTGCCCTCAACAGACAAAACCCCATCACCCTGCCAAAGTGTATAACCTTTATGTGTGTGTGTGCGTGCGTGCGCGTGAGTGTTATACATTTGAATTAGTAAAATCTATTAATTGTAACTGGCTGCATGTGAATGAGTGGGATGAATGAAAGCGCTATGATTTGGGTTTTTTTCAAGATATGGCGCTATATAAATTCCATGTTTTATTATTATTATTATTATTATTATTATTATTATTTGGCTGTGTTTACTTTTATCTCTTTGTAAATTTGGTAGTGTCTACGATAAAACGATGAAGATGATGAAGACGACCAGGAAATCTCGACCGGAAAATTTGACATTTGTAACGAACACCTAACAACAGTAACACCTAACAACACCTAACATATAGAACCCCTAACAACAGTAACCGTTTGCTTAGGAGTGATTCTTGTCCTGCAGGCATTAAAAAGTTCCTCTTCCCGCATCGCACGGATCTTACAGGGCGTATATCCCCCGAAGTCAGAATGCAGCTAACTTATTGGTCGGGCAAAAACGGCCGCATACGCAAACTCTCACCAAGGGGTGAACCTCGGAGCCCTAGCCGAGGAACGAAGAAGAAACCCCCCCCAAACAAACCGAAAACCCTAAAAAACAGCGCTGACATTCTCAAAAAGGTTCTCGATGACGCCTTCGTCTGCCTGTCCAGGTGGCCTTGGTGCAGAAGATGGTGCAGCGAGACCCCCGGCTGAACATGTTCGACGAGCACCTGGCCTACTACACCAAGGTGAGGGAGGACATGAAGGCCACCCCGAACACGACGGACGTGCAGTTCCTGAGGATCAACCTGACCCAGCTCTCCTCCGCCATCGGCCAGCACGCCCTGGAGTGGCACACCCTGCTGGGCACCACGCTCCGGGACCGCGCCAAGAAGGACATGGACAACATCCTCAGAACGTTGATGGTGAAGAACTGAAGGGTGGGGGGGGGATTTAAATCTTTTGGACAACATCCTCAGAACTTTGATGGTGAAGAACTGCGGGGGGGGGGGGGATCTAGATGGGGTGTAGAATGGGGGGGGGGGGATTTAAATCTTTTGGACAACATCCTCAGAACTTTGATGGTGAAGAACTGCGGGGGGGGGGGGGGGTGTAGATGGGGGGGGGATTTAAATCTTTTGGACAACATCCTCAGAACTTTGATGGTGAGAAGAAATGCGGGGGGGGGATTTAAATCTTTTGGACAACATCCTCAGAACTTTGATGGTGAAGAACTGAAGGAGGGGGGGGTACTTGGAAACTGTAGACTGATGGGGATGGGGGGGGGGGGGGGGGATTTAAATCTTTTGGACAACATCCTCAGAACTTTGATGGTGAAGAACTGAAGGGGGGGGGGATTTAAATCTTTTGGACAACATCCTCAGAACGTTGATGGTGAAGAACTGAAGGGGGGGTGGGGGATTTAAATCTTTTGGACAACATCCTCAGAACTTTGATGGTGAAGAACTGAAGGGGGGGTGGGGTGTAGATGGGGGGGGGGAATTTAAATCTTTTGACAACATCCTCAGAACTTTGATGGTGAAGAACTGCGGGGGGGGGGGGGGGGGGGGGTAGATGGGATGGGGGGGGGGATTTTAAATCTTTTGGACAACATCCTCAGAACTTGATGGTGAAGAACTGCGGGGGGTGTCTGTGTGGGATGGGGGTGGGTGGGTGGGTGGGTGGGTGGGGTGGTGGTGGATTTAAATCTTTTGGACAACATCCTCAGAACTTTGATGGTGAAGAACTGTGGGGGTGTCTGTGTGGGGCGGGGATGGGTGGGGGGTGGGAGGGTGGTGGTGGATTTATATCTTTTGGACAACATCCTCAGAACTTTGATGGTGAAGAACTGTGGGTGTGTGTGGGACGGGGGTGGGAGGGTGGTGGTGGATTTAAATCTTTTGGACAACATCCTCAGAACTTTGATGGTGAAGAACTGTGTGTGTGTGTGGGGGGGGTCTGTGTGGGGCGGGTGTGATGGGTGGGTGTGTGGGAGGGTGGTGGTGGATTTAAATCTTTTGGACAACATCCTCAGACCTTTGATGGTGAAGAACTGTGGGTGTGTCTGTGTGGGGCGTGGGTGGGTGGATGGCTGGGGATGGGAGGGTGGTGGTGGTGGATTTAAATCAATTTTTTTTTTTATTTCGAGGATGATGGAATAAGCGCTCATTGCTTTTTTTTCATCCAGTCCCCGTGTGTTGCATTTTTGTCAATTTTGTCATCCGTTCCCACCGGCACACAATGGCCTACACTCTCGAAAAGTGGAACGGGTTTTAACGTGTGCGCAAGATGCTCTGCGTACGTTCGCACACGGGACCTAGGTTTATAGTGTCATTCGAAGGAGTTCTGGGGAGAGTGGAGTCTGCACTGATGTTAACTCCAGAGGAATAATCCTCTTAAACGGGAATCGAACCCGGGTCACCAGATCACGAGCGCATCACGCTAACCACCAGGCTATCCCGTGCCCCTGTGGTGTGTGTGTGTGTGTGTGTGTGTGTGTGTGTGTGTGTGTGTGTGTGTGTGTGTGTGTGTGTGTTGTGTTAAAATCAGTGCAATTCAAAAGACTTTCATCGGGATGAACCTTTTTATTTATTCATTATTTATTTACTCTTTTATATCGAGGATAATGGAATAAACACTCATATGCTTTTTTTACACCCAGTCCCCGTGTGTATGCGGTTTTGTAAATTTTGTCATCTGTTCCCACCGGTACACAATGGCCTACTCTTTCAAAAAGCGGAACAGGATTTAACGTGTGTCTCTTACGGTGTTAAGCCGTATAACGTACAACAGCATAAAGAAAAGCACATTGACAACATGCATTATACATTAATTTTTTTCTGTTCTTATTTGTGTGTGTGTGTGTGTTTCTGTGTGTGTGTGTGTGTGTGTGTTTCTGTGTGTGTGTGTGTGTGTGTGTGTGTGTGTTAAAATCAGTGCAATTCAAAAGACTTTCATACGGGATGAATCTTCCGGTGTTAAGCTTGATAAACGAAAAGCACATTGACAACATGCGTTATGCATTAATTTTTTTTCTGTTCTTACTTTGTGTGTTTGTGTGTGTGTGTGTGTGTGTGTGTGTATGTATGTGTTTCTGTGCGTGTGTGTGTGTGTGTGTGCGTGCGTGTGTGCGCGTGTGTGTGTGTTGCAATGCAGGACCTGTCTAACGAGCTGGACTATTTCCCCCGGGACCTGGAGGACCTGAAGGCCACGCTGTCGGTGATCTCCAACATCAAGGCCATTCAGATGGACTCGGAGTTCACCATCAGACAACTCGTGGAGAGCTACAGGATTCTGGACAACTACAAGATTGAGGTAATAATAATAATAATGTATGGAATTTATATAGCGCTGAATCTTGTAAAGCAACAAATCAAAGCGCTCAGATGACTTTTTTATGCGTGTGTATGCGGTTTTCTAAATGTTCTGCATGCGTTCGCACACGGGGCCTCGGTTTATAGTCTCATCCGAAGGTAGACCTGCCTGCCGGTTCTTCCGGCCGTCTGAGTGTTTTTGTCACCTGGGTCTTTTGCTGTCTATCTCTGTCTGTCTGTCTCTGTCTGTCTGTCTCTGTCTGTCTGCCTGTCTGTCTGTCTTTCTCTGTCTGCCTGCCTGTCTGTCTGTCTGTCTGCCTGTCTCTCTCATATCGGGGACTGGATGTTAAAAAAAGCACATGGGTGCTTATTCATTATCCTCGAAATAGAAGAATTTGTCATTCTCTCTCTACTCTCTCCTCTCTCTCTCTCCTCTCCCCTCACCCTTCTCCTCTCTCTCATCTCCATCTCTCTCTCTCTCTCTCTCTCTCTGTGTGCGTGTGTGCTTCTGCATGTATGTGTGAAGTTAACATCGGTCTCCCAGAATTTACACTGGCGTCTCATTTATCACACTATGAGAAATCACCGCTGTGAGATCTAGTATTGGTAGCTGTTCTCCAATTTCAGACGATTTTTTCCCCCATTTCTTTAGCGGATACATTTTTGAGAGAAGGAAAAATGTGAATACGAGCTGTAGTGTGTGTGTGTGTTTATATTTTATATTTTCTTCTTTTATATCGAGAATAATTGAATAAGCACTCATGTGCTTATTTACATCCTGTCCCCGTGTGTATGCGGTTATGTAAATTCGGTCATCTGTTCCCACCGGCACACAATGGCCTACTCTTCCAAAACGCAGAACAGGATTTAACGTGTGCGCAAGATGTTCTGCGTGCGTTCGCACACGGGGCCTCGGTTTATAGTCTCATCCGAAGGACTTTTGGGGAGAGTGGAGTCTGCACTGATGTTAACTCCAGGGGAAAATATCCCCTTGAACGGGAAGCGAACCGGGGTCGTCAGATTGCGAGCGCAATGTTCTAATCATTAGGTTATCCCGTAAGTGGTGTGTGTGTGTGTGTGTGTGTGTTGTGTGTGTGTGTGGTGTGTGTGTGTGTGTGTGTGTGTGTGTGTGTGTGTGTGTGTGTTGTGTGTGTGTGTGTGTGTGTGTGTGTGTGTGTGTGTGTGTGTGACAGGTGACGGATTTAGAGCACGAGCAGGTGGCCAATCTGATGCGGACTTGGGACGAGCTGCTGTGGAAGGCCAAGGACATAGACTGTCGCCTGACCCCCATCAAGATCAAGTTCACACGGGTAACTTTAGCTACCCCGCCTGAGGGATGATGACCCTTCTTGACTCTGAGCCTGCCTGGGAGGGTTGGCTGTATAGGTGGATGGTTGGGTGGGTGGGTGGTTGGTTGGGTGTGTAGTTTGGTTGGTTGGTTGGGTGGGTAGGTCGTTGGTTGGTGGGTAGGTAGGTGGTGGTGTGGGTTTAGGTTGGTTGGTTGGTTTGGGGTGGGTAGGTGGTTGGTTGGGTAGGTAGGTGGGTGGTTGGTGGTTGAGTAGGTGGTTGGGATGGTTATGTGGGTAATGGTTGGTTGGGTTTGTTAAGTGTGTTGGATTGGTGTGGTGTGGGTGGTGGTTAGATTGGATGGGTATGAAAGTGGTATGGTTGGGTAGGTGGTTGGTTGGGTGTATTCGAGGTTGGGTGTGTCGGGGGTTGGGTGTGTCAGTGGTTGGTTGAGTAAATAGGTGGGTGTGTCGGTGGTTTGTTGGGTGGGTAGGTACTTGGCAGGGTGTGTAGGTAGTTGGTTGGAAATGCAGGTGTTTGGTTGGATGGGTGGGTAGGTGGTTGGTTGGGTGTTAAGTATTTGCCTGGTTGGTGTGTAAGTGGTGGGTTGGTTGTGCGTTCAAGCGATTCGTTTTGGTAATAAATCTAAAATGACTTGTTGGTCGTACAAGTGGTTACTTGGTTGATGGTATAAGTGCTTTGTTGTACAAGTGGTCGGCTAGTTGGGTGTACACGTGGTTGGCTGGTTGAGTGTATAAGCGGTTGGTTGGTTGGGTATACAAGAGGTTGGTTAGTTGTCATACAGGAAACAAGAAACTAGGTGGCTTCGACATGAAAGACCCTAGTGGTTAGAGCGTAAGATCCGTAACCAGATTGGTAGTCAGAGATCGTTGGTTCCAGCACTCACTGAGATATCTGTTCAAGAGATTTACCCTCCCACCCCCTTCTCCAACCCCCTCTACCCCCCCCCTCCCGTTCTAGGCGTTAACACCGATTCTGAATCTGTTCCCGTCAGCATTTTTTCAGATGAGGCAGAAAAAGGGAGGTCGAGCGTACTAGTACACTCATAGCTTCTTGCACACAATGTTCAAGGCCTACCCATCGTTAACGCAGAATATCAAGCCAACTGTGGCCGGTGGTGTGGATGATACCAAGCATGCACAGTCTGTGATGTGGAGAGAGATTTGCTCCGCCAGGGGGTCATCTTGTCTTGGCCAAGCGTACAACCTGAAAATTTAAAGTGTGGTGCCTGATAGCCTTCTCTGGGCGTTCTGGGGAAAAGAAGGGAGCCAGGCCTTCAAAAAGAAATGAGTTTTTGTGTCAAGGGAACAGATCAAAAACAGATCCTTGTGGGTGGGGCGGGGGGCATAATAGCCTAGTGGGTAGAGCGTTGAGGTCGTGATCTGACAGCCTGGGTTCCAGACAAACATTCAAAGGTGGTTGTTTTTTCTCCTGGAGTTATCATCAGTATCAACTCCACGCCCCCCAAAGTCTTTCAGACAAAATTATAAAACAGAGGGCCCATGCTCAAACCTACGCAAAACATCTTGCACGCACGTTAAAATCCGTTCTGCCTTTAGGAAAAGTAGGCCATTGCGTGCTGGTTAGAAGGGAGGACAGTGTTTTAGAAATATGCAAGCGCTCTGATTACGGCTACTTTAATGGCGGGCAAAAACAGTTGAGTTGCATACGCAAAATATCGCCATCACTGAGCCTAGGAGCTCTAGCCGAGGAACGAAAAAAAACCCCCAATCCATTAACTACAGTGTTGTCGGTGATCTAGAGGTAACCCACCAGTGTAGAAAGTTAGAAGTCACGGATTCCATCCTCGTTTGAACCCGAGCTTTTCCCCTCATTCACGAGACCTAGAGTGGTGGTCTGGGTGTTATGACTTTCGGATGAGACGATAATAGACTGATGTCCTGTGTACAACAGACATTTAGCAGACGAAAAAGTATTCGCAGCGATAAGAATTGTTCCTGGCAAACACATGGCGCAGCGCTCTAGCTCCTTAATAATAAAAAAAAGCAGGTAGTAAAAACCTCATCACATTATCTATGTACTTTTGGAGATAGGGAAAGTCATGTTGCTGGTGTGTGTGTGTGTGCGTGTGTGTGTGTGTGTGTGTGTGTGTGTGTGTGTGTGTGTACACAGACTGCCCAGGAACAGATCTTCAAGTTCCAGCAAGATTTGCAAGAGTTTAAACGAACGCTTCAGAAATGAGGGGCCTGGCAGCGTTAACAGAAACCTGGAGAAAGGTACATAGTGTGTGTGTGTGTGTGTGTGTGTGTTGTGTGTGTGTGTGTGTGTGTGTGTGAGAGAGAGAGAGAGAGAGAGAGAGAGAGAGAGAGAGAGAGAGAGAGAGAGAGAGAGAGAGAGTAGCAGGAGTGATGATGCTGATGATGATGTCGTTATACCGAGTACAAGGGTCGATCTCTGATTAAGAAACAAAAGTACTTCCACACCTGTGGTGAGTTTGCATCAAAGCCTTCAGGGTTGAAGGTTCACAGGAGAGGGTGGTTGTATTAATTTGGTTGTTGTTGTTGTTGTTGTCGAGTGTTCCCCACTTTAATATACTTCCGGGGATACCTAGAATGTGCGCTATATCTCTTTTAACACATCTGGGAATCACTTGGAGACCATAAGTACTCTCTGAATCAGAATTTTGCATATATGACTTTTTTCAAAATACCTCTCCATATAAGCAACCACACTCCACTTCATGAAAAAAAAGTTAAAACTTTGAATGTAGAGTAACAAAACCCTGCTCAAATCCCGTCACGGCTGAAGGCAACAAACATCCGCATATAACATCTTCCAAAGCTTATCAGCAGTTTTAACTGTAGTCCTTGGCTCTTAGCGTACATCAGCAAAACCATTTACACGGCCGGCTCCAGATAACAAACAGTGGGATGGTGTCCGGCAGTGAATCGTAACTCCTCCCACGCGAAAACAAAATGCCGAGATAAGAGGCTGCATCACCAACGCAGTGTAGCTGTTAGATTCCCTCCCATTACCTGAACGATCCGGTCAGACAAGAAAAGGTTCACGGCTCTCACAGAGATCACAAACCTAGCGGCGATAGGTTAATGGCCAAG
Organism: Rapana venosa; assembly: GCA_028751875.1. Lineage (NCBI taxonomy): Eukaryota > Metazoa > Mollusca > Gastropoda > Neogastropoda > Muricidae > Rapana > Rapana venosa. The sequence goes on along the minus strand of CM054156.1, from coordinate 22,238,165 downwards.
GGGGTGGAAAAAAATCCCATCTCCGCAATTCCGAGAACCTGGAGTAGAGTTTTAAAATTAAAGCAGTAAACTTTTTTAGTTCCATACTTTTTTGTTTTCCTTATTAACTATCGGTCAAAACCCACCTTGATTCTTCTCAATCTTTTCAGTTGCTTTGCAAAGGTCCCCATGTTTCCAGCTTGTCATTCACAAGTCCTCTGATTTTACCCCCCCCTCCCTTTTCAATCCACACTGATCCGCATTTAACAACTTCCACCCTTTCATTTAACTTTTCATTGTTTTCATCAGACGACCACTTCACCCACTTCTCACACTACCAATGTTTCACGGCTGATGTCCCCCATTATACTGTCCGATTCACCACGCCTGTTTAACTTCCACACCGTACCCCACTATCCGTCCAAACACTCTGTCCATTTACAACCCACCCCCTACGTACCACCCATTTAATTCCATCCGCACCCCACCACCTGATTTTTTTTAACAACCGACCCCATTATATATCTTTTACCCCTTAGTATCAACTACATTGGCCTTTTCATTTTTACACCCTCCCCCCCTCCTTTATATTTTCATTCACAGTTCCCATTTACTTCAACGTGCCTTCACACTGTTCCATTTGTCCCCATCTACACTGTCCTCAGTTTAACCCCCCCCCCCCTTCCCTTTCATCACACGTCCATTTACCCACCACCCTTATTTCAATTACATCATCCCTTTACACCCCCCCCCTTCTACACTGACCCAGTTTACCTCCCCTTTCATTTCACACCGTCCCTTTACCTCCACTTTCACTTCACACACCGTCCCATTTTAACCCTACCCCCCCCCCCCCCCCTTTCACTTCACACGTCCCAGTTTACCCCCCATCCCCCCCTTTCACTTCACACCGTCCCCAGTTTACCCCCCTCCCCCTTTCACTTCACACCGTCCCAGTTTACCCCCCCTCCCCCCTTTCACTTCACACCGTCCCAGTTTACCCCCCCTCCCTCCTTTCACTTCACCACCGTCCCCAGTTTACCTCCCTTTCATTCACAACCGTCCCCATTTATACCCTCCTTTCACTTCACACACCGCCCCAGTTTACCCCCCTCCCTCCTTTCACTTCACACCGTCCCAGTTTACCCCCCTCCCTCCTTCACTTCACACCGTCCCCAGTTTACCCCCCTCCCCCCCCTTTCACTTCACACCGTCCCAGTTTACCCCCCTCCCCCCTTCACCCTTCACCAACCGTCCCAGTTTACCCCCCTCCCTCCTTTCACTTCACACCATCCCCAGTTTACCCCTCCTTTCATTCACACCGTCCCAGTTTACCCCCCTTTCACTTCACACCGTCCCAGCACCCCCCCCCCCCATTTCACTTCACAACCGTCCCAGTTTAACCCCCCCCCCCCCCCCCCCCCCCCCCCCCCTTTCACTTCACACCGTCCCAGTTCCCCACCCCCCCTTTCACTTCACACCGTCCCAGTTTACCTCCCTTTCGTTTCACACCGTCCCATGTTTACCCCCCTTTCACTCCACACCGTCCCAGTTTACCTCCCTGTCGTTTTCATTCACACCGTCCCAGGTTTACCCCCCTTTCACTTCACACCGTCCCAGTTTACCTCCCTTTCGTTTCACACCGTCCCAGGTTTACCCCCCTTTCACTTCACACCGTCCCAGTTTTACCTTCTTTCACTTCACACCGTCCCAGTTTACCTCCCTTTCACTTCACACCGTCCCCCCCCCCCTCCCTTTAAAAAAAAATATTTCTTTACACCCTTTTCATTTCACACCATCCAATTTTTGACCCTTATCACTTCCCACCGTCTCCATTTGGCCTCCCTGTTAGTTTAGCCCCCCCCCCCCCTCCCCCAAATCAGTTTCATTTCCAACTGTCCCATGTTACCCTTTTTCAAACATTGTCCCTTTTTAGCTTTATAAATTCCATACATTATTATTATTATTTTAGCCTTGCCCTGTTTTGTCCTTTCTGAGTTTACCGTAGTTCTCACTTTAGTTCATCCACTTTTTTACATATTGCCATTTAGAAGGTTAAGCTTCCCTTGAGAATAAATTTAATCGAAAAATAAAACGCGAAAGTTTGATGGTGATAAAACTGAAGCCAGTTATGCGTGCACACACACACACACACACACACACACACACACACAACACACACACACACATACACACATACACACACACACACACACATACACACACACACACACAACACACACACACACACACACACACGCACGCACGCAGAGGTTCACACATAGGCGGGCACATGCGCGCACGCGCGCGCGCGCGCGCCACACGCAACACACACACACCACACACACACACACAACACACACACACACACACACAAACAAACACACACACACACATGCACGCACACACACACACACACACACACACACACACACACACTGCCTGAAAGTTTGCTTTTTTTAAAAGAGAACTTCATATTAATCATATTCTATACACAGATAAAAAATTACACCCCAACATATCTTTGAAAACTCATCCTAAAATTTTGCCAGGCAACCGTCACTTAAACTGTCAGAAATCAGGACTGTCAAGGCATTCTGTGTCAAGTTTTCATGTTTCACCGACAGTTTGTATGTTGCTGCTGGTGGTGGTGGTGGTAGTGGTAGTTGTAGCGTTCCTCATTTTTACAGCCAGGGGTTACCCAGAATATGAACACAGTCTCACTCATCACACTCAAGGATCACTGTGCGGCCTTAAAGGACACACTCACAGGATGAAGAGCTTGCGCGTACTACCGGTAGTTTTCAGTGCCTCGCCATATATATATAGACAGCCATTGTCCGGATTTAGAAGATTGGTTTTTTTCATCGCTGATGAGGAGTACACAGTTTGTTTTACTAAAGAGTTTGTCATGGATGCAGGCAGTCTCAGAATAACCATGGCAATGTTTCATGTAGGCCTGGGAACTCTTCTTACGGTGCTAGTCCTTCCCATGGGAAGGTGTATTTCTTTATTTTGTTACAGTCTTTTAGGTGTAGAATTGCATGAAAATCTGGCCAACAGCAAAAACAAAAAGGTATTGTACTTGTATGTTAAAAAAAGAAAGTTTTGAAGTATGGTCTAGTTTAGTACAGTAAAGAGGTTGGTTATGTACTAACGAAATATATCATAATTTTGATAGCTCTCGTTTTTGCATCATAAATTTTTTTAAAGTGTTCATCAGAAGTATTTGGCTCCTAGACTAATCTTATTTCGATCTATATTGTGAACTAAAAATATGCCCGGTGTTTATTGCTTTTTTTGTGATATGGGCGCACAAAAGTTTCTGGAAAAAGTACCAGCGTTCTTAAATAATGACGTTGCCATGAAACGTGCAATAATCAAGCAATCGACTTGACTTTTGTTCACGATCCAGATATAGCAAAACTACACCCCCATGCGAAATTTCGTAAGTGTGACTACAAAAGTAAAGAAAGCAGAGTCCAGAAAACAGTGTAACTCAGTATTAAATAACCAGCCTTGTTACTGTACAGAATCTTAAAGAAATTAATTGTTGTCCTGTTCTTTCGCGTTAGCAGTGTTCGCCTAGTTAAATAAGTCGCCTTTTGGGGTTTTAATTTCCATGCTTGCTTGTACAGGCAGCCAGAGAAAACTGGTCGGAGACGCTGTGGGTCAACCTGAACGTGCAGGTTCTCCAGGACGGTATCGAGGGCTTCCTCAAGACCTTCCGCAAGCTGCCCAGAGAAACCCGTCTCCTGACTGTGGGCAAAGCTCTGGAGGAAAGCATGAAGGAGTTCAAAGACTCTCTGCCGCTGTGAGACATGACGATAATGTTGTTGTTGTCTTCTTCTTCTCGTTATGTGGCGTTGTCTTGTGATGTGTTGTTTGTTGTATGGTATTGGATTGTATAGTGCTCTACTGGTATTGGATTGTATTGCGTTGTTTTGAATTCTGTTGTATTTCATGGTATTGACCTGTATTGTGTGGTATACAGTGGTATTGGATTGTACTGTACTGTATTGTCTTCTTCTTTTTCTTCTTCCTTTTTTGTCATGTTTCTTCCAAGGGAGGTTTGACATTGATGAGCCTTCTCCATCTCTCTCTGTTTTGAGCTTCCTCCATATTTATGCCCCTTTCTCTAAGATCATCTGCAATACAGGCAGCCCAGGTCGTATTGTTCTGTATCCTATTTTCACTTACATTCGTTTTCTTTGCAAGAAATTCTGGCTGCTTTCCCTTGAGAGAGAGTGTCGCTACAGGAGCAACGCCAACCAATACTTAATTTTTTTTCACCTTCTGTCTACTAGCTTACTTGTTTTCACATCAGAGTGGCTTTTTTCTACATGATTTTTCCAGAGACAGCTCTCTTGTTACCCGGGGGCTCTGTTACGTGCACGGACTACGTGTTGCACTCAGGACCTCGGTTCATCGTCTCATGCGAAAGGTTAGCACCAAGACCACCACTCAAGATCTGGTAGATAGGGGAAAAAGTTCGGGCACAAACGGGGATCGAACCCACTGTTGTCGCTTTCTAGGCAGGTGTGCTACCTCTAGACCACCGATGTATACTACGTTATACAAGCATCTGCTTCTTTGTTTCGAATTTTTGTGTGTGTTGCTTTTCGGGCTGCAATTTTTTTGGGAGGGTAGGATGGGCGCCAGCCACCCTCACGCTTGATCACAGTTCTTGATTAAACCATTGACGCTGGGGGCAACAGCAAAGTGAGAGGTTGTATGACCAGTGGCTTTCCCACTCATGGAATTCCACTTTACAGCTTAGTCTTTAGTAATCGACTATGACTCTCTGACTAGGAGGCTTGACTCGCACAGTCCTTATGTGCTGCAGCCCAGGGGGCTGGTTGGCCTTTGGAGAACATCTCCAACGCTGACTGTCCTTATGCCCACTTGGCCGAGAGAGTGGGGATGTACTGTGGGCTAGGCATCTCCACTATAATCAAATTTCTGCCCAGTTTCCAAAACAGCAGAGGACACGACGGACAAACATACATACATACATACGGATGCGGATTTCCTAGAGAAGCTGAGGTTCCTTGACACCTCGCTACCCCAACGACAGCATAGATTTTTGGGGAAGACTTTAACCCTTTTTTCATCACCCAGGTGCGTGGACCTGAAACACGAGGCGTTACGGGAGCGGCATTGGAAGGAGCTGATGGAGAAGTGCGGGCAGGAGTTCACCAGTTCCCCAGAAAACATGAGCCTGGGCAAAATCTTCGCCATGGAACTCCACCGCTACCGGGATGCCATCATCGAGATTGTCACTGCTGCCTCCAAGGAGATGAACATTGAAAAGGTTGGTGGTGTTTTAATTATGATGATGATCATGGCGGTGGCGGTTTTGTGTGCGTGCTTTTTTATCTGTTATCTGTTTATAATTATTTCCAGCGTATGGCCTTTCCCCCTGTTGTCACACCTGAAATTGGTCATACCTTGAATAGCCGCCCCTATCCCCAGCTTGAGTGCGTTACACACACACACACACACACACACACACACACACACACACACACACACACACACACACACACACACACACTCTGTCTCTGTCTCTCTGTCTCTGTGTGTGTGTGTGTGTGTGTGTGTGTGTGTGTGTGTGTGTGTGTGTGTGTGTGTATGTCGACGCGCTCTCCCCGGGGAGAGCATCCCGAAATTCACGCAGAGAAACCTGCCGTGAATTAATGTGGTATACACAACACGAGACGACACTCCACTACACTACACTACTTTGACCATCTCCCCTTTGATATAAGGTAATGTAAGGTAACCTATATGTTCGTAGGGGAGCGAGGCGTCAGAGACCTCACTTCTCTAGTGCTCAGCATATTGAGGGCGGCAGCGCCCATCTCCTCTCCCTCGCTGCTTTACCTTCCCTGACCCTAAAGAGGGCAGGTATCCATTTACAGCTGAATGAACTGGGGGACTCTACTAAAGCCAAGACGCACAAACGGTTGTTACCCATCCAATTGGTAACCACAGCTCACAGCTGCTTAACCTTGGCTGGGGGAAAGCGAGTGCTCTGACCACTAAGCTATCCCGTCCCCTTTGATATATGTAGAGAAATCTGGCCGTGACTTAAAGCGTTATAATACACAAAAAAAACAACCAACGGCATCACAGTATAGTATTTTATGTATTTATTTTATTTATTTATTTATTCTTTTATATCGAGGATAATGGAATAAGCACTCACGTGCTTTTTTTTACATCCAGTCCCCGTGTGCATGCGGTTTTGTAAATTTTGTCCTCTGTTCCAACCGGCACACAATGGCCTACTCTTCCGAAAAGCGGAACAGGATTTAACGCGTGCGCAAGACGTTCTGCATGCGTTCGCACACGGGTACCTCGTCGGTTTAATAATATAGTCTCATCCGAAGGACTTTGACGTACAGTTATAGTACGCTGGTTGTGCTCTGCTGCCACGCTGACAGGGGGTGAAGGAGGTGGAGGACAACTGGAGCGTCATCAAGTTCACGGTGCTGACCTACACCAAGGGCACCAGCGCGCGGGGCTTCATCCTGGGCCCGGTGGACGAGATCATGCAGAACCTGGACGACACCTCCATGAACCTGCAGAGCATGTCGGCCTCCCGCTACATCGGGCCCTTCCTCACCACCGTGCAGACCTGGGAGAAGGCCCTCTCCCACATCGCCGAAGTCATCGAGGTCAGTCTTTAGTCTTAGTCTTAGTCCTAGTCTTAGGGAGGCACCATGGTCGAGTAGTTTAGGCGGTCAGCTCGTGATCCAGAGGTCGCGGGTTCGATCCCCGCTCGGCTCGGTGTTGTGTCCATGGGAAAGACACTTTACTCCTATTTTCCTCACTCCACCCAGGTGTACAAGTGGGTACCAGCTCTGCTGGGGAAGTATCTGGCGACAGACTAGCATAGCCTCCTGTCACAGGGGTGGTGAAAAACCATCAGTTCGCTTAACGCTACAGAAACCGGGATAAGCTATGGGCCTTCTGGCTCGAAAGAAAATACTTTTTTAGTCCTAGTCTTTAGTCTAGTCTAGTCTAGTCTAGGCTAGGCTAGGCTAGGCTAGGCTAGGCTAGGCTAGGCTAGGCTAGGCTAGGCTAGGCTAGGCTAGGCTAGGCTAGGCTAGGCTAGGCTAGGCTAGGCTAGGCTAGGCTAGGCTAGGCTAGGCTAGGCTAGGCTAGGCTAGGCAGTCAGTCAGTCAGTCAGTCAGTCAGGGAGGGAGGAGGAAGAGATGGAAGGATGTGGTTAGGTGGTGGTGGTGGTTGGGTGGGTTGGGAGGGTCTGTGGGGGGTGGGTGGGGTGGGGGTGAGCGGGGAAGGTGTTGGGGGGTGAGAGGGTGGTGATGTGGGTGTGAAAGTGTGTGTATTTGTGTGTGTGTGTGTGTGTTGGTGTGTGTGTGTGCGTGGATGTGGGGGTAGGGTTAAATGCATGTGTGTGTGTGTGGGGAGGGGGTGCAAGTGTGTGTGAAGTGGTGGGTGTGGTGTGGTGGGTTTATGTGTGTGTGTGTGTGCGTACGTGTGTTGTATGTGTGCGTGCGTGCGTGGACGTGGGGGGGGGGTTAAGTGCATGCGTGTGTGTGTGTGTGTGTGTGTGTGTGTGTGTGTGTGTGTGTGTGTGTGTGGCGCGCGCGTATACAAGTGTTTCGGGTGGGGGGTTAAGTAAGTGTGTATGTGTATACATACGCGTATGTGTAGTTTGCTGCTTTCATACATGCATCAGCTTTCTCCTCCCTGTCTGTTCTGGCGTACACGACGACGCTGTGCATGACGCTGTGCAGGTGTGGATGCTGGTGCAGCGAAAATGGATGTATCTGGAGGGCATCTTCATCGGGGGAGACATCCGTTCTCAGCTTCCCAACGAGGCCAAGAAGTTTGACAAGATCGACAAAACGTTCAAGAAGGTCAGCCGTAGCTTTTGCTTCCATTGTCTCTCAACCTTTTTGGTCATGTTAATGATGATGGTGATGATGATGATAATGATGCTGCTGCTGATGATGATGATGGTGATGATGCTGCTGCTGCTGCTGCTGCTGCTGCTGCTGCTGGTGGTGGTGGTGGTGGTGGTGATATTGATGCTGCTGCTGCTGCTGCTGATAATGATATTGTTGATAAGAATAATGAAAAGCACAGCATGGTGTCTGTACAGAGTTTTGTTGTACCGATGTGGCCTGTTATAGTGTGTGTGTGTGTGTGTGTGTGTGTGTGAGTGTGTGTGTGTTTGAGAGAGAGAGAGAGAGACAGACAGACAGACAGACAGACAGACAGACAATGACAAATTCTTTTATTTCGAGGATAATGAATAAGCACTCATGTGCTTTTTTACATCCAGTCCCCGCCCGTAGGGATATATCTTAATAATAACCCAATGCTCATACTCTCACATAGTAGAAACAAAGGGAAATAACCCTTGTCAAAAATTTAAGAAAACAACAACAAAACAAATAAAAGAAAAACCTAAGAACAACCCCCCAAAAAACAACAACAAAAAACAAAAGAAAAACAACAACAACAACAAAAAGAAGAAGAAAAAAACAACAGAAAATCCCCCCAAAACAACAACAACAAAAAACCCAAGAAAAAACAACCAAACTTATTAAGTCATAAAAATAAAGATCTAAACATTGTAAAATGGTACTCATAGTTGTTACACGTAACAATAATATATTGAAATAGGGCATTCATTAAAACTCAAGTACAGAGAGAGAGAGAGAGAGAGAGAGAGAGAGAGAGAGAGAGAGAGAGAGAGAGGAGGGGGTTGGGCTACACAGTCTAAAGGTTACAGCGTTGCACTCACAACCCAAGTTCGAGCCACCACCGATATGCCTGTTCAAGGGGATTTTGTTCCCCTCTTGGAAAAAACATCAGTACTAAGAAGGAAGGTGATAGGACGTTCAAGACGTTCACCTGCCTAACAAGTAAACCCGTGAGGTTCTGGGTTCGATTCCCAGCCTTGCTTACACCCCCCTTTCCCCTACCTACCCCGGTTTGACGAGAAAATCGAGCTGAATGTTAAAAGTTTTCCGGAGGAGACTCTCAATCAGTAGTACCCGTTGTGTACACGGACTTACCGCACGCCAATAGAACCGACGACGGTTGAAAATCGGAAAGAGCAGAGACAGGTACCTCCCGACAAAATTAGTAAGTTCGTTTCTCTACTGTATCCCCGAAGTCGGAATGCAGGTGCCTTAATGGTGTGTATGTTTGTGTGTGTGTGTGGAGGTCGCATACACAAAAATCTCACCATTGGTGAACCTAGGAGCTCTAGCCGAGGAACAAAAGAAAGAAAGAAAAAAAAAGAAAGAAAAACTTACATCGGTACTGACTCCACACCCCAGAAAGTCCTTGTCCCGTTCTGCCTTTTGGAGGAGTAGGCCATTTCGTGCCGGTAGAACGGGTGACAAAGTTTATAATTTCATGGAATGCAATACAACGCAACACAATGTAACACAATGCAATGCAATAAATTGCAATACATTACAATGTAATGAAATGCAATGCATTGCAACACTACACTACACAACACACAACACCACACCACACCGCACCACACCACACCGCACCCACCACACGCACCACACCACACCGCACCACACTACTACACCCACCCTTACCACACCACTACACCCCACTCACCCTACCCCACCACCCACACCACACCAACCTCCCAACTACCACACACCACTACACACTCCACTACACCACCACCCCACCCTACCACCACACCACACCAAACCCCATCCATCCTTCATACGCTTCTCTACCATTATTTCTTCTTTCTTTCTTCCTTTCAATCGTTCCTTCCTTCATCCCTGTCAGATTATGAACGAGACGTACAAGGTGCCGGTGATCAAAACGTCCTGCCACACCCCGGGTCGCCTGGAGGAACTGCAGGTGCTGAGCTCAGAGCTGGAGAACTGCCAGAAGTCCCTCAACGACTATCTGGACGCCAAGCGCAACGCTTTCCCCAGGTTATCATCACCATCATCATCGTCGTCGTCGTCGTCGTCGTCATCATCACCACCATCATCGTCGTCGTCGTCGTCATCATCATCATCATCATCATCATCATCATCATGATCTTTTTTCTTTTTTTTTAACACTTTAAGTCATGGCAGATTTCTCCGCGTGAAATTCGGGCTGCTCTCCACCGGGGGAAAGCGCGTCACCACAAGAGCAGCGCCACCCCGTTATTTTTCTTTCTTTCTCTTTTCCTGTCTGCAACTGTATTTTTTTCTTTATCATAGCAGCTTTTTGTTTGTTTGGTTGTTTTTTTTAAAGAGAATTTTGCCAGGGACAACTCTCCTGCTGCCGTGGGTTATTTTACTTTCGCTAAATAGTTTTGTGTAACACACGGGACCTCGGTTTATCGTCTCATCTGAATGACTAGCCCCCCAGACCACCACTCATGGTCTAAAGGATGGGGGGAAAGTTTGGCCCAAACGGGGATCGAACCACCGCACACTTCCGTCGTGGAATTTTTGCTTTCTAGGCAGGCGCGTTACTTCTAGACCACCGATCCACACTTGATCTATTCAACAAAGTCAACATGACATAGTAAACACCAGTTACATCACCCTCACTCTCATATCTGCACACTCCATATAGGCCTAGCACCCCACTCTCTGTCTCTCTCTGTGTCTGTCTGTCTCTGTTTGTTACAACTCCACATTCTTAACCACTAGAGCTCAAACCATTGGAACTCGACATTCGAACCATTAGGCTACCCATTTCCCCCAATACCAAACTGGATCTCTTATGTTATCTCGTTCTGAAGAGCTAGTCCAAAACTTCTAAAATCGCTGTGCACTTGCAAAAAAACTGTGATCAGTGCTGTCGTTTTTCCTCTGTCTCCAGGTTCTTCTTCATCTCGGATGACGAGCTCCTGTCCATTTTGGGCAGCTCCGACTGTGAATGTGTGCAGGAGCACATGATTAAGGTCACTTACTGTCTGCTGCTTTATCTGGTTTTATATTCATTTTTTCGTTTTCGTTTTCGTTTTGCTTGTTAAGTTGGCTGGTATTTTGTGCTGGTTGGTTGGTCGGTTGGTTGGTTTGGTTACTGTTACGTCTGTCTCGTCTCTCTCTCTTTCTGTCTGTGTGACTGTCTGTATGTGTCTCTCTCTCTCTCTCCTCTCTCTCTCTCTCTCTCTCTCTCTCTCTCTCTCTCTCTCTCTCTCTCTCTCTCTCTCTTCTAGTCCTCCCTCTCCCTCCCCACCTTTCAGTACTGATTTCACTCTCCCGTAAGTCCTTCGGATGAGACTATAAACCAAGGTCCCGTGCACAAATGCACGCAGAACATCTTGCGAACACACGAAAACCCGTTCCGCTTTTCGGAAGAGTAGGTCATTCATTGCGTGCCGGTAGGAACGGATGAAAAAAACACATAACAAACAAACAAAAAACCCAACAAAAACCCCCATGCATGGCAGTGCCGTTTTTAGACATCATCCCCGAAGTCGGAAAGCAGGTACCCATATCGTGGGCAAAAAACGGAGGCATACGCAAAATCTCATCATTGGTGACCCTCGGAGCTCTAGCCGAGAAACAAACTAAAATCATTCATTCATTCATTCATTCATTCATTCATTACGCGATTCCTTCTTCCTTCCATCCTTTCCTCTCCACACAACTGTCAATTTCCCTCACATTCAGCTACTCTCAGCTGCTATCCATTCCATTCCCATCCCAGCCCAGGTGGTGCTAACTATAGCAGAAACTGACCACACTTGGAATTTGCAAAAAGGAAGGGGCATGCTAACTATAGCACTGGGCGATGAGTTATAATGGATTTGCACGTTGTGTCCATTCTTCCAGGGGCTTTTGGTTTGGAATCCTTCCTTCCCTCCTGTCCTTTTTGCAGATGTACGACAACATCGCCTCCTTGGTGTTCGTGAAGAGCGTGACGTCGGAGATGCTGGCCATGGCCATGAAATCGGCGGAGGGGGAGGTGATGGAGTTCAGACAGCCCATCCCGCCGAGGGCCGCGTGGAGGACTGGATGACCAACGTCCTGCACGAGATGCGCCGCACCAACCGCCTCATCACCAAGGAGGCCATCTTCTACTACAAGTACCACAAGACCAGGTCAGCAGGCAGGCAGGCAGGCACTGCAGTGCTGCTCCCAGCGTGCTTCTGAATGATGCTGTTTTCTTTAGAGAGAAGGGGAGGGGGATATGTTGCTGTTGTTGTTGTGAAACAACGTCTGGGAAGATCGCAGCTTTCTTCCTCTTCGTCGTCGTCGAAGGCTCAGACAGCAGCTATTGTTTGTCTTGTCATATGAGCAAAAAATGCGTTATTGCGCTGCCGTTAAGCGCCTGACAAGTCGGGCCCAGCGCAGCGTATCCGACTTCAGCATGGAAAGAGAATGGTTATATGTTAAGGTTTTCTGGGGGGGAAAAAGGTAGGAGAATGTACCAAGAAGGCAGAAAATACACAAGACGGAGGTAACAGGAAGAAAAAGAACAAGGCAGAAACAAAGAGAAGGATAGAAAAGAGGGGATGCCTAGCACAGAATGTCCCAGAAGGTGGGATGCTATTTATACTGACAGGAAATATTGACGTTTAATATGTCTCGTTATGTTATAATATCATGGCTGCGAATCCTGGAAACAGAAAAGATGATGACGAAGGAAGCGGAGCAAACTGAGATGTGACTTTTTTGGGGGGAGGAGGGGGGGTTGCTGCTAACGGTCTGTTGGACAAACCGAAGAACAAATAAAAGCATACGTAATACATGGATGGGAACAAAGAAGAAAACTTTTGTCATTACGAAATGAAAAGAAACTAAGGTATTTTTTTATTTCTTTATTTTATTCTTTTTTTACCGAGGATATTGGAAGAAGCACTTATGTGCTTTTTATTTTACATCCAGTCCCCGTGTGTATGTAGGCCATGCGCATCAAAACCAAGAAACGGACCTCATGAAAACTTGTCTTTGACGGCAAGACCCAGGCAAAAAGAAGCAGAAGTTAAGCCACCAGCTTCTCCCATTTGCAAAACCACAAAAACCCAGCGGCATGAAGTCAGCGGGGCCAGCCAAACTCGAAAGACATCCGTCTGAGTGTCATTGAACGCAGCGGCTAACACCGCACGCGGTGATGCCAACAGGTGAGACAGGTAGGGTGGTGTTGTTGCGGTAACTGTTGTTGTTGCGCGTTCCCCAAGTTTAGCACCGTAGGGGTCACCCAGAACGTGCCCTGTACACACAGGACGAGTGAAGGGAATGTCTGTTTGTCCGTCGTGTCCGACGATGACCTCCAAAACAGCAGAAGAGGCAGCTGCTGTTTCGGAAATTGGGCAGAAATTTGATTATAGTGGAGATGCCTTGCCCACAGTACATCCCCACTCTCTCAGCCAAGTGGGCATAAGGACAGTCAGCGTTGGAGATGTTCTCCAAAGGCCAGTTAGCCCCACAGGGCTGCAGCACATAAGGACTGTGCGAGTCAAGCCTCCTAGTCAAGAGAGTCCTAGTCGATCACTAAAAGACTAAAGCTGTAAAGTGGAATTCCATGAGTGGGAAAGAAAGCCGCTGGTCATACTACAGCCTCTCACTTTGCTGTTGTTGCCCCCAGCGTCAATGGTTTAATCAAGAACTGTGATACAGCCCCCAGGCGCTAACAGACAATATACACGATTTGACTGGTGTGTTACCAGAGTGGAGTGGATGCTGGACTACCAGGGTATGGTGTGTCTGGCGGTGAACCAGGTGTGGTGGACGTGGGAGGTGGAGGACGTGTTCAGCAAGGTGAAGAAGGGCCACAAGACTGCCCTCAAGGACTACGCCAAGCAGCTCCATCAGCAGATCGACGATCTGGTCGTTACGGTCAGTGCCGTCATCCATTCGCGCTCTCTCGCTGTTTCTGTCTGTTTGTCATTCTTCCTGTATTAATTTTGTCTCTCTCCTTTTTCTCTGTCTGTTGGTGTCCTTCTCTGTCTGTCTGTCTGTCTGTCTTTCGTCCCTATCTGTTTCTGCCTCTGTCTGCCTCCGCGCGCATTGTGTGTGTGTGCGTGTGCGTGTGCGTGTGTGTGTGTGTGTGTGTGTGTGTGTGTGTTCTTGTGTGTGTGTATTCTCTGTGTGTGTGTGTGTGTGTGTGTGTGTGTATTCTTTGTGTGTATGCGTGCGTGCTGGGTGCATTCATGTTAAAGTGTGTGTGTGTGTGTGTGTGTGTTGTGTGTGTGTGTGTGTGTGTGCAGGTGCGCTCTCAGCTGCCTAAGAACGATCGTTCCAAATACAACACAGTGCTCATTATTGACGTGCACGCCAGAGACATCATTGATGGTTTTGTCAGAGACAGGTAACATACTCTACGGCTACTTTCATGTAAAATCTAATCAGCCACAAAGGACTCGACTGCCTACACAAGCGCTAACCTAGCTCCTTTATGTTTGGTTAACCGGTAAGTAGTTCTCGTTATTTTGCTTAATGTTGTTCAGTTTAACAGCTACGCGAACGCACTGTTGGGGAAAGGACATCTCTGCGATTGCACTATCGTGGAGCGGACTGATTGCAGCAAGATTGTTTCTTTAATTCAAACACGGTTTTGTCAGTCAGCTCGGACAGTCGCTGTTGCACGACTGTGATTACCTTTGATTGAACCGGTCCCGTGATTATGGTGCATCGGATAACGGTGGTCTAAAATTTGGCTAGAAAGCGAGAGGCCGCAGGTTTGACCCCCGTTTGAAACCGAATTCGCAGCCCCCCACCCCCACCCCCACCAATCCACTTTAGACCTTGGGTGGTATTTTAGGTGCTAAATTTTTTTTCGGATAGAATGGTAAACTGACACTGTGTGTGCAAAAAAAAACCATGGCGTTTTTAGAGAACTTAAAAGAACCCACGGCAACAAGAGAGTGTCCTTGGTCAAATTCTGTAGAAAAAGAATTCACTTTCAAAGGGAAACAAAAAGACATGCAGACAGGAAAAAATGATCAAACCCCCCCACCAAAACATTGGTGCTTTTGTGGCGACGCACGCTGTCTCATGGGGAGAGCAACCCAAGTTTTGCGTCAGAGAAACCTGTTGTGAATGAAAGTGGCATACAACACAATACATTACAATTTAATAACAATACATATCAATGTTTAGAATGTCTACTTTTGATTGTTTTGCTTTGTCTTGATGCTTTCTATTGTTTTCGATATGAGGGCTTTGGCCCTGGCCAGAATCTTTGTCCATAATTGATGTAAGCTAAGTACCAAGCCCTATACTTTTGTCTCTCTCTCTCTCTCTCTCTCTCTCTCTCTCTCTTCTCTCTCTCTCTCTCTAGTGGAAACAACACAGTGCCATTTTGGGACGTACGCAGAGACATCATTTGGCTTTTCGAGAAGGTAACGTACTGTAACCTGTTTCATGTTCAAATCAATCAGCCACAAAGGACTCGACTGCCTAAATAACTGCCAAAGTAGTTCCTTTATGAGTAACCATTCATTAGCTCTCGTTATATCTTCTTCCTTTTTTGTCATGTTTCTCCCAGGGGAGGTTTGACATTAATGAGCCTTCTCCATCTCTCTGTTTTGAGCTTCCTCCTTATTTATGCCCCTTTCTCTAAGATCATCTGCAAAACAGGTAGCCCAGGTTTTGCTAGGTCTTCCCTTTGGTCTCTTTCCATCCACCTACGAAGTTCATTGCTCTTTTTATGATGTGGTGGTCTGCTTTCCGTTGAACGTGCCCAAACCAGCGCAGTTTATTGCTACTAGCTATAGACTTCAGATCAACAACTTTGCACACTCCATAGTTCTTTATTCGTGATCCTGTCTTCCCATTTGATCTTTGTCATGTAGCGTAGCATTCGGTTTTCACAGCTCTTCAACAAACGTTCGACGGTTTTTGTGAAAACCCACGTCTCCGAACCATACAGGAGAACAGGTCTAATGCAGGCCTTATGTATCAGGCAGCGTCTATCAGTGGGATTTTCTGATTTCCGAGCAGATTTGCCAATATCGCGTAATATTATTCATTTAAACAGCTACAAGAATGCAGAGTTGAGACAAGGGTGTCAATGTGATTGCATGACCGTGGGGCGGATTGATTACAGCGAGGTTATTTCTTTATAAAAACCCGGTTTCGTCAAATTAACGGGACAGTCAGCTCGGACAACCGCTGTTGTACAACCCACGGTAGCAGAAGAGTTGTCCCTGGTCAAATTCCACAGAAAAAGGATCCACTTTCAAAGGGAAAGAAAAAGACATGCAGACTGGGACAAAAAATGTTTAACACTCCCCCCCCCCCCCTCCCCCCCCCAAACAAAATATATCGGTGCTTTTGTGGCGACGCTCTCTCTGTCTCTATCTCTGTCTCTGTCTGTCTGTCTGTCTGTCTCTCTCTCTCTCTCTGTCTCTCTCTCTCTCTACTCTCTCTCTCTCTCTCTCTCTCTCTCTCTGCTCTCTCTACCCCCTCCCTCCCTCCTCTCTCTTTCTTCTCCAAGAGGGCTGGATGTAAAAAACCCAAAACATTTGTTACTTATTCTAGTACCGTCTTTATATAAAATCCATCCATCCATCCATCCATCCATCCATCTATTCTCTCTGTGTATAAAAACAACAGTTGTTATTTATTCTAGTACTTTCTTTAAATAAAATCCATCCATCCGTTCATTCAATCATCCATCCATCCATCCATCCATCCATCCATCTATCCATCCATCCATCCATCCATCCATCCATCCATCCATCCATCCATCCTCTCTCTGTGTGTAAAAAACCCATCAACAGTTGTTATTTATTCCAGTACTTTCTTTAAATAAAATCCATCTATCCATCCATCCGTCCGTTCATTCAATCATCCATCCATCCATCCATCCATCCATCCATCCCATCCCATCCATCCATTAATTCTCTCTCTCTCTCTGTGTATAAAAACAACAGTTGGTATTTATTCTAGTACTTTGTTTAAATAAAATCCATCCATCCGTCCGTCCGTTCATTCAATCACCCATCCATCCACCCATCCATCCATCCATCCATCCATCCATCCATCCCATCCATTCTCTCTATGTGTAAAAAATCCAACAGTTGTTATTTATTCTAGTACTTTCTTTACATAAAATCCATCAATCCATCCGTCCGTTCATTCAATCAATCATCCATCCATCCATCCATCCATCCATCCATCCATCCATCCATCCATCCATCCCTCCATCCATCCTCTCTCTGTGTGTAAAAAACCCATCAACAGTTGTTATTTATTCTAGTACTTTCTTTAAATAAAATCCATCCATCCATCCGTTCGTTCATCCAATCATCCATCCATCCATCCGTCCGTCCGTCCATCCATCCATCCATCCATCCGTCCGTCCGTCCATCCATCCGTCCATCCATCCGTCCGTCCATCCATCCATCCGTCCGTCCATCCGTCCGTCCGTCCGTCCATCCATCCGTCCGTCCGTCCATCCATCCTTCCATCCATCCGTCCGTCCGTCCGTCCGTCCATCCATCCTTCCTTCCGTCCGTCCGTCCGTCCGTCCGTCCGTCCGTCCATCCATCCTTCCTTCCATCGATCCGTCCGTCCGTCCGTCCGTCCGTCCGTCCATCCTTCCTTCCGTCCGTCCGTCCGTCCGTCCGTCCGTCCATCCTTCCTTCCATCCGTCCGTCCGTCCGTCCGTCCGTCCATCCTTCCGTCCGTCCGTCCGTCCGTCTGTCCATCCGTTCATCCATCCATCCATCCATCCATCCAGTCTCTGTTGTGTTGGGCAGTATCATGGACGCCAGAGAGTTCGAGTGGGAGAGTCAGCTGCGGTTCTACTGGGTGAGGGAGCCTGACGAGCTGGTGATCCGGCAGTGCACCGGCTCCTTTGGCTACGGCTACGAGTACATGGGGCTCAACGGCCGTCTGGTCATCACGCCGCTGACCGATAGAATCTACCTCACTCTCACACAGGTAGGTTATGTGATGATAATAATAATAATAATAATAATGTATGGAATGTATATAGCGCTGAATCTTGTACAGCAACAACTCAAAGCACTCAGATGACTTAAATTTTTTTTTTTGGTATATCGAGGATAATGGAATAAGCACTCGTGTGCTTTTTTTTTTACACCCACTCCCCGTGTGTATGCGGTTTTGTCAATTTTGTCATCTGTTCCCACCTGCACACAATGGCCTACTCTTTCGAAAAGCGGAACAGGATTTAACGTGTGCGCAAGATGTTCTGCGTGCGTTCGCACACGGGGCCTCGATTTATAGTCTCTTCCGAAGGACTTTAGTGGTGGACTCTAGTGATAGTGGTGGTGGTGGTGGCGATGGTGGCGCTTGTGCTGTTACTACTACTGGTATTGCGATCACTACTGCTGATGCTGCTCCTGCTGCTGGTGTGGGGGGGGGGGGGGGGAGGGGGTGACACCAGTTACGTACATACATTTCATTTAAATTTTGTCATCTGTTCCTCCTAGGGGACGGGATAGCTCAGTGGTCGGAGCACTCGCTTTCCCCCAGCCAAGTTAAGCAGCGTCGAGCGTGGTTACCAGTTGGATGGGTGACCGTTTGCGCGCCTTGGTTTCAGTACAGTTCCCCCAGTTCACCCAGCTGTAAATGGGTACTACCTGCCCTCTTTAGGGTCAGGGAAGGTAAAGCAGCGAGGGAGAGGAGATGGGCGCCGCCCTCAATATGCTGGCCCTAGAGAAGTAAGGTCTCTGACGCCTCGCTCCCCTACGACCTTATAGGTTATGGGACTCCTTTACCTTTTACCTCCTTTACCATCTGTTCCTACCGGCACGCAATAACTAACTGTACCGAAAGGCGGAACGGGTTTTAATGTGTGCGCAGGATGTTCTGGGTGCGTTCGGACACAGGACCTCGGTTTATAGTCTCATTCGGAGGACTTTTGTATGGGAGTAGATTCAGCACTGATGTTAACTTGAGGGGGAAAAAAAGTGCCCATGTAACAGCCGTCTCGATGGCATTGGGAGGCTCAATCAAACCTGCGCCTTCAGATAGCACAGGCAACGCTCTAGCCACCAGGCTTTACTGCCCCTCCCGTTGTTTCTTTCAGGCCCTGTCCATGCAGCTGGGAGGAGCCCCGGCAGGTCCGGCAGGTACTGGGAAGACGGAGACCACCAAGGACTTGGCCAAGGCCCTGGGGCTGCTGTGTGTGGTCACCAACTGCGGCGAGGGCATGGACTACAAGGTGGGGGCGTGTGTGTGCAGAAACCTGCTCCTCGCTGTGTGCTGGCTGTTGCGTTGGAATTGGTTTTGGAACGTGTGTGATTTGAATATGTTTTTTGTTTTTTTGGCCGAAGAAAAGAGAGAATATCACATGGCTGCAAAGCACAGTATATGAGTAGAATGCCGACAAGCATGGAGCTTAATGTATCGTGCTCGTTCAACATAATGCACAAAACTGATTCGTGCAATGATGGAAGATGATAGTAATTAGTAAGGCAAACATGAAAGGTTTATAGATATTGTCCGTTTTCGGTAACAAAAAGTTAACAATGATTTCGAAAAAAGAGGTGTGCTTTGAAAAAGTGGGGGGGGGGGGGGGGGGGGCGGTTATAACAATAAACAACTTATAAAAAAAATGGAGACCAGACACTGTAAATCGTCAGAGGCCACGCACGCACGCACACACGCACACACACACACACACACACACACACACACACACACACACACACACACACACACACACACACACACACACACACACACGTGCGCGCGCTCACACAGAGTCCTTGTCTTTTTTTTTTCTCTGCGCGCCCCCAATTCCCACCCCTCCTCCCCCAAATTTCTTGTTGCTGTGTTCCTTGGCTAGAGCTGCTCCCACGTTCACTTGCAATGTAGTATTGCGTACGTGACGGATTTTGCCCACCATTAAGGTAGCCGCATTCCAACTTTGGGGATGATGTCCAAACATGACACCAGCGTGCATGCGTTGTTTTTAAGTCATCCGTTCCTTCCAGCACAGCTCGCAATGACCTACTCTTCCCAAAAAGCAGAACGGGTTTTAACGTGTGTGCAGGATGCTCTACGTGCGTTTGGTACACAGGACCTCGATTCATAGTCTCACCCAAAGGATTTTCTAAAAAAATAGTGGAGTCAGTATTTGATGTTAACTCCAGGGGTCTGATTTACTTGATCTGGTGACTCGGTGGTGGTTGGAACCCACACCACGCGTCAGGTCGCGAACTCAATGCTCTATCCACTATGCTATGCTAGCTTCCCCTCCTGCCCCGCTCATTCATTCATTCATTCGTGGAGTCAGGACAAGAACAGCAGTAGTGGAAAGGTGGTGGTGGTGGTGTTGTGTGGTTTGGGCAGGCGGTGGGGAAGATCCTATCCGGTATATGCCAGTGCGGAGCTTGGGGCTGCTTCGACGAGTTCAACCGGATTGACGTGTCCGTACTGTCCGTCATCTCCACCCAGCTGCAGACCATCCGGAATGCCCTCATGCTTAATCTGAAAAAGTTCCTGGTGAGTGGTTTCTGTTCTCTGTGTGTGTGCGTGTGTGCGCGCGCGCGCGCGCGCGCGGTGTTGTGTGTGTGTGTGTGTGTGTGTGTGTGTGTGTGTGTGTGTGTGTGTGTGTGTCTCCTTGTCTGGTGAGTTTGTATATTTGATATATATATGTATATATATACATATATATATATATATATATATATATATATATATATATATATATATATATATATATATATGTGTGTGTGTGTGTGTGTGTGTGGGCGTGCATGCGTGTGCGCGAGCATCCGCGCACGCATTCGATTTTCTGCTATTGTTGACATATTTTAAAAAAAGACTAAAAGTCACAGTGCAGGCCATAACAGATTTGACTTTCTTTCTCTCTCTCTCTCATACACACACACGCGCAAACACACACACACACACACACACACCACACACACACACACACACACACACACACACACACACATCCATTCTCTCTCACTCTTCACTCCCCACCATTACCACACACACACACAACACACATACACACACACACACACACACACACACACCTCTCTCTCTCTCTCTCTCTCTCTCTCTCTCTCTCTCTCTCTCTCTCTCTCTCTCTCTCTGAATCGCCTGACACTACGGGTGCCAGTTTGAAGGAGCGGAGATCAACCTGGATCACCGGCTGGGCATCTTCATCACCATGAACCCGGGCTACGCGGGGAGGGCGGAGCTGCCCGAGTCCGTGAAGGCCTTGTTCCGACCTGTGGTGGTCATCGTGCCGACCTCCAGCAGATCTGCGAGATCATGCTCTTCTCGGAAGGATTCCTCCTGGCCAAGGTCAGTGGGTGACTCACTGACTGACTGAATGAATGAATGTATGATTTACAGAGCGCAGAGGCGCCTGGATAGCATAAGTTGTTAGCGCACCACCAGGACTCCTGTTTGAAGGTATTTTTCCCCTTGAGTTAGCATCTGTATTAGTACCGACTGCGTGGAGTTAGCATCAGTATCAGTACCGACTCCACCTACCCGGAAAGTTCCTTGATGAGACTATCAACCGAAGCCCTCTGTGCGAAAGCATGCAGAAGATCTTAAGCCATCCCAAGTGTTGTTGAGAAAAATGAATGTCTTTTTTCTTTTTTCGAAAGCGTTCGGCCGAGCCCCTAGAAGTCGTGTAGTCCTGGAGATAAGAGTGTTCTCCCATTCGGCCTCTCCTATCCGGAATGAGTGAATGTATGCATGAATCATCTTTGATAGAAGAATAAAGACTTTCTGCTAAGCCTGTCTTTACGATGTGCCTTTGGAAACATACGTGCATGAAAAGCATCAGTAAAACTGTGGTCTAATCTTTGGATTTCCAACTTAAACCTACACTCTTCAGGTGACAAGTTTGGCGCTGAAAGCCACCGTGGAACCCCCACCCTCATAATGGTGTTTAGTAGTTCACTACCACGTGTGTGTTGCAGGTTCTGGCCAAAAAGATGACTGTGCTGTACCGCCTGGCCAAAGAGCAGCTGTCCAAACAGTACCACTATGACTTCGGCCTGCGGGCCCTCAAATCCGTGCTGGTGATGGCAGGGGAGCTCAAACGTGGCTCCGCTGCCCTGGAGGAGGTATACCTGGCAGACTTGACAGGATTGTTTTATTTTAGTTTATTTAGTTCATACCACTGTAAGTCACGGCAGATTTCTCTGCGTGAAATTCGGGCTCCTCTCCCCAAGGGAGAGCGCGAGGCCACAAGAGCAGCGCCCACCCATTGTTGTTGTTTCTTTTCCTGTCTGCAGCTATATTTGTTTCTCTACCAGAGTGGCTTTTTCTACAGAATTTTGCCAGGGACAACTCTCTTGTTGCCGTGGGTTCTTTAACGTGCGCTAACTAATTGTGTAATAAACGGGACTTCGGTTTATCGTCTTATCCGAAAGACTAGCACCCAGACCACCACTTACGGATGGGGGGAAAAGTGCAAGGATTAGTGGAGTTTGGGATGCGCAGGGCTGTAGTCTGATAAGTATAGTGATCTGTTTTGTGTTGTACTGTAGAGTATCGTGTGTGTGTTTTTTGGAGTGGAGTAGAATTAAGTGGTGGAGTGTATGGTGTGGTGTACTAGTGTGGTGTGGTGTAGTGTAGTGTGCGTGTGTTGTTGGTGTGGTGTAGTTTAGTGTGTGTGGGTGGCGTGGTGTGGTGTAGTGTAGTGTGTGAGTGTGTGTGGTGTGGTGTAGTGTGGTGTGGTGAGGTGCTGAAGCGGTGTAATTAACCTAGTGTTTTACTTAAAGTTGTGCTATTTCTGCGGTATTGTACTATACTGTGCTGTGGTATTTTATGGTATACATCTATACTGCACTGCATTCTACTGTTCTGTTTTACTTTGCTTTGCCTGCGTGTATCTCGTGCTGTGCTTTATTGTAGTGCCTTTTTTGTATTGCATTGTGTATGCATTGTATTGCATTGTTTGAATAGGTTGAGTTGGGTTGTGGTGTACTGTCATGTATTCTTATTGTACTGGACTGCACTGTACTGTAGTGTATTGTACTGACTGAACTGTTTTGTCCTTTACAGGACTGTCTCTATACTGTTATTGTATCGTGTACTTGCTTTGCCTAGCTTGTATTGTACTTACTGAATTTTGTGTTTTTTTTGTGCGTTTTGCAGTCATGTCTTGTCTTTGGGCCCTAGTATGGTTGAGTCATGCGGCATTTGCTTTGCAACCATTGAGCATTCGTTTTTCTTGGTTTTATAGGCATCAATTTCTACAATTTTGCGGAGTATAGTAATCGTAAAAATAACCAGTCGTTGTGTAGGCCAAGTTCTATATTTCCTAATTCAGTGAATAAAACAATATTTAAAAATGAATGCATGAAGAAACTATACATTTTCAAAGGAGAAATAAAAACTCCGTAAAGTTTTGACAACTCGACAATTTACAAAATTAAAATTTTTTGGGGAAGAAATCCTTTTCAAGAGAAAGAACCCACCCAACCCTTATAAAACTCTTCATATATTGAACAGTATTTCTTTCCAAATGTTTTTGTAGGTCGAATTTCAAAAATAAAGGAAAACTCAATAATGAACTGGTCGTCAACTGGATGGAAATTAATTCTTTCACCAAATATTTTTGACGGCCCCATTTTAAAGAGAAACAAAACCTGTTCAGAGGTTATATTTTGCCAACAGTACAGTTTTCTCACTGGGTAACTTTGGACTGTGTCTCATTTCAAAGAAGCACTGTTGGCTGCTGACTGTGACAGGACGTGGTGCTGATGAGAGCCCTACGAGACATGAACCTGCCCAAATTCGTCTTCGAAGACGTACCGCTCTTTCTGGGTCTCATTTCCGACCTCTTCCCGGAGCTGGAGTGTCCCCGGGTTCGCTACCCGGACTTCAACGATGCCGTAGAG
This sequence comes from Rapana venosa, assembly GCA_028751875.1. Lineage (NCBI taxonomy): Eukaryota > Metazoa > Mollusca > Gastropoda > Neogastropoda > Muricidae > Rapana > Rapana venosa. Next base: position 22,214,413 of record CM054156.1, on the reverse strand, counting down.
TCCGTGCTTACCGATAACGGCTACATCTTGCTGCCTGTACAGGTTTGCCTTTGTTTGCTTTTCTTGGTTATTCCCTTCCCCCTTCCTTCCACCCCCACCCCACCCCCAACCGCATCAGAGAGAGAGAGAGAGAGAGAGAGAGAGAGAGAGAGGAGAATAATGAATGAATTTGCTAATTCGTGGTCGGAGCATCGCTTCCCAGCAAGTTAGCAGCGCGAGCGTGTTACAGTTGGATGGTGACGTTTGCGCTTGCTTCAGTACAGTTCACCAGTTCACCAGCTTAAATGGTATACGCCCTCTTTAGGGTCAGGGAAGGTAAAGCAGCGAGGGAGAGGAGATGGGCGCCGCCCTCAATATGCTGGCCCTAGAGAAGTGAGGTCTCTGATGCCTCGCTCCCCTACGACCTTATAGGTTATGGGACTCCTTTACCTTTACCTTACTATATTGCTTTAGAATGTAGAATGCGCATTGCCTGATCTTTTGTGCATTTAAACGGATGACAAAAGATACATTTAAAAAAACGCATGCACACTGGTGTCATGTTTAGACATCATCCCTGATGTCGGAATGCAGCTACCTTTATGTTGGGCAAAAACCGTCACATACGCAAAAAATCTTACTTAGGAGCTCTAGCCGAGGAACGGAAATAACACAAAACACAAAAAAAAACCTACAGCTTCATGAAATCAGATATATAGCGTCCGTCTTATTTAAGTAGCTTGAAATCCCATTTAAGAATTTTTTGGAAGCATCTTCTAAGAACATGTGATTTGGCGACAACCCTGTAGTAGCTTTAAACAGTGTATAGATTGGTCTATAAACTCAGCTGTCTCCGTGGCCGCTATCGTCGTCGGTAGGAGCTCCACACATTGTCACCAGGGTTCGTCATCTCCTTCAGTCTCTGCTAAGTTTTTTGATCTCCTGTAGCCCTCCCAGACCACTGATTTCAGTGGCTTGGCAATGTAGGATGTTGGTGGTCTGCCTCTTTTCCTTCTGCCCTCAACCTTACCTTGGAGAACTTAGTGATTTGTCTGTGGGTTTTTGTTAGCATGACCAGCAGATCTCAAATCTGCACTTATCAGTCTCAACCAACATTTGTCTTTACACTGAGAGTTTGCCAAGAATGCTTTCATTTGTTCTCCTGTCTGACCATTTGACTCTTACAAGTCGCCCGTAGAACCACATTTCGGCTGTACTGTGTTTACTTTGTCTCTTTCCAATGTTCGTAATAATAATAATAATAATGTATGGAATTTATATAGCGCTGAATCTTGTAAAGCAACAAATCAAAGCGCTCAGATTTTATTTCATACCACTTTAAGTCACGGCAGATTTCTCTCCGTGAAATTCGGGCTGCTCTCCCCGGGGAGAGCGGGAGAACGCGTCGCCACTTAGCGCTGCGCCACCCTTCCACCCTTTTTTTTTTTTCTGCAGCTGTATTTGTTTCCCTATCAGAGTGGCTTTTTTCTAAGAATTTTGCCAGGGACAACTCTCTTGTTGCCGTGGGTTTTTTTACGTGCGCTAAATAATTACGTGTAACACACGGGACCTCGGTTTATCGTCTCATCCAAAAGACTAGTGCCCAGACCACCACTCATGGTCTAATGGATGGGGGAAAAATTTCCGGTCCAAACGGGGTACGAACCGCCGCACACTTCAGACCCGGACTTTTCGCTTTCTAGACAGGCGCGTTACCTCTAGACCACCGATCCACGTAGTGTCCAGGCTTCTGACCCATAGAGCAACACAGGCCAGATGAGTGTTTTGACTATTCTGAGAGATTTAGGTATGCTTTAGGTAGGTGTATTACTGCTTGGTTTAAACATTGATCGATATACATACATCATAAGCAGACAGCAATACAGCAAGGGAAAGGCATCAAGCTACACCTTATCTTGTGCATACTATTTCACATGTTTACAGCTTATCTTGTGCATACTATTTCAAATGTTAAGGATGCATATTTAAAATGTAGGAGTAGTGAGTGGTGTTGACCTCTCTCTCTGTGTCTCAGGTGGACAAGGTGGTGCAGATGTACGAGACCATGATGACCCGCCACACCACCATGATCGTGGGGCCCACCGGAGGGGGCAAGTCTGTCGTCATCAACACCCTCTGTCAGTCACAGACCAAGTGAGTGCGATCCTTTACAGCAACCTAGCAGTCAGTCAGTCACTCACTCAGCCAGGTACTCAATCATCAATCTGAGCTTTGGCACGGGTCATACGCTTTATCAATTTTAATAATAATAAATGGAACTTATATAGCGCTATATCTTGCAAAGACAAATCAAAGCGCATAACATTTTGATGTAAGCAAAGTTCCAAAGTCTTCATCAAAATGTTGCTGCTGTGCTTAAAAGGGTTATGTTGAAGTCGTCTTCATCCATGACAAGCTCCTGGCATACCAACCTATACTCTCTTCCTAAAGAGGACAAGTCCTCCTTAGATGTCATATAGCAAAAGTATTTGAAAACAGCCATACACGCAAATTTTCCTCATCTAGTGCCTACTTTACGGTCTCGCAGTGGTTCGAAGTTGGCATTAGTGAGACAATACTGCATTTTCTGGATGTCTTTGACGGAGTTCAGCTAGAAAACGCGCAACAGCAATTAGCTACTTAACAACAATTAGCCAGTCAATCAATCAATCAATCAATCAATCAATCATTGACTCAACCATTCAGTAGAGTAATCAAGGGGTCAATGATTAAATCGAATCAGTTGCAATGCGTACAGTCTGGTTGACGAGAGAGGCCGTGTACTGTTCCAGTAGAGGAAAGTTTCCCTATGATAAAGTGCTTTGAGTTTCTCTACAAGAAATAATCAAGTTTCTGTATACCTTTCCCTCTGTCTGTCTACCTATTAGGCAAGTCATACGATGTTTTACCCTGGAGTTAACATCATTACAACCACATTCCCGAAAGACCTTCTGATGAGACTGTAAACCGAATTCCCGAGTAAGAATGCATGCAGAACATTTTGTGCACACGTTAAAACCTGTTTCGCCTTTCGGAAGAGTCGACTTTTGCGTGCCGGTAGCAACAAAATAACTAATTAAAAAAACCCATGCGCATACACATTGGTTGGTGTCTTGAATAGACATCATCCCCAAAGTCGGAACACAGGTACCTGAATAGTGGGAAAACGGTCGCTAAGGCAAAATCTCACCATTGGTGAGCCTTCGAGCTCTAGCCGAGGAACAGAAAAGAAAATCGCAGCAAACCGTATTGACCACACCACACCACACCACACCACACCACACCACACCACACCACACCACACCCACACACACCACACCACACCACACCACACCACACCACACCACACCACACCACACACTTCACCACAACACACACCCCATCACACTATCTCATTTATCCAAAGTGGGTCTGCACAACTCTGCTCCATCACCACACCCACACCACACCACACCATACCACACCACACACCTCACCATACCACACCACACACCTCACCACACCACACACTTCACCGCAACACACACCTCATCACACCATCTCATTTATCCTACGTGGGTCTGCACACATTCTACTACATCTCCACCCCACACTCCACCCTACCACACACCATACCTCATCAAACAACTCTACACCCTACCACACAGCTCCACACCACCACCACGCCACACCCCATAATACCTCACCCTACATCCCACAACGCCACACACCCATCCCACCACAACACACCCCACCACACCATATCACACCCACCACACCATACCACCACCCGCGCCCAACAACACCCATTACCATATCACACCCCACCACACCATACCACAAACCACAATCCACACCCCACCACACCATACCACACCACACCGCACCCAACAATACCCATTACCATATCACACCCCACCACACCATACCACACCACACCCCGCCCAACAACACCATTACCATATCACACCCCACCACACCATACCCCACCACACCGCACCAACAATACCCTTACCATATCACACCCACCACACCATACCACACCCCACCGCACCCAACAACACCCATTA
>CM054156.1:22190385-22205385 GCA_028751875.1 Rapana venosa | reverse complement strand
CTTCTTCTTCTTCTTCTTCTTCTAATTCTTCTTCTTCTTCTTCTTCTTCTTCTAATTCTCTTCTTCTTCTTCTTCGTCTTCGTCGTCGTCGTCGTCGTCGTCATCGAACGACAAATTTTTTGGTGGAAAAGATTGCTAATATGAGCCTCGTACTTTCCCGTCCATCAGTTCGAAAAGCAAGATGTACCTGCCTGTGCGGCAGAGCACTTTTTTTCGGCCGTTATTTATTCCTGTTGCCCCTTTAAACTTGTTTTGTCTAATCTTTCTGATCTGATTTCATCACTGATGCTGTTGTCTTCATGGATGCAGATGCTGCTCAACATGAACTTCTCCAGCCGCACGACCTCGCTGGACGTGCAGAGAAACCTGGAGGCCAACGTGGAGAAGCGAACCAAGGACACCTACGGCCCCCCGCCTGGCAAACGACTGCTGATCTTCATTGACGACATGAACATGCCGCAGGTAGGTGACTGTGGCGTTTGTTGTGTCGTTGACATGCTTTTGTGTGTGTGTGTGTGTGTGTGTGTGGTGTGTGTGTGTGTGTGTGGTGCTGGTTGAGGTACTTTTTCCCCCGTGAAAGGGGTGGAGTAGTGTAGTGGTTTGCACTAGGAATCGTGACTTTTTTTTCTTTTCTTATTTCATTCTTATATATCGAGGATAATAGAATAAGCACCTATGTGCTTTTTTACATCCTGTCCCCGGGTGTATGCGGTTTTGTAAATTCTGTCATCTGTTCCCACCGGCACACAATGGCCCACTCTTACGAAAAGTGGAACAGGATTTAGCGTGTGCGTGAGATGTTCTGCGTGCGTGACTTGACTTGACGTGTGATCTGAGAACGGGGGTTCGAGTCCCCACTGAGTTGTTGTTGTTGTTTTGTATTCCCTGGGTTAACAATATTAGGGTCACCCTGAATATGACTCATTCCACTGGGAATTCTTGTGAGATTGAAAATACAATCTGGGTGAGAAGTTTGACTGTTTTTCCAGTAGCTCGCCATATAGGCAGCCATACTCTTAGTTAAGATGATTTCTTTTTTCGTGGAAGGGAGAGTGCAGGTTGTTAATTATGCTAAGAACTTGTCATAACTGTAGACATTCTCAACAAACCGAGGTTCAGTTTGAGTTTATTTGATGATAGCACTGTAAGCAGATTTCCAACGGCTTCCACCGTCATCGTATGCAGCACATATTTAGCGCACACATAGAACCCACGGCAGCAAGAGAACTCACTCACTCAGTCCCATGTCCCAAAGGACGTAGGGGGGACATGAGAGAAGACGCAACAGAGATCTTTTTCCATACTTCACGGTCCTGTGTGGCTAGTGGAAGGTGTTGCAGGGGTTGGGCGGTCCAGTCTTTGATGTTGTCAACCCATGGTTTCTTTTGGCGGCCTCTTCTTCTCTTGCCTTCGACTGTTCCTTGCAAGATGGTTTTTGCTAAGGTGTTGTGTCTTGTGGTGTGACCAAACCACATCAGTTTTCTCCTCTTTATGGTGGAGAGCAAAGGTTCTTGGGGGCTCACACGCTTTTTACTTTTTTGTGAAAGAAGAAATCAAAAAGCATGTGGGCAAAAAGCAAGAGAACAACCTGTGTTAAAAACAAAGGCATAATGTTTAAGTGAAGGATAAGAAGACTTTGCCAGTGTAAAGTGTTTCTATACAGCTCTGTGGTTATTTTCAATGTCCGCTCAATAGCAGTGCTTGTCCAGCTAGGAAGAATCTGGGGGAATTTTTAGAAATCTCAAACACTCAGTCTGGTTAGAAACACGAACAGAAATTGGACAGAATGCCCATTAACCTGTTTTTTTTACCATGCATTTCTGTCTTTCTTTTATTGACCCAGAATGTGCACTCTGTCTCACCCATCCCAGCTAGGTTCACTTTGAAACTGGAAGTACACACCAGAGGAGAAAAATCTGTACTTGGATGTTTTTCTAGTACCTTGCCATAATTATAGGAAGCCATACTCTTGAATTCACATTATTGTTCTTTAATGGACAGTACATGTTTTTATGCTACGACTTTGTTATGGATAAAAACAATCTCGGCATAATATTTCAAAACGTCACAATATTTTAATGTAGGCTGTGACACTTTGCTTACGCCAATCCCCCACAAAAAAAACAAAAAACAACACACACAAAAACAACAAAAAACCCCACCTTTGACCTGGTCCAACTGTTAGTGGGTTTTTTTCCGCATCTTCACCTATCTCGTAGTCATAGTGTACCTTTGGGGCACCACTGAAGATTTTGCAACCAGCTTCCTCCATTCCTTGCGGTTCTCAGCATTCCGAAGTAGGTCGTTTCACACGAGGCTAATCCACTCTCTGATGATGTCTTCCCATCTGTTTCTCTCTCTGCCTCTTCGTCACCCTGCTTTGTACTGTTCCCTGTAGGACAGTCTTGGTCAGTCCACATGTGTGTGTGTGTGTGGTGTGTGTGTGTGTGGTGTGTGTGTGTGTGTGGTGTGTGGGGTGTGTGTGTGTGATATCTTCAGTTTAACGTCTATTCACATTAAGTGATTTTAGACGTGTGTGTGTGTGTGTGTGTGTTTTGTGTGTGTGTGTGTGTGTGTGTGTGTGTGTGTGTGCGTGCGTGCGTGCGTGTGTGTATGCGTGCGCGCGCGGGTGTTTTAATATTTCCCTAATTCTGTCTGCCTCAAAGGATCCTTAATGAAACTGATCACTGGACAGAAAAAAACCGCCCAGGCACAAAACTTGCCCGCTAAGTAACTTCACTCTTTAAATACTCTTCCCTGGGGGTTGGGGTGGTGGTTCTGGCTCTGACAACTTCAGGTGGACACTTACGGCACCCAGCAGCCCATCGCCCTGCTGAAGCTCCTGCTGGACCGGGGAGGCATCTACGACCGCGGCAAGGACCTCAACTGGAAGAACCTCAAGGACATCGGCTACATCGCCGCCATGGGCAAGGCCGGAGGCGGCCGCAACGAGACGGACCCGCGCTTCGTGTCGCTCTTCTCCGTCTTCAACATGACCTTCCCCGACGAGCAGTCCCTCTTCAAGATCTACCACTCCATGCTGGCCGGCCACCTCCTGGACTTCCCCGAGGACGTCCGCCAGACGGCCAAGACCCTGACCCAAATGACCATGGAGCTGTACAAGTGAGTGTGTGTGGGTGTGTGTGGGGTGGGGGGGTGGTGGGTGGTGGTGGTGGTGGTGTGTGTTTTGGTGTGGGGGTGGTGTGGTGGTGGTGTTGTTGTGTGTTGTGTGGTTGGTGGTGGTGTGGGGTGTGTAGTGTGTGGTGTGTGTAGTGTTGGGTTTTGTGATGTTGTCAAGTCATGTCAAGTCAAAATTTTATTTCCAGATGGTAGATTGAATAAGCAATGCATTTGCTTTTTTTTTTCATTAAGCCATCTATCTAAGAACAAATTTCTTAATGATTATACTAAAATACTACATTATTGCATCCTTTACCATTAAATTAAACCAGTAAAAAGAGGAAAATCGGTAAGATAATACATTGAAAAATACAAATTACACACATATACACACACACACATATTCATACACACCTCTGTGTGTGTGTGGTGTTGTGTGTGTGTGTGTGGTGTGGTGTGTGCGTTCGTGTGGGTGTAGTGTGTGTTCTTTATTTTATATTATTTTAATTATTTATTCCATTATTTCGAGGATAATGGAATAAGCACTCGTGTGCTTTTTTAAAATCCAGACCCTCGTGTGTATGCAGTTTTGTAAATTTTGACATCCGTTCCCACCGGCACACAATGGCCTACTCTTCCGAAAAGCGGAACGGGTTTTAACGTGTGCGCAAGATGCTCTGCGTGCGATCGCACACGGGACCTCGGTTTATAGTCTCATCCAAAGGACTTTTGGGGAGTGTGTGTGTGTGTGTGTGTGTTGTGTGTGTGTGTGTGTGTGTGTGTGTGTGTGTGTGTGTGTGTATTGTGTGTGTTGTGGTGTGTTGTATAGTGTTGTGCTGTTTTTGAGTTGTGTTTCAGTGTATCGTATCCTACTGTATTGTATTGTATCGTATCGAATTGTATTGTATAGTTTTGCGTTATATTGTACTGTGTTGTATAGTACTGTATTGTTTTGTATTGCATTGTATTGTATTGTATTGCATTGCGTTGTGTTGTATTGCATTGCGTTGTGTTGTATTGCGTTACATGTTAAATCGCAGCAGACTGCACTGCGTGAAATTCAGGCTGCTCTCTCAGGAGAGCGTCGCCACAAGACCAGCGCCACCCATCAAAAGAAACCTTGTCTGCATATGTATGTGTTTCCTAACAAAGTGGCTGTTTCCTATAGAGCTCTGCCAGGGACAGTTCTCTTGTTGCCGTGGCTTCTTTGACGTGTACTGAATGTGTCTTGTACACAGGACCTCGGTTTATCATCTCGATCGAAAGACAAGAACACAGACCAGCACTAAAAGTCAGGCTGATGGGGGAAAAGTTTGTGCTCAAACGAGGGATCGAACCACCACCACTTTCCTCTTTCCGGGCGGAGCGCTTTACCCAGCTACCGTGTAGAAGTATGCATGCGTTGCAAGTATGCATAGGCGCATAAACTCTCGTGTGACTGTCGACAGAGTAGAATCAGGTATGGACACGGCAGGTATGCGTGAACACAGGCACACATATACACACACATATACACACTCAAACACACTCACTCACACACACACGCACGCACGCACACACCACACACACGCACGCACACACACACACACACACACACACACACGCACGCACCACACTCATTCACACACACACATTCACACACATTCACACTCATTCACACATACGCACACACACACTCACACACACACACACAGACACACACTCATTCACACTCATTCACACATACACACACTCACATCACACACACACACACACACACACACACACACACACACACACACACACACCACACACACACACACACACACACACACACACGCACGCACACACACACACACACACACACACACACTCATGACACACACACGCACACACACACACACACACACACACCACACACACACACACACACACACACACACAGAGATATATACATAACAAATAAACTGACAGTAACGATTTTAAACAGCTACTAACAAAACTGTGCAGCAACGCGGTGTCGGACCTGCCTCCCACGCCGTCCAAGTTCCACTACATCTTTAACCTGCGCGATTTGTCGCGGATCTACAGCGGGCTGCTGCTCTCCACCCCCGACCGTTTCTCCAAAGTGGAGCAGTTCCTCCGCCTGTGGCGTAACGAGTGTCTGCGGGTCTTCAGCGATCGTCTGATCAATACCACGGATAAAGACTACATCGCTGTGAGTTGTTGGGCATCCGTCCGAGTGGAATGGTTGGTGGGAGGGGGGGGGTAGAGGGGGTGGGTGGGAAGCTGGCGGTGTAGAAGGGGGTGGGGGGAGGGGAAGAGGAGAGGACAGGTTGGGTGATATAAGTGGTGGATGGGTTTGGGGAGTAGTGGTGGTGGGGGGGGGGTAGGCATGTGTGTGGGGGAGGGTGAGAGAAATGTGTAGGTTAGGAGAGAGAGAGAGAGAGAGAGAGAGAGAGAGAGAGAGAGAGAGATTGTATGTGTGTGCATGCGCGCACGTGTGTTGTGTGTGTATGCGTGTGCGCGCGCGCGCGATCATGCGAGCGTGTGTGGGTGTGCGATCATGCGAGTGTGTGTTGTGTGTGCGCGTGCGTGCGTGCGTGTGACCCAAGTGAACGAGCGAATGAGAGAGAGAGAGGTGAATGACAATAATAATTATAATACTTACATTTCAAATGTAGAAGACGAAGCATGTTTTACATCCAGTCTGTAAAAAATTATAGAAACACACAAGCGCACAGACAGACAAACAAAGACAGTCAAAAGCATTTTGTCCAAGAAACAGATAGACAAACAGACAGAAAACAGAAACAGAAAACAAAGACAGTCAAAGCGTTTTGTCCAAGAAACAGATAGAAAAAAAAACCAGAAAACAAAGACAGTCAAAGCGTTTTGTCCAAGAAACAGATAGAAAACAAAAACAGAAAACAAAGACAGTCAAAGCGTTTTGTCCAAGAAACAGACAGAAAACAAAAACAGAAAACAAAGACAGTCAAAGCGTTTTGTCCAAGAAACAGACAGAAAACAAAAACAGAAAACAAAGACAGTCAAAGCGTTTTGTCCAAGAAACAGACAGAAAACAAAAACAGAAAACAAAGACAGTCAAAGCGTTTTGTCCAAGAAACAAACAGACAGAAAACAAAAACAGAAAACAAAGACAGTCAAAAGCGTTTGATCCAAGAAACAGATAAACAGACAGAAAACAGAAACAGAAAACAAAGACAGTCAAAAGCGTTTGGTCCAAGAAACAGATAAACAGACAGAAAACAGAAACAGAAAACAAAGACAGTCAAAAGCGTTTGGTCCAAGAAACAGACAGGCGAACAGACAGAAAAACTCAAGACAGACAAGCGGTGGTTCGGCACGGCCCCGAGAGAGGTGAGAAAGCCTTACTACTATACTGTGCCAGGGGAAGATCAATGACCTGGTAGAGGCCAACTACAAGGACGACATGGAGACCGTCATGAGGGACCCCATCATGTTCGGGGACTTCCGCACCTTCCTGGATGAGGCCGAGCCCAGGCTGTACGAGGACGTGCAGGATTACGAGGCCACCAAAGCTCTCTTTGAGGAGGTCTGGATGTTATACTGTCTGTTTGTGTGTGTGTGTGTGTGTGTCTGTCTGTCTGTCTGTCTGTCTGTCTGTCTGTCTGTGTGTGTGATTCTGGATGAGGCCGAGCCCAGGCTGTACGAGGACGTGCAGGATTACGAGGCCACCAAAGCTCTCTTTGAGGAGGTCTGTTTGTCTGTGTGTCTGTCTGTCTGTCTGTCTGTCTGTGTGATTCTGGATGAGGACGAGCCCAGGCTGTACGAGGACGTGCAGGATTACGAGGCCACCAAAACTCTCTTTGAGGAGGTCTGTTTGTCTGTGTGTCTGTCTGTGTGTCTGTCTGTCTGTGTGATTCTGGATGAGGACGGGCTCAGGCTGTACGAGGACGTGCAGAATTACGAGGCCACCAAAGCTCTCTTTGAGAAGGTCTGTCTAGCTGTTATACAGTCTGTTTTTCTATGTGTCTGTCTGTCTGTTTGTCTGTCTGTCTGTTTGTCTGTCTGTCTGTCTGTCTGTGTGATTCTGGGTGAGGCCGAGCCCAGGCTGTACGAGGACGTGCAGGATTACGAGGCCACCAAAGCTCTCTTTGAGGAAGTCTGTCTAGCTGTTAAAATGTCTGTTTGTCTGTGTGTTTGTCTGTCTGTCTGTGTGATTCTGGACGAGGACGAGCCCAGGCTGTATAAAGGATGTCCAGGATTTTGAGGCCACCAAAAATATCTCAAGGCAGTCTGTCTGCTTGTCTGTCGGACTGTCCATGTTGTCCAAGACCTCTATGCATGGAGAGATCATTGATAACTACAGGGAGCATTTAGTCGTGATCTCTATGTGTGGACAGATCGTTGATAACTACAGCGGGCGTTTAGTCATGATCCTATAATGTGGACGGATCATTGATAACCACTGCAAGAATGTGAACAAAACGAGCTGGGTTCTCTTAATAGTCACCATCATAATCATCATCATCACTGGCAGCAATAACGTGAGCAAAATGAGCTGGGTTCTCTTAATAGTCACCATCATAATCATCATCATCATCATCACTGGCAGCAAGAACGTGAGCAAAATGAGCTGGGTTCTCTTAATAGTCACCATCATAATCATCACCATCACTGGCAGCAATAACGTGAGCAAAATGAGCTGGGTTCTCTTAATAGTCACCATCATAATCATCATCATCATCATCACTGGCAGCAAGAACGTGAGCAAAATGAGCTGGGTTCTCTTAATAGTCACCATCATAATCATCATCATCATCATCACTGGCAGCAAGAACGTGAGCAAAATGAGCTTGGTTCTCTTAATAGTCATCATCATAATCATCATCATCACTGGCAGCAAGAACGTGAGCAAAATGAGCTTGGTTCTCTTAATGATGATGACGATCATCATCATCATCATTATCATCATCATCATCATCATCATCATCAAAGGCATCAGGGTCGTGCATGACCTCTCTCTCTCTCTCTCTGTCTCTGTGGACAGATCATGGACGACTACAGTGAAAACGTGGGCACCATGACTCTGGTACTCTTCGACGACGCTCTGGAGCATCTGACCCGGATCCACAGAGTGTTGCGGATGGATCGGGGACACGCCCTCCTGGTCGGTGTGGGCGGGTAAGAGGTCTTTGCTTTTTTTTGTCTTCTCCAAATTCTTTTCTATTTTTTAGAGATAGTCTTTGGGTTTTGTCTTTTTTTTCGTTGTTTATTTTGTTTTCTTTTTCTCATCCCTCGGCTAGAGATCCGAGGTAAACAACAATGGTGAGATTTTGGGTATGCCACTGCTTTTGCCCACCATGAAGGTAGCCACATTCCGACTTAGGGGATGTACGCTGGGTATGATCGTGTTTCCGTAACCTACCGAATGCTGACATGAATGGAGGGATGTTTAACGTGTATATATGATCTTCTGCATATGTATATATATACACGAAGGGAATTAAGGCACTGGCAGGTCTGCACTTGAAGTTGACATGGGTGATCGTAAAAATCCCCAACCTCAATTCACCAGACGCCGCCGAGATTTAAACCCACGACGTCATGGACCCATGGGGTTGAAGTCGAAAGGTCTTAACCACTCGGCTATAGTATCCGTCGATTCTACTGTTTAATTGTAGTCCTACCTCATAAATTACATCTGTACATGGAGAGAGAGATACGGGCCCCGATGCGCCATGTACATCTTGCCCCAAAAGACACAGCTTGTAAACTTCAGTGCAGTGATCCAGCGACTTCCCAGGAAGTTAAGGGAGAAGAGATGCTTCATCTGGTGGAATGGTAGTCAAGAGGTTAGGAAGTTGTCTAGAAAGCGAACATTAAGAAGTTCGATCCCCGTTTGTATTCAAACCTTTCCGCAGGCCCCATCCTAAGGATGAGACGATAAACCGAGTATCTGAGTGCAACTCACATTTCAAGCAACAATCAATTAATCAGTCAATCAATCAATCAATCAATCAATCAATCAATCAATCAATCAATCAATCAGTCAGTCAGTCAGTCAGTCAGTCAGTCAGTCAGTCCCTTGATCAAGATGGTCTTCGGGGGCGCTTTGGTTGACAGTTTTCTCTAGGCTGGTGGTCTGTCTTCAGCCTTTCGCTGTGACACAGCCATGTCAAGACTAGACCGGTCCAACTCTTTGGTGTTCTGCTTCCAGTTCTTCGTCTTGTCTGCGTGCTCGTGTGTCTTTTTCCCCAACAAATGTCCCTTGTAGGATAGTTCTGGTCAGAGAGCTGTAGCTCGTGAAGTGGTCAGACTACGCCAGCTTCCTCCTCTCACAGTCAGGGCATTCAGCTGCGCGAACTCGGTCCTAACGTAACTGAAAAATATTTACAACTGCTTAGCACCTCGTTTTATATATAGCGACACACACGAAAAAAACCACGACCCAAAATAATGCCAGTAAAGAAATAGCAAATAAAAAGCTAGTCAAGACTGCGAACCTGGAGCGAGTATGCATTATTAACTTTCCCTGAAAAATCTGTTAACTGGCCGGTTTGCACGCTCACAGAGACAGTAGGAATTGTCACATTTTTGGCATCATTTGTCTTGCAATTTGCAATCTGTGCATTTGGTTTCCCACCAGGTGAAGGAAAGTTTCCACAGGATGTTTCCAGACAAAGGTGGCAGGGGGGGGGGGAGTTTTTGTCTCCGTTAAGCCTGTCCCCTTTACAACACCAACCACATAACGACACACAACACACAACACGGGACTATAAACAACAACATTGGATTGGATTGGATTGGACACAAAACACTCGCTCGTCCTCCCCAGCGACCATAACTATTAGGTTTATGGGAACACTTTTTTGTCAAGTTTCTAACACACCTCTGCAGCTCGGGGAAGCAGTCGCTGTGTAAGCTGGCGGCCTACACAGCAGGGTGCGAGGTGTTCACCATCTCCCTCAGCCGGGGCTACAACGAGCAGTCGTTCCGCGACGACCTCAAGGTCCTGTACACCAAACTGGGCATGGAAAACAAGAAGATGGTCTTCCTCTTCACCGACCAGCATGTGGCCGAAGAAGGTAGGTGGGTGGGTGGGTCACTGTTTTGTTTGGTTTTACTTCTGCGTAGACCAGCATTGATTGTAGCTGAGTGGATAAGAACGTCAGATTCCTCCCCCGTGGGTCCATAAAGTCGTGGGTTCGAATCGACGGTGTCTGGTGAATTAAGGATGGTGGTGATTTTTTTACGATCCCTCCGATCAGCTTAAAAGTGCAGACCTGCCCAGCACTTTAATTAACTTCTTCTATGTACGCACGCAGAAGATGAAATGTGTGGTGGTTAGGATACCGTAATTCATGCTAGGGTTCTGTGGGTTAAGGCAAAACACAAACACATCCAGCATGCACCCTGTACCTGGAATTGGATGGGCTCCGCCAAGTTCTACATGATTAAGAAACACAGTCTGAAAATAAATCAGTGCGATGCCCTTACGATTTCTCAAAGTATTAAGGAGAGATTTATTATTTTATCGTTTTATTTCGAGGATAGCGGAATAAGCTCTCATGTGCATTTTTACGTCCAGTCCACGAGAGAGAGAGGGTGGGGGGAGAGAGAGAGAGAGAGAGAGAGAGAGAGAGAGAGAGAGAGAGAGAGAGAGAGGGATAGCGAAGAGAGGAGAAGAGAGAGAGGAGAGAGAGGAGGAGAGAGAGGAGAGAGAGAGAAGAGAGAGAGAGAGAGGAGAGAGAAGAGCGAGCGTGTGTACCTGCTGTACTTTGTAATGTCAAGACGTAGCACTATGTAATGTTGGTAGATGATGATGATAATACTATTGATAATGTTGATGATGATGGTAATGATATTGCTGCTGATAATGAGGGTGATGATAATGATGATGATGATACTGGTGTTTATGATGATACGGATGGTGATGATGATAATGATGTCAGGATTCCTGGAGTTGATCAACAACATGCTGACGTCAGGCATGGTTCCGGCTCTGTATCCTGATGATGAAAAAGATGCCATTGTTGGACAGGTACCCGCTTAACTTTTGTTTGGGGTGGGCTGTTTCTTCTCTAAAGATACGTGCAATGACAGCTGTAATGCATGGACACTCACTCACACACACACACACACTCACACACACACACACACACACACACACACACACACACACACACACACACACACACACACACACACACAGAGTTATATTGAGTTATGGGTGTCTGTGCGCGTGCGTGCGTGCGTGCGTGCGTGCGTGCGTGCGTGTCTGGTGAGTGCGTGGCGTGCGTGCTGTGCGTGCGTGCGTGCGTGCGTGCGTGCGTGCTGCGTGCTGCGTGCGTGCTGCGTGCGTGCGTGCGTGCGTGCTCTGCGTCGTCAGCGTAGCGTGCGTGCGTGCGCGTGCGTGCGTGCGTGCGTGCCGTGCGTGCGTGGTCTTGCGTGCGTACTGTGCGTCGTGCTGCGTGCGTGCGTGCGTGCGTGCGTGCGTGCGTGCGTGCGTGCGTGGTCGTGCGTGCGTGCGTGCGTGCGTTATGCAGTGTATTTTTCTTGTTTTGGGGGGTGGGGTGGGGGGAAGGGTCCATTTTCGTTATTGTGAGTTGGGTTTCTTTTGTCTTTGGTCGCGTGTGAGTGTGTGTGTGTGTGCGCGCGCGCGGTGTGTGTGTGTGTGTGTGGTGCGCGCGGTGTGTGTGCGTGTGTGTTTGTGTTCTTTCTTTTTTTCTCTGTTTCTATTTTTTTCTTCTGGAGGTAGTCTTAATATTATTGGTTATGGTAATGATGTAGTTAGATAATATTGATCTAGTTTTTTGTTGATGATAAAAAGCAAATGTATTGCTTATTCAATGTACCATCTGGAAATAAAAATTTGACTTGACTTGACTTGACTTGACCACACACACACCACACACACACACACACACACACACACACACACCTCTCTCTCCCCCCTCTCATCTCTCTCTCCTCTCTCACACACACACACACACACACACACCACACACACACACACACACACACACACACACACTCACAACACACACACACTCACACCCCACATCTCTCTCTCTCACACACACACACACACACTCTCCTCTCTCTCTCTCCTCTCTCTCTCACACACACACACACACACACACACACACACACACACACACACACACACAGTAGCTTTTTATGACATAAGTTTATAGCAATATCAGTTTTAAAAATGTGTGAATGTTGTCCATCAACTTTGTTCGCTGATTTCTCAAAACGCATTGAACATTGGGTACTTGAATTTTTGTTTTTTTACTTTAGTTCACAAGGTAGATTAATATTGAAGCATTTTAGTAACTTACAGGTGCTATGAACCCACTTAGTATAAAAAATGTAATACACAAGCCAGTGCTACCACACTATTATGATATATGATTCAGTATGACAATAATAACAAACCATTTTACCATGTTTAATCACAATATAATCCAAGCCAGAATTTTTTTCTAAAAAACAATAATTTGTGTTAATTCTGGAGAAATCTGATTAAATTCTATTGCTAAATGACTGCGTCATTTTTTGGGGCATTTCTATGCTAGAGCTCCGAGGGTTACTGATGGTAAAAGTTTTCGTATGCGACCGTTTACCCACCTTTAAGGCTTCCGCATTCTGACTTCGGGGATGATGTTTAAACAGAAGTGTGGATGTAGTTTTGTAAAGTTGGTCATCCGTTACCATCAGCACACAAATGCCTACACATCCAAAAGGCGGAATAGGTCTTTATGTGCGCGCAAGATCTTCTGTGTGTGCATCGCGCACGGGACCTCGGCTTACAATCTACATCCGAAGGACTTTCAGGGAGTGGAGTCGGCACTGATGTTAACTCCAGGGGAAAAAAATCTCGGAAGAACGTCTCGGTGGTATCTCGACCCTGGGCCAGGCAGTTCACGGGAGCGCAACGCTCTAACCACTAGGCTATCCCACCCTGTGACTGCATAATAAACAAAAATTCACCTCGCACTGTGCTGGGTAGTACCAGCCCACGAAAGCAACTGTGCAGACTATGCAGCCAGTCACCACGCTTTGAGAAGGGCTATGGTTCTATGCAGAGCCGAGGACCGAGATGGATGGAGGAGGGTTACCACGGCATCGTCTTTCGTGTCTCCTCCACGACCGCCAAGGTCACGGGACTGATGATGATGATGATGATGATGACGGTTCTTTTGGCGCAGGTTCGCAGCGACGCCATGAAGGCGGGATCGTCGCACTCCAAGGAGAGCATCTGGCAGTTCTTCATCAACAAGTGCGCCAACAACCTGCACATCGTCCTGGCCATGTCGCCTGTGGGCGACCTCCTCAGGACCCGCTGCAGGAACTTCCCAGGTCCCTCTGTCGCTCTGTATCGCATCGAATCGTGTCGTGTTGTGGCGAATCGTATCGTACTGTGTTGTAGCGAATCGTGTCGTATCGTACTGTATTGTGTACCACTCACTGTCACAGAATATTTCTATGTTGTGGTGTGAAATGTGGACTGTTCTCTCTCTCTCTCTCTCTCTCTCTCTCTCTCTCTCTCTCCTCTCTCTCTCTCTCTCTCTCTCTCTCTCTCTCACACACACACACAGCAGACGAGTGGGTTTCCGCTTTGTGCAGTGTCACACATGATTGTTCTTTTCTCCTGTTTTTGGGCCAGGCCAAAAGCTTTGTCATTTTATTGGTGTAAGCTAAGTGCCAAAGCCTTCATTACGATGTTTTGAATATTGAGACTCTTCATCCATGGCAAGTTCCTAGTGTAACAGCCTGCTGGATCCATTGAAAGAGAAGAAAGATCTCTGACGTCTATGTGGTGAGGTACTTGAAAACAAGCATACATGAAAAAAAATGTTATCTAGGGTATGTTTAACTTTTTTGTTTTTGTTTTTTTACTGAGGACCGGATAGCTCAAGGTCAGAGCACTCGCTTTCCCCCAGCTAAGGTTAAGCAGCATCGAGCGTGGTTACCAGTTGAATAGGTGACCGTTTGTGCTCCTTGGCTTCAATACAGTCCCCCAGTTCCCCCATCAGTAAAAAATTAATGGGTACCTGCCTCTTTAGGGTCAGGGAAGGTAAAGCAGCGAGGAAGAGGAGATGGGCGCCGCTCTCAATATGCTGGCCCCTAGAAAAGCTGAGGTCTCTGACGCTTCGCTCCCCAACGACCACATAGGTTATGGGACACCTTTACCTTTAGTTTCACAGTGACTCTTGGATGTGATGAGTGAGACAGAGTGCACATTCTGGGTGGCTCTCAGGGTGTTAAGCTGGGGAACACCCAACAACAGTACGTTGGTGTCTGTTCCTTCCTACCTTTTTGTTACCTTCTTTTTTTCTTCCTTTTTTGGGTCATTCCTTCGATTGTTATTTCTTTTGTATGATGTTCGAGCGTTGATTTTTCTGTTGCGTATTCTTTCTTTCTTTTTCTCTTTCTGTCTTTACTTCTCTCTTTCTTTCTTTTTTCCTCTCTTTCTTTTTTCTTTCTTTTTCTTCTGTATTTCATTACGTCAATTTTATTTTCTCTTGTAATAAGTTGTAGCGTTAAAGCGTTCTTTCTATCTTAATTTTTTGAATTCATTTCTACATGTTCCATTGACACACGTATGCTATACGGTAAAGTGATTATCCAAATATCAAGCTAAAAAGAAATCAAGGAAATAACAGACATATTATAACACTAAACACATGTCTTATAGGCAATGGATTAATCAGTAAAAAAACCAACACGTTCATATATATAGGTCATGCAATAGTTTAAGTCAGTCAACGGAAAGTTAAAGAAATCAACGGAATAAACAAAACTGGGAATGAGTCGTTCGATGTTGTGTAACGCTGTGAACCATCGTGATGATCCATGACATGGTCTGGTACCTGGATAATTATAATAATGTCGTTTTTGTGCTAG
>CM054156.1:22155385-22187885 GCA_028751875.1 Rapana venosa | reverse complement strand
CCCCAAGCTAAGGGTAAGCAGCATCGAGCGTGGGTACCAAGTGGATGGGTGACCGTTAGCGCCTTGGCTTTAGTACAGTTCCCCCAGTTCCTCCAGCTGTAAATGGGTACTACCTGCCCTCTTTAGGGTCAGGGAAGGTAAAGCAGCGAGGGAGAGGAGATGGGCGCCGCCCTCAATATTACTGGCCCCTAGAGTAGGTGAGGTCTCTGACGCCTCGCTCCCCTTTGTTATGGGACACCAATACCTTACTTAGTTTTCCTCTTTTTACTGGTACAATTTATTGGTAAAGGTTGCAATAATGATGTATTTCAGTATTATCATTAAGAAATTTGTTCTTAGATAGCTTTATAAAAAAAAAGCAAATGCATTGCTTATTCAATGTACGGGACGGGATAGCCTAGTAGTTAGAATATTGCGCTCGCAATCTGACGACTCGGGTTCGATTCCCGTTCAAGGGGATATTTTCCCCCTGGAGTTAACATTAGTGAAGACTCCACTCTCCCCAAAAGTCCTTCGGATGAGACTATATAAACCGAGGCCCCTTGTGCGAACGCACGCAGAACATCTTGCGCACACGTTAAAATCCTGTTCCGCTTTTCGTAAGAGTAGGCCATTGTGTGCCGGTGGCAACAGATGACAGAATTGACAAAAACCGCATACACACACACGCGGGGACTGGATGTAAAAAAAAAGCACATGAGTGCTGATTCCATTATCCTCGATATAAAAGAATAAGATAAGATAAAGGTTATGGGGACGGGATAACTCAGTGGTTGGAGCACTCGTTTTCCCCCAGCCAAGTTAAGCAGCGTCGAGCGTGGTTACCAGTTGGATGGGTGACCGTTTGCGCACCTTGGCTTCAGTACAGTTCCTCCAGTTCCCCCAGCTGTAAATGGGTACTACCTGCCCTCTTTAGGGTCAGGGAAGGTAAAGCAGCGAGGGAGAGGAGATGGGCGCCGACCTCAATATGCTGGCCCTAGAGAAGTGAGGTCTCTGACGCCTCGCTCCCCTACGACCTTATAGGTTATGGGACTCCTTTACTTTTACCTTTTTATGGGGCACCTTCACCTTCTTTTAAAGCTCAACGAGGACGATGAGCGCCACCTAATATCTGGCCCTAGAAACGGCGGTCTCTGGCGCACGCACCCCTACACCAAGGTATGGGACCCTTCATTTACCATTATGGGGCACCTTACCTTTACGCTCAGCATACCCATCCACACATCTGTCTGCGCAACGACTATCTGGCTGCAGCACCCCTGATTCCCAGATAAGCGGGAGGACTCATCCAGCCCACATCGTCTGGTGCCCAACGTGGGGGCCTACAGCAAGCGCATTCAGCAGCACTGCGCCGCAACAAGTCTCGACCCACCAACTACCTGGATTCATCCGCACTACCTCGCCTCCTGGAGGAGAAGGAAAGTACATTCAGGTCGTGTTTTGTGTGTGTGTGTGTGTTGTGTGAGTGTGGTGTGTAGTGGGTGGTGTGGAGTGTGTGTGAGTGTGTAGGTGGGTGAAGGTGGGGGTAGGGGTGGTGGTGGTAGAGGTGGGGGGTGGTTTGGGGTGAGGATGGGGAAAGTGGGAGGGGTGGTTGGTGGGGGTTTAGTGGGAATGCGTGTGTGTATGGAGGGAGGATTGGGAGGGTGATGTGTGTGTGGGGGGGGGGGGGGGGGTTGGGTGTTTCTCTGTTTATATAAAAATTTCTTAAAAATTGTTTTACTTCGAGGATAATCTAATAATCACTCATGCAGCTCACTTTCACCTCCTACCTACACAGACCACTCAACTTTTAACTTTCTCTGTCTGTGTGTCTGCCTGCCTGCCTGTCTGCCTGTCTCTGTCTGTCTGTCTGCCTGTCTGTCTGTCTGTCTGTCGCTCTCTCTCTCTCTCTCTCTCCTCTCTCTCTCTCCTCTCTCTCTCTCTCTCTCTCTCTCCTCTCTCCTCTCTCTCTCCTCTCTCTCTCTCTCTCTCTTTGCCTCCTTCCCTGTGAAGAGTAAACCACTTGTGCCGGTAGAAAACGGATGACAATATTGATAAAACCGTTTGCACACAGGGGAACTGGAAGCTTTTTTGGTTTAAAAAAACCCACCCACCTCACATAAGTGCTTATTCCATCATCCTCGACATAAAAATGAATGAACATAAGTACAAGAATAAAACAGATTCATTCATTCACTCATTCGTCCATCCTATCTCTGTCTCTCTCCCACCTTGTTTTTAAAAACCATTCCATCATCCTCGACATAAAAAAGAATGAACATAAGTACAAGAATAAAACAGATTCATTCATTCATTCATTCATGCATCCTATCTCTGTCTCTCTCCCACCTTGTTTTTAAAAACCTTACATAAGTGCTTATTCCATCATCCTCGACATAAAAAAGAATGAACATAAGTACAAGAATAAAACAGATTCATTCACTCATTCATTCATCCTATCTCTGTCTCTCTCCCACCTTGTTTTTAAAAACCTTACATAAGTGCTTATTCCATCATCCTCGACATAAAAAGAATGAACATAAGTACAAGAATAAAACAGATTCATTCACTCACTCATTCATTCACCATCCTATCTCTGTCTCTCTCCCACCTTGTTTTTAAAAACCTTACATAAATGCTTATTCCATCATCCTCGACATAAAAAGAATGAAAAATAAGTACAAGAATAAAACAGATTCATTCACTCATTCATTCATCCTATCTCTGTCTCTCTCCCACCTTGTTTTTAAAAAACCTTACATAAGTGCTTATTCCATCATCCTCGACATAAAAAGAATTAAAATAATTACAAGAATAAAACAGATTCATTCATTCATCCTATCTCTGTCTCTCTCCCACCTTGTTTAAAAAAAAACTTACATAGGTGCTTATTTCATCATCCTCGACATAAAAAAAAGAACATAAGTACAAGTATAAAACAGATTCATTCACTCATTCATTCATCCATCCTATCTCTGTCCTCTCTCCCACCTTGTTTTTAAAAACCTGACATAAGTGCTTATTCCATCATCCTCGACATAAAAAAAGAATGAACATAAGTACAAGAATAAAACAGATTCACTCATTCATTCATCCTATCTCTCTGTCTCTCTCCCACCGTGTTTTTTAAAAACCTTACATAAGTGCTTATTCCATCATCCTCGACATAAAAGTAGAATGAACATAAGTCCAAGACTAAAATAGATTCATTCACTCCTTCATCCATCCTATCCCTGTCTCCCCCTTCCCCACCTTGTTTTTAAAAAAACCTGACATAAGTGCCTATTCCATCATCCTCGACATAAAAAGAATGAACATAAGTACAAGACTAAAACAGATTCATTCACTCATTTATCCATTCTATCTCTGTCTCTCTCCCATCTTGTTTTTTAAAACCTTACATAAAGAATGAACATAAGTACAAGAATAAAAACTATTTCATTCACTCCTTCATCCATCCAATCTCTGTCTCTCTCCCACCTTGTCTTTAAAAAGCTTACACAAGTGCTTATTCCATCATCCTCGACATAATAATAATAATAATAATAATGTATGGAATTTATATAGCGCTGAATCTTGTAAAGCAACAAATCAAAGCGCTCAGATGACTTTTTAAAAATTTTTAAATTTTTTTTAATTTGTGCATGTGTATGCGGGTTTTAAAATTTTGTCATCTGAGAATGAACATAAGTACAAGACTAAAACAGATTCATTCACTCATTCACTCCTTCATCCATCCTATCCTCCCTGTCTCTCTCGCCCACCTCCGTCCCTCGACGCCGCCAGTGTGACAGGCTGACTGGGGGTCTGGAGAAGATCGAGGAGGCCAGCGAGATGCTGGCGGTGCTGAACGAGAAGCTGGCGGTGCAGAAGGTGGCGGTGAAGGAGAAGTCGGCAGCCTGCGAGACCCTGCTGTCCGGCATCTCCGTGGCCTCCTCCGAGGCCGCCTCCAAGAAGGCCATCGCCGAGTCCAAGGGCAAGGAGATCGCCGAGCAGAGCGAGATCATCATGCACGAGAAGGTGAGGCGTGGAATTGAGGTCCGTTAACAACAACAATGGGGTGGGTGGGTGGTGGGGTTGTGGGGGGGGGGGGGGGGGTTGTGTGGAGTTTTGTGGGAGTTGGGGTGTGTGGAGGTGTGGGAGGGGGTGGGTGGGGGGATGAGTGTGGGGAGGGTTTGTGTGGGGGGGGGGGGGGGGGAGTGGGGGGGGTAGATGAGGTGTAAGGGCGAATGGTGTGGTGGTGGGGGGGTTGGGGTGGGGGGGGGGGGGTTGTGTGAGTGTTGGTGGTGTGTTGGTGTGTGTAGTGGGGGTGTGGTGGGTGGTGGAGGTTAGGTGTCTGTGTGTGCTGGGGGTTGGGGAGTCGCACGTGTGTGTGTTGGTGGGGCGTTCGTACGTGGTGTGTGTCAAGTCAAGTCAAAATTTTATTTCCAGTGTGTACATTGATAAGCAATGCATTGCTTTTTTCATCAGCCATCAATCTAAAAACAATTTCTTAATGATTATACTAAGATACTACATTATTGCTGATTTACCATAAAATAAACCAGTAAGAAAAGGAAAATCGATAATGGTAATACATTGAAAATACAAATTACCACATATACATATACACGCACACACATACTCATACACACCTGCGCGCGTGCGCGCTCACGTCCACACACATTGTGTGTTGTGTGTGTGTGTAGTGTGTGTGTGTGTGTGAGAGAGAGAGAGAGAGAGAGAGAGAGAGAGAGAGAGAGAAGAGAGAGAGAGAGAGAGAGAGGAGGAGTGTGTGTGTGTAGTGTAGAGTAGTGTAGTGTAGTGTGTGTGTGTGTGTGTGTGTGTGTGTGGTGTTTAGTTTGTGTATCGTGTGTGTGTGTGATGTGTGAGTGTGTAGTTTGTGTAACGTGTGTGTAGTATGTGTATGTATAAGGGAGGAGGTAGTGGTACACGCTAACGATGCTGGCGGTTTGACAGGGGGAGGCAGAGGAGGCTCTGCAGGAAGCTCTGCCAGCCCTGGAAGCTGCCAGACTGGCACTGGACGACCTGGACAAGTCTGATGTCACCGAGATCAGGTACGGTATGCTGCACCACACTACGGCATCAGAGAACTACCAGTCTTGGTATTTGTACTTTTGGTTAGCCTGTGTGTACGCTTGTTCCTTTCCTTTTGGTTTGGTTTGAGGTTTTTTTCCTCCATGAAAAACAACAATGCTAACTGTTCGAGGTCGTTTTGGTTTGGTGTGTTTGTTTGCTTGGTTTTTTTGTTATTATTAGTGATAGGAATGTTCACATTGTTCAGCTACGGTAATGTTGGCGGTAATCATGATGATTATCATTATTATGACCATAATCACCATCATCGTCGTCGTCGTCGTCATCATCATCATCACCATCATATTATTATTATTTTATAAATATTTTTTTATTACTGCTATCATCATTATAAAATATTACCATCAGTGTTAGTATTACTGTTACTGCTTTTTTTTATTATCTGTCTGACATTACTCAACTACAATGCAACTTGATGTGGAGATCCATCGCTGTTTTATGGGCGGGAGGGAGGGAAGGAGAGAGAGAGAGAGAGAGAGAGAGAGAAGAGAGAGAGAGAGAGAGAGAGGAAGAGAGAGAGAGACAGACAGACAGACAGACAGACAGACAGACAGACAGACAGACAGACAGACAGACAGACAGAGAACAGACAGACAGACAGACATACTTCAAAACCACTCATTTCCACAAAAATCCTGTATCACCCAACCAACAGGTCGTTCGCCAAGCCTCCTAAGGCAGTGCAGACGGTGTGTGAGTGTATCGCCATCGTGCGTGGCCTGAAGGAGATCTCCTGGAAGTCAGCCAAGGGCATGATGTCTGACCCCAACTTCCTCAAGCAGCTGAAAGAGATGGACGTGGACAACATCACCAGCAAGCAGACCAGCGCCGTCAAAGGTTTGTTCTCTGAAGGCCCCGCCTGACAGACGAGCCTCCCCAATCGTACGGCTGGGATGGTCAGGGCGAAACAGATCCTGAACAGTTTGAAACAGCTGTTTGGGTGGGGTAGGGGTGTTGGCATAAGCTAAGAAAACAAAAACTAAACGTGAGCGTGTGTGTGTTTGTGTGTGTGTGTGTGTAAATATGTGCAATTTTGGTTGCCTACATAAATAACAAGCTTTCAGGTAAAGATTGTGTGTGTGTGTGCGCGT
Source organism: Rapana venosa (assembly GCA_028751875.1). Lineage (NCBI taxonomy): Eukaryota > Metazoa > Mollusca > Gastropoda > Neogastropoda > Muricidae > Rapana > Rapana venosa. The sequence goes on along the minus strand of CM054156.1, from coordinate 22,181,718 downwards.
GTGTGTGTGTGGCGCGTGTGTGTGTGTAAATATGTGCGATTTTGGTTGCGTACATAAATAACAAGCTTTCAGGTAAAGATTGTGTGTGTGTGTGTGTGTGTGTGTGTGTGTGTGTGTGTGTGTAAATATGTGCGATTTTGGTTGCGTACATAAATAAAGCTTTCACGTGAAGATTTTGTGTGTGCGCGTGTATGAGTGTGTGTGTGTGTGTGTGTTAATGCGCGTATGCGCGAGTATGAATGTGTGTGTATGTGCACGCGCTTGTGCTCACACGCACGCTGACACTCCGGCATGACTGTGTGCTGGTGTGTGTGTGTGTGTGTGTTGGTGCAGCTCTGCTGAAGGACATGGACATGACGATAGACGAGATGAAGTCCACCAGCAGAGCTGGAGCCGGACTGCTCAAGTTCGTGGAGGCCGTCATGGGCTACTGTGCCGTCTTCAAGGAGATCAAGCCCAAGAGAGAAAAGGTCTGTCTGACTGGGTGTCTGTCTGTCTGACTGGATGTCTGTCCGAGTCAAACCCAAGAGAGAGGTTTGTCTGTCTCTCTGACTGACTGGGTGTCTGTACTACTGGTTGTCTGCCCGAGTCAAACCCAAGAGAGAGAGAAGGTCTGTCTGTCTGACTAAGTGTCTGGGAACAGAAATGGGTGACGTTGCTCTTGTTGCGGCGCGCTTTCCCCGGGGAGAGCAGCCCAAATTTCACACAGAAATTTGCCGTGACTGAAAGTGGTATTCTATTGAGCTCTTTATTAATTAATTAATAATATAATAAAAGGAATTTATATAGCGCTATATCTTGCAAAGACAGATCAAAGCGCTTAATTATAAAAGCATGGTTGGCTTTATGAAAAAAAAGCAAATGTATTGCTGAATCAATGTAGCATATGAAAATTAAATAAGCGGTTTTGAGTTTTTAAACAACATTAAAAAAAGCTGCCCCGATCTGTAGGTGAAGTATGGTTGCATGCCTCTCGGGATGGTTACCTCTTAGTCCATGCACATTGACTTCAATTCAGTACAACCCCCCCCCCCCCCCCCCCCCCACTTCACCCCGCTGTAAATGGGCAGCCTGCTCTCTGTAAAGACAAGAAAGTTAAAGCAGCGATCGAGAGAAAGAGAGAGAGAGAGAGAGAGAGAGAGAGAGAAGAGAGAGAGAGAGAGAGAGAGAGAGAGAGGAGAGAGAGAATGAATGAGTGAATGAATCTTATTTTTCAAGGGTAACAGAATAAGCATGCGCATACTTTTTTTTTCATCCGGCCCTTGCCCTGATTAGGGACTATCAACAAAACAAAGATAAAAATCGGAGAGAGAGAAGAGAGAGAGAGAGAGAGAGAGAGAGAGAGAGAGAGAGAGAGGAGTGGAGTGGGTGGTGGTGGGTGAGTGAGTGAGTGAGTGAGTGAGTGAGTGAGTGAGTGAGTGAGTGAGTGAGTGAGTGAGTGAGTGAGAGAGAGAGAGAGAGAGAGAGAGAGAGAGAGAGAGAGTGTGAATAAATGAGTGAATGAATTTTATTTTTCAAGGGTAACAGAATAAGCATGCGCATACTTTTTTTTCATCCGGCCCTTGCCCTGATTAGGGACTATCAACAAAACAAAGGTAAAAATCGAGAGCGAGAGAGAGCGAGCTAGAGAGAGAGCGAGCTAGAGAGAGAGCGAGCTAGAGAGAGAGAGAGAGAGAGAGCGAGCTAGAGAGAGAGCGAGCTAGAGAGACAGACAGACAGACAGACAGAGAGAGAGACAGAGAGAGACAGAAAAAGAGAGAGACACAGAGATGGACGTCACCCTCAAGACACCATCCCCTTTTAAAGAAGCATGAGGCCTATTTTTGACGCTTCACTCCCCCCTAAACGGACCACGCAGGTGACACAGCACGCCTGCTGTACCTGCTGTACCTTTACTTTCCTCCCCCCCCCTCCCCTGTGTGTTTGTTAGGTGGCCAACCTGGAGCGCACGTTCAACATGGCCAAGCGGGACCTGGACCGCATCAACAAGGAGATCAACGGCCTGGAGGCCCAGCTGACGGAGCTGAACCGCAAGTACGAGGAGGCCATGGCCGAGAAGCAGGCCCTGGAGGAGGAGGAGCGCATCATGCTCAGGAGGCTGGTGGCCGCCGAAAAGCTCATGAGCGGCCTGGGCTCTGAGAGCATTAGGTAGGTACGGTAGGTAGGTTGGTTGGTTGGTAGGTAGGTAAGTAGGTAGGTAGCTTGGTAGTTGTTGTGGTTGTTGTGGTTGTTGCGCGTTCTCCTGCTTAACACCCTTGAGGTTGTTCAGGACATGCACTATAGTCTTATTCCTTAGTTTTATTTTTATTTATTTTTGTATTTTGTGTATTTTTTTTATACCACTTTAAGTCACGAGATTTCTCTACGTGAAATTCGGGCTGCTCTCCCACCCCCCCCCCCCCGGGGAGAGCGCGTCGCCACAAGAGCAGCGCCACCCTTTTTTTTTGGGGGGGGGGGATGATACTATAACTACCTTACTTGGAGTATTCTTCAGCAACAATTGAAGGTCCGGTTGTCATTGTTTCCATTCTGTGAGATTGCAGCTAGCTATGTTCTCCGCACATCATCAAGCCGCTGTCTATCTCACCTTGAAAACCGAAGCAACTGATGTATGGCACTACAGTTCTCAAAAAGACTTTCTGTCGAAAGTGGATACACTGATCTTGATTACGTCTGGACACACTGATCTTGATTACGTCTGGATACACTGATCGTGATTATCTATGGATACACTGATCTTGATTACGTCTGGATACACTGATCTTGATTACGTCTGGAGATTACGCCTTTATGTCTGGAGATCACTGTGAGACCATAATTTTACGCCTGTGTGAGAAGTTTGCGTTTGTGGCTGTTTAACGGCAGCCCATTTTTGCTCATATGACAGACAACAGCAACTCTAAACGTTCGACGATGAAGAAGAAAATAACTCGCCATGTACTCAACCAATCAGCCATGCTCCGACTTCAGAGGATTTTTTTCTCTCACGTTGATGAATGGAGAGAGTATAGGCTGTTATGCCAGTAGCTTAAAATAATTCTTTCTGTCATCACTCAGCCGTGCTACGACTTCAGAAGGATTTTTTTTCTCACGTTGATGAATGGAGAGAGTGTGGGTTGTTATGCCAGTAGCTTGTCACTGGCGAAGACAAGTTACAACAATTATACCATTTCAAAGAAAAAAATGATAAATATTTGAATGTAGGCCTTGGGACTTAACTGTCACCGCGCAGACATGATTGGCTTGGGCCAGAAAGCTTCTGGGCAATGTTCAGCTATTCATTCTTTTAGGAGTGTAGGAAGAGTCATGCGAAGTCCTTTCTTACCAGAGGAGAGAGACAATGACAAATTATGACAAATTATTTTATTTCGAGGATAATGAATAAGCACTCATGTGCTTTTTTACATCCAGTCCCCGCCCGTAGGGATACATCTTAATAATAACCCAACACTTATACAATCTCACAGTAGAAACATGGGGAAATAACCCTTTTCAAAGCAGCCCCCCCCCCCAACAACTCCCCCCCCCCCCCCCCCGAAAGCAAACTAATAAAAGAAAACCCTAAAAACATTCCCCATCACCCCCCACCCCCACCCCCAAAAAAAAACAACAACCAACCCACAACCAAAACAAACAAATAAAAGAGAAAGAAAACCAAACCAACAAAAGAAGAAAAAAAGAGAAAAGAAACAACAACAACAACAAAACCAAGAAGAATAACAACCAAACTTAATAAGTCACAAAGATAAACATCTACACATTATCAAATGGTACATATACCTGTTACACATAACAATAAGATATTGAAATAGGGCACTCGTTAAGACTTAAGTGCAGAGGACAAGTCCAATAAGTATTGAAAATATAAAATATGAATTCTTCATCAGGATACACCATAACTATAAGCAAAACGATAAAAGGTGAGAGACAGAGACAGAGAGAGCTTGCATATTCAGTCCTACAGTCTCTCTCTCTCTCCTCTCTCTCTCTCTCTCTCTCTCTCTCTCTCTCTCTCTCTCTCTCTCTCTCTTCTCTCTCTCTCTCCTCTCTCTCTGTCTGCACGTGCTACTCAAAGCCACAGTATCTACTGATAGACATAATTTATCTCGATTTATTTTCCCTGCAACCAACAAAAGAAATAAGATAACTTTCTAGAAATTTATCATTGTTATTGATGAATACTACATTTGAAAACATTGCCGATTATGACGCTTGTGAATTATTTTGTGACGAATTTTCAAGATATTGTGGATGAAATTTCCTTGTGTTATTATTGCTGCTGCATTGTTTCATATTTATATACGTTGATAAAGGCAAAGGTAAAGGCAAGGAGTCCCATAACCTATAAGGTCGTAGGGGAGCGAGGCGTCAGAGACCTCACTTCTCTAGGGCCAGCATATTGAGGGCGGCGCCCATCTCCTCTCCCTCGCTGCTTTACCTTCCCTGACCCTAAAGAGGGCAGGTACCCATTTACAGCTGGGTGAACTGGGGGAACTGTACTGAAGCCAAGGCGCGCAAACGGTCACCCATCCAACTGGTAACCACGCTCGACGCTGCTTAACTTGGCTGGGGGAAAGCGAGTGCTCCCAGTAATATGTTTATAACACTTATGTCATATGCCCACTCCATATGCCCATCATTCTTTTGTATTGTGGCCTAAGGCCGATGTACAGTAAAAATCTGAAGTCTGAAGTCTCTCTCTCTCCCTCCCTCTCCCCCCTCCCTCCCCTCCCCTCTCCTCCCCCTCTCCCTCCCTCCCCCTCTCCCTCCCTCCCTTCCCTCTCCCCCTCTCCTCTCCCTCCCCTCCCCCCCCCCTCTCTCCCTCCTCTCCCTCCCTCCTTTCAGATGGGGCGTGGAGCTGAGAGGGCTGAAGAAGTCGCGGGTTCAGCTGCTGGGAGACTGCATGGTGTGTGCGGCCTTCCTCAGCTACGTGGGCGCCTTCAGCTGGGAGTTCCGCGACCAGCTGGTCTACAGGGACTGGGTGGGGGACCTCATGGCCCGGCAGGTGCCCATGTCCGAGCCCTTCCGCCTGGAGAACCTGCTGACCAACGACGTGGAGATGAGCAAGTGAGAGAGAGGGAGAGAGAGATGGAGAGAGAGATGGAGAGGGAGCGAGGGAGGGGGAGGGAGAGAGAGAGAGGGGGGGGGAGGGCAGCCAGTCGTCATGGGGTCGTGAGGCAGAGAGAGGGAGGGAGAGAGAGAGGGAGGGAGAGAGAGAGATGGAGAGGGAGGGAGGGAGAGATGGAGAGAGAGAGGGAGGGGGAGAGAGAGAGAGGGAGGGAGGGGGGAGGGCAGCCAGCCCTCTTGGGGTCGTGAGGCAGAGAGAGGGAGGGAGATGGAGAGAGAGGGGAGGAGAGAGATGGAGAGAGAGAGGGAGGGAGAGAGAGAGAGGGAGAGAGGGCAGCCAGCCCTCTGGGGTCTTGATGGAGAGAGAGCGAGAGGGAGAGAGAGAGAAAAAAGAGAGAGAGAGGGACAGAGAGAAAGAGAGAGAGAGAGATGGAGAGAGATGAGAGAGAGAGAGAGCTTGTTGCTTGTACGCCTAATGGAATGTTGCTGTGCGGTTAAGTTTTCTTGTTGAGTTGGTGCTGTGTTGTAGTTTTTCTTCATCTTGTGTTGATGCTGTGTGTCGTTTTCTTCTTGCGTTTCTGTCTCGTTTTCTTCTTGTATTGCATTGTACTCCATACCACTACTAAGTCAACGCAGATTTCTCTGCAAGAAATTCGGGCTGCTCTTCTCAGGGAGAATGCGTCGCCACAAGAGCAGCGCCACCCATTTATTTCTTTTTTTCCTGTCTGTATGTGTATTTGTTTCCCTATCGGAGTGGCTTTTTTTTCTACAGAATTTTGCCAGGAACAGCTCTCTTCTTACCGTGCGCTAAGTGCGTGTTACACACGGGACCTCGATTTATCGTCTCATTCGAAAGACTAACATCCAGACCATCACTCACGGGTTTGTGGATTGGGGGAAAAGTTTCGGGCTCCTACGAGGATCGAACCACCACCCTTTAAATCCGGACTGTTTGCTTTCTAGGCAGGTATGTGACTTCTGGACCGCTGATCCATTTGATCCGTTATTGTGTTGCTGCTGTGTAGTTTTCCTCTCGTGTTTACACATCATCCCTGAAGTCGAAATACGGCGACCTTTATGTTAGGCAAAAACGATCGCAAAGGCAAACGTCTCGCTTTTGGGGAACCTTAGAGCTTAAGCCGAGGTATGTAAAAGAAAAGAAAAAAAATCGCAATAATAACATAACAACACAAGAAACGCACTTCACAGGTTCAGAAGAAAGAAAAAGAAAGTTGAACCGTGAGAGAGAGAAGGTGTATTTTTTTATTTTTATTTTTATTAATTTTATTCTTGATATCGAGGATAATGGAATAAGCATTTGTGTTATTTTTTACATCTAGTCCCCGTGGGCACGCGGTTTTGTAAACTCTGTCATCTGTTCCCACCGGCACACAATGGCCTACTCTTACGAAAAGCTGAACAGGATTTAACGTGTGCGCTAGATGTTCTGCAAGCGTTTGCACACGGGGCCTCAGTTTATAGTCTCATCCGAAGAGAGAGAGAGAGAGAGAGAGAGAGAGAGGAGAGAGAGAGAGAGAGAGAGAGAGAGAGAGAGAGAGAGAGAGAGACAGACAGACAGACAGACAGACAGACAGACAGACAGACAGACAGACAGACAGAGGCAAGGCAAGGCAAGGCAAAGCAAGGCAAAGCAAGGCAAGGCAAGGGAATACAAGACAAGACGCAGGAAGTATAAACCAACAGTATTTGCTGACCCAACACAACACAAGCCAGCACTGCACTGCACTGCACTGTACTGTACTGTATGCACATGTGCAGGTGGACGTCAGAAGGACTGCCCCCGGACGAGTTGTCCATCCAGAACGGCATCCTGACCACGCAGGCCTCGCGCTTCCCCCTGTGCATCGACCCCCAGCAGCAGGCCCTCAAGTGGATCAAGACCAAGGAGGCCAAGCACAACCTCAAGGTACTGCTGCACGTGTATGACCTACGTGAATGTGTGTGTGTGTGTGTGTGTGTGTGTGTGTGTGTGTGTGTGTTATGTGTGTGTGTATGTGTGTGTGTGTAAGTGTGTGTGTGTGTGTGTGTGTGTGTGTGTGTGTGTGTGTGTGTGTGTGTGTAAAGATGTGTACATATATATGTCGTCAAGCAAAAAGCTTTTTCAGTTATTGATGTAGGCTAAGTGCTGCAGCTTATGTCAAAATGGTGTTAATGCTGTAAACATGTTCCGTTGAGCAAGATTGTCTCCAGATAGTAAAAGCTCAAAGCATAACAACATAATTATTCTCTTCTTTAAAGGAGAGGAAAAAAAATCATCTGAAGTCGTAGTGTGAATGCCTGTGTGTTGAGGTACTTAAAAACAGTCATGCACGGAAACTGCTCATCCAGTGTGTATACTTTCAATCTCACAAGTGTCTCAAGGCGGGGTGAGTGAGTCGGAGGGCATTTTCTAGGTGACCCCTAGTTAAGGTGTTAGGCTAGGGAACGTGTAACAAAAACAACAACGACGACGACAACAACATAGCCTCCACAGAATCTGAATTTGTACACGTATATAAATTGTATTCCTACGGTGATGGAATTACTGGCTGTGCTTAACACCCTGAGGGTCACCCGGAATGTGCACTCTGACTCGCTCACTCCATTGCAAATAACTGTAAAACCGTCAAGTACACACTCGATAAGAGATTTGCATTGTTAAAAGGTAAAGGAGTCCCATAACCTATGTGGTGTAGGTGAACGAGGCATCAGAGACCTCAGCTTCTCTAGGGGCCAGCACATTGAAGGCGGCGCCCATCTCCTCTCCCTCGCTGCTTTACCTTCCCTGACCCTCAAGAGGGCAGGTATCCATTTACAGTTGGGTGAACTTGGGGACTGTACTGAAGCCAAGGCGCGCCAACCGTCACCCATCCAAGTGGTAACCACGCTCAATGCTGCTTAACCTTAGCTGGGAGAAAGCGAGTGCTCCGACCACTGAGCTATCCCGACTCAAAATAGCAGAATATTGTGTTGGTAGATGCAGCGACCAGTGCATTCATATTTTGAACAGACCAGAGAATCAATGAGGAAGGGTAAAGAACATGTTTTGCGCGGGCTGTGTACGGTGCTGACACTATGATCTCTCTCTCGCTCTCTCTCTCTCTCTCTCTCTCTCTCTCTCTCTCTCTCTCTCTCTCTCTCTCTCTCTCTCTCTCTTTCTCTCTCTCTCTCTGTCTCTCTCTCTCTCTCTCTCTCTCTCTCTCTCTCTCTCTCTCTCTCTCTCTCAAAACAGTAGCAAAAATCACTGCCTGTCTAGATATATATTCCATGCCATCAATAAGAGAAAAAGTTTGTTGTATTAAGATATTTACATCACAAACGAAGATACGGTTATCGTTTTGTTATGATGTTGAGAAACTATATGTATATTGATTTTATCCAGACATAAGGAAGGTACACTTAGATCAAAATAGTGAATTGTGTTTGATACACATGTATTTTTATGTATTTGTGCATTGTCTTCATTATTTCTTTCACTGAAAGTGAGCTTGGTGTTGTGTATGGTATCCGGTTTTTGCCCACTCTGTGGCATTGTCAATTTCTTCTACGCCAACCATGTATTATGGCCTAAGGCTGAGATACATTAAATTTCTGAGTTTCTCTCTCTCTCTCTCTCTCTCTCTCTCTCTCTCTCTCTCTCTCTCTCTCTCTCTCTCTCTCTCTCTCTCTCTCTCTGTGTACACGTGCAGGTGTGCACGTTCAACGACAGCGACTTTCTGAAGCAGCTGGAGCTGGCCATCAAGTACGGGTTTCCTTTCCTCTTCCAGGATGTGGACGAGTACATCGACCCCGTCATTGATAACATCCTGGAGAAAAACATCACCGGTAGCGTATTTGGTTATAGTAAAAGGAGGTAAAGGAGTCCCATAACCTATAAGGTCGTAGGGGAGCGAGGCGTCAGAGACCTCACTTCTCTAGGGCCAGCATATTGAGGGCGGCGCCCATCTCCTCTCCCTCGTTGTTTTACCTTCCCTGACCCTAAAGAGGGCAGGTAGTACCCATTTACAGCTGGGTGAACTGGGGGAACTGTACTGAAGCCAAGGCGCGCAAACGGTCACCCATCCAACTGGTAACCACGCTCGACGCTGCTTAACTTGGCTGGGGGAAAGCGAGTGCTCCGACCACTGAGCTATCCCGTCCCCTTGGTTATATAAATTGTTTATATGGAGTACGCTTTCGAGTACACTACGCTTATTCAGTGTTTCGAAACGAAATAACGGCTGAAAGGGAATTCTCAAAAGTATGTACAACGAATCTGTAACATATTCGTGTGAAGAAAGAAACGACTGAAAAAAGGAAGAAAAAGAACGGTTTTGAAAAAAGGACAAAATGAGAAAAAGAAAGTAAGGGGTAAGCTCTGAGGAGGAGAGAGGAGGGAGGAGGAGGAGAGAGAGAGAGAGAGAGAGAGAGAGAGAGGAGAGAGAGAGAGAGAGAGAGAGACACGGGGGAAACAACTGTGACACGATGATCAATAGAAAAAAAGGTAAATTTATGCAGAAGCAAAACCTGTACGGTATTCCAGCTACTGTAAACATCTTTTTGTTTTTCTTCTGGTGGTGTTTTCTTATTCGTGGTAACTACAAACACTACCAGACACAGACTCTCGGCTGCACAAACCTTGTAAGACAAAGCTGATGCTGTTGCTGTTATTGTGAGGGGCTCCCCTGGGATAACCCAGCTTGTTATGCACTGTCTCACTCATCACATCTTTGAATCATTATGAGAGCACACACTGAATCTGGAACTTATTGCGTGTATAGGTTTCTTCTTCTTCTTCTTCTTCTTCTTCTTCTTCTTCTTCTTCTTCTTCATCGAACGCTCAGACAGCGCTCAGACAGCAACTATTGTTGTCTTGTCTAATGAGCGAAAATGCGTCGCGCTGCCGCTAAGTGCCTCACAATCTAGGCCTAGAGCATCTGACTTGGGCGTGGGAGAGAATAATCTTTTAAAAGTTTTTCTTGAAAAAAAGGCAAGAGAATAGACCAATAAGGCAGAAAATAAACAAGAAGGAGGTAACAGAAAGAAAAGGAACAGGGCAGAAGCAAAGAGAGTGATAGAAAAGAGGGAATTCCGATTTTCCAGAAGGTGGGGATGCTATTTACACTGACAGGCTCCCTGGCATCGGGGGGTGGGGGTGGGGAGCTGTTTTCAAATACTGTCCCACAGAGGAAGCCATACTGAGTCTAAAGAGAATGTTTCCTGTAATAGAAGATTCGGGTGGTTGTTGCTTAGAGCTTGTCATGGCTGAAGATCTCTACCCGTTTCAAAGCGGGATAGCCTAGTGGTTAAAACATTGCTCTCGCAATCTGACGACCCGGGTTCGATTCCCGTTCAAGAGGATATTTTTTCCCCTGGAGTTAACATCAGTGCAGACTCCACTCTCCCCAAAAGTCCTTCGGATGAGACTATAAACCGAGACCCTCGTGTGCGAACGCGCGCAGAACATCTTGCGCACACGTTAAATCCTGTTCCGCTTTTCGTCAGAGTAGGCCATTGTGTGCGGGTGTGAACAGATGACAGAGTTTACAAAACCGCATGCACACGGGGACTGGATGTAAAAAAACGCAAATAAGTGCTTATTCCATTATCCTCGATATAAAAGAATAAAATTAAAAAGAAGCGTAACAGCATATTAACGTAGGCCTTGGTACTTTGCCGACTGACATCAGCTACCGACAGAGGTTTTTAGCCTGGGCGAGAGACGAAGCGAATAAAACTGACCATTACGTTTGCTGAAGTTTTCCTTTATAAGAATCTTGTCACGGGGAGGAAGTAGAGAATTACGGTTTTGTTTTTCATCCCATGGAAATTATGTCATCTTCGTTACACATGAGCGACATATGTATGGGTTCCTTTTTCGTAGCAAAGCTGTTTGCTCGCCAGTATAACAGGCAGCCGTACTCCGAATTCAGAGGAGTTTGAGTGTATGAATTTTTAATGACTAAAAGATGTGTGTGTGTGTGTTATTGTCAGGGGAGCAAGGTCGGGAGGTGGTGTTACTGGGAGACAAGGAGGTGGACTATGACCAGAACTTTCGCCTGTACCTCAACACCAAACTGTCCAACCCCAAGTACGGCCCCAACATCTTTGGCAAGGCCATGGTCATCAACTACACCGTCACCCTCAAGGTAAGTGTCTCGTGCTTTCTGTCTGTCTCTCTGTCTCTGTCTCTGTCTGTCTGTCTGTCTGTCTGTCTCTCTCCCCCCCTCTCTCTCCCCCTCTCTCTCTCTCACTCTCTCTCTCTTTTATTGTTCTTCTCTCTCTGCCTGTGTGTGTCTGTGTCTGTGTCTGTGTCTGTGTGTGTCTCTGTGTGTGTGTCTGACTGTCTGTCTCTCTTCCCCTCCCCGATCTCTCTTTTCCCCCCTGTCTCTCATTTCCTGTGTGTGTGTGTGTGTGTGTGTGTGTGTGTGTGTGTGTGTGTGTGTTGTGTGAGTCTCTGCCCCTCTCTGTCTGTCTGTCTGTCTGTCTGTCTGTCTGTCTGTCTGTCTCTCTCTCTCTCTCTCTCTCTCTCTCTCTCTCTCTCTCTCTCTCTCTCTCTCTCTCTCTCTCAACTCCCCTATAAGTCTTGGGGCATTACACGAAATGTTCAAGGCCGACCAGCCATCATATCACAGTGGTTAGCGCGTCTGGCTACTAGCTGGAAGGCCACGGGCTCGAATTCTATAAGTCATAGGGACTTTTTTTTTTAATTTAATTTTGTTTAACTCCGGCCGGATCCTACCCAGAGGGGGTGTGCTGTGGGATTATTGAGAAGACAGCCTTACTAGCTGAAGGTAATTAACCAGTCACCGCTGCCGAGATTCAAATCCAAGACTTAATGGTCCCATGGGATGGAAATCAAACGGCTTTATCCACTCAGCTACAGCGTCTGTCAGATCAAAGCCCGACATTCCAGTTTTTTAGGTAACATGAATACCAAGGCTTACATTAAAATGATGTTACGCTTTAAAATGCTATGCTGAGATTGTACTTCAACCTTGATAAGCTCTCAGCATAACAACCTGTGCTTTCCACTAAAGAAGGAAAAAAAAATTCCTCTGAAGTCGTAGTATGTATACCGCTAGTATGGCAAGGTATTTGAAAATAGTCATTTAAGTAAACTTTTGATTCAGTGTGTACGTATAGCCACACAGTGAATCTGAGGTGAGATGAGTGAGACAGAGTGCATATTCTATGTGACCCCCCGGTGTTAGCCTGGGGAACGCCCAACAGAAAATACAGCAGCAACAACAGCAACGACCGTATACCCTGACTGTGCTGTGTGCAGGGTTTGGAAGATCAGCTGCTCAGTGTCATTGTCAAATACGAGCGGAAAGAACTGGAAGAGCAACGGGAAAACCTTATCTTGGAAACCAGGTACGTGCGTGCGTGCGTGCGTGTTGTTTTATGTAAAGGAAGTGTTTAATGTTGCTCTACATGCCTACTTTTTCCATATTGAAACCTGTAAGCCGAAGTCAAAGAAAAAAACACCAAAAACCCCCCATTTCCATGACACAGGAGAGAAAACTGCGCTCTTGTTTGTCCATCTTTCTGCATGTGTATAAGACATGCACCGTGACAGCAGATCTAAAAACGAGAATGCCAGCACTGGAACTGTTCTTCACAGAACCGAGGTGGAGGAGAGGTGAAGATGCAGTCAAAGATGAAAGAAAAATCCCAAGCAAGCAACCAACTAATCAACCAACGAGCCAAGCAGTCATCAAACCAACCACCCAACTAACCAACCAGCCAGCCAACCATCAAACCAACCAAACAACTAACTATACCGTGGACAGACAGCTTCGTAGAATAGTTTGAGAATTCAGTGCAGATTTTTGCAGAGATAAAGGCGCACAACCAAAAAAAAGATAGAAAATACGATGCCGGCTCTTCAGTGTAGTGGTTTTACCAACTGCAGAGGATGCTAAGGGGACGGAATAGCTCAGTGGTCGGAGCACTCGCTTTCCCCCAGCCAAGTTAAGCAGCGTCGAGCGTGGTTACCAGTTGAATGGGTGACCGTTTGCGCGCCTTGGCTTCAGTACAGTTCCCCCAGTTCACCCAGCTGTAAATGGGTACCTGCCCTCTTTAGGGTCAGGGAAGGTAAAGCAGCGAGGGAGAGGAGATGGGCGCCGCCCTCAATATGCTGGCCCTAGAGAAGTGAGGTCTCTGACGCCTTGCTCCCCTACGACCTTATAGGTTATGGGACTCCTTTACCTTCCTTTTTTTTAGAGGATGCTAAATGAAAGCGAGGTGTATATTCGCTCCTCCTCATTTCGGATAGTCAAAAGAATATTCCGTATGACAATTTCGTATCGGAGAGAGAACGTATACTTTTTTCCCTTAACACGGGGAAAAGCATATACATGGACTCGACATGTCTCATCCAGTGTGTACTTCCAGTCTCACAGTAGTAGCTCCCAGTTAGGGTGCATGCATTTTCCCCCTTGGACGAAAGAAGTGTTTACATGGACTCAACATGTCATCCAGTGTGTAATTTCCAATCTCACAATAGCAGTTCCCAGGTAGCATGAGTAAATCAAGAGAAGTGCATAATCATTGTGGGTGATCCCCCAAGGATGCTAAACTGGGAAACGTGCAACACCTAAAACATATATTTTCTGCATCAGATGATATACTTGAAACTGGGCAACACCTAAATTATGAATTTTCTGCATCAGATAATATACTTGAAACTGGGCAACACGTAAAACATGAATTTTCTGCATCAGATGATATACTTGAAACTGGGCAACACATAAAACATGAATTTTCTGCGTCAGATAATATACTTGAAACTGGGCAACACGTAAAACATGAATTTTCTGCATCAGATGATATACTTGAAACTGGGCAACACATAAAACATGAATTTTCTGCGTCAGATAATATACTTGAAACTGGGCAACACGTAAAACATGAATTTTCTGCGTCAGATAATTTACTTGAAACTGGGCAACACGCAACACCTAAAACATGAATTTTCTGCATCAGATAATTTACTTGAAACTGGGCAACACTTAACACCGAAAACATGAATTTTCTGCATCAGATAACTTACTTGAAACTGGGTAACACGTAACACCGAAAACATGAATTTTCTGCATCAGATAACTTACTTGAAACTGGGTAACACGTAACACCGAAAACTTGAATTTTCTGCATCAGATAATATACTTGAAAGTGGGCAACACGCAACACCTAAAACATGAATTTTCTGCGTCAGATAATTTACTTGAAAGTGGGCAACACGCAACACGTAAAACATAAATGTTCTGCATCAGACATAACTATTATACTTGCAAAGCAGACGCAAGTCTTTGACTGAGGACAGCATTACATTTTCTGTCTGTGTTGTCAGCGAGAACAAGAAGCTGCTGAAGGATCTGGAGGACTCGCTGCTGAGGGAGCTGGCCACCTCCCAGGGCAACATGCTGGACAACGTGGAACTGGTGGAGACTCTGGAGGAGACCAAGACCAAGGCCTCGGAGGTATGATTATGGATACAGCACGGACGGAGGGACTGATGAATGGACGGACAGAGTGTGAGGGTTACAGAAAGGCAGGCAGACAGATTATATAGTTGGCAGACACGTGTACAGACACATGATACACACGCATAGACACGCACGTATGTGTGGGTTTTTTGTTTTTAAACTCACGAGCGCAGGAGAAGACCAGGCACTACGCACTCCACCAGTTAAGAGACCAAGAATAATGATAATAATTTTATATATGGAATTTATACAGCGCTGAATCTTGTAAAACAAACAAATCGAGAGAGAGAGGGAGACAGGAACAGATTGACAGGGAGGGAAGGAGGGACAGACAGACAGGGAGGGAGGGAGCGAGAGACAGACAGACAGATAGATAGACATCGACATAGACATGTATGTTTGTCCGTCGTGTTCGACGATGACCTCCAAAACAGCAGAAGGGGCAGCTGCTGTTTCGGAAATTGGGCAGAAATTTGATTATAGTGGAGATTGCCTTGCCCACAGTACATCCCCACTCACTCTCTCGGCCAAGTGGGCATAAGGACAGTCAGCGTTGGAGATGTTCTCCAAAGGCCAACCAGCCCCCAGGGCTGCAGCAGCACATAAGGACTGTGCGAGTCAAGCCTCCTAGTCAGAGAGTCATAGTCGATCACTAAAAGACTAAAGCTGTAAAGTGGAATTCCATGAGTGTGGGAAAGAAAGCCACTGGTCATACATACAGCCTCTCACTTTGCTGTTGCCCCCAGCATCAATGGCTTAATCAAGAACTGTGTGATAACCCCCCCCAGGCGCTGACGGCAGACAGAACAACTGTTATAACTGCACACCATCCTTCGGATGAGACTATAAACCCGAGGCCCCGTGTGTGCGAACGCATGCAGAACATCTTGCGCACACGTTAAATCCTGTTTTCCGCTTTTCGAAAGAGTAGGCCATTATTGTGTGCCGGTGGGAACAGATGACAACATTGACAAAACCGCATACACACAGGGGACTAGGGGGAAAAAAAAGTCATCTGAGCGCTTTTGATGTGTTGCTTTACAAGATTCAGCGCTATATAAATTCCATACATTATTATTATTATTATTATTATTATCATCATCATCATCATCATCATCATCATTACCACTGGTACCAGGTGTCAAGGGGGACGGGATAGCTCAGTGGTCGGAGCACTCGCTTTCCCCCCAGCCAAGTTAAGCAGCGTCGAGCGTGGTGGTTACCAGTTGGATGGGTGACAACCGTTTGCGCCGCCTTGGCTTCAAGTACAGTTCCACCCCAGTTCACCCAGCTGTAAATGGGTACTACCTTGCCCTCTTTATAGGGTCAGGGAAGGTAAAGCAGCGAGGGACAGAGAGGAGATGGGCGCCGCTGCCCTCAATATGCTGGCCCCCCTAGAGAAGTTGAGGTCTCTGACGCCTCGCTCCCCTACGACCTTAATATAGGTTATGGGACTCCTTTACCTTTTTCCTTACCAGGTGTCGGAGAAGCTACGCCTGGGCGCCAAGACGGCGGTGGACGTGGAGCGGCTGCGGGACCAGTACCGGCCGGCGGCCAAGCGCGGGGCCATCCTGTTCTTCGTGCTGAGCGACCTGTCGTGCGTCAACACCATGTACCAGTACTCGCTGGCCGCCTACCTGGACGTCTTCCAGTACTCGCTGAGGAGGTCCCTGCCCGACTCCATCCTCGCCCAGCGCCTGGCCAACATGATGGACACGCTGACCCACAACGTGTACAACTAGGTGTACAGGTGAAGGGGAGAAGAGAAGGAGGAGTGAGGAGTGATTGGATGGAGAGGTGGGGTGGGGTGGGGGTTGGGTTTTTTGGGGTGGGGGTTGGAGGTGAGTGGGTGGTGAGTTTGTGTGTGGGTGATGTGGTGGGTGGGTGGGTGAGTGGGTAGGAAGGGGGTGGGCTGGGCTGTAACAGTATTACTGGGGTGTTTATTTATTCTTTTATTTGAGGTGAGTGGGTGAGGTGGGGTGGTGGGTAGAAGGGGTGGGTGGGCTGTAACAGTATTACTGGGGTGTTTATTTATTCTTTTATTTGAGGTGAGTGGGTGAGGTGGGGGGTGGGTGGGTAGGATAGGAGGGATGGTGGGCTGTAACAGTATTACTGGGGTGTTTATTTATTCTTTTATTTTAAATTATTTTATTTCGAGGATAATGGAATAAGTACTCGTGTGCTTTTTAAAAAATTCAGTTCCCTTTGTGTATGCAGTTTTGTAAATTGTTGTCATCCGTTCCCATCGGCACACAGTGGCCTACTCTTCCGAAAAGCAGAACGGGTTTTAACGCGTGCGCAAGATGTTTTGCGTGCGTTCGCACACGGGACCTCGGTTTATAGTCTCATCCGAAGGACTTCTGGGGAGAGCGGAGTCGGCACTAATGTTAACTCCAGAGGAAAAATCCTCTTGAACGAGATTCGAACCCGAGTCAGCAGATCATGAATACATCACTCTAACCACCGGGCTATCCGTCGAGAGAGAGAGAGAGAGAGAGAGAGAAGAGAGAGAGAGAGAGAGAGAGAGAGAGAGAGAGAGAGAGAACTTTGAAGTGGTTAATGTATATCGGCCTTAGCCACACTTCATGCAAAGTGTATTGGGTGAAATTGGAAAACACCACACACCACACACACACACACACACACCCCCACACAGAAAAAAATCGTGATGCATCTCTATCATCTCTGGACTTGTATTGTCACAAAATAAGATATACTATTGACAGAAAAAAAACCTATCCATCAAGCAATGTCATATCGATTACGGGATAGCCTGGTTGGTTAGAACGTTGCACATTGCGCTCGTGATCTGCTGACCTGGGGTTCAAACCCCGTTCAAGGGGATATTTTCCCTGGAATGAACATCAGTGCCGACTCCACAACCCCCAAAAGTCCTTCGGATAAGACTATAAACCGAAATCTCGTGTGCGAATGCACGCAGAATCTTGCGCAAACGTTTAAACCTGTTCTGCTTTTCGGAAGAGTAGGCCATTGTATGCCGGTGGGAACAGATGACAAAGTTTACAAAACTGCACACACCCGGGGACTGGATGCAAAAAACACACGGTTACTTATTCCATTATCCTCTAAATAAAAAAACCCAGTTTACTACTGATTCTTTATTGGATTTCTGATTGAACTGGATTGATGATTCATTTGATTTAGTATCGTGTCTTTTCATTCGATGTGTAGCGTAGGGCTACAAACAAGCAAACACTGACTGTTGATATGGGATTTTCTGGCAGGTATCTTCGAAAAGCACAAGCTGCTGTTTTCCTTTCAAATCACCATCAAACTGCAGCAGGATGAAGGGAAGGTGGCCCAAGATGCTCTGGACTTCTTCATCAAGGTTACCAGAGCCAGAGACTTGTTATTCAATACTATGTCAGTGTCTTGCCTGTACATCGTGACTTTTGCCTGTCGTCTTCGTCTTCTTCTTCTTCTTCTTCTTCTTTTTCGTCGTCTTCTTCTTTTTCGTCTTCTCTTCTTTTCGTCTTCTTCTTCTTCTTCTTCTCCTCCTCCTCCTTCTCCTCTTCTCCTCCTTATCCCCCTTCTCCTCCTTCTCCTCCTCCTATCTCTCTTCTCCTCCTCCTCCCTTCTCCTCCTTCTCCCTCCTCTCCTTCTCCTCCTTCTCCTTCTCCTCCTTCTCCTTATCCTCCTTCTCCTTATCTTCCTTCTCCTCCTCCTCCTCCTTCTCCGCCTCCTCCTTCTCCTTTTTCTTCTCCTGTGTTTTGTTATTGGGAAGGATGCACAGCGCCTGGTGTCAATAACAAATAATACTACTACTAATAAATGGAATTTATACAGCGCTATATCTGGTAAAAATAAAGCAAAGAGCTTGCATTCAACCTCTTCTTACACATGCAACCAATAACGCTGCTGGTCTTCTCCTGCAACTCTGCAGGAGGTCTGACATTATCATAATTATAAAAGAAGGCGATACTTCACTCGGTAAGATGAGTAGCTGTCAGGCTTGTTTGGGAAAAAGTCAGGAGAGTGGACAGAAGAGACGGAAGGAAAAGGACAGAAACAAGGAGATAGAAAAGGGAAAATGTTGTAACACAGAATTTCCAGAAGGTGGGGTTGCTACGTATACTAAAAGAACCCGCCGTGGAGGTTTGCGTTCATTTGCGTATTAGGGCTTTGAATCCCCGACTGCTTATACAGAGAACACATTTTTTTCAGGTATCCCTCTCACAGAAAGGATAATTATGCCCAAATGTAGCTCTTGTAAATTTGGAGATGATTTTCATTATATTTTTTAAATGCGTATTTTCCTGTTGAATGTCGGTGTAAACAGTTAGCAAAGTTATTCTAAAGATACCTGGATGTTTTGGAATGCTGCGACCTGTTAAATGGTAGAAAAATTAAAACAGAAACACAAACACACACACACACACACAACACACACACTCACACACACACACACACACACACACACACACACACACACACACACACACACACACACACACACACACACTGAATGCGCGCGTGTCTTGTTTGAACGTGTGCTGTGTGCGTGCGTGCGTGCGTGTGTGTGTGTGTATGTGCGCGCGTGTGTGTGTGTATCTTTGCGCGTGTGCACGCATGCTCACTAAACTAACCGCCCCCCCCCCCTTCCCTACCTCTACTCTTCCAGGGCAGCATATCGCTAGAGAAGACCAAGCGACCCAAGCCTTTCGAAGCTCTCCCGGACGAGGGGTGGGAGGACTGTATCCGGCTGTCGGAGATCTTCATTCCCTTCAACAGTCTCTTGCAAGACGTGGAAGACAACGTGAAGCAGTGGAGTGGCGTGAGTTTGTGTGTGTGTGCGTGTGTGTGTGTGTGTGTGTGTGTGTGTGTGTGTGTGTGTGTGTGTGTGTGTGTGTGTGCAGGTGTGCGTGTGTGCATAACCTTTCCAAAAACTTACTTGAATCATGCATACATGTTTGCCACTGTGTGTGTGTATGTGTGTGCGCGCACGCGCGCGCGCATTACCTTTCCACAAACTTACATGAATCATGCATACATGTTTGCCACTGTGTGTGTGTGTTTGACAATGACAAATTCTTTTATTTCGAGGATAATAAGCACATGAGTGCTTATTTACATCCAGTTTGTGTGTGTGTGTGTGTGTGCGTGCTTGTGCACGTGCGCGCGTGTCTGTGCGTGCGTGCACGCATGCATGTGTGCGCGTTTGTGTATCCAGTGGTTTGACCACGACGCTCCCGAAGGGGAACGTTTGCCCTGCCAGTATGAAAAGACTCTGACAGACTTCCAGCGCCTGATGCTGATCCGATGCTTCCGTGTGGACCGTATCTACCGTGCCGTCATGGACTACGTCACGGAGGTCAGCGACATGTCGGGTGGTGATTGTAAGGAGGTGGGGTTTGGGGGGGGGGGGGAGAGATGAGGCCGAGGGGTGGGGGTGGGGACTGCTGGTCATGACATTGCTTGGAGCCCAGCTGGCTTCTAAACTTATATCAGGCCCGTGTGTATGGAATGCTCTTCCAACACAGCTGCAAAATTACCACTTTCTTACAAAATTAAGAAGAAAAAAGTGCAATCCTTTCTAATGTACCAAAGTTTTATTATGTGTGCTTTGTCTTTGTATTCAGTTTTATCTTAATTGTTTGATTGGTTTGAAGTAGGAAAAAAAGATTTTAACTAGAAATTTTGTCCAGTACTTCATTCCACCAATCTTTTGCAACAGTGCAACAGAGAATATACATAATTATCATGTTTAGTGTTGCTTTCTTTTTTGCAAAAGAATACAAAGCTGTATTGATGACTGTAGTAAGTTATTCCCCCTGCCTCTTCCTTTATCATCCTGGCCTTGCCTCTAGAACGGAAAGGTCAACTTCAAGTGCAGACCTGTCAGTGCCGTAATTCCCTTCATGTAAATACATACACATGCAGAATATCAAACCATGCACATCAAAGATCCAATAACTCATATCAACGTTCGGTGGTTTACCACGGAAACACAAACATACCCTGGCATACATCACCACAAGGACGGGATGCGGCTACCTTAATGGTAGACAGAAACGGTCGCATACGCAAAATATCACCATTGGTGAACCTAGGAGCTCTAAGCTGAGGGATGAAAACAACAAGAACAAGAAGAAGAAGAACAAGAAGTCGTCACTTAGTTGACAGTCCACAGTGTCTTGGCGGCAATGTAAGAGAGGCAGAGCATTTTTCATTATATTGTCCTCGTTTTAACTCAATGGAGTCGCAGTAAAATGGATCCCGCCATTTTGTGATGACGTGTGATTTTGGCAATATTTGAAAATTCAGCAGATTTACCCAACATGATAAAGACATACAAATATTATACATCATTGAAAAGTTTATTATGTTTACTTTTGAGATTGCTATACAGTTTTTCAATAGATGACTGTAATTATATTTTACAAATTTTCAAAATATGTCACTGAATGCTGAAAAATAAAAAAGTTTTGAAAATTAGGGCTGCTTATCTTTTTGGGTTAAACTGTTCATCAACTAGTCCCCTTGAAGCAATGTGATGATTTTTCACAAAAGTAAAGTTCCCTGAAGTTGGCTGAATCCATCTGATGTCACTTTTTGCACCCTACAATTTTTGTTTTCAAAATCATAACACTGGAGAGCCCCAAATCCCAAAGAAGACGCTTGTCAACATGTCAAAGAAAAGTAGCCAACACAAGCAAACTAGGCAAGCTTATGGTCAAGGAAAGCAACTGTGTTTAGGAAAACGATTGCCCTACAGGCCAGAGTACTTTCCCTTCATTTGAACATTAGTGTATTAAAAAAAATTCGTTATTCTGCCGATTCTTAAGCTTCGGCACGTCACAGTGTAGATTCGGCACAACCTCATTGAGTTAACCTCGCTCGAGAAAATACTGTACTGTTGGGATTTCCGTGTGGGCACAGATATCTTGATATTTCAGGCTGTCCACAGATTCATTTCGTCTTTCACGTAGATTTTAAGATGTTTCTTGCAAAGTGAGATCTAATGGAGGTGATACATGATGTAGGCATGAAAGATATTTTCGATACATACATACTCTGTGTTGTCCTCTGAAGAAGTTGTGAAACCCGTGACAAACTGATACTAATTCTTCCATATCTCTCCACTTTGCCTTTGTTCTTTCCCTTTTTTTCATTTCTTACTTAGTCTTGTTTCTTTCTTTTTTTCTGACTGAAAAAAACCCATTATATGTAATATCAATACACCAATACGAGGCTTCAAAGTTTCTACAAGTGTAAAGGCAGCAAGTGTAGAAATGATGTCTTTAATTTATCGACAATTACACTTGTTTCAATAAGATTGATTTGTCGTGATAATGCTTTTTTTTCAGCTGTCAAAATAACAAGGCTCGTTTTGTTTGACGGTGGTGGAGTACACTGTAGCTTATTTGCTGCTCCAAATACATTTGTGTACAATGTGTTTTGTCTTTTTTCTGAAAAAAAAGAGTTTAAAACAACTGGATCGGTGATCTAGAGGTAACGCGCCTGCCTAGAAAGCAAAAAAAGTCTGGGTCGGAAATGTGCGGTGGTTCGAATCCCGTTTAGGCCCGAAACTTTTCCCCCCATCCATTAGACCATGAGTGGTGGTCTGGTTTGCTAGTCTTTTGGTTGAGACGATAAACCGAGGTCCCGCGTGTTACACACAATTATTTAGCGCACATAAAAGAACCCTTTTCTTTTCTTTTTCTTTTATTCTTTTATATCAAGGATAATGGAATAAGCATTCATGTGCTTTTTTACATCTAGTCCCCGTGTGTATGCGGTTTCGTAAATTTGTCATCGGTTCCCACCGGCACACAATGGCCTACTCTTTCGAAAAGCGGAACAGGATTTAACGTGTGCGCAAAATGTTCTGCATGCGTTCGCACACGGGGCCTCGGTTTATAGTCTCATCCGAAGGACTTTGACATTCAGTTCAATTTTTTTTGGTCAAACTGGGAAGAAGTGGGCGAGGCTGGGAAGCGAACCCAGAACCTCACGGTTTACTTGTTGGCAGGCAAACGTCTTAACCATCCTGCCACCTTCCTTCCTTCCCACGGCAACAAGAGAGTTGGCCTTCGCAAAATTCTGTAGAAAAAAACCCACTCTTATAGGGACAACAAAAATACAGTCACGAAAAAAAAAAAATAAATGCGTGGCGCTGCTCTTGTGGCGACGCGCTCTCCCCAGCGGAGAGCAGCCCGAATTTCACGCAGAGAAATTTACCGTGACTTTAAAAAAAAAAGTGGTATGAATAAATAAATAAATAAATAAATAAATGAATACTTGAACTAAGAACCCCCCCCCCCCCAACACCCCCTCCCCCCCTACCCCCTCCCCCTCCCCCCCACCCACCCCAACCTCACGGTGTTGGTGTTGCAGGTGATGGGGGAGAAGTACGTGACGCCGCCCATCCTGAGCTACGAGTGGGTGTTTGACCAGAGCACGCCCATCACCCCCGTGGTCTTCATCCTCAGCCCGGGCTCCGACCCGGCTTCCGACCTCATGAAGCTGGCTGACCGCATCGAGTTCTCCCACTCCAAGATCAAGTTCCTCTCCATGGGGCAGGGGCAGGAGAAGGTAGCGGGGGGGAGAGGGGGGTTGGTGGGTGGGGGTGAGGGGTGGTGGTTGTTGAGGGTGGGATAGGGGGGGGGTTGGATGGGTTGTGTGTTTATTTATTTATTTTTATATTTTTATTCATTCTTTTATTTTGAGGATAATGGAATAAGCACTCGTGTGCTTTTTTTTTTTTAATACTCATCCAGTGTGTGTGTGTGTGTGTGGTTGTTGTTTTTGTTGTTGTTGGTTTCGTGTTTTGTTTTCTTCGCCAGAGAGGGTGTGTATGCTCGTTTTCAGATTCTGTTTTCTGTCGGTGTCTCTGTGTGTCTGTCTGTCTGTCTGTCTGTCTGCCTGCCAAAGAAAAAGAAGTAGAAGAAGAGGGGAAGAAGAAGAAGAAGTAGAAGAAGAGGAATAAGAAGAAGAAGGAGAAGAAGAAGAGGAAAAGAAGAAGAAGAAGAAGAAGAGAGGGAAGAAGAAGAAGAAGAGAAAAGAAGAAGAAGAAAGAAGAAGAAGAGAATAAGAAGAAGAAGAGAAGAAGAAGAAGAAGAAGAGAAGAAGAAGAAGAAGAGGAAGAGGAGAGAAGAATGAGAGAAGAAGAAAGAAGAAAGAAGAAAAGAAGAAGAAGAATGAGAAGGAGGAGGGAAGAAGAAGAAAAAAGCAAAAGAAGATGATGACGATGACGATGATGATGACGATGAAGAAGAAGAAGAAAAAGACGAAGAAGTAGAAGAAGAAAGAAATGAAGGTCTCCTTGAGCGCTTTGATTTGTTGCTTTACAAGATTCAGCGCTATATAAATTCCATACATTATTACTATTATTATTCCTCGTTACGTTGCTGTCGTGCACGCAGGTAGCCCTGCTGCTGCTGGAGGTGGCCATCCAGCGGGGCCAGTGGCTGATGCTGCAGAACTGCCACCTGCTGGTCCTCTGGCTGAGGGAGCTGGAGAAGCAGCTGGAGAAGCTCAACAAGCCCCACCCCGATTTCCGCCTCTGGCTCACCACCGAACCCACCCCCAACTTCCCTATCGGCATCCTGCAGCGGTGCCTTAAGGTAGGTTTGGGTGGGGGTGGGGGGGTAGGGGTAGGAGGAGGGGAGTGGGGGTGTGGTGGGGGTGGTTGTTGTTTTTTTGGTTTTGTTTGTTTGTTTGTTCTTGTGGGTTTTTTCCCCGGTTGGTGTGTGTCTGTCTGTTTTGTCTATTTGTCTCTGTGTGTGAGGGAGGGAGGGTGTGTGTGTGTGTGTGTGTGTGTGTGTGTGTGTGTGTGTGAGTGTGTGTGTGTCTGTCACTCTTTGTCTCTCTCTGTACGTGTTTGCGCGCGCACGTGTGTGTGTGTGTGTGTGTGTGTGTGTGTGTGTGTGTGTGTGTGTGTGTGTGTGTGTGACGCGCTTTTAAAGATTTGAGCTTGCACATACGCTGTAATCAATAAATCGACTTTCTTTTACACGCACACACACACACACACACACACACACACACACACACACACACACACGCACACACACGCACACATACACACACTCACACACGCACACACATACGCATACACACGCTCTCTCTCTACCAACCGTTCAGACGAAACAAACAACCAACCAACCAACAAACAAACAATAACAAATAACTACTAACACCACCCCCACCGCCCCCACCTCACCCCCTCTCACCACCACCTCTCCATCTCTCCCTACCCCCAACCTACCCCTACCCCCACCTCTCCACCTCCTCAACCCCCACCTCACCACCTCCTCAACCCCTACCCCCTCCTCAACCCCCACCTCACCACCTCCTCAACCCCTACCTTCTCAACCCCTACCTCGTCATCTCCTCAACCCCTACCACCACCTCCTCAACCCCTACCCCTACCTCCTCAACCCCTACCCCCCCACCTCCTCACCCTCCCCACCCCACCTCCCCCTCAACCCCCACCCCACCTCCTCAACACCCCCACCTCCTCAACTCCTACCCCACCTCCCCAACCCCTACCCCACCTCCTGAACCCCCACCTCACCACCACCTCAACCCCTACCCCACCTCCTCAACCCCTACCCCCACCTCACTACCTCCTCAACTCCCCCCCCCCCCTACCCCCACCCTTCCACCTCCCACCACACCCACCACCAACCCTCACCACCCCCAACCTCCCCCCCTCCCTCCACCCCCTCCCCCCCCCCCCCCCCCCCCCCCACCCTTCACCCCTCTCATCCCACAAGGTGGTGACCGAGCCCCCGAACGGGCTGAAGCTGAACCTGCGCAGCACCTACCTGAAGATCCCGGGGGCCTCGCTGACGGAGTGCCCGCACGACGCCTTCCCCTCGCTGGTCTTCGTGCTGGCCTTCTTCCACGCCGTGGTGCAGGAGCGCCGCAAGTACGGCAAGATCGGCTGGAACGTCACCTACGACTTCAACGAGTCCGACTTCAGGGTCTGCATGCAGATCCTCAACACCTACCTCACCAAGGCCCTGCGCCAGGAGGACGAGTCCATCCCCTGGAGAAGCCTCAAGTACCTCATCGGAGAGGTGAAGAGGGGGTTGGGGGTTGGGGGGGGAGTGGTGGTGGGAGGGGTGGGGAGGAGAGGGTTGGGGGTGGGGTGGGGTGGTTTGGGGTGGTGTGGTGGGGTGGGGGAGGGGGAGGGGAGAGGGTGGGGTGGATTGGGGTGGGGTGGGTGTGGTGGGGGTGGGTGAGTGGGGTGGGGTGTGAGGGGGGTTTGAGGGTGGGAAGAGGGAGGGGTTGGGTGGTGGTGGGGGGTGGGAGGGTGGGGTGTGTTGGTGGGTGGGGTGAGGGGGTTGGGGGGTGGGTAAGGGGTGGGTTTGAGGGAGTGGGAGTGAGGGGGGTTGGAGGGTGGGAAGGGGGAGGGGTGGGTGTGGAGTGGGTTGGGGGAGGGGGTGTGAGGGGGGTTGGAGGGTGGGAAGGGGTGGGTGAGGAGAGGGTGGGTTGGGGGGGGGGAGTGAGAGGGGTTGGACGGTGGAAAGGAGAGGGTTGGGGTGGTGGTGGGGGTGGGGAGGGTGGTGGTGGAGGGTGGGGTGGGGTGGTGGTTGGGGGTGTGTATGTGGTGGTGGTGGTGGGGATATGTGGGTGTAAATGAGTTAGGTGTATGTGTGTGCGTGCGTGCGAGCGTGTGTGTGGGTGTAAATGAGTTAGGTGTGAGTGTGTGTGTGTGTGTGTGTGTGTGTGTGTGTGTGTGTGTGTGTGTGTGTGTGCTTAAATACCAGGTTGACGTAGGATGAAAAATAAATCTTATGGATATATAAAAAAATCCCTTAT
>CM054156.1:22130385-22145385 GCA_028751875.1 Rapana venosa | reverse complement strand
ATTATCATTATTATTATGAGTGTGTTATGCGCTGTCAACAGGCACGTTCGTTCACGGGCTGTTCCTGGAGGGGGCGGGCTGGGACGAGGCGAAGGGCTGTCTGATCCGGCAGAAACCCAAACAGCTCATTCAGGAACTGCCCGTCCTCAAAATCATCCCCATTGAGGCCCACCGCCTCAAACTGCAGGTTGGAGCTCTTGTCTGTCTGTCTATCTTTCTTTGTCTGGCTGGCTGGCTATCTCCCTCTTAGTCTGGCTGGCTGGCTATCTCTTAGTCTGGCTGGCTATCTCTATCTTAGTCTGGCTGGCTATCTCTCTTAGGCTGGCTATCTCTCTCTTAGTCTGGCTGGCTCTCTCTTAGGATGGCTATCTCTCTCTTAGTCTGGCTGGCTATCTCTCTTAGGATGGCTATCTCTCTCTTGGACTGGCTGGCTATCTCTCTTAGTCTGGCTATCTCTCTCTTAGTCTGGCTGGCTATCTCTCTCTTAGTCTGGCTGGCTGGCTATCTTAGTCTAGCTATCTCTCTCTTATTCTGGATGGCTATCTCTCTCTTAGTCTGGCTGGCTATCTCTCTCTTATCTGACTGGCTGGCTATCTCTCTCTTAGTCTATCTCTCTCTTAGTCTGGCTGGCTGGCTATCTCTCTCTTAGTCTGGCTGGCTGTCTCTCTCTTAGTCTGGCTGGCTATCTCTCTCTTAGTCTATCTCTCTGTTTGGCTGGCTATCTCTCTCTTAGTCTGGCTTGCTATCTCTCTTAGTCTGGCTGGCTGGCTATCTCTCTTAGTCTGGCTGGCTATCTCTCTCTTAGTCTGGCTATCTCTCTTAGTCTGGCTGGGTGGCTATCTCTCTCTTGGTCTGGCTGGCTATCTCTCTCTTGGTCTGGCTGGCTATCTCACTCTTAGTCTGGCTGGCTATCTCTCTCTTAGTCTGGCTGGCTATCTCACTCTTAGTCTGGCTGGCTATCTCTCTCTTAGTCTGGCTGGCTATCTCTCTCTTAGTCTGGCTGGCTATCTCTCTCTTAGTCTAGCTGGCTGGCTATCTCTGTCTGTCTGTCTCTATCTCTCCATAAATTAATCATAATAAACCGTTGTCATTGTCTATATATGTAATGTATGCACAAACGTTCGCACGCATGTATGCTTGCACGCACGCACGTACGGGCGCACACACACACACAGAGAAAAATGTAGTTACTGTTATATTAATAGAACTAGTTACGAAGAGGAGAAGAGGTACGTTTCAGGGGATATTTCGAAAGCCGATACTGAATCAGAATGACGCAAGGAAGATGGAAGAGCCTTTCAGAAGAGAGGATGCTGTGTGAGAGAAATTACGGGAAATAAAGGCTATAAAATCTAGTCTCCTTTAGGTGAGACGACACACGTTAAGCACACACGAATCTACGGCACCAAGAGAGCCGTCCCTGGCAAAACTCTGTAGAAAAAAAGCCACAGCTTTATGGGGAAAGTAACCATGCATACCTGTAGACAGAAAAATAACAAGGAAATGATGGGTGGCGTTGTTTTTGTGGCGACGCACTCTCCAGGCCAGAGCAGCCTGAATTTCACGAAGGAAAACTAATCTGCCGTGTCAGAAGTGGCATCAGTACAATACAAATTAATACAGTAGAATGCAAGGCAACACGAGAAAAACGCAACACAATACGATACAACACAACACAACACGTCACAATACAGTCTACCTAGGACGTGAATTTTATTTCAGTTTTGACGGACACTATAGCCTAGTGGTTAAGACCGACTTCAGTCCCTTGGGTCTGTGAAGTCGTGGGTTCGAATCTTGGCTGCGTCTTGTGATTTAAGGATGGGGATTTTGACGATCTCCCAGGTGAACTTCAAGTGCAGACCTGCCAGTGCCTATCTCTCTATATCTATCTATATATGCAGAAGATCAAATGTGCATATTAAAAATTCATGTCATCGCTCTGTGGGTTACGGAAACGCAAACATACCCAGCATGCATCCCCGAAGTCGGAATGCGGCTATCTTCATGATGGGCAAAAAACGGTCACATAAGCCCCCCCCAAAAAAAAACAACAACAAAACTCACCGTTAGTGAACCTCAGATCTGTAGCCGAGGAATGACCACCCCCCAATAAAACCCCAACCAACCAAAACAATCATTGTTGTGTGTTTTCAGAACACGTTCCGCACCCCGGTGTATGTGACCTCTCAGCGGCGGAACGCCATGGGCGTGGGTCTGGTGTTCGAGGCTGACCTGAGCACCACGGAGCACATCAGCCACTGGGTGCTGCAGGGCGTGGCCCTCATCCTCAACACGGATTGACCCTCT
Source organism: Rapana venosa (assembly GCA_028751875.1). Taxonomy (NCBI): domain Eukaryota; kingdom Metazoa; phylum Mollusca; class Gastropoda; order Neogastropoda; family Muricidae; genus Rapana; species Rapana venosa. Next base: position 22,143,075 of record CM054156.1, on the reverse strand, counting down.
CTCTCCCGCCTGCTGCATGCCGGCTCTTTCCTTACTGAGGGGTATCGTTTGTCATTGTCTTCACTGCTTCCTCATGGTTCTACTCCTCCTTCTTCCAACGCTCAGGCAAGCAACTGCTGGGTGTTTTTGTTGTTGTTTTTTTTTGGGGGGGGGGGGGAGGAGGGTTAAAGTATGAGCGAAATTGCGTTGCGCTGCTTAACGTTGGTTTGATATAAAGGGATTCACGTAGGTGTTTATGTGATTCTTGTAGTCTTTTCATAATTATTTTTTTAATTTTTGGGAAAATAATTCATCTAGCTGTTGGTTTAGTCCAGTGTTTTTGTTTTTGTGTGTCTAGCTTTCCGTTTGTGAAAAAGAGTCATAGGTGTTCGTGCGACTCTTTAGGTTTTTTGTTTTTTTTAAATCCTTTTTTAACTTGTGAAAGTGAATCACATAATTGTGTTTGACCATTTTTGTTCTTTTCTGTGCCATTTTTCTCATTGTGAAAGTGAATCACATTAGCTTTCTTCTGATCCGTTGTTATTTTCTTTCCGTTGGTATAAAAAGAAACACCACGGTGTCCCATGTGTGTTTGTTGGAAAGCGAGATGTCAGACATCTCAAGTTTTTCTAGGGGCCAGCATTTTGAGGGCGGCGCATCTTCTCCCTCGCTGCTTTACCTTCCCTGACCCTAAAGAGAGCAGGTATCCATTGACAGACAGCTGGGTGAACTGGGGAAGTGTACTGAAGCCAAGGTGCACAGTCAGTCACCCATCCGCGAGACAACCGTACTCGACCCTGCTTAACCTTATCTTGGGGGGGGGGGGGGGGGGGGGGGAGAGAGAGAGAGAGAGCTCTAGCCACGGGGCTATCCTGTCCCCTGTATACAATAGGTAAACTTGTTTGTGAAGAAAAATGAAAAGGGGGGGGGGGAGTATGTCAACACAGAAGGCGTGTTGGGATACTTGTGAAAGAGAGACGGTTAAAGAGAAAACTAGACATTTCTAGGCATGTTTCGGACAAGGTTATCGACATGAGAGATAAGACAGAATTTGAAGGGTAAACTGATCAATACAACAAAACATCAGACATCTACTCAATACTTTTCTTGCTGGTTTTTTTACGTGCTAGGGGCCACAATAAGGCGAGTACAGTCCCCTGCTACAGTGTGAGGTGTAGTAGTAGTAGTGTGTGTAGAGGGGGGTGGGGGTGTAAAAGAATTGTGATTTTTAAGAAAAATTATGTTAAAGAAAAACGGTTCATACATACACACTTTAAAAATCGTTTATATATTTAATAGTTTATATTTATGTGTTTGTACCTATTCTTAAAAACCTCCCACACAACTTACAACGTGTGGTCATTCTTTTTACACTAGTCTTTGCGGTATGAAAGGCTTAGTGAACGTACAGAGTAGCAAACAACACTGTCCTTCACATTGGGTTTGACACTGACTTGTGTCTGCCTACAGCTGTGGATTGAGGAGCCAAGTCTTCTCTTTGTTGTGGTGTGTGTGTGAATTGTAAAGATACAGTTTTGATCCATCTTGATCTTCAAATCTGCCAAAGATATTTTTACGCAGTCTTTTTGTCTGCTTGACTCTGAATGTGGATTCTTTTTTTCGGGTTGGGGTTGTGTGATATGTGATGGGATTAGGTGTTGGTTTTGAACTTGAAGTGAAGTGTTACAGCGTGTTATCTGAATGGGAAGATGTGACAGCCGTCATATGCTTCAAACAACACGAAACAAAATCATTTAGATGTGTCACATTTCTGTCCCGTTCAGCATTGACAGTGCGAGCTAAAATTTACAAGTGTTACTGTTGTTTGTAGGTTTATATTTGGTCAGGCTTCAGCATTGCGTCCTAGACAAAAACAAAACAAAAAAATGTATTCTTTTTGTGCCATTGCATAAGAGGTAGTTTCGTGTTTGGTTTCGATGATTTTTGCGTGCCTTAGAATTATGCTGTTACTTTCTGCCAGTGGATTTTTTGTTTTGAAATGATGGATTTATGCCTAGGAATCAAATTGTTTTTGAAATTGTTTCATTATAAAAAAAAAGTTTTCGTGATATCTTCTTACATGTTTTTAAAATCTCTCTCTCACACACACACACGCAAGCACCTCCGCTTTGCGTCATTCTTAAAAACCATTTTCTTGTCATTCTATAGTGGGTGAGAGTTTGGAGGAAGGAAGACTTTTTGTTCTGTTCATTGTTGAGAAATAAAGGTGGAAAAGGTGATCATGTTTGAGGGGATAGAGAGCGAGCAAGCGTTTTTTTTTAAATTTAAGCTTTTAACTTTGTACTTTAAAGCCTAGGCACTGAATCTCTTTTATTAGTGGAATGCGGGCTACATTAGTGGTGGGCAAAAACGTGTCGTATAGGCAAAATCTCACCATTGGTGAACCTCGGAGCTCTAGCCGAGGAGCAGAGAAAAAAATAAAAACATGCATCTTTCATGTATTTTTTATTTACTGTTGTAATGGTATCGAAAGGTGTTCTGGAATGTTCAAACTAAGTTTGGTTTTCTTTTCTTATTCAAAATTTAAAAAAGAAGAAGCATTCAAACCCAAACCAAAACGTTTTGTTCACCACGTTTATTGGTAGGTACAATTTGTACTGTACGGGGAAGTTGTCGGCTATAAGCTTTTTGTTTCTGCACATGTATAGCAAACGAGTAAACGAACGCAGTTGAGGAGACGTAAGGTGAACTGTTACGGATTGTAGACTGAATGCAAACAGCCCATCATGCATGCTCTCTCTCTCTCTCTCATAGGATGAACTAAAGATTGTAGTGCAAACAGCCCATCTCTCTCTCTCTCTCATAGGATGAACTAAAGATTGTAGACTGAATGCAAACAGCCCATCATGCATGCTCTCTCTCTCTCTCTCATAGGATGAACTAAAGATTGTAGACTGAGTGCAAACAGCCCATCATGCATGCTCTCTCTCTCTCTCATAGGATGAACTAAAGATTGTAGACTGAGTGCAAACAGCCCATCATGCATGCTCTCTCTCTCTCTCCTCTCTCTCTCTCATAGGATGAACTAAAGATTGTAGACTGAATGCAAACAGCCCATCTCTCTCTCTCTCTCTCTCTCTCTCTCTCTCTCTCTCATAGGATGAACTAAAGATTGTAGACTGAATGCAAACAACCCATCATGCTCTCTCTCTCCCTCCCTCTGTCTCTCGTAGGATGAACTAAAGATTGTAGACTGAATGCAAACAACCCATCATGCTCTCTCTCTCCCTCCCTCTGTCTCTCGTAGGATGAACTAAAGATTGTAGACTGAATGCAAACAACCCATCATGCTCTCTCTCTCCCTCCCTCTGTCTCTCGTAGGATGAACTAAAGATTGTAGACTGAATGCAAACAACCCATCATGCTCTCTCTCCCCCTCCCTCTGTCTCTCGTAGGATGAACTAAAGATTGTAGACTGAATGCAAACAGCCCATCATGCTCTCTCTCCCTCCTTCTCTCTCTTTCCCTCCCTCCCTCCCTCCCTTTCTCTCTCTCATAGGATGAACTTAAGATTGTAGACTGAATGCAAACAACATATGCTATCTCTCTCTCGTTGGAATGATTACACGATTCTACCCATTCCCTTTAGCATATTGCTGAAAATTTTATACAATCAAATCAAATCAAATCAAATCAACCTCTTTCTCTCCCTCCCTCCCTCCTGCCCTTCCTTCAGTCTCTGTCCGCTTCTGAGAGAGAGAGAGAGAGAGAGAGAGAGAGAGAGAGAGAGAGAGAGAGAGAGAGAGAGAGAGAGAGACCGACCAGAGGAGCAGCAGCGGTAATGCCACTCTCCTACACAGCAAGAAGGCGGGTTCTATTCCCGTTCGTGCCCGAACTTTTACCCCATCCACTAGACCTCGAGTCACTGGGTGCTGGGTGCTAGTCTTTCGGGTGAGACGATAGTCTGAGGCCTCGTGTGCAACACGCATTCAGCGCACGTGATGAAATAACTATAACCCACAGCAACAAGACAGTTGTTCCTGGCAAAATTCTGTAGAAAAAAGCTGATTGGGAAACAAGTACACCGGAAGACAGGACATGCGAAAAAAAGAAGAAAAAAAGGTGGCGCTGATCTTTTGGCGACGCGCTCTACCAAAGGCAGAGCAGCCTGAATTTTAAGTAGAGAAATCTGCTGTGACTGATAATAATGCACAATGTTATGTAATGTAATGAATACCACTTTTAGTCATGGCAGATTTCTCTGCGCAAAATTCAGGATGCTCTCCCCCAGCAGCGCTACCCCTTTTTTTGGTTGTATTAATTTATTATTATAATTAATTTTCCTGTTTGTAAGTGTATTTCCCTCTGAGTGTCTTTTTTCTGTAGAATTTTGCCAGGGAAAACTCTCTTGCCGCCGAGGGTTATTTTTAAGTGCTGTGAATGTGTGATGCACAAGGAATTTCGGTTTATTGTCTCTTCCCGAAGACTAGCACCCAGACTATCACTCAAGGCACAAATGGGGATCGAACGCGCGCTTCCAGCTTTCTGGGCAGGTGCGTTGCCCCGAGACCACCGACACACAACACACACTACAGTCAGCAGACTATTCGGAAGGCACAACTGTCAATTGGCTGTCTAACTGCAACACACACCCGTCTACAAAATGAGAGGCCCCGTGTTTGCTCCTGCTCAAGTGTCTTTGGTTGAAAAAGCATGTCCTGTACGTAGTTTGTTTTGATGTTGTGTTTTAGAACCCCTACACCAACAAAATATAAAAAAAAGTCTCTGGCAAATTTTCGTAGAAAAAAACCCTAAACACTCTTTTGTGGAAATGAATTACGATGTACACGATGAGCGCTTTGATTTGTTGCTTTACAAGATTCAGCGCTATATAAACTCCATACATTATTATTATTATTATTATTACACCCAGGCAGAAAAAAAGAGAGAGGAGCAACTTTGCTGTGAAGAGAGTTTTTGTGGCGATTGTGGGTGGTGCACACTACAATACGATACATTGCAATATCATTTAGTACAATATACTACAGTTCAATACAATACTATGCAATATCATACAGTTTTGGAGAACACTATTGGTATACAACACAGTTACAATGCCACTCGATACTATTTAATACAATACTCTGTAATGTGATACAGTACGGGCTTGATGAACTCTATTCATATGCAATACAGTACATTGCAATACAATTCAATTCAATACTATGCAATATGATACAAGTTCAAAGAGCACTATTAGCTATACTATACAGAACAATCCAATACGATACAAAACAATACAACTCAAGACAATACTATGCAATATGGTACAATACAGGTTTGAAGAACACTATCGATATACAATACGATACAGTAAAATGCAGTACAATACAATTTAACACAATACTTTGCAATATAATACAATATTATCGTACTGTTGATATACAATTCAGTACAATGCAATACAACACAAAACAACTCAATACAGTAAAATGCAAGATCATACAATACAGGTTTGAAAAGGACTATCGCTATACAATACAATTCAACACAATACTAATGAAATGGGATACAATACAGGCTGGAAGAACACTATTGATATACAGTAAGTACAAAGCAATACGAAAAATCACAACACAACACAATACACTGCAACTCATCACAATAATCCACTTGATGAAAGAAAACTACCGATAATTAATCACATTTCTATCAAAACAACTGGAGCAGATGAACACACACTATAACAAAGCAAACTACCTGTTCTTTAATCAAGAGAAACATTTTCTAATTTCTGGAAGAAATCGCAAACCAAGCACGATGTAAGACTAGATCACGTAGGAAGTACACGAAACATGTCTTGTCTCATCACTTCTGTCTTACGGGCTGATACAATGCATCAAGGGAATGAGTGAAAATGATGGGGGGGAGGGGGAAGATAGACAACAACAGCCCCCCCCCCCCCCCCACCCAAATAAACCCCTGGTTGTGTGTGTGCGCAATCATAAGCATCTAAAACTGCTCGGCTGATTTTTGTCTGACCGGTCTGTCTGTGTCTGTTTTTATCTCTCTTTCTTTCTCTCTCTATGTCTGTCCGTCTATCTTTCCCTTCCCTTCCATTTCTCTTCCTCCTCTTTTATCTTTATTACACACGCCCGCACACACTCTTTCTCTCTTCCATCCCATCCCATCCAAATTCCACACACACTCATTCACTCTCTCACACACACACTCTCTCTCTGACACATACACCCACACACTCACTCAAATCTCACACACACACACACTGACACACTCACTCAAATCACACACACACACACACACACACAAGGTACGTACCCCTTAACCTCCTCATTATTATTTCCAGCCTTTCGACTTCAATTGAACAGCAAAGAAGAAAGATTGGCGGTATGGGGAAGGTCTTTCTTTTTCTTTTATTTCACGGATAACGGAATAACCCCTCACGCGCTTTTACTTTTTTTTTTACATCCAGTCCCCCCGTGTGTATTCACTTTTGTAAAAAAAAGTCACCCGTTCCCACCGGCACACAATAGCATGCTCTTCCAAAAAAACAACCCAACCACCCAACGGAACGGGTTTTAACTGGAAAACTAGATGAGCGTGAGGTCGTTGGAGGTCCTGAGGAAGACCTCCATGATGCCTGGCATCTCCAAGGGGTCGGCCTTGCCGCGCTTCTTGCCGTAGAGGCTGAGCGTGTGGAACTCCCCTTTCTCCGATCCTTGCAGCGCGCAGGTGGCCTCCGCCACGAAGGTGTCCAGCAGGCGATTGTGTTTCCATATCTGCCGTCAGCAGCGTTTAGCGTCAGAGGAAGAGGAAGAAGAAGAAGATTGAGAGGGATTCTATGGTGTATGTGTTGTGTGACAATGACAATGACAAATTCTTTTATTTCGAGGATAATGAATAGGTGCTTTTTTTTTTACATCCAGTCCCGACCTTAGGGATATATGAGAGAGACAGAGAGAAATAGAGAGAGAGAGAGAGAGAGAGAGAGAGAGAGAGAGAGAGAGAGTGGTGTGTGTTGGTTTTTTTTGGCCACCTGTTGGTGTGTGAGAGGGAGAGGGGGGAAGGGGGAATGTGTATGTGCGTGTGTGTGTGTGTGTGTGTGTGAGAGTGAATGGGCGCCCGCGCGCGCGTGTATGTGTGTGTGAGAGAGAGAGAGAGAGGAGAGAGAGAGAGAGAGAGAGGAGAGGGAGAGAGAGAGAGAGAGAATGTGTGTGAGTGTGTGCGAGTGAATGAGCGCGTGCGCGTGGTTTGTGTGTGTGATTGTGTCAGAGAGAGAGAGAGAGAGAGGAGAGAGAGAGAGGGTGCTTGCGTGTGTGTGTGTGTGTGTGTGTGTTTTCAGTTCTCTGAAAATGGTCATATTTATGAAGAAAGGGGGGGGGGGATGGCTGAATTTTTTTTAATTTATAGTTTGTTCCTCGTCTAAAGCTGGAATGACCTCCCTCTCTCTGTTCGCCAAAAGCCTTCTTATGACACTTTTAAATCCAGTCTCAAGACTTATTTATTTCAAACCTAAGATTTTCCTCTCTTGCTTCATCTCATAGCTTTTCCCCTGCCTTCAACAGCCGAGATTCTATCGCCCTGTCAGGGTGTGTGACCTGTGCATGTATATGTGTGCACATGTGGACTTGGTGGAACTATTAATTGTGACTGGTTGTATGACTGTGTAAGAATGAGTGGAGTGCAAGCGCTTTGATTTGTCTCTGCAAGCTATAGCGCTATATAAATTCCATTTATTATTTATTAGAGCTTTCGAAGTTCACCAGCTGTGAGATTTTGCGTTTATAACCGCTGGCTCACCATGAAGACAGCCGCATTCCGGCTTCAGGCATGATGTCTAAACACGGCACCAGTGTGCATGCGTTAAAAAAAAAGCCACCTCCAACATCTACTGGCACGTAATGGCTTACTCTCCCGAAAGGTGGAACAGGTTTTTAGCGTGAATGCAATATGTTCTGCGGTATGTCCTACAATTGGAAATAATTTTTTGGGGGAATAGAGTCGGTACTGATGTGTTAACTCAATGGAGTCGCAGTGAAATTGATCCCGCCATTTTGTGGTGATGCGTGATTTTGGCTATATTTTAAAAATTCAGCAGACTTACCCAACATAATAATGACATACACATTATACATCATTGAAAAGCTTATAATGTCTACTTTTGAGATTGTTTCACAGTTTTGTAATAGATGACTGCATTTATTTTTTACAAATTTTAAAAATATGTCACTGAATGCTGAAAAATAAAAAGTTTTGAAAATTAGGGCTGGTATCTTAAATGGCTTGAACTGTTCATTAACTAGCCCCCTTGAAGCAATGTGATGATTTTTCACCAATCTAAAGTTCCCTGAAGCTGGCTGAATCTATCTTATGTCACTTTTTGTACGACAGATTTTTTTTAAAAAAAAGAATCGTAACACTGGAGAGCCTGGAATCCCAAAGATATCACTTGTTGACATGTCAAACAAAATTAGCCAACAGACAAAAACCAGGCAAGCTTATGGTCAAGGAAAGCAACTGTGTTTAGAAAAATGATTGCCCTACAGGCCAGAGTACTTTCCCTTGAGTTAAACATCACTTTGTTTTTTTTAAATTCGTAAGTCTACCGATTCTTAAGCTTCGGCACGTCACAGTAAAGGAAAGGAGGCTTCGGCACAACCTCAATGAGTTAACTCAAGAAGAAAACCTCCCTTTGGGAACGGGCGTGTGGGTTAGTGGCTGGAACTCGTGTGATCACCGGCCCAGCGCTCCAACCACTATTTATTTATTTATTTATTTATAGCACTTTAACTCACGGCAGATTTCTCTGTGTGAAATTGGGGCTGCTCTCCTCGGGGAGAGCGCGTCGCCACAAGAGCAGCGCCACCCACTTTTTTTGTCTTTTTCCTGTCTGCAGACTGTATTTGTTTCCCTATCAGGGTGGCTCTTTTTTAACCTCATTTTGCAAGGGACAACTCTCTTCTTGCCGTGGGTTCTTTTACGTGCGCTAAATAATTCTGTGTAACGCACGGGACCTCGGTTTAACGTCTCATCCGAAAGACTAGCACCCAGATCACCACTCATGGTCTAATGGATGAGGGAAGAGTTTCGGGTCCAAACGGGATTCGAACCACCGCACACTTCCGACCCGGACTTTTCGTTTTCTAGGCAGGCGCGTTACCTCTAGACCACCGATCCACCACTAGGCTTTCCCACCTCCCGAAAGAGGACATGAATGTTGTTACTGTGTTGCGCTTTCCTTACCTTAAAATCCCGGAGGCACACATAGAATATGGATTCTGACTCACTCATCCCACCTGGGAATCACTGTATTTGTATTTTTTGTATTTTATTCTTTTATATCGAGGATAATGGAATAAGCCTTTATGTGCTTTTTTACATCCAGTCCCCGTGTGTTTGCGGTTTTGTAAATTCTGTCATCTGTTCCCACCGGCACACAATGGCTACTCTTACGAAAAGCGGAACAGGATTTAACGTGTGTGCAAGATGTTCTGCACTGTGAGACCGCAAGTATATCAATTTATTTATTCTTTTATTTTGAGGATAATGGAATAAGCACTGATGTGCTTTTTCATCCAGTCCCCGTGTGTATGCAGTTTTGTCAATTTTGTCATTCGTTCCCACCGGCACACATTGGCCTACTCTTCCGAAAAGCGGAACGGGTAACGTGTGCGCAAGATGTTCTGCGTGCGTTCGCACACGGGACCTCGGTTTATAGTCTCATCCGAAGGACTTTAGGGGAGAGTGGAGTTGGCACTGATGTTAACCACAGAGGAAAAATCTTCTTGAACGAGATTCGAACCCGGGTCAGCAGATCACGAATGCATCACTCTGACCACCAGGCTATCCCGTCCCCTTATACACTGGATGAGGAGGTTGCAGGTTTACATTCCAATAGCGCTATGGTACAAAGTATACATTCAAATTGGGCTACGCTTTAAAAGTGCTATGTTCAAGATTGTGGTATACCCTTAGTATAAAACAGCCCCACATTCTTCTTTCATCTCAATGAAAAAAAAAGCATCTTCTGAAGTCGGAGTATTGCTGCCTTTATGAGGAAAAAAACGGTTGAATACGCAAACTTCATCCTGACGATATCACAAATGATTCAAGTGTGATGAGAAAGGCAGAGTGCATGTTCTGGGTGACCCCTAGTGTGTTAAGCTGGAGAACGCCCAACAACAACGAAAGACATGCAGACAGAGTGGTCTTGAGGTAACGCACCCGTCTAGAAAGCGAGAAACCAAGGGTTCCATCCCCGTTTGAAACTAAAACTATTTATCACTCATCCGCTTGGCCCACGGCTATGAATATGGATTTCTTGTATTTTGTTTTTTTAGAGAATAAAGTATTCGTGTTCATATACGTATGCAGACGCAGACAAGCACACGCACTGGGGAAGGTACAGGTGTTCCCATAACCTATGCTGTCGTTGAGGAGCGAGGTGTCAGAGACCTCAGCTTCTCTTAGGAGCCAGCATTCTTTCTTAGGGGGGTGTCCATCTCCTCCCCCTCGCTGGTTTGAAAGGGACACGGGGTGGAGGAAGCTGGCTGCAAAATCTTCATTAGTGCCGCTCCCCCCCCCCCCCCCTCCCACGGTCCAAGGGACTACGGAATAAGTGAAGGTCCCTAACCCTCCCTAACTGCCGAGTGCAAGTGCACCCTATATGCCCGGGGAATAAAATTATGTACCACTTGCTATGTTCATGTCCCTCTTACTCAGAAATTACTAAATGAATAATCCTGATAGTCTACCCAGGTGACAGTATATATATCGTAGATTGTTTTGAGGCAAGCTCAAATTAGTTTGCATGATATTTCACTACGAAAAAATATTTAAAATGTAAAAATAAATCGACAAAAAATACACTTTCTTCATCACCACTGTCATTCTGAGTACCCGGCATCTCAATAACGTCAAACATAAATACAGGCAAAATCTCAGTCATTTAAAAAAAAAAAAAGCACTATCTCCTGAATCAGACACGATCGTTTTAATCACTGTCAGGATTATCTAAGTTTTATTTGCCACTTTTCCCGCAGTGTAAAGTTATTGATACCTTCAACGAGAAGTGTCAGCCATATTGAACAAGAACTGCCCAAGCAGTCATGCATAATAACACAAAACACGAGCTAAAAAACCGATCGTTTTATGCCACAGTTTTTGCAGCTGGATGTTGCCAAGCAACAGGAGACTGAACTCCACTAATTCTGGAGTTCTTTCCCTTTAACTGTAGTCAAGGAAGCTGGCCTGTTTACTTCGGTTCGAAATCCCGGAAATTTTCCGGGTTGTAGGCGTATAGAGTGCACATTTAGCCCCGGAAAAATTCCGGGGTGGAGCAGTCTAGTGGCTTAAAGAGGGAAGGTACTCCTTTACAGCTGGGCGAACTGGGGGACTGTACCGAAGCCAAGGCGCACAAACTGCTTAAACTTAATAAGCCTGGGAAAAGCGAGCGTTCTGACCACTGAGCTATGATTTTCCCAACTGGAGAAGAAGAAGAAGAAGAGGTGGTAAAACGAATCTCCTCAGGACTACAAAAGCCTACCTCAATCATGATGGGCAGTTCCGGGTTTTTCCTGTAGAAAATGGCCGCGAAGTTGAACATTGGACTCAGAGTGTCCATCATCCAGGCAGAGGTCACCTTCTCCCCCTCACACCTGACCACCACGAAAGGGTCAAAAGCTGAACACCACACACACACACACACACACCCCACACACACACACACACACACACACACACACACAGCCAAAAATAGTAGTGATAACGATAGTGATGGTGAGTCTACTTTTACAATTTCCACAACTTCTATAACTACAACTGCTACTACTACTATTACTACTTCTGCTACTACTATTCCTACATCTACTCATACTTCAACTAGTACTACAGCTACTGCTCCTATTTCTACCACTATTACTGCACCCCCCCCCCCCCTCACTACACTGTCATTGCAAGATTATTTTCAAGTTATTAAAATTTTATTTTAATCATTGATAAACCATTCTCAGAAAGAAATAGTTGTAGCTGGTTACTTACACTTGTTTTGACACCACTACTATTTTCTCAATTCTGTGTGTGTGTGTGTGTGTGTGTGTGTGTGTGTGTGTGTGTGTGTGTCTATATATATATAGAGATATAGATATAGATATAAACATACATATATACATACAGGGACAGACAGATAAATCACACAGTAGATGGTAAAAAGGTAAAGGTGTCCCATAACCTATGTGGTCGTAGGGGAGCGAGGCTTCAGATACCTCAACTTCTCAAGGGGCCAGCATATTATTGAGGGCGGCGCCATTGCCTCTCCCTCGCTGCTTTACCTTCCCTGACTCTAAAGAGGCAGGTGCCCATTCACAGCTGGGGGACTGTACTGAAACCAAGGCGCTCAAACGGTCACCCATCCACTTGGTAACCATGTTCAATGCTGCTTAACCTTAGCCGGGGGAAAGCGAGTGCTCTGACCACTGAGCTATCCTGTCCCCCCTACAGCAGTAGATGGTAGAACATCAAAATAATATCCGATGATAATACAATATTGTTTCTAACTGAAAACCAGCAATGAAACCCCCCTGATAAACATAAGCGGGAGAGACAGAATGAATAAAAGAAAGACAAGACTCAGGCAGAGAGACAGATGGCCGCGCAAACAGAGAGGAGAGAGAGAGGAGAGAGGGGAGGAGAGAGAGAGAGAGAGAGAGAGAGAGAGAGAGGGGACAGACA
>CM054156.1:22120385-22125385 GCA_028751875.1 Rapana venosa | reverse complement strand
CATAATTATACATTTTCTTTTTCATTTTTTTCATGTTTTGGTGTGGTCGCTATATCGATCTGCTTTCAAGGGAAAAAACCCCCCATCACGAAGGGTGACTAGAGGTAACACACCTGCCTAGAAAGCGAAAAGTCCGGCTTCGACGTGTGTTGGTGGCTCGGTCCCGTGAGTGGTGGTCTGGGTGCTAGTCTTTCGGATAAGGCGGTAAACCGCGGACCCCGTGTGCAACACGCATTTAACGCACGTAAAAGAACCCACGGCAAGAAGAGAGTTGTCCCTGCAAAAATTCTATAGAAAAACGCCACTTTGATAGGGAAACAAAATAATACACATGTTGACGTGAAAACAAAACAACCCCCCCCCTCCAAACACACGCACCACACACCACACATAAACCCACCTTCAGGATGTGGAAGCCAATGATTTGCATGTGTCCCAGCAGCGCTTCTCTCCCTTTGACGTCCTGCTGTTCCAACGTCATCATGACGTGATCATATCGGCTCGTGACGTCAAAGGCATACTGGAAAGTCATTGGGCAGCACCCTGTATAAATACCTGTCATACAGGTTTGGCCGTCGTGTTCGATGATGACTTCCAAAAACAGCAGAGGCGGCAGCTGCTGTTTCGGAAATTGGGCAGAAATTTTAGTATAGTGGAGATGCCTTGCCCACAGTACACCCCTACTCTCTCGGCCAAGTGGGCATAAGGACAGTCAGCGTTGGAGATGTTCTCTAAAGGCCAACCAGCCCCCAGGGCTGCAGCACATCAGGACTGTGCAAGTCAAGCCACCTAGTCAGAGAGTCATAGTCAATCACTAAAGACTAAGCTATGAAGTGGAATTCCATGAGTGGGAAAGAAAGCCACTGGTCATACAACCTCTCACTTTGCTGATGCCCCCCAGCGTCAATGGTTTAATCAACAACCTTGATAAAGCCCAGGCGCTGTCACACAGTGTTGTGTCGTAAAGGTGGTGTACCTTTTTATGCTTGCATTATTTTTGTGTGTGAGATCATTCGTTCGTATCGTCACGCAACGACCTACTCTTCCAAAAAAAGCGGAACAGGATTTACCCCCCACCCCCCATTAAAACACAAGATAGTATGTGTGAGTTTGCAAACGGGACCTGGGTTTATAGTCTCATCCGATGGAGTTTGGTAGATATAGTGTGTAATACCATGCCATGCCCTTTACCATTGACTCTGACATGATGTTGTTGTTGTTGTTGTTATTGCTGTTGTTGATATTGTTGTTATTATTGTTGTTCGGTGTTCCTCAGTTTAACACTCTGGGGGTCACCTAGAAAAAATATGCAGTCTTGATTCTTTTAAAATAGTTAGGAATCCGAATTTTATTAAAGCATTTTTATATCTAATTCATTCTTTTATATCCCAGGATAATGGGATAAGGACATACGTGTTTTTGCTTTTTTTTTTCACATTCAGCCCCCTGTGTGTATGCAGTTTTGTAAATGTTCTCATCCATTACCACCGGCACACAATGGCCTACTCAGGCCCTAAAGCGGTGCAGGTTTTAACGTGTGCGCAAGATGTTGTGGGTGTGAGGCAATAAGTACACACACGGATTAGAAACTTGCCTGTATGGCTGTTTTTCATGTACCTCGCCATATAAGTAGCAAGAAAGCAGGACAGAGTATAATATGTTTTCTGGATGCCCCACATTGAGTTATGTTGGGAAATGCCCAGCAGCAACAGCAGCAGCAGCAGCAGAACAGCAGCAGCAGCAGCAGAAGCAGCGGCAGCGGCAGCGGCAGCAGCAGCAACAACAACAGTTGCAGCAAACAGCAGCAAATACTGTTTACTTAAGGAGGATGGGGTGGCCTAGTGGTTAGAGCGTAGAGATCATGATCTGACGGCCCAGGTTTGAGCCACCTCCCAGACATCCGTTGAAGAGGATATGTTTGCCTTGGAGTTAATGTTAATATCAGTACTGATTGACTCCGCTCCCCTCAAAAGTCCTTCAGTTGAGGCTACAAACCGAGGTCTTGTGTACACATGCATATAGAACATCTTGAAAACACACGTTAAAACCCGTTCCTCCTTAATGAAGAATAGGCCATTGTGTGCCAGAAGGAACAAATGACATTAAAACAACAACAACAACAAAAACCAATGCATGCACAAGGGTATTGTATTTATACATCATCCCCGAGGTCGAAATGTAAGAGTAGGCCATTGTGTGCCCGTAGGAACGAGTGACAAAATTTTAAAAGAAAAAAACCAAACCAAAAACCATTGCATGCACACTAGTGTTGTATCATTTTATACACGATCCCCGAAATCGAAACGTGCCTATCTTAATAGCGGGGGAAACGGTTGCGTAATTATACAAATTCTCATCATTGGTGAACCTGGAATATTTAGCTGGAGGACCCCCCCCCAAAAAAAAAAGAGAGCACTTACCTGTGGGTTGTACAAATACTTGAAGATGAACTTTCTTTTGTAGAAATCTCCTGGGATGTCAGTCGCTGTATCCTGTTAGGAAGAGACAGGAACAATGCAGCTCTGACCTTCCATATGAAAACAAGATGAATACTTTTATCTTCAAAACTGTGCATCGATTTATCTTTGATTCGAAGCGCGCTTTAATGTGAAATCATTACACATATTGTAGTGACGCTCCTCCACATAATGAATCACATTGCACCAGAGGTCAGTGTTAAGTTATTGACATATTATTAATCTGCAATAAAAACGCTATACAATACAGAAAAACGGATTGAAAATCGGACACTTCTATGAAAAGTTATTACAATTTGAAATGATAGACTGCTGGACGTTACAAAATGAAAAATTGATATGTTAAGCATTGTAATAGGTGGTCAGAATGAGGGATTGAGTATCTTTAAAACACATCTAAACGTTAAAAGAAACAAAATTACTCCTTGATAGTTCTTTACAAGGTAGAATAATGACTACAGTTTTATAATCAATCAAAATCTCAAAATTGACAACCTGACCCCCACCTGCCTAAAATGGCTCCTAGCGGAAAAGTGGGTCAAGTGCAAAGCGACTCATTTCGTGGTGCAGCGTCAATTTTTTATATTATTATTATTACGATTTGGTATAGTACGGTTGATCTCAGTATACTCAATATTTGACTATATATGTGGAGCGGTGGTCCAGAGGTAACGCGCCTGTCTAGAAAGCGAAAAGTCCGGGTCGGAAGTGTGCGGTGGTTCGTATCCCGTTTGGACCGGAAACTTTTTCCCCATCCATTAGATCATGAGTGGTGGTCTGGGCGCTAGTCTTTCGGATGACACGATAAACCGAGGTCCCGTGTGTTGCACATAATTATTTAGCGCACGTAAAAGAACCCACGGCAACAAGAGAGTTGTCCCTGGCAAAATTATGTAGAAAAAAGCCACTCTGATAGGAAACAAATACTGTTGCAGACAGGAAAAAAAAAGAAAAAAAAGGGTAGCGCTGCTCTTGTGGCGACGTGCTCTCCCCGGGGAGAGCAGCCCAAATTTCACGCAGAGAAATCTGCGTGACTTAAAGTGGTATAAATAAAATAAATGAAATGAAATAAATAACCTTTGGATGGCTTAACATTTCTCTACCTGTTTCTCAGCTAATCTCTCGGGTCTTTGTTTTGTATGATTGTAAATTTGTTTGATATGTTTTGTTTTGTTTGGGTGTGTTGGTTTGCTGATTTGTTTGTTTCTTTCTTTGATTATTTGGCTGTTGGTTGTTTTTTTTAGGGGGCGGGATAGCTCATTGGTCGGAGCACTCGCTTTCCCCAGCAAAGACTAAGCAGCATCAAGCGAGGTTACCACTTGGACGGGCGACCGTTTGCGCGCCTTGGCTTTAGTACAGTCCCTCCCCCAGTTCACCCAGCTGTAAATGGGTACCTGCCCTCGTTAAGGTCAGGAAGGTAAAGCAGCAAGGGAGAGGAGATGGGCGCCGCCCTCAATATGCTGGCCCCTTGAAAAGTTGAGGTCTGTGATGCCTCGCTCCCCTACATACATAGGTTATGGGACACCTTTACTTTTTTTCCCCTGATGATCATCTGTTCATCTCATTTTGCAGCTTGTTGTTTGTTTATATGTCTGCCCTGTCCTTATTTCTTTATTCGTCCGTTACATTTACGTTTTCATTTCTTAACTTTTTGGTTGGGTAGAACAGCAAAGGACACCGGCAATTTTTCAAACGTTTGCTTATTCATTCAACAGACATGTCTTTTGGGGGAGGGGGAGGGGGGGGGGGGGGGGGGGGCGCAAAGTGTCAATCCTTTCATTATCCGCGAATGTTAATGCTGTTATCATTCTGTTCAGCCATTTTCCCCGTATTCTTCTTTTGGTCATTATAGGAATTTTTTTTTTTTTTACCCGCCACGCGAATGCTGACGTTGTACTTGAACACAGTATAAGCTACTGGCTTGTCGTTACTATGTTGATTATGTTCTTCGTGTTACGTTCGTTATATGCTTACTAAATGAATAAACCCCATTTTAAACTAAGAGACCAGAAAAAGAGCCTCGCCCTTTCTTATTACCACAATTTTGACGACAAAATCGAACCGAACGTCAAAGTCCTTCGGCTGAGACTATCTATAAACCGAGGCTCCATGTGCGAATCCACAAGGAATATCTTGCGCACAAGTAAAATACTCCTTTACGCCTTTCGGAAATGTAGGTTAATTTCATGTCAGTGGGAACGGATGACAAAATTAGAAAGAAAAAAACCCCCACCCCGGATTCACACAGATGTCGTGTTAAGACACCATCCCCGAAGTCGGAATGCAGCTACCTTCATGGTGAAGAGGGGTAAAAAAAAAAAGCCGGTCGCATACGCACATATCTCATCATTGGCTGAACCTTAGTGCTCTAGCCAAGGCACGGAAGAGAGGGATGGAGGGAGGGAGAGAGAAAGAGAGGGAGGGAGGGAGGGAGAGAAAGAGAGAGAGAGAGAGAGAGAGAGAGAGAGAGAGAGAGAGGTGTGTGTGTTGAGAAAGAGAGAGACAAGAGAGGGAGGGAGGGAG
>CM054156.1:22087885-22115385 GCA_028751875.1 Rapana venosa | reverse complement strand
TCGGTGAGGGCTGGACCGTGTGGTCTAAGACTGATCGGGATAAGAGAGATAACCGAGCACTGTCGTCTGCGAACTTGACCAGAAAGGATAGAACTCCGGAAGTTTCACTAAATAATGACATTTTTGCGTATGCAAATGTGTCCCCCCCCCTCCCCTACCCCCGCCACTTCTCCAAAAATAAAAGCACCATTTAGGTATCTGCATTCCAACTTCGGGTGTCTGACCGTGTTTATTTTTTATTTTTTAAGCATTGTCATGTAATATAATGTGATCACGCTGGACCTGGCGGAGTCCGCGCCTCTCCGTGTCACTTAGCGTGCATGCTGAGCATGTTTACGTACGTCGCCCATACTATCGGTCACACTCGTGTACGACATAGCAGGTGTGAGCTTTTAGCGGGACGGGAGTCGACTGACTAGCTAGTATCATCTGTTGAAGGACTTGATGGGGGTATGAAGACGATACCGGTGTTATTTTCTGAACCAAAAAAACCAATAAAAAAACACAAAAACAACAACAACAAAACCTATCTCCCCGATCGTAGAGGCTAGAAAAAGATTCGAACCCATGGCTTTTGAGACAGTTATGTTATCATGTGTCCAACGTTCTGCTGGTGGTGGTGGTAGTGATTAGTGGTGGTGGTGGTGATGGTGATGGTGGTGGTGGTGATTGTAGTGAGGTGGTGGTGGTGGTGATTGTGGTCGTGATGGTAGTTATTGCGCTCGTGATCTGCTGACCCGGGTTCGATTCCCGTTCAAGGGGATGTTTTGCCCCCTGAAGTTAACATCAGTGCAGACTCCACTCTCCCAAAAGTCCTTCGGATGAGACTATAAACCGAGGCCCCGTGTGCGAACGCACGCAAAAACATCTTACGCACACGTTAAATCCTGTTCCGCTTTTCGAAAGAGTAGGCCATTGTGTGCTGGTGGGAACA
Organism: Rapana venosa; assembly: GCA_028751875.1. Lineage (NCBI taxonomy): Eukaryota > Metazoa > Mollusca > Gastropoda > Neogastropoda > Muricidae > Rapana > Rapana venosa. The sequence goes on along the minus strand of CM054156.1, from coordinate 22,114,451 downwards.
AATGACAAATTTTACAAAACCGTATGCACACAGGGACTAGATGTCAAAAAAGGACATGAGTGCTTATTCCATTATCCTCGAAATAAAAGAATAAATACCCCTACCCACTCCACCAAAACCCTCACATTCCCCCATATACTCACACACAAAACACACACACACACACACACACACACACACACACACACACAGAAGGAGACACAGAGAGGAGGGGAGACAGACAGAGAGAGAGAGAGAGAGGAGAGAGAGAGACAGAGAGGAGAGGGGAGAAGAAGAGAGAGAGAGAGAGAGAAGAAGAGAGAGAGAGGGGGACGAGAGAGAGGGGAGAGACAAGGAGTGAGACAGCCAGGCTCAGAAACAGACAGAGAACACACACACACACCCCGCACACACCACAGAGGAGACAGACAGACAGACAGACAGGAGATGAGAGAGAGAGGTGAGAGAGAGGAGAGAGAGAGAGAGTGAGAGAGAGAGAGAGAGAGAGAAGGGGAGAGAGAGAGAGAGAGAAGGAGAGAGATAGGCTCAGAAACGGACAGAGAACACACACACACACACCACACCACACACACACACACACACACACACACACACACACACTCACTACACTCACAGAGGGAGACAGAGAGAGACAGGGGACAGAGAAGGAGAAAGACAGACTCAGAAACGGACAGAGAAACACACACACACACTCACAGAGGGAGACACAGACAGAGACAGAGAGAGAGAGACAGAGAGAGAGAGAGAGGGAGAGAGAGAGAGAGAGGCTCAGAAAACGGAAAGAGAACATACACACGAACACACTACACTCCTCCCCCCCCCCCCTTCCCACACACTCCACTCCACTCGCCCCCACACTCCCCACCCCCATCTCCCTCCCACCCTCCCCTCTCCACACACTACACCCGCCCCCCTTCCCTCATCCCACACTGACCCTTCACACCAAGGTCCGGTCCATTCACGAGCCTCCCAAGGGTTGAAGAGCCTGACCAGGCGCACCTCCGATTTGCCCGTGGCCGTTTCTATGGCGGGGGCCAAGGGCACCAGCACCGCCCCCGTCATGGTGTACCCCTGGCCCAAGATCAGGCCGTGCACCCCTTCGAAACCTCGATCCTCCTCTGGGCACTTGGATTTAGACAACAGCAGCGTATGTATGTAGGGTAGGTTGTGTAGTGTAGTGTAGTGTAGGATGGGTTGGGTAGGGTTGGGTAGTGTAGGGTAGGTAGTGTAGGTAGTGTAGGTAGGTAGTGTAGTGTAGTGAGGTGGTGTAGTGTAGGTAGGTGGTGTAGTGTAGTGTAGGTAGGTAGTGTAGGTAGGTAGTAGTGTAGGTAGGTAGTGTAGGTAGGGTATTGTAGGGTAGAGTTGGGTTGGGCAGGGCAGGGTGGGGTAGGCAGGGAAGGGTAGGGTTGGGTAGGGTTGGGTAAGGTAGGGTAGGGTTGGGTAGGGTAGGGTTGGGTAGTGTAGGGTAGGGTAGGGTTGGGTAGGGTAGGTTGGGTAGGGTATGGTTGGGAAGGGTTTTGTAGGGCGGGTAGGGCAGGGTTGGGTAGGGTAGTGTAGGGTAGGGTTGGGTAGGGTAGGGTTGGGTTGGGTAGGGTAGGGTTGGGTTGGGTAGGGTTGGGTAGTGTAGGGTTGGGTTGGGTTGGGTAGGGTAGGGTTGGGTAGGGTAGGGTTGGGTAGGTAGGTAGTGTAGGGTTGGGTAGGGCAGGGTAGGGTAGGGTAGGGTTGGGTAGGGCAGGGTAGGGTTGGGTAGGGCAGGGAAGGGCAGGGTAGGGTAGGGTAGGTAGTGTAGGGTAGGGTTGGGTTGGGTACGGTAGGAGAGGGTAGAGTAGGGTAGGGTAGGTAGTGTAGGGTTGGGTTGGGTTGGGTAGGGTAGGTAGGTAGTGTAGGTAGGTAGTGTAGGTAGGTAGGTAGTGTAGGTAGGTAGTGTAGGTAGGTAGTGTAAATAGGTAGTGTAGGTAGGTAGTGTAGGTAGGTAGGGTATTGTAGGCTAGGGTTGGGTTGGGTAGGGTAGGGCAGGGTAGGGTTTGGTAGGGTAGGGTTGGGTTGGGTAGGGTAGGGTAGGGTAGGGAAGGGAAGGATTGGGTAGGGTAGGGTTGGGTAGGGCAGGGTAGGGTTGGGTAGGTTAGGGTAGGGAAGGGTTGGGTAGGGTAGGGTAGGGTAGGGTATGGTTGGGTAGGGTAGGGTAGTGTTGGGTAGGGTAGGTTAGGTTACGGTTAGGGTAAGGTACGTATTTGTTTTTAAAAAGTGTATTTATTCATTTATTTATCTATTTATTTATTTATTCCTGCTTTTATTTGGAGGATAATGGAATAAGCACTCATGTGCTTTTTTCCCACTCATCCTGTCCCCATGTGTATGCAGTTTCGTCAATTTTGTCATCCGTTCCCCCCATACCGGCACACAATGGCCTACTCTTCCGAAAATCGGAACGGGGTGTGCGCAAGATGTTCTGCGTGCGTTCGCACACAGGACCTCGGTTAATAGTCTCACCCGAAAGACTTTTGTGGGGAGTGGAGTCGGCACTGATGTTAACTCCAGGGGAAAAAAATCCTCTTGAACGAGAATCAAACCCGGTTCAGCAGATCACGAACACATCACTTTAACCACCAGGCTATCCGTTCCCCCCCCTCCCCCGTAGGGTAGGGTAAGGTAGGGTAGGGAAGTGTGGTAGGTAGAATAGTGCAGGGCAAGGCAAGGCATGGCAGGGTAGGGTAGGTTAGGGTAAGGTAGGGTAGGGTAGGTTTGGGTAGGTCAGGGTAGGGTAGGTTTGGGTATGGTAGGTTAGAGTAGGGTTGTTTAGGGTATGGTAGAGTAGGTTAGGGTAGGGTTCAGTAGGGTAGGGTAGAGTAGGTTAGGGTAGGGTAGAGTAGGTTAGGGTAGGATATGGTAAGGTAGGGAAGTGCAGGGAAGGGCAGGGCAGGGCAGGCAAACACACGCATGCAATAGTAGATGTTACCACCGGTAGAAGTGGTGGTGGTGGTGGTGATGACAGTAGTAGAAGCAACAGCAACAGCAAAGGCAAACACAAATACAAAAAAATATGGAGAATAGACATAAACATTGTTGTTAAAAAGTAAGCCCTGATTTAAAAAAAAAACACCCTGAAATAAAACTACTAATTGTATGGACCCTCCCGCACACGAAACGAATAACAGCTGCAGCACCAACACAAGAACTGAAAGAAGCACAACACAACACACACACACACACACACACACCACCACACACACACACACACACACACACACACACACACACAATTCACACACACATCACTCCATCACACACAACACCTCCCCCACATACACCACATACAAACACATCTCCCCCCCTCCATACCCACAACTTACCACACACACACACACACATTCACTCACTTACACACAACACCTCCCCCCTCCCCCACATACACAACACATCTCCCCCCTCTCCATATCCACAACTTACCACACACACACACACATTCACTCACTTACACACAACACCTCCCCCCTCCCCCACATACACAACACATCTCCCCCCTCTCCATATCCACAACTTACCACACCCTCCCCTCCACCCCACCCCTACACACATAATAATACAAGAACCCCCTCCCCCCCCCCCTTCCCCCCCCCACTCCACCCCCACACCCTACTCCCCCCACCACACCCCACTCCACCTCTCTCACACACAAAAAAAGCTAGCTAGCTCACGGTGATGTCGGTGATGACCAGGGCTTTGTTCTCCAGGGCGCCCATCAGCTTCTGGAAGATCTTGCGGAAGGTGGTCTCGTGCTCCATGTCGTATTTCTCCAGGTCCAGGCGCTCCGCCACCCCTCCAGTGAAGTCCACCAGAGCGTCCACAGCGAACCCCTTGGCCAAGGATTCGTAGTCCCCGAACAACCTGACCACCCACCCAGCCAGCCAAGTCAAGTCAAGTCAAGTCAGGTCAGTCAGGTTAGTCAAGTCAGTCAGGTTAGTCAAGTTAGTCAAGTCAACTCAAGTCAGTCAGGTTAGTCGAGTCAGTCAGGTTAGTCAAGTCAGTCAGTCAGTCAGTCAGTCATTCAGTCAGTCAGTCAATCAATCATCAGTAGTAGTTGTTGTTGATGGTGGTGGAGTTTTGTCTTCGTTGTTGTTGTGGTTGTGGTCGTTGTTATCTTCTTCATCGTCGTCGTCGTCGTCGTTGTCGTCATCATCATATTATTTTTCTTCTCCTTCATCATCATCATCATCATATTATTATTATTTTCTTCTTCTTCCTCCTTCTCCTCTTCCTTCTTCTTCTCCTCTTTCTTCTTCTTCTTCATCATCATCTTCTTCTTCAGGTTAGGAGATGTCAGGATAGGTAAGAGAGGTCAGGTTAGGAGAAGATGTCAGATCAGGAGAAGAGTCAGGGTAGGAGAAGAGGTCAGATCAGGAGAAGAGGTCAGGTTAGGAGAAGGATCCAGGTTAGGAGAAGAGCCAGAATAGAAGGAAGTGTCAGGGTAGGAGGAGTCAGGATAGAAGTCATGTTAGGAGAAGAGGTCAATATACAGGAGGTCAGGTTAGGAGACAGAGGTCAGGTTTAGGAGAGAGATGTCAGGATAGATAAGAGAGTTCAAGTTAGGAGAAGGGGTCAGGATAGGAGAAGAGTCAGGATAGGAGAAGGGTCAGGTTAGGAGAAGAGTCAGGTTAGGAGAGGGAGGTCAGGTTAGGAAAAGGTGTCAGTTTAGGAGAAGAGTCAGGTTAGAAGAAGGAGTCAGGTTAGAAGGAGTCAGGTTAGGAGAAGAGTCAGGATAGGAGAAGGGGTTAGGTTAGGAGAAGAGTCAGGTTAGGAGAAGAGTCAGGTTAGGAGAAGAGTCAGGTTAGGAAAAGGTGTCAGTTTAGGAGAAGAGTCATGTTAGGAGAAGAGTCATGTTAGGAGAAGAGTCATGTTAGGAGAAGAGTCATGTTAGGAGAAGAGTCATGTTAGGAGAAGAGTCATGTTAGGAAAAGGTGTCAGTTTAGGAGAAGAGCCATGTTAGGAGAAGAGTCAGGTTAGGAGAAGAGTCATGTTAGGAGAAGAGTCAGATTAGGAGAAGAGATCAGGTTAGGAGAAGAGGTCAGGCTTTGAGAAGAGACAGGTTAGGAGAAGAGTCAGGTTAGAAGGAGTCAGGTTAGGAGAGGGAGGTCAGGTCCTATAAGAGGTCAGGCTAGGAGAAGAGGTCAGGTTAGGAGAAGAGACAGGTTAGGAGAAGAGTCAGGTTAGGAGAAGAGTCATGTTAGAAGAAGGAGTCAGGTTAGGAGAGGGAGGTCAGGTTAGGAGAAGAGTCAGGTTAGGAGAGAGAGGTCAGGTTAGGGAAAGAGTCAGGTTAGGAGAGGGAGGTCAGGTTAGGAGAAGAGGTCAGGTTAGGGAGAAGAGTCAGGTTAGGAGAAGAGTCATGTTAGAAGGAGTCAGGTTAGGAGAGGGTGGTCAGGTTAAGAGAAGGAGTCAGGTTAGGAGAGAGAGGTCAGGTTAGGAGAAGAGGTCAGGTTAGGAGAAGGAGTCAGGTTAGGACAGAGAGGTCAGGTTAGAAGTCATGTTAGAAGAAGGAGTCAGGTTAGGAGAGGGAGGTCAGGTTAGGAGGAGTCAGGTTAGGAGAGAGAGGTCAGGTTAGGAGAAGGAGTCAGGTTAGGAGAAGGAGTCAGGTTAGGAGAAGAGGTCAGGTTAGGAGAAGGAGTCAGGTTAGGACAGAGAGGTCAGGTTAGAAGTCATGTTAGAAGAAGGAGTCAGGTTAGCAGAGGGAGGTCAGGTTAGGAGGAGTCAGGTTAGGAGAAGGAGTCAGGTTAGGAGAGAGAGGTCAGGCTAGGAGAGAGAGGTCAGGTTAGAAGAGTCAGGATAGGAGAAGAGTCAGGATAGGAGTAGGAGTCAGGTTAGGAGTAGGAGTCATGTTAGAAGAAGAGTCAGGTTAGGAGAAGAGTCAGGTTAGGAGAAGAGTCAGGTTAGGAGAAGGAATCAAATTAGGAGAAGGGATCAGGTTAGGAGAAGGAGTCAGGTTTGAAGAAGAGTCAGGTTAAGAGAAGGAGTCAGGTTAGAAGAGTCAGGATAGGAGGAGAGCCAGGATAGGAGAAGAGTCAGGATAGGAGGAGAGTCAGGTTAGGAGAAGGAGTCAAGTTAGGAGGAGTCAAGTTAGGAGAAGGAGTCAAGTTAGGAGAAGGAGTCAAGTTAGGAGAGAGAGGTCAGGTTAGGAGAAGGAGTCAGGTTAGGAGAGAGAGGTCAGGTTAGGAGAAGAGGTCAGGTTAGAAGGAGTCAAGTTAGGACAGAGAGGTCAGGCTAGGAGAGAGAGGTCAGGTTAGAAGAGTCAGGATAGGAGAAGAGTCAGGATAGGAGTAAAAGTCAGGTTAGGAGTAGGAGTCAGGTTAGAAGAAGAATCAGGTTAGGAGAAGAGTCAGGTTAGGAGAAGAGTCAGGTTAGGAGAAGGAATCAAATTAGGAGAAGGGATCAGGTTAGGAGAAGGAGTCAGGTTAGAAGAAGAGTCAGGTTAAGAGAAGGAGTCAGGTTAGGAGAAGAGTCAGGATAGGAGGAGAGTCAGGTTAGGAGAAGGAGTCAAGTTAGGAGAGAGAGGTCTGGTTAGGAGAAGGGGTCAGGTTAGAAGAAGAGGTCAGGTTAGAAGGGTCACGTGGGAAGAAAGAGTCATGTGAGAAGGAGTCATGTGAGAAGAAGGAGTCATGTGAGAAGAAGGAGTCAGGTTAGGAGGAGTCAGGTTAGGATATGGAGTCAGGTTAGGAGAAAAGTCAGGTCAGGTTAGGAGAGAGAGGTCAGGTTAGGAGAAGGAGTCAAGTTAGGAGAAGGAATCAGGTTAGAAGAAGGAGTCAAGCTAGAAGAAGGAGGTCAGGTTAGGAGATGAGTCATGTTAGGAGAAGAGTCAGGTTAGGATATGGAGTCAAGTTAGGAGAGAGAGGTCTGGTTAGGAGATGAGTCAGGTTAGGTTAGGAGAGAGAGGTCAGGTTAGGAGAGAGAGGTCAGGTTAGGAGAAGAGTCAGGTTAGGAGAAGAGTCAGGTTAGGAGAAGAGCCAGGTTAGGAGAGAGAGGTCAGGTTAGGAGAAGAGTCAGGTTAGGAGAAGAGTCAGGTTAGGAGAAGAGTCAGGTTAGGAGAAGAGCCAGGTTAGGAGAGAGAGGTCAGGTTAGGAGAAGAGTCAGGTTAGGAGAAGAGTCAGGTTAGGAGAAGAGTCAGGTTAGGAGAAGAGTCAGGTTAGGAGAAGAGCCAGGTTAGGAGAGAGAGGTCAGGTTAGGAGAAGAGTCAGGTTAGGAGAAGTGTCAGGTTAGGAGAAGAGCCAGGTTAGGAGAGAGAGGTCAGGTTAGGAGAGAGAGGTCATGTTAGGAGAGAGGCCAGGTTAGGAGAAGGAGTCAGGTCAGAAGAAGGAGTCAAGTTAGGAGAAGAGTCAGGTTAGGAGAAGGAGTCAAGTTAGGAGGAGTCAGGTTAGGAGAAGAGTCAGGTTAGGAGAAGAGTCAGGATAGAGGAAAAGTCAGGTTAGAAGGAGAATCAGGATAGGAGAAGAGGTCAGGATATGAGAAGAGTCAGGTTAGAAGAGAGTCAGGTTAGAAGGAGAATCAGGATATAAGAAGAGTTCAGGATAGGAGAAGAGGTCAGGTTAGGAGAAGGGGTCAGGATAGGAGAAGAGTTCAGGTTAGGAGAAGGGGTCAGGTTAGGAGGAGAATCAGGTTAACTGAAGAGTCCGGTGAGGAAGAAGAGTCAGGATAGAAGAGGTGTCAGGTTAGAAGGAGAGAGGTTAGAAGGAGAGTCAGGATAGGAATAGGAGTCAGGTTAGAAGAATGAGTCAAGTTAGGAGAAGGAATCAGGTTAGTAGAAGAGTCAGGTTAGAAGGGGCCATGCTAGGAAGAGTCCGGATATAAAAAGGAGCCATGTTAGGAGAAGAGTCAGGATAGGCGAAGGAGTCAGGTTAGGAGAAGGAATCAAGTTAGAAGGAGGAGTCAAGTTAGAAGAAGGAGTCAGGTTAGGAGAAGGAGTCAAGTTAGAAGAAGGAGTCAAGTTAGAAGAAGGAATCAGGTTAGGAGAAGGAGTCAAGTTAGAAGAAGGAGTCAAGTTAGGAGAAGGAGTCAAGTTAGAAGAAGGAGTCAGGTTAGGAGAAGGAGTCAAGTTAGAAGAAGGAGTCAAGTTAGAAGAAGGAATCAGGTTAGGAGAAGTAGTCAAGTTAGAAGAAGGAATCAGGTTAGGAGAAGGAGTCAAGTTAGAAGAAGGAATCAGGTTAGGAGAAGGAGTCAAGTTAGAAGAAGGAGTCAGATTAGGAGAAGGAGTCAGGTTAGGAGAAGGAGTCAAGTTAGGAGAAGGAATCAGGTTAGGAGAAGGAGTCAAGTTAGAAGAAGGAATCAGGTTAGGAGAAGGAGTCAAGTTAGAAGAAGGAGTCAGGTTAGGAGAAGGAGTCAGGTTAGGAGAAGGAGTCAAGTTAGGAGAAGGAGTCAAGTTAGGAGAAGGAGTCAAGTTAGAAGAAGGAGTCAGGTTAGGAGAAGGAGTCAAGTTAGAAGAAGGAGTCAGGTTAGGAGAAGGAGTCAGGTTAGGAGAAGGAGTCAAGTTAGGAGAAGGAGTCAGGTTAGGAGAAGGAGTCAAGTTAGGAGAAGGAGTCATGTTAGGAGAAGGAGTCAAGTTAGGAAAAGGAGTCAGGTTAGGAGAGAGAGGTCAGGTTAGGAGAGAGAGGTCAGGCTAGGAGAGGGAATCTGGTTCAGAGAGAAAGTTAGGATAGGAGAAGAGTAAGGTTAGGAGATAGAGAGGTCAGGTTAGGAGAAGAGTCAGGTTAGGAGAAGGAGTCAAGTTAGAAGAAGGAATCTGGTTAAGAGAGGAAGTTAGGATAGGAGAAGAGTAAGGTTAGGAGATAGAGAGGTCAGGTTAGAAGAAGAGTCAGGTTAGGAGAAGGAGTCAGGTTAGAAGAAGGAATCTGGTTAAGAGAGGAAGTTAGGATAGGAGAAGAGTAAGGTTAGGAGATAGAGAGGTCAGGTTAGGAGAAGGAGTCAGGTTAGGAGAAGGAGTCAGGTTAGAAGAAGGAATCTGGTTGAGAGGAAGTTAGGATAGGAGAAGAGTAAGGTTAGGAGATAGAGAGGTCAGGTTAGGAGAAAGAGTCAGGTCAGTAGAGAAGGTCAGGTCAGGTCAAGGTCCAGGTCCAGGAGCAAGGCCTCAAGGTCACCCACTTGGCGTAGGCCTTCTCCAGCAAGGCCGACCAGAACTCGTTGCGGGACTTGGAGTGGCAGAAGACCAGGCGGTCATTCCTGGTGGGCAGACGGTCGTCCACCACCACCTCGATCCACTGCCCGAAGCGGTAGAAGTGGAAGCGGAACATGCCCACGTAGGTGTTCCTGGCGTCCCAGTCCTGGTCCTTGTGGTTCGGAAACACCTGTTTTGGGGGGGCAGGGGGTGGGGGGGGGGGGGTCACCCAATAATAGCTCAGAACCAGCCCACACCTGCTTGATCAGCGATGAGATGTTTGTTTTGTTTGTTTGGTTGGTTGGGGGCGTTTTTCGCCTTAGTTTTGATTGCTTCCCCGTTGGTACTTCGTTAGTACAGTCCCTCCCTTCAGTTTATCCACCACCCCCCCCACACACACACACACGCATACACACACACGTTAAATCCTGTTCCGCTTTTCGGAAGAGTAGGCCATTGTGTGCCGGTGGACACAGATGACAAAATGTACAAAACCGCACACACACGGGGACTGGATGTAAAAAAGCACATGAGTGCTTATCCATTATCCTCAATAAAAAACACACCACACACACACGCATACACACACACAACACAACACACACACACACACACACGCACGCACGCACGCACACACTGATCATTCATCACCTTTTGCCAGATCTGGTGGTACTCTCACGATCTTCCACGTCCAACTTCAGCAGCAAAACCTTCCAGTACCTTAATTATTAATCCATCCCCTTTTCGTGTGTGTGTGTGTGTGTGTGTGTGTGTGTGTGTTTGTGTGCGTGTATGTGTGTGTGTGTGTGTGTGTGTGTGTGTGTGTGTGTGTTGTGTGTGTGTGTGTATACACATACATATTTTTTATATTTTTATTTATTTATTTATTCTTTTATATCGAGGATAATAGAAAAAGCACTTATGTACTTTTTTTTTACATCCAGTCCCCGTGTGTATGCAGTTTTGTAAATTCTGTCATCTGTTCCCACAGGCACACAATAATAATAATAATAATAATAATAATAATAATAATGTATGGAATTTATATAGCGCTGAATCTTGTAAAACAACAAATCAAAGCGCTCCGATGACATTTTTTTTATATCGAGGATAATGGAATAAGCACTCATGTACTTTTTTACATCCAGTCCCCGTGTGTATGCGGTTTTGTAAATTTTGTCACCTGTTCCCACCAGCACACAATGGCCTACTCTTCCGAAAAGCGGAACAGGATTTAACGTGTGCGCAAGATGTTCTGCACGCGTTCGAACACGGGGCCTAGGTTTATAGTCTCATCCGTACATACATACACACAGTCATGCAGAAGATCACACACAGTCACATCAAAAGACTCTGTCATTCACGTCAGCGTTCAACGGGTTACAGAAACACGAACACACCCAGCATACCTCCCCCCCCCACCCCCCCCCACAGTCAGAATGCAGCTACCTTCAAGGTGGGGGTAGGGAGAAGAAAGAAAACGCTCGCATACGCAAAAAACCAAAAATCTCATCACTGAAGAACCTCGAAGCTCTAGCCGAGAAAACAAAAACGAAAAAATAAAATAATGTGCGAGAAAGAACGACCAAAAAAATATATAATTTTTTTCATTGTTTACTTTTTTTTAAAAGCCCTGGAGCAGAAACTGGTCACGTGTGAGATGAAGTGCTTGAGGAAAGCCGTCAACAAGACCAGGAGAGACAAGATAAGAAACGAGGTGATCAGAGACAAGGTTGGAGCCACACCACCCGTCCTACACCATATTGAACAACAACGAACCAAGTGGTTCGGGCACCTCACACAGGATGCCGCCAAATCAGCCAGCTCTACATGCTTACAACTTGAGGTGGTACTCTGGCACGAGGGCCAGAGGTAGACCCAGGCGACGCTGGAGTGATTCCGTGGCAGAAACACTCGAAAGTCCATGGATTGTCCCTCCTCCTCCAAGCTACCCGCCTTGCTGCAGACAGAAAGTTATATCTCCCCGCGACGCCACAGAGTACAAGCGGAAGGAAAAAAGGAAAAGGAACTTTTTTTTCAAAAGCTCGATCCTTTACCTTCTGCCAGATCTTGTGGTCCTGAACGAGACTGGCACAGGCGGTGACGAACCAGGAGTTGCCCACTTCTCCGGGCTTGAGGTCATCGCAGGTGATGCCCTCCACGATCAGCTTGGGCGATTTGCACAGCTCCTGGTGCAAAGGGTATAAAAGATACAAGGTGACAACTTTCCGCTTATACCCTGGAACCCCCATCCCCTGCCCCCCAACACCTCCTCCACACACACATCCTATACACACACACCCTCCACACACACACACCCTATACACACACACACACACACACCCTATACACACACACACACACACCTCCACGTGGATGCCAGAGGTTCTTTGAGGATAAAAGAGCATCATGTGTTGATTTAAAAATTTTTTATTTACTTATTCTTTTATTTCGAGGATAATGGAATACGGGATCGTGTGCTTTTTTTATTTTTACATTCAGTCCCCGTGTGTATGCAGTTTTTTCAATTTTGTCATCCGTTCCCACCGGCACACAATAGCCTACTCTTCCGAAAAGCGGAATGGGTTTAAACGTGTCTGCAAAAGATGTTCTGCGTGCGCTCAAACACAGGACCTCGGTGTATAGTCTCCTCCGAAGGACTTTTGGGGAGAGTGGAGTCTGCACTGATGCTTAACTCCAGAGGGAAAAAAAAATCCTCTTGAACGAGATTCGAACCCGGGTCAGCAGATCACGAATGTATCACTCTGACCATGGATGTTAAAAAAGGAAACAACTCCATCCATCTTTCAAACTGAGAAGAGTAGCGCATCTATGACCAGTAGGACGGATAACACAAACATGCCCAGCATGCATCCTGAGCTCTGGAGAGAAATGGGCTCCGCCAGGTTCTAAACTTGCTTACCACGTGCTGCTTGAAACATTCAGTTCGGTGTTACTATCGTTATTATTATTATTATTATTATTATTAGCATCATCAAGATCATCATTCGGTGCTATCGATATTACATAGTTTAAAGGCTGGCTCTTCGTACACTTATAAACACACAAAACTCCACACGTGCTCGTACACCTGAGACAGAGAGAGAGAGAGAGAGAGAGAGAGAGAGAGAGAGAGAGAGAGAGAGAGAGAGAGAGAGAGAGAGAGAGAGAGAATTATTATGTAGAGAAAAGAAATCATACAAACTGGATTCTTCATTAAAGGGACGTAACTTTGACAACTAGAGGGTCTCTGACAGACTTGTTTCCCTTAGACCAAAAGATGTTACCACCACCACCACCACACCTTTTTCTTAAATTATTGTTTTTAAGGGGTTGGGGAGGGGGGGGGGGGGGGGGAGAGGGCAGTGGCAGTTCTCATTGACATGTTGCATGTATTTCAATATATAAATGGGGTGTGCTTTGCATTAGCCCAACACGGCAAACATCTATGAATAATTTTTCCTGGAATGCAGATGAATAAAAGAAAGGGAAGGAGGCACATTACTTCTAGGTGATAAAAAAAGAAAAAGATATTACAGTAACCCCAACCAAACAAGTCCAGAGCAAAACAAATGAATATCACACAGACAGGCAGGCAGACATATACACACAGACACACAAGCGAGAGAGAGAGCGAGAGAGAGAGAGAGAGAGAGAGAGAGAGAGAGAGAGAGGAGAGAGAGAGAGAGAGAGAGAGAGAGAGAGAGAGAGAGAGAGACCCCTCCACAACGCACACACCACACCACACCACACACAGCACAAAAAAATCTCACATACACACAGCTACCTCATCCCTTCACCAACCCCCTGAACTCAACACCACCACCTCAAAACCACCACCACCTCAAAACCACCACCACTTCTAACTCAACACCGCCCAAACCACCCACCACCAACTCAACACCACCACAACCACCACCTCAACACCACCACAACCACCAACTCAACACCACCACAACCACCAACTCAACACCACCACAACCACCACCTCAACACCACCAACTCAACACTACCACCACCAACTCAACACCACCAACCAACTCACCACCACCAACTCACCACCACCACCTCGACACCACCACCTCAACACCATCACCTCCACCCACTCAACATCATCACCACAACCACCCACCACCAACTTCACCACATCCACCAACTCAACAACACCACTACAACCACCCACTCAACACCACCACAACCACCAACTCAACACCACCACTCCCCCCCTAACCCCCCCCCCCCCCTTTACCCCATATCAACCACCACCCTCCTTCCTCCTCCTCCACCTGACCCTCTCCCTCCCTCCCTGCCTGCCTGCCTGCCTGCCTGACCTTAGGCCTCTTCCACACAATAGTGGGATCCTGCTTGCTGAAGAAGAGGGATCTGTTGTCAGCCGGGAACTCGGGATCTTCGAAACAACCTTCCCGCCTGAATGCAGAGCTTCTTCAGCCGTTGGTAATCCTGGCCTCGGTAATTTTTAGGCAGCCGCACTGTGTGTGGAAAGATGATGAAGATGAGATGAGTATGATTGATTTGATTTGATTTGGTTTGGTTGGGAGATCCAGTCAAGTCGAGTCAAAGTCCAAAACGCTTTCTCAAAAAAAAAAGAAGAATCATCCCATGAAGGGCAGTTACCAAAATACTGTGACAAGACACATTGATACGTATAATTTTTTTCGAAAGATACAAGAAAGCTACATTTTATAATTCATTGGTATGAACATTAAAAGAAACTTATATATATATATATATATATATATATATATATATATATATATATATATAATATATATACGCACATGTATAATTGTATATCACACATGGCTTATGGAAATGGCTATAAAGTTAGTTTTGTTTGTTGTTGTTTGGATTGTTTTGTGTCGTGTAGATTGGGGAATGGAAAATATCAAATAAAGAAGAAAAAGGGGGAGAGGGTGGTCGAGGGAGGGAGGGAGGGAACGAGAGACAAAGAGAGAGAGAAAGAGAGAGAGAGAGAGAGAGAGAGAGAGAGAGAGAGAGAGAGAGAGAGAGAGAGAGAGATTTTTAAAAATCTATTTTATTCATTTTATATCGAGGATAATGGAATAAGCACTTATGTGCTTTTTTACATCTAGTCCCAGTGTTTATGCGGTTTTGTACATTTTGTCAATTGTCCAAACCGGCAAACAAGGCTATTGACTAAGAGAGATTTAGAAATCTACGTTTTTCTTTCGCGGTATGCGGACTGAAGCCTTGATGGTTGAGAAGTAGTCCGTGTTTAGCGAGTTTTGTATTTGTATGCCAGGAAATGGCTACGTAGAAAGCGGGACAGGATTACGTGAGGAGCGCAGGCGCAGGCGCGCGCACAGGTTGTAGAGAGAGGAAGATGAAAGAGAGACAGAGTCTAATGATTGAAGAGAAGAAACGAGTCAGACGAAGACGAAAAATGAGGCACGCAGGCCAGGTTAGGACAAAATCATAAAACTGATCTACTGAAAAAAACAAGTAACGAGCAAAATTCGCCACTAATCATTTGCATACTGACTACTCAAGTACAAATAGAGAGTTGTCGGGACCGTTCAGAACATCCACTCTAGGGGCCAGCATATTGAGGGGCCGCCCCAACCCTCTCCCTCTCGTCGCTTTACCTTCCTGACCCTAAGAGGGTAGGTACCCATTTACAGCTGGGTGAACTAGGGATGGGCAGGGCTGTGACTGGTCACGCGCTGCGAACGGCGTTACTAACTGGGAAGCAGCAATGCTTACTTTAGCTGAGAGCTAATGCCTGATTACGAGGGGCTTACCACTTTGGCTTGACGTTCCCGTCACCGGGCTTCAGTAAGTCCCTATTCCTCCAGCTGTTAGGGTTCAGGGTTTAAGGTAGAAGAAACAACGAGAGGGAGAGACGAGATGGGCGCTGCCGCCCTCAATATGCTGGCCCCTGGAGAAGTTGAGATCTCTGATGCCTCACCCCCCTCGACGACCACATAGGTTATGGGAACACCTTTACCTTTACCGAACTATCCCTCTCCTCTGACTTGAATGCACAGAATTCAAAAAGGACGGAATCCGAGGTTGTCGGATAAAAGATCTCTTCGGTGAAATGCTCCGTCTCGGAATTCCTGTGCCAGCACCCCCCCCCCCCCCCCCCTCCATCAATCCTCTCTGCTTTTCCTTGTCATTCTTTCTTCTGCTTTTTGCTTGTCTTTTTCTTCTGTCATCTCCGGTTTTGTTGTTTTTTCTTGCTTTCTTCGATTCTCCTGCGGATTTTGGTTCTTTCATATATCTTTCTCTCCGAGTCTTCAAAGTATATCTGCTCTTATGCTGAATTGGATTGCGCTGGGTTTGTAACATTTGATTTATGTTCATTCGACTATGAACGGTAACGCAATAATTAATTTGCTGCTACTTGATGGACACGAAGAAACTGCTGCTGACGAATTCGACGAAGAAATAGCGACGGACCTAGCTCGAGAGAAATAGCAGGCCCGCTTGGCTGGTATGGCTCACCGAGACCCGACCTTCAAGGATGGACAACTCGGTGGGATTCGACTCTCAGGAGCGGAATAACGATTGGGATTAATTAAAGAGTTGAAATGAACGATATTTAAATTTAAAAAAATCACGAGATTATTTTATTCGAGTTTGCGTCACGGAGATTAGCACGTGCAATGAGGCTGCCCTTCGTTTTTTGCACGGTGCGGAGGGCGCGCACATTTTATTTGGGGGGTTTCCTGCAAGATTTGTTCCTAGAAAGGGGAACAACAGGCGGGAACGTCACAGAAACTGAGGCAGCAAAGAAAAAAAAAAAGAAAAAAAAAAGAGAAGAAATAGACTTAGAGACATGCTGTGTGACACATGTGGCAAAATTCTACGCTGAAGAATGAAGATTCACCAATGAAGACCACACAAACTCCAGCGACAAGAATTCCATTTCCACAAGACATACAGTTACTTTGAATCAAACGTTTTTAGACACGGAATCAAAAGTTTTAAAACAATATTTTGTATTTGACAACAATCACATTTTTGGTTGATTGTTGATTTAAGACACGGGAAAGAGTTCGACAATTCGAGAACACGGATGAAATAGCAGACGATGTGAATACGTCAGTAAGGCAAGATTGACGTAGAATCATTTTTTTTGGTTGAAGAGGCGGGTTTTTTTTGTGTGATAGAGGGAGGATTTTGTTTATGGTGTATTTTAGACACACCATTACATGTAGAATTTAACCATATACCAGCATCATACTCTCCTATTTCTCTCCCTCTCTCTCTCTCTCTCTCTCTCTCTCACCTCACATCTTCTCCCTCCCACAACACACACACACAAATATATATATATATATATATATATATATATATATATATAATATACACGACTAATTACAGTCATGGTCTTACAGGTGAAGAATATATGACTTCAGCAACTGACATTATGATTTGCTGAGAGATATATAAAACTTATGACTAGTGACATATTTCTTATGTATATCTAAATCTCTTCTTTTAAATGACATTGGCAATAAAAAACAATGTGAATAACAAATGGGGATTAGAAAGGGATGTTACATTAATGTTACATTTTTTGAATTTATTGTATTATGCATTTAATCTCAAGTTTATGATAGGAAGTAAACTGATAATGATTTGGAAAAAAATTGTGATAATGATTTTTTATAACTTATGTATGCATTTCATTAACTAGAATGAATTTATAGCACTAACTCAAGATTAGAGCATACCTTTATTGCGAAAGATCAGAGGCACCTTTTCGAAAAATTACCCACTCATTCAGAGGAATTCCACAAAGAGTTATGCAAAGTTTGCTTCTCTGCTTGCAATAGAATGTATCAGGAATTTTATTATCAACATTCTTATTTTCATTCCATTATTTTAATATGGCATTAACTTTATGCCATTAACAAAACGACTTTGAGCAGACACAAATTGGCAGTACGACACAAAAATTCAGACAAAGAAATTGCAAAAGCATAAAGAATAATAGAAAAATTCTGAAGTCAAAAATGAAAAATTGTTACTAATTGAAAGTTTCGAAACGTATTACAGTCAAATTTGCATGTTCAAGTACATCCTTCGTCCTATTTTAATACGATTAGTCAGTATACTTTGATTAGATATTACTTTCTAAGTGTTTTAATTCGTACGTTAAATTGTGTTCATTAGGGGGGGGGGAGTGGCGAGAGTGGTGGTGGGGGGGGGAGGGGGGGGGGGGGGGGGGAGGGGAGGGGGGGAGGGTGAGGGTCGTGGTTGGTTGAGGTCTGCGCTTGTAATGATCGCAAGTAGGCAAAAAAACCAAACAGTGTCTTTTGCGGCTTCTGTTTTTGGAAAACTAACATTACAATCACTTAAAGTATACATGCAATTGTTGTTAATGACGGTATAATTATTTTGTATGTATGTCATCTTTGGCAATGCGAAGTCATCCGTCACAATCTGTTTAAATAGCGAACAACAGATCATATCAGAATTTTCATTATCTAGACTGTCAGTTGTGTTATTGCTTTCTAGTATCTTCTTTTGGGGTGGGGGGGGGGCTCTCCTTTCCTTGATGTACAAATATTACATTATGCGAACGTAATAATATGCATGATCATATACATATCACATCACAATCTTTTCTTCTATCTACATCTTATCTACAACAACTAACTGCGTACTGATTATCTTTTGTCGATCCTCCGTCTTTATTTTCTTCCATCTTTACGTATGTTCGATTCGTGCTGATCTACCATACCCAGGTGTTTTTTCTTTTTTCTTTTCGTCCATCGGAAGGGTTCGATAGAAAATATATAGCATCATGTATATTATAGGTGGTCAGCACGATATGTCTCTACATCTCTTTCTTCATCTCACTTCTCACAACACCTCTACTCTCAATCTTTGGTCGTACCAGTTTTTTTATCTTTTCTCAATTTTCTATGTTCTCATGCTCATCTCTCCAATCCCAAGTTTTTTTCATTTTTTTTTTGTTCTGCGTCTCACGATTTGATTGGCTCTTTTCTGCTCTGTATGGTCGTCCACTCTCTCTTCTCTCTCTCATTCTCTCTCTCTCTCTCTTCTCTCTCTCTCTCTCTCTCTCTCTCTCTCTCTCTTCTCTCTTCTCTCTTCTTCTCTCTCTCTCATTTCTCTCTCTCTATTCTCTCTCTCTCTTCTCTCTCTCTCTCTCTCTCTCCTCTCTCTCTCTCTCTCTCTCTTTCTCTCTCTCAATCTCTCAAGTGACTCATCTGTTGCTTTTCTTGTTCTCTCTTGTATTCTTTACTGAATTTCTTCTTGTGTGTGTCGGTCTCCCCCCTGCGTGTTGTGCTGTTAAGTGGTAGTGTGTGTGTGTGTTGTAGTGTGGGGTGTGTGGATGAATGACTCTGTGTGTGTGTTGTGTGGTTGTGTGGTTGTGTTGTGTTGTGAGTGTGGTGCGTCGCGCTGTGTGTGTGTGTGTGGTGTGGGCGGGCGCGGAGTGGTGTGGGAGTTGTGTGTGTCTTTTTTGTGTGGGGGGTTGTAGTGGTGGTGTGGCGTGCGGCATTTGGTGCGCGATGCCGTTGTGTCTCGCGGTGCGCTGTGGCGGTATTGATGTTTTTTGTTTCTTTTTTCTTGGGGGTGGTTTATTGGTGTGGGTGGGTGTCATATTGTTGTTATGTGATCTTCTTTGTCTCCGCGAGATGGCGCGCGATGAATAAGTGGCATTCTTTCTTTTTTTTTTTTTTCTTTCATTGGCAACTTATTCAACACAACACATATGTATAAAAACAATCAATAACATACATCAAATTTTCACCACATAAGAGCTTGATGAAATAAGTCAAATTGCATTTTTTCATTTTTTTCCTATCTTCGGTAGATAAAAATGGATTCTCGATGTGATTTGTTGCCCTTCACCCCTTACCCCCACCCTGAAGTGCACGCACTGCACGCATCGCAGAGCATCGTACGCACGCACGTCACAACCCACAACCCACCCCGACACGATCTAACGTGCATGTTTGATTTTGCCTGTGTTATCTTTTTTTGCCGGCTTTTACCTCGCAAGCTCAGAGGTTCAAGGGTGGATTTTTGCCATGAAGTGCGTTGTATCGTACCCCTCCTCGAGGTCGTTCTTCTTCGTCTTCTGGATTGTTCTGTGTCTTGTTTCGTTGTTTTCTGAATACCACCAATCTTGTTCTCGAATTATCTGTGTCTTTTATCGTTGCATGTTTTTCATTATGCATGTTATATTACTACGAAGTCTCTTAAAGTACTTGTCTGTCACTTGAACGGTTGACTTTTGATTTGTAGCCCTCATCTTTCCTTGCTTTCCGTTTCTTCTTCTTCTGTTCTTCTTGTTCTGTTTCTTCTTGTTCTTCTTGTATCTCCTTCCTTGTTCTTCTTGTTTTGTTCTTCTTTTTTTCTTTTGTCTTTTCTTGTTGTTGTTCTTCTTTCTTCTTCTTGTTCTTGTTCTTTTCTTCTTGTTTTCTTACTGTTCTTGCTTTCTTCTTTTTTTCTTGTTCTTGTTCTTCTTCTTGTTCTTGTTCTTCTTTTGTTCTCCTTCTTGTTCTTCGTTGTTCTTTTCTTCTTCTTGTTCTTCTTCTTCTTGTTTTTATTCTTGTTTTGTTTTGTTCTTCTTCTTCTTCTTCTTCTCTTCTTCTTGTTCTTTTGTTGTTGTTGCTTCTTGTTCTTGTTCTTCTTGTTCTTGCTCTTCTTCTTGTTCTTGTTCTTTTTTTGTTTCTTTTTCTTATTTTTTGTTTCTTCTTGTTCTTTTTTTTCTTGTTCTTGTTCTTTCTTATTTTTTGTTGTTCTTCTTGTTCTTGTTCTTTTTTCTTGTTCTTCTTCTTCTTGTTCTTGTTTTTTCTTGTTCTTCTTCTTCTTGTTCTTTTTTGTTTTGTTTTGTTCTCTTCTTCTTTGTTCTTGTTTCTTCTTCTGTTCTTGTTGTTTTTTCTTTCTTCTCTTTTCTTCTTCTGCTTTCGCTGCGTTGGAGCGGCCTGACAAAATCAGACCCAGCAGCATTCGATTTTTTCGGCGTGGGAGAGACATGTTGTATTTTAAGTCTTTTCTGGAAAGTTCCATTTATTATTATTTATTATTATTATTATTATTATTATTTTATTATAATACATATAGAGGATAACGAACAAGGAAGGCAGGAAAAGGACAAGAAGAAGGGACAGAAAGAAAAAGGGAAGAGGTGGACAGAAAAAAAGGAAAGGACAGAAAAGAGGAATGCAGGCACAAGAAAGAGAATGCAAGGGAGTTGGGAGGGGGGGGGGGGGGGGTAGAGGAGATGCTGTTGTTTATCCTGACAGAGCCCCCGGCATCCCAATGGGGGTGGGGTGACGGGGTGGGGGGGTGACGGTGGGGAGTGGGTGGGTGGGTAGGATTTCAAGCGAAGAACGATACGTGAGCAGGCTTTACAGAAAAACTCCCGACTTTTCGCTGCTGTTTGAAATGGTTTCCACGGTGACCTCGTGCCAATCTCTATAAACGGGAGTCATCGAAAAATGCTTTCTGAGCTGGTTTTTCTGGCTTTTTAAAAAAACAAAACAAAAACATAAAGAAAAGGAGACACTGGGGCTGTGTTCAGTTGTTCATAATGTAAACTACGGCTTTCAGGATTTTGCTGTTCACATATTCGATACACGATTTTGGCAGTGACAATACGGAACTGCTTGTTGCTGCTGCTGCTACTACTGCTGCTGCTTCTGCTTCTGCTTCTGCTGCTGCTACTACCGCTGCTACTGCTGCTGCTGCTGCTGCTGCTACTACCGCTGCTACTGCTGCTGCTGTGCTACTTCTACTGACTACTGCTGGCTATTCTACTTACTGCTCTACTACTGCTGCTACTCTACTACTTATCTCCTACTCCTACTACTACTCATACTACTACTACTGCTGCTGCTGCTGCTGCTGCTCCTGCTGCTCTCTGCTGACTGCTACTTTTAGCTAATGTCTGTCCGTAGTTTCATTTTCTCCCCAGTATCTAATAGTATACTATCCTACTTTTCTATCCTCTCTTTGCTTCTGCTCTGCTGCTTTCTTGCTGTCATCTGCTTCTAATCCCATTCACATCGACTACGAAGTCTGGCGCTGCTGCTCTGACTTGCTAGGGCTAACGGCAGCTGCAGCGCTTCTCTTTTCGCTTTTAGGATCGAGCCCTTATTATTTTATATCGTCAACGAGAGTAAAAGTCATACAAGAAGGAAAAAAATCCTCTTGTGCTGATTTTTCGCACAGTCTAGATTATACGGACATCGGATGAAGAAGAAGAGCGCTAGGATGATGGAGGGGAAGGAAGGCAGACGATTTTACATGAAGTAGGAGGAGCAATAGGATTAGTTTAGATGGAGGTTCAAGAAAAAAGAGAGGAAGAAGAGAAGAAGGAGAAGAGGAAGAAGAAGAAGAAGGAAGGAGGAGGAGAAGGAAGGAGGAGGAGGAGAAGGAGGAGAGAAGAAGAAGGAGGTAGAGGAGGAGGAGGAGAAGAGAGGAGGAGAAAAGGGGGAGAAGAAGATGGAGGAGGAGAAAAAGGAAGGAGAGAAGGAGAGGAAGGAGAAAAGGAGGAGGGAAGAGGAGAGGAGAGGAAAAGAGAAGAAGGAGGAGGAAGGAGGAGAGAGAAGAAGAAGAGAAGGGGGAGGAAGAGGAGAAGGAGGAGGAAAAAGGAGGAGAGGAGGAGGAGGAAGAAGAGGATGAGGGAAAAAGAGGAGGAGGAGAAGAAGAGAAGGAGGAGAAGAGAAAAAGGAAGATGAGGAGAAGAAGAGAATGGAGGGGAGGAGAAAAAGGAGGAGAGGAAGAAGGGATGAGAAGGAGGGAGAAGAAGGAAGAAGGAGGAGAAAGAAGAAGGAGAGAAGAGGAGGAGAAAAAGAAAAGAAGGAAGGATGGAGGAGGAGAAGAAGAAGAAGAGGGAGAAGAGGAAGAGGGAGGATGAGGAGAATAAAAAGAGATGAAAGAAGAGAGAAGAGGCGGAGAGAAAGATCCCGAAAAATACAAAGTTGTTCTCTAAAATGGACATGAAGCTGAACCCGTCAGTCTCATCATCCCCTAACCAGCTCCGTGTGGCAGCAACATGGCAATGAGTGAGTTTTCCCGCTGATGACACACACTACACACACACACACATAGAAAAGACCGAGGGACGGAGGAAAGAGTTCATTCCCACCGTCAACCGTCACTTCGTCAACACCAACCAACAGCTGGCTCCCCCCGTCTCTCCCTCTCCCCCTCTCTCTCTCCGTGTTGGCTTCAACCCTTGGACGTCCCTTACGTTATAGACAGGGAGAGAAGAAAAAAAACAAACCCACCACCAACAACAAACCCGCCCCAGCGATAGTAGTATCACATCAGCACGGGAAGCAAAAGAAGCCAGTCCACAAAAGAACCCGCCACCAGTCACAAAAAGCTACATCCACTTCTTAACAGGAAGAACGAGCCACGGTTCTTCTCTCACTCACCCACTTCTCTCCTCTCAAAAACAATGCAAGAAGTAGAACAAGCAAGCAGCATAGCGGTCTTGGAAGTCCTCACTGAGAGGATAAGGAGCCACAAGAACTCCTCAGACCTCCTACAGGAGCCAAAGAAAGAAGAGAAGAAGAGTAGAGCAGCAAATCCTCAGCAAATGGCGGCTGCTGTTCGTTCTCAACACCCTCGCGAAGAGTGAATGAAAGACGCCAAGCAGATGCGTCCAAGAAAAAGACGGAACCCTCGGTGCAGTCAGGGTTGCCACGTCGCCCAAAAAGCAGAGGAAACACAAAATCGAAAGTAACACGTCGCGTCGGCACCTCAGCTTCGCGATTCGCGGCAGGACACCACACACCGCTGGATTGAGTCAAACGCCGTCTGGATCTGGGCAAGCCCGATGGGGCACCGTCTGGATCTGGGGCAAACACCGTCTGGTCTGGGCAACTCCGTCTGGATCTGGGGCAAACACCGCGGACTGGCAACAGCCGTCCGGATCTGGGCCCATCGGGCGGGACCAGAACTCGTCTGTGCGCTCGGGGCGACGGACAGATTGACCAGCCAGCACTCCTGGACTTGCGGGCGAGGCGCTTCGCTTGGGGTGGGACACGGCAAGTCTGGACATGTCGAAACGCCGTCTGGTCAACGCAGACGTAGGATGGACCAAGCCTCCAGCTCTGGACACGCCTCGTGAGGCGTTCCCAGCACGCCGTCTGAGAATACTGCGCAGTACAAGCGCCTCTGACCCGTTCTCAAGACGTATCGGATTTTCTGAAATAGCCGTTTGATTTGGGGTTGCCGTACCGGATTGATCAAGCTTGGTCTGCGCACGACCTTTAAGACATGGCACACGTGGCGAGGTATAAAAGCTGAGGTATGCGGGCAAGTGGCGCAGGGATTGAGAGGCAAAGAGAACACGAATGCTAGGACATGGAGGAAGGAAAGAGCGAAGAAGGACAAGATGATGAGTGTGAGGCAAGGATGAAGAAGAGAAGAAGAAAAAATGATGAGGCAAGGATGAAGAAGAAGAAGAAAAGAAGAGCTGATGAGGCCATGGAGAAGACAAGAAGAAAAGATGATGAGCAGGATAAGACAAGGAAGAAGACAAAGAGAGGAAATGTCATGAGGCATGATGAAGAAGGAAGAAGAAAAAAAGAGAAGATGATGAGAGGCCAAGACGGAGGAGAGGACGATGAAGGAGAGGAAGAAAGGGGGAATAGGCGCGCGGGGTTCGAAAGTGGTAAAGCATGTCCGCTTTGCCTAAAAGAACACGGGGTCTTCCACGGGGAACGGTTCCACCAGAAGGTAAAGGACGTACCCACGATTGCTAAGATGTAGCTCATCTTTCAGCGCATATAGGTTTGTGTTGTTTTTTTGTTTGAAAATTCGTGAATAGTGCTTTTAAAATGTTTGAAAAAAACCACCCCACACACCAAAACCAACAGTGGGGGGATTGGAGAATTGGTAGAATGTTTTGGAGGCGGATTTTTAAAAAAAAAAACCGCCAGTATGCACACGGTTTTAAAATTGTGTCATTCGTCTTAATTAGCTCGCATGCAGTCACAAATTTTGAAAGGCGGAACGGATTTTATGATGTGTGCAAGAGTTCTGCGCGCATTCGCACACAAGGACTTCGGTTAGTCTACGTACGGAAAACGTCGTGGCGGGGAGTGGAAGTGGGTACCGATGTCAACTCTTAAGGGGAAAAAAAATCCCCTCATACGGGTGCCTTGGTGGTGGCTGGAACCTGGGCGGTCGCATCACGAGCTCAACGCTCTAACCACTAGGCTACCCCGGCCCCCTCCCCGAAAATGTACTTGTCAGTAGGGATGAAACGAGGAAAGCATATATGTACCTTGTGTCGTGTTTTAAACATTATTCAGAAGTCGGAATGCGGCTACCTTAATGGTGGCTACAAGGTCGCTTTCGCCAAAATCTCGCATTAAGTGAACCTGGAAGCCCTAACCGAGGAATGGAAACAAGATAGAAATTAATTTTCAAAAATTTAGATATTACTTCTAGAGCTGTGAGTCTACCGTTAATTTACGTTAACCCTTTTCATCCAGATGTATTTTTTTCTTGCACTGTCTTTTGAGTGGCTCAAATGCAACTGATAACAGTTCAGAAAGTTAATTCTAGCTTTGGATTTTGTTTGGTAAGGTTTCCAGACTTAGAAACTGTCTTCTTGTTCTTCGCATTCTTCTTGCTTCTTCGCATTCTTCTTCTTCGCATTCTTCACTTCTTTTTTCTTTTTCTACTTCTTTTCTTAGCATTCTTCTTCTTCTTACATTCTCTTCTTCTTAGCATTCTTCTCTTCTTTTCTTCTTCTTCTTAGCATTCTTCGCCTTCTCTTAGATTCTTCGTTTTCTTAGCTTCTTCGCCTTCTTTTCGCTCTTCTTCGCCTCTTCTTCTCGTCTTCTTGCCATTTCTTCGTTTTTTCGCCTTAACTTCTTCTTCTTTCGCTTCTTCTTTTTGCCTATTTTCTTCGCCTTCTTTTCTTCCTTCTTCTTCTTCGCTTCTTCTTTCTTCGTCTTGTCTTCGCGCTCGCCTTCTCCCTTTTTTCCTTAAATGTCATTCACTCACATCTGGGAATGTATTGGGAGTTTCTGTTCTTAATCACCAGCCGTAAACATTAGTTATAACAAAATGTAGCAGCAATTTATATACATAAGATGTCTCTATGTCTGTCTGTCTGTCGCCGGTTATCTGTCTGTCATGTCTGTCTGTATTTATTTATTTTTTTTAAATTTTTAATGTAATTCCTATCGAGGAGAGTGGAATAAGCACTTATGTGCTTTTTACATCTAGTCCGTGTGTATGCGGTTTTGTTAATTGTCATTGTTCACGGCCAATTGCCTACCTTAGAAAAGCGGAACAGGATTTAAGTTTGTTCGCAGTGTTCTGCGTGCGTTTGCATACGGAACCTCGGTTTATGTTCTCACGAAGGACTTTTTGGGAGATGCAGTTGCTGAGAAAATATCCTTGAGCGGGAATAACCCCTGTCATCTATCTATCTATCTATCTTCTTCTTGGTTATGATGGTCTGTCTGTCTGTCTGTCTGTGCCCTGTGTATGCGTGTTTGCTGTGTTTGTAGGGTGTCTGTGCGCCACACGCGTGCAGGACCGACAAACAAGTAGGCAGACATTCAGTTCCTTTTTTTGGTCTGTTGAGTAAAACGGTTAATCTTCCAGCCATCTCTGCTTGATGCTGTGTAGCCTACAGTGTGTACACAGACTGTTTCAGACGCTTTTAACAATCGGAATCTTCTGCTCTGTTTTTAGCAATGATCCTTAGTTTGGCTTCAACCCATTCATCTTCTGCTCATGTTAATACGAAACCGCTGCAGTGCGTGCGTTCTTGCTGCTGCCGTGTGTTGTGTGTTGTTTTGTGTATCTTTCCACAAAAATATGGGTCGTTTATTTGAAATTACAGTTGAAGGAACAAAAGATTTGAACTTAAAGCGTGAACAAACAGTAGCAAATGTGTATTTTTTATGCTGAGAACAGCATATTACATGAAACATGTTAAAGACAACGAAAAAAAAATGCAGTTAAAGAGGAAGAAACGTTACACTTGAATTAACAACTGGCTAATTTTGGTTGTTGATCTTTTGCTAATAAGAGCAATACGAAGACACCATTTACAATTTTTTTGTTGGTGGTGGTGTGGGGGGGTGGGGGGGGGGGGGGGGGGGTTATTGCATTTGAGAGAGGAACAAACTTGTACTTGAACGTAAAACTGGCAATTTGTTTAACTTTTTTGTTTGGTGTTGGCTTTTTCTGTTGTTGAGAGCGGATCTTACAGTTAAAACCTGTTCCAAAATGTAGTGTATTACAGTTATAGAGGAACAGACTTTACAGTAACAGAACGACAAGCCAATTGTATCACTCAGCCATTGTAATCACTCGAGCTTGTAGCTCTCAATTTTTGAGCAAATGAGTCCTAAGTTGGTTCAACCACCCAGTCTGCCCATGATAACTACGAACAACTCAATTTGGATAGTGTGTGGTGGCGCT
>CM054156.1:22076410-22083910 GCA_028751875.1 Rapana venosa | reverse complement strand
TGTCTCTCTGTCTGTCTATCTGCTTGTCTATCTACCTGTCTCTCTGTCTGCCTGCCTGGCTGTCTGTCTGCCTACCTGTCTCTCTGTCTGTCTATCTGTCTGTCTATCTACCTGTCTCTCTGTCTGCCTATCTGCCTGTCTCTCTGTCTGCCTATATGTCTGTCTATCTACCTGTCTGTCTGTCTGGCTGGCTGTCTGTTCTGCCTGTCTGTCTGTCTGCATATCTGTCTGTCTGTCTATCTACCTGTCTCTCTGTCTGTCTATCTGCATGTCTATCTACCTGTCTCTCTGTCTGCCTATCTGTCTGTCTATCTGCCTGTCTCTCTGTCTGCCTATCTGTCTGTCTGTCTATCTGTCTGTCTGGCTGTCTGTCTGTCTATTTTGCCTGTCTGTCTGGCTGTCTGTCTGTCTGTTCTGCCTGTCTTTCTGTCATTCTATCTGTCTGTCTATCTACCTGTCTGTATGTCTGGGTGGCTGTCTATCTGTCTGCCTGCCTGTCTGTCTGTCTGCCTACCTGCCTGTCTGTCTGGCTGTCTGTCTGTCTGTTCTGCCTGTCTTTCTGTCATTCTATCTGTCTGTCTATCTACCTGTCTGTATGTCTGGGTGGCTGTCTATCTGTCTGCCTGCCTGTCTGTCTGTCTGCCTACCTGCCTGTCTGTCTGGCTGTCTGTTCTGTCTGTCTGTCTGTCTGGCTGGCTGGATGTCTGTCTATCTACCCGTCTGTATGTCTGCCTGCCTGTCTGTCTGTCTGTCTGTCTGTTCTGCTGAAAACATGTTTCTTCAATAAGAACTTGACGTTACATGCTCTTGACAGCAAAAAGCAGCAGGAGAAAGACATTAAGCATGGCTTATTTCCTTCTTCCTTCTTTCTTTCCTTTTCTTTCTTCCTTCTTTTCCTTTCTTTTTTTTCTTTTTTTTTTCTTTTTTCTTCAAGTGTTCATTGACGGATTAATTGATAGATTGATTGACTTACGGATTGATTGACAGACTGACTGACTACTTGTTTGCTTGCTTAATTGGCTTATTGATTGACTGACTGACTGCTTGCTTGACTTATTGACTGATTAACCGATTGACTGATTATTTGACTGGTTTATTGATTGACTGATTGATTGATTTGGCTCGGTCACTCATTTTGGTGTGTTTTCTATTATTTTTTTTCTAAATAATGTACGTAACTTTGAGGTACCTCAGCTAAAAAAAACAAACATGCATGTACACTTAGAAAAAGTAGCTTGTTGTTGTTGTTGTTTGTTATTTTTCCCCCCATTTTTATTCTTTCTTTATCATCTTGTCTTTTCTTGCCATTTCTTTTCGTTTCTTTCTGGCTTAAAATTTGTGTGTGTGTGTGTGTTGTGTGTGTGTGTGTGTGTGTGTGTGTGTGTGTGTGTGTGTGTGTGTGTGTGTGTTGTGTGTGTGTGTGTGTGTGTGTGTGTGTGTGTGTGTTGTCTTCTAGTCCTTTCTCTGTTTGTTGCTCTGTCTGTCTGTCTGTCTATCTGCCTGTCTATCTACATGTCTCTCTGTCTTCAAGTCATCCTGAGGTTGTGCGCAGCCTCACTTTATATTTGTGTAGAGCTTTCAGAATAAGAGAGATAATGTTATCCTAAGTGATATTTTTGTAGCTGACTTTTTGTTATACAGTAACATGTTGTCTGTGTGTGTGTTTTTATTTTTAATTTTTAATTTTTAAAATTTTTTAAATTATTTTTTTAAAACCAAAATACTAAGCAGTTCGGCAACCCCCTTCATGTATGGGCCAATGGCCTTTTTGTGAATAAATCATTCGAGTTCGAGGTCGAGTTCGAGTTCGAGTTCTCTGTCTGCCTATCTGTCTGTCTGTCTATCTACCTGTCTCTCTGTCTGTCTATCTGCTTGTCTATCTACCTGTCTCTCTGTCTGCCTATCTGTCTGTCTATGTGCCTGTCTCTCTGTCTGCCTATCTGTCTATGTGCCTGTCTCTCTGTCTTCCTATCTGTCTGTCTATCTACCTGTCTGCCTGTCTGCCTATCTGTCTGTCTATCTGTCTGCCTGTCTGGCTGTCTGTCTGTCTATCTGCCTGTCTCTCTGTCTTCCTATCTGTCTGTCTATCTACCTGTCTGCCTGTCTGCCTATCTGTCTATCTACCTGTCTGCCTGTCTGTCTGTCTGTCTGTCTATCTGCCTGTCTGTCTGTCTGGCTGGCTGTCTGTTCTGCCTGTCTGTCTGGCTGACTGACTGGCTGTCTGTCTATCTACCCGTCTGTCTGTCTGTCTATCTGTCTGCCTGCCTGTCTGTCTGTCTGCCTGCCTGTCTGTCCGTCCGTTCTGTCTGTCGGTCTGTCTGTTCTGATGAAAACATGTTTCTTCAATAAGAACTTGACGTAACATGTTCTTGACAGCAAAAAGCAGCAGGAGAAAGACATTAAGCATGGCTTATTTCCTTCTTTCTTTCTTTCTTTCTTTTTCTTTCTTTCTTTCTTCCTTCCTTTTCTTTCTTCCTTTTCTTTCTTCCCTTCAGGGTTTTTTTCATGGTTTCTTTGACCTTGTCTTTTTTTGTGTTGTTCATAGTCTCATGTTCTTTTTTTTCTCCTTTGTTAGTTTGTTCTCCCTTTTAGTTGTTTGGGTTTTTTCTTTTTTCTTCAAGTGTTCATTGACGGATTAATTGATAGATTGATTGACTTACGGATTGATTGACGGACTGACTGACTATTTGTTTGCTTACTTAATTGGCTTATTGATTGACTGAGTGACTGCTTGCTTGACTTATTGACTGATTAATTGATTGGCTGAC
This sequence comes from Rapana venosa, assembly GCA_028751875.1. Lineage (NCBI taxonomy): Eukaryota > Metazoa > Mollusca > Gastropoda > Neogastropoda > Muricidae > Rapana > Rapana venosa. Next base: position 22,081,142 of record CM054156.1, on the reverse strand, counting down.
TGATTGACTGACGGATTGATTTATTGATTGATAGGTTGATTTATTGATTGACCGATTGATTGACATGGCTCGGTCACTCATTTTGGTGTGTTTTCTATTATTTCTTTCTAAATAATGTACGTAACTTTGAGGTACCTCAGCTAAAAAAAAATACATGCATGTACACTTAGAAAAAGTGGCTTTTTGTTGTTGTTGTTGTTTGTTGTTTGTTGTTTTTCCCCCATTTTTATTCTTTCTTTATCATCTTGTCTTTTTCTTGCCATTTCTCTTTTCGTTTCTTTCTGGCTTTTTGTTAAAACTAATTTTTCGTTGATGTCTTAGTATTTTTTCTGTTGTTGTCTGTCTGCTGTCTGTCATTTCTGTTCTCTACCTGTCTCTGTCTGCTATCTTCTGTCTGTCCATGTCTGTCTTTCTCTGTTGCCTGTCTGCTGTCTATCTACCTCTCGTCTGTCTGTCTGCCTATCTGTCTGTCTTGTCTGACTATCTACCTGTCTTAGCTGCCTACTGTCTGCCTATCTCTGCTTCGCCTGTGCTGTCGTCTATCTACCTGTCTCTCTTCTGTCTGATCTGCTGTCTATCTAGCCTGTCCTTGTCTGCCTACTGTCTGTCTACCTGCCTGTCTCTGTCTGCCTATCTGTCTGTCTATCTACCTGTTGTCTGGCTGTCTTCTGTTGTCCTATGGCTGTCTCTGTCTATCCTACTGTCTATCTACCTGTCTGTCATCTGCTGTTGTCTATCTACCTGTCTCTCTGTCTGCCTATCTGTCTGTCTATCTGCCTGTCTCTCTGTCTGCCTATCTGTCTGTCTATCTGCCTGTTGTCTGTCTGGCTTGTCTTCTATCTACTGTCTGTCTTGCTGTGCCTGTCTGCTTCTTCTGTCTTACCTTCTGTCTATCTACCTGTCTGCCTGTCTGGCTGTCTGTCTGTCTATCTGCCTGTCTGTCTGTCTGCTGTCTGTCTGTCTATCTACCTGTCTCTCTGTCTGCCTATCTGGTCTGTCTATCTGCCTGTCTCTCTGTCTGCCTATATGTCTGTCTATCTACCTGTCTGTCTATCTGGCTGCTGTCGTTCTGCCTGTCTGTCTGCTGACTGACTGCTGTCTGTCTATCTACCCGTCTGTCTGTCTGTCTATCTGCATGTCTACTACTGTCTCTCTGTCTGCCTATCTGTCTGTCTATCTGCCTGTCTTCTGTCTGCCTATCTGTCTGTCTGTCTATCTGTCTGTCTATCTGCCTGTCTCTCTATCTGCCTGTCTCTCTGTCTGCCTATCTGTCTGTCTGTCTATCTGTCTGTCTGTCTGTCTGTCTGTCTGTCTATTTTGCCTGTCTGTCTGGCTGTCTGTCTGTCTGTTCTGCCTATCTTTCTGTCATTCTATCTGTCTGTCTATCTACCTGTCTGTATGTCTGGGTGGCTGTCTATCTGTCTGCCTGCCTGTCTGTCTGTCTGTCTGTCTGCCTACCTACCTGTCTGTCTGGCTGTCTGTTCTGTCTGTCTGTCTGGCTGGCTGGCTGGATGTCTGTCTATCTACCCGTCTGTATGTCTGCCTGCCTGCCTATCTGTCTGTCTATCTGCCTGTGTCTGGCTGTCTGTCTGTTCTGCCTCTCTATCTACCTGTCTGTCTGCCTGCCTGTCTGTTTGTCTATCTACCTGTCTGTCTGTCTGCCTATCTGTCTGTCTGTTCTGTCTGTCTGTCTGTCTGTTCTGCTGAAAACATGTTTCTTCAATAAGAACTTGACGTTACATGCTCTTGACAGCAAAAAGCAGCAGGAGAAAGACATTAAGCATGGCTTATTTCCTTCTTTTTTTCTTTCTTTCCTTTCTTTTTTCCTTTTCTTTCTTCCCTTCAGCTTTTTTTCCATGGTTTCTTTGACCTTGTCTTTTTTTCCCCATAGTCTCATGTTCTTTTTTTTTCTCTTTTATTTGTTAGTTTGTTCTCCCTTTTAGTTGTTTGGTTTTTTTTTCTTTTTTCTTCAAGTGTTCATTGACGGATTAATTGATAGGTTGATTGACTTACGGATTGATTGACAGACTGACTGACTACTTGTTTGCTTGCTTAATTGGCTTATTGATTGACTGACTGACTGCTTGCTTGACTCATTGACTGATTAACCGATTGACTGATTATTTGACTTACGGATTGATTGATTGATTGATAGGTTGATTTATTGATTGACCGATTGATTGACATGGCTCGGTCACTCATTTTGGTGTGTTTTCTATTATTTCTTTCTAAATAATGTACGTAACTTTGAGGTACCTCAGCTAAAAAAAATACATGCATGTACACTTAGAAAATGTGGCTTGTTGTTGTTGTTGTTGTTGTTGTTTGTTGGTTTTTTTCCCCCATTTTTATTCTTTCTTTATCATCTTGTCTTTTTCTTGCCATTTCTTTTCGTTTCTTTCTGGCTTAAAATGTGTGTGTGTGTGTGTGTGTGTGTGTGTGTGTGGTGTGTGTGTTTTGTGTGTGTGTGTGTGTGTGTGTGTGTGTGTGTGTGTGTGTGTGTGTTGTGTGTGTGTGTGTCTTCTAGTCCTTTCTCTGTTTGTTGCTCTGTCTGTCTGTCTGTCTATCTGCCTGTCTATCTACCTGTCTGTCTGTCTGCCTATCTGTCTGTCTGTCTATCTACCTGTCTCTCTGTCTGTCTATCTGCTTGTCTATCTACATGTCTCTCTGTCTGCCTATCTGTCTGTCTGTCTGCCTACCTGTCTCTCTGTCTGTCTATCTGCATGTCTATCTACCTGTCCTCTCTGTCTGCCTATCTGCTTGTCTATCTACCTGTCTCTGTCTGTCTATCTGCTTGTCTATCTACCTGTCTGTCTGTCTGCCTATCTGTCTGTCTGTCTATCTACCTGTCTCTCTGTCTGCCTATCTGTCTGTCTATCTACCTGTCTGTCTGGCTGTCTGTTTGTCTGTTTTGCCTGTCTGTCTGGTTGTCTGTTTGGCTGTCTGTCTATCTACCTGTCTGTCTGTCTGCCTATCTGTCTGTCTATCTGCCTGTCTCTCTGTCTGCCTATCTGTCTGTCTATCTACCTGTCTCTGTTTGTCTATCTCCCTGTCTATCTACCTGCCCGCCTGTCTGTCTCCCGGGCTGTCTTTTCTATTACCCGTTGTCTGTCTGCTGCCTGTCTGTCTGTTATCTGCCTGTCTGTCTGCTATTGCCTTTTGGGTGGTGGCTGGCTGGCTGTCTGTCTGTATCTGTCTGTCCCCTACCTATCGGGTCTGTTCCCCTATCTGTCGTCTGTTCTGTCTTTTTGTCTGTTGTTTGCTGAAAAAATGTTTTTTTCAATAAGAACTTGAGAAAAATGCTCTTGACAGCAAAAAGCGAGGAGAAGACAAAAAGGGCTTATTTCCTTCTTTCTTTTTTTCTTTTTTCTTTTTCTTTTTTTCCTTCCTCTTCCTTTCCCTTTCCCTTTTTTTTTCCTTTTCTTTCTTTCTTCAGTTTTTTCCATAGTTTCTTTGACTTGTCTTTCTTTTTTTTTGTTCATAGTTCATGTTCTTTTTTTTCTCTTTTCTTGTTAGTTTGTTCCCCTTTTGTTGTTTGGGTTTTTTTCTTTTTTCTTCAAGTGGTTCATTGACGGTTTAATTGATGATTGATTGACTTAGGGGATTGTTTGGGACGGGACTGCTGATTACTTGTTTGCTTATTTATTTGGCTATTGATTGACTGAGGGACTGCTTGCTTGACTTTTTGATGATAACCGATTGACTGACTAATTGACTGGTTTATTGATTGACTGATTAATTGATTTGGCTCGGTCACTCATTTTGGTGTGTTTTCTATTATTTTTTTTCTAAATAATGTCCGTACGTAACTTTGAGGTACCTCAGCTAAAAAAAATACATGCATGTACACTTAGAAAAAGTGGCTTTTTGTTGTTGTTGTTGTTTGTTGTTCTTTCCCATTTTATTCTTTCTTTATCGTCTTGTCTTTCTTGCCCTTTCTTTTCGTTTCTTTTTGGCTTAAAAAGTGTGTGTGTGTGTGTGTGTGTGTGTGTGTGTGTGTGTGTGTGTGTGGTGTTTTGTGGTGTTTTGTGTGTGTGTGTGTGTGTGTGTGTTTTGTGTGTGTGTGTGTGTGTGGTCTTCTAGTCCTTTCTTGTTTTTTGCTCTGTTTTGTCTATCTGTTGTCTACCTATCTATCTACCTGTTCTCCCATCTGGGCCTATCTGTCTGTCTGTTTTATCTACCCGTCTCTTGTCTGTTATCTGCTTGTCTATCTACCTGTCTCTCTGTCTGCCTATCTGTCTATCTGCCTGTCTCTCTGTCTGTCTCTCTGTCTGCCTATCTGTCTGTCTATCTGCATGTTTCTCTGTCTGTCTATCTGCTTGTCTATCTACCTGTCTCTCTGTCTGTCTATCTGCTTGTCTATCTACCTGTTTCTCTGTCTGTCTATCTGCTTGTCTATCTACCTCTCTGTCTGCCTATCTGTCTGTCTATCTACCTGTCTCTGTCTGTCTATCTGCCTGTCTATCTACCTGTCTGCCTGTCTGTCTGCCTGGCTGTCTGTCTATCTACCCGTCTGTCTGTCTGTCTGTCTGCCTGCCTGTCTGTCCGTCCGTTCTGTCTGTCTGTCTGTCTGTTCTGCTGAAAACATGTTTCTTCAATAAGAACTTGACGTAACATGTTCTTGACAGCAAAAAGCAGCAGGAGAAAGACATTAAGCATGGCTTATTTCCTTCTTTCTTTCTTTCCTTTTCTGTCTTCCTTCTTTTCCTTTTTTTTCTTTTTTCATTTTCTT
>CM054156.1:22061410-22063910 GCA_028751875.1 Rapana venosa | reverse complement strand
CTCCCTCTCCTTTCCACTCCCCCCTCTCTCTCACACTCTCCCCTTCTCCCATCCCTCTCTCACTCCCCCCCTCACTCCCTCCTCACCCCTCTCTCTCACGCTCTCAAAAATCGCTTCCCCTCTCCACTCTCTCCCCCCACTCCCCCCCCCTCTCTCTTTTCCCTCTCCCCTCACTCTCTCTCTCCCCCCCCTCTCTCTCACTCTCTCATCCTCTCCCCCTCCTCTCTCTCTTCTCTCTCTCTCTCTCTTTCCCCCCTCTCTCACTTTTCTCTCACCCCCCCCTCCTCTCTCTCCCCCTCTCCAAACCCCTCCTCACCCCCCTCTCTCCTCACCTTTTCCCCTCTCTTCCCCCTCCAAATCCTTCCCCCCTTTTTTCTCCCTTTCCCCCCCCCTTTTCCCCCTCACTTTTTCTCTCCACTCCCCTCTCTCACTCCCGGGTCTCTCTCCCACCCTCTCTCTCACTCCCCTCTCCTTTTTTTCTCACCCCCCTTTTCTCTCAAATCTCTCTCACTCCCTCCTCCCCCCTCTCTCTTTCTTCCCAACTCCCCCTCTCTCCCCCCCCCCCCTCTCTCTCTCCCCTTCCCCCCCCCCACCCCCACACCTCCCCGCCCCCGTTTTTTACTTTACACCTTTCGCCCTCCAGTCTCCCCCAAACTCCGGGGGGAAGGGGGAACTAAATCTGTCAGTGATACTTCCCCCCCCCCTCCTCCCCTCCCCCCCCTTCCCCCCCCTCCTCCCCTCCTCCCCCCCCTCCCCCTCCTCTCCTCCTCCACCCCCAAACCTCCCTCCTCCCCCCCTCCCCTATCACAATTTTTACCCCATCCCCCCTTTCCCAAAAACCCCCCCCCCCCCCACCACCCCCTCCCCCTCCCCACCAACCTTTTACCAGCCAAACCCCATCCTTTTCCCCCCTTTAAACCTTTCCGCACACAAAACACACAAAACTTTTTGCCCCGCGCCGGCCCCAAAAAACACAAAAACACAATACACTCGCACAAACCCCGCACGCAAAGCGCGCCACACACACCCACGCACAAAAACAACAAAAAAAATCCCACCCCCTTTCCCCCCCCCCCAAAAAAAAACAAGAAGGGAAGATACCAGTAATAGTATCCTTTTTCTGTCCCTTTTGGGCTGTCCTTTCTGTCCCCGCTCGCTCTTTTGCTCTTTTCCCCCTCTCTATCTCTGTCTGCTATCTGTCTACAAAAGCCTGCCTGCCTGTCTGTCTTTTCTGGGCCCGCCTCTCTGCACGTGCATCTAAACTACAATCTCTCTCTCCTCTCTCTCTCTCCCCTCCTCTCCGCTCTCTCTCTCTTCTCTCTCTCCTCTCTCTCTCTCTCTATCTCTTCTTTTTCTCCTCTGAATGTGCACCCAATCCACTATCTCTCCCCTCTAACAATTAATGGGTTCCCTTGAATGTTAGTTTTTTGGGGATTTCTTTCCCTTTTTCGGTTTTCGGGTTTTCCTTTTCCAAAAAACATAAATTTTTTAAATTTTGGGTTTATACTTTTGGGGCCCCTTTCCAAAAAAAAACTGTATTTTTAAGGCAAAAAAATTTCTTTCAGGTTCAGTGTTTAGTGTTCTCCTCTCCCCTCTGTGTATGCACTGCATCTATCCACCCCTCTCTCTCTCTCTTTTGATGCACGTGCATCTATCCACCATCTCTCTCTCTCTCTGTATGCATGTGTATCTATCCACCATCCCCCTCTCTCTCTCTGTGTATGCATGTGCATCTACCCCACCATCTCTCCTCTCTTCACTCTCTCTCTCTGTATGCATGTTCATCTATCCACCATCTCTCTCTCTCTGTATGCATGTGCATCTATCCACCATCTCTCTCTCTCTCTCTCTCTTCTTCCCCTCTCTCATCTCTCTCCCCTGTATGCACGTGCATCTACCCCACCATCTCTCTCTCTCTCTCTCTCTCTCCCCTCTCTCTCTCTCTCTCTCTCTCTGTCTCTCTGTATGCATGTGCATCTATCCACCATCTCTCTCTCTCTCTGTATGCATGTTCATCTATCCACCATCTCTCTCTCTCCTGTATGCATGTGCATCTATCCACCATCTCTCTCTCTCTCTCTCCTCTCTCTCTCTCTTCTCTCTGTCTCTCTGTATGCATGTGCATCTATCCACCATCTCTCTCTCTCTCTGTATGCATGTGCATCTATCCACCATCTCTCTCTCTGTATGCATGTGCATCTATCCACCATCTCTCTCTCTGTCTGTATGCATGTGCATCTATCCACCATCTCTCTCTCTCTCTGTATGCATGTGCATCTATCCACCATCTCTCTCTCTCTCTCTCTCTCTCATTCTCTCTCTCTCTCTCTCTCTCTCTCTCTGTTTTCTCTTGTATGCATGTTCATCTATCCACCATCTCTCTCTGTCTCTGTATGCATGTGCATCTATCCACCATCTCTCTCTCTCTCTCTCCTCTCTCTCTCTCTCTCTCTCTCTCTCTCTCTCTGTGTCTCTGTATGCATGTTCACCTATCCACCAT
>CM054156.1:22046410-22048910 GCA_028751875.1 Rapana venosa | reverse complement strand
AGAGAGAGAGAGAGAGTAAGAGAGTGAGAGAGAGAGAGAGAGTGAAGAGAGAAAGAGAGTGAGAGGAGAGTAAGAGAGGAGAGAAGAGAGAGGTGAGAGAGAGGGAGAGTCAGAGAAAAGAGAGAAGTGAGAGAGAGAGAGAGTGTGAGAGAGAGAGAGAGTGAAAAGAGAGAGAGAGAGTAAGAGAGTGAGAGAGAGTGGAGAGAGAGACAGGAGAGAAGAAAAGAAGAGAGTGAGAGAGAGAGTAAGAGGGGAGAGAGAGAGTAAAGAGAGAGAGAGAGTGAGAGAGAGTGAGAGAGAGTGAGAGAGAAAGAAAGAGGAGAGGAGGAAGAGAGAGAGGAGAGAGAAAGAGTAAAGAGAGAGAGAGAGTAGAGAGAGAGATTGAGGGGAGAGAGAGTGAGAGAAGAGAGTAGAGGAGAGAGAGAGAGTGAAGAGAGTGAAGAGGAAAGAGAGAGAGAGGGGAAGAGGAGAGAGAAAAGTGAAGAGAAAGAGAAGAGATAGAGAGAAGAGAGTGAGAGGGGGAAGACAGAGAGAGAGAAAGGAGAGAGAGGGGAAGAGAGAGAGAGGGAGGGAGAGAGTTGAGAGATGAGAGAGAGTAAGAGAAGAGATTGAGAAGAGAGAGAGAGAGTGAGAGAGAAGGGAGAGAGAGAAAAGAAAGAGAAAGAGAGAGAGAGTGAGAGAGAAGGAGCAGAGAGAGAAAAAGAAAGAGAAGAGGAGGGGTGAGAGAGAGAAAGAGAGAGAGAGGAGAGAGAGTAAGAGAGGAGAGTGAGAGTAGGGGGAGAGAGTGAGAGAGATAAGGAGAGAGAGAGTGAGAAGAGAGGAAGAGAGTAGAGAAGAGCAGAGAGAGAGAAAGAAAGGAAGAGAGAGAAGGGAGAGAGGGAGAGAGAGAGAAGAGAGAGTAGAGAGAGAGAGAGAGAGGAGGAGAAAGAGAGAGAAAGAGAGAGAGGGGGTTGAAGAGAGGGGGAGGGGAAAAAGAGTAAGAGAGAGAGGGAGAGAGAGTGAGGAGAGAGAGAAGAGAGAGAGAGAGAGAGAAGAGAGAGGAAGAAAGAAGAGAGGAGAGTGAGAGAGTGGGAAGAGAGAGGGAGAGAGAGTGGGGGGTGGGTGGGGGTGGTGAGAGAGAGAAGGAGAGAGAGAGAGAAAAGTGTGAGAGAGAGTGGAGGAGAAGAGAGGAAGAGAAAAGAGAAAGAGAGAGACAGAGAGAGAGACAAGAGAGTGAGAGAGTAGAGAGAGAGAGAAAAGAGAAGAGAGGTGAGAGAGTGGTGAGATTTGAGAGAGAAAGAGAGAAAAGGGGAGAGAAAAGAGAGTAAGAGGAGAGAGAGAGTAGAGAGAGAGAGAAGAGGTGAAGAGGACTGGGTTGGTGCAAAAGAAACAAAGATAAAATAAGAAATAATGATGTTAAGGAAGGCAGGGGACGACAAAAACAAAAAAAGCAAAAAAAAATCACAACACTAACATGGCGAATGAGAAACACACATAACTCCCCTCCCCAAAAAATATCCTCAAGCGCCCCCCCCCACTACCACATAAACCCCCCCCAACCACAACACACACACAAAACACACGCGCGCAAACACAACACACCCACACACACACACACCACAACACACAACACACCACCACACACCACACGCAAAACACACACCCTCCCCACCCACAACACACACAACCCAACCCCCGCACAACACACACACCACACACCACGCACACACACAAACAAACACACACACACAAAACACCACACACACACACAGCAACACACACAACACACACACACACACGCCCCCCAAAATAAACCACACACACGAACGCGCCCCCCCGCACCACACAATCCCCCCACCCCCCACCCACATACCTCACCCCCCCCCTCCCACCCCACCACACACCCCCCGCCACACACACAAAACCACGCCCCCCCACTCACCCCCACCCCCACCCCCCACCCACAACCTCACCCCCCACCCCCAATCCCCACCCACAACCCCCCAAACGACAAACACCATCACCTCCCCCTTTATCCCCCACCCCACCCCCCTCACCTCCCCCTCCCCCCCCCCCCTCTCTCAACCCTTTTTTTTGTCCATCTTTCCTCCCCTCTCCCTCCCTCCCCCCCCCTCTCCCCCCTCCTCCCCCCCCTCCCTCCTCCACTCTCTCCCTCATTCCCCCTCCCTCCCTCTCTTCTCTCCCTCCCTCTCTCTCTATTCTCTCCCTCCTCTCTTCTCTCCCTCCCCCTCTTCTCTCTGTACACGCCCGTGTGTGCGCGATTGCTTTGTGGCGTGCGTGCGTGCGTGCGTACGCGCAGTGCATGTGTGTGTGTGTGAGCGTGTGTGTGTGGTATGTGTGAACCCCGCGCGCGTGCGAGCGTGTATGTGCGTGCGTGAACGCGGACGCGCGCGCAGTGCGAGCGTGTGTGTATGTGTGTATCAAGAAAAAGAAAGCGGTACTGTGCATGAGAAGGAGAAGAAGAAGAGGAGGAGGAGGAGGAGGAGGAGGAGGAGGGCGA
>CM054156.1:22028910-22036410 GCA_028751875.1 Rapana venosa | reverse complement strand
AGAGAGGGAGGGAGAGAGAGAGAGAGGGAGAGAGAGAGAGGGAGAGAGAGAGAGGGGAGAGAGAGAGGGGGGAGAGGGAGAAGGGGAGAGAGAGGGGGAGAGAGGAGGGAGAGAGAGAGAGAGGGAGAGAGAGAGAGAAGGGAAGAGAGAGAAAGAGAGAGGGAGAGAGAGGGAGAGAGAGAGAGGGAGAGAGAGAGCGAAGGGGAGAGAGAGGGAACTGATTTTAACCCATTTCTCTCCTCCTCCACTGTTGTTCATAGCTCGGGGTGGGGGTAGGTGTCCCATAACCTATGCGGTCATAGGGGAGAGAGGCATCAGAGACCTCAACTTCTCCAGGGGCCAGCATATTGAGGGCGGCGCCCATCGCCTCTCTCTCGCTGCTTTACCTTCCCTGACCCTAAAGAGGGCAGGTACCCATTTACAGCTGGGTGAACTGGGGGAAACTGTACTGAAGCCAAGGCGCGCAAACGGTCCAAGAGATAACCACGCTCGACGCTGCTTAACTTGGCTGGGGGAAAGCGAGTGCTCCGACCACTGAGCTATCCCGTCCCTGTAGAGGGGTGGGGGTGGGGGGTGGGGGGGGGGGGACAAACGAATAAAACTGTTTAAAATCCATTTCTCTCTCTCTCTCCTCTCTCTCTCTCTCTCTCTCTCTCTCTCTCCTCTTTCACTGTTGTTCATAGCTCGATCTTTAAGCTCGTGGCCTTTTAATGAACTCAGAACCGGATCTAGTAACCTTGTCTATTAACCAACACTAAAGACAGGACCAGTCAAGTGAAATGATTTATTGCCCCTCCACCAGCTCGTTGCTATTAAACGCATTGGTTTTTCTTCTCACCGGAAGTCAACCCAAACTTCCGGCATTTAATTAGCCAATCAGAGGAGTGTAAAAGGTAAAATGGTCACGAAAGGGACGGGGTTCCCTTTGGTCGTCAATCCGCACTTGGTTGGACAAGATTTTGTTTTTATAGTTAGTGTTTCGTTACTGTTTGTGGGCTACAGCGAAAGTGTGATAGTCTTCTTCTTCTTCGTCCTCGAACGCTCAGACAGCAACTATTGTATCTCTTGGATTTGGTTGATGCTGTGTGATATTATGATAGGAAGCATAGAGTACTCCTCACCTCACCTCACCTCACCTCAACTATCCCGTAGTCCCATGGACCGTGGGGACACCAATGAAGATTTTTGTAACCAGCTTCCTCCACTCCACGCGGTCCTCTGCTTTCCGTAAGCAAATCGCTCCACTGAAAGCCAGTCCAAATAGAGTACATCCCTGTCAAATAGTCTTGAAGCAGGTGCACTTTCATAGCAGCAGCATTACATCATTCTTAGCATCATTGGCTATTGTGCAGGAGAAGGAAATGGTTTCGGATTCAGTGACATCGCTGTTTGGCATAGTTTATTTTCTTTCTCAAAATTAGACTTGTCAGCAGACTAATGGGTGACCGTTTGCGCGCCTTGGCTTCAGTACACTTCCCTCAGTTCACCCAGCTGTAAATGGGTACCTGCCCTCTTTAGGGTCAGGGAAGGTAAAGCAGCGAGGGAGAGGAGATGGGCGCCGCCCTCAATATGCTGGCCCTAGAGAAGTGAGGTCTCTGACGCCTCGCTCCCCTACGACCTTATAGGTTATGGGACTCCTTTACCTCCTTTTACCTTAGCAGACTAACCTGACCTGTGTTGCTCTATGGGTCAGAAGCCTGGACACTACAAACGTTGAAAAGAGACAAAGTAACCACAGTACAGCCGAAATGTGGTTCTACGGGCGACTTGTAAGAGTCAAACGGTCAGATAGGAGAACAAATGGAAGCATTCTTGATGAACTCTCAGTGCAAAGACAAATGTTAGCAGAAATTGATCAGCACAGACTGAGATATGTTGGTCATGCAAAACAGAAACATGCAGACAAATCTGATGATGACGACAGTTCTCCAAGGTAAGGTTGAGGGCAGAAAGAAAGAGGCAGACCACCACCAACATCCTGCATTGCCAACGTCACTGAGATAGATCAGTGGTCTGGGAGGGAGGAGGGCTACAGGAGATCATAGAACTCAGCAGAGACAGAGAAAGATGGCGAACCCTGGTGGTGTTATGTGGAGCTCCTACCGACTACAGCAGCGATGGACACAGTTGAGTTTAGATTTTGTTTCTTTCTCTTTAAAACAAAATTCCATGGGTTTGTTAAGGATGGGTGTGCAAGCATGCTTACGAGTGCATGTGTATGTGTATGTGTATGTGCATGTCCGTGTGTGTGCATGTGTGCGTGTGCGCGTGCGTGTGTGTGCATGCACGCGCGCGTACACGGGTGTAAGTATGCCTGCGTGCGCACGCACGTACACATGCACGCGACTGATTCCTCGTGTATATGCATAAACACACACACCCATCACGATTTCATCTCTCACCGATTTAGCCGTGCTTTATTGAATTTACTTACGTTCTCAAACAACAACGACAACAAAGACAACAACAACAATAACAAAATAGCCCGCCTGGTCTGGAAAAAAAAGATGACATCCCTCCCATTATTAGCTAAAGACATAATGGACTTTTTTTTTTTTTACCGACATGGCTTATGCCTTTGAAGACAAACTGGTAAGAAGAACACGAAGACATCTTAGAATCAGGCTGAAGAGATGTGCGAAAGACTTTCCCATAGTGGCTGCATACCGCTAGTGCACTTCACCCCTTGTGTGTGTGTGTGTGTGTGTGTTGTGTGTGTGTGAGAGAGAGAGAGAGCGAGAGAGAGAGAGAGCACAGTGTGTGTGTGTGTGTGAGAGAGAGGAGACAGAGAGTGCAGTGTGTGTTTGAGAGAGAGTTCAGTGTGTGTGTGTGTGTGTGTGTGTGTGTGTGTGTGTGTGTGTGTGTGTGTATACAGTGTGTGTGTGAGTGTGTGTGAATACAGTGTGTGTGTGATTGTGTGAATACAGTGTGTATGTGTGTGTGTGTTTGTGTCTGTGAGTACAGTATGTGTGTGTGTGTGTTTGTGTCTGTGAGTACAGTGTGTGTGTGTGTGTGTGAGTAGTGTGTGAGTAGTGTTTGTGTGTGAGTGTATTCTGTGTGTGTGTGTGTGTTTGTGCCTGTGAGTACAGTGTGTGTGTGTGTGTGTGTGTGTGTGTGAGTACAGTGTGTGCGCGTGTGTGAGTACAGTGCGCGCGTGCGTGTGTGTGTATGTGTGTGTATGTGTGCGTGCTTGCGTGTGTGTGAGTACAATGTCTGTGTGTGTGTGTGTGTGTGTGTGTGTGTGTGTGTGTGTACAGTGTGTGTGTGTATGTGTGTGGTTTCGGGTTTTTTTTGTAGGTTCTACTACACTTACACGGATAGACACTTAGAATCCTTTGCGGAACTCATCAACCTTGCTTTTTGTTCGTTTGTTTCAGCGTTTCTCTATGCCAGAGGCAGGAAAAGAAGATGAAGGAGGAGGAGGAGGAGGAGGAGAAAGAAGAAGAAGGAGGAGGAGGAGGAAGAGGAGGAGGAGGAGAAAGAAGGAGGAGGAGGAAGAGGAGGAGGAGGAGGAAGAGGAGGAGGAGGAGAAAAAAGAAGGAGGAGGAGGAGGAAGAGGAGGAGGAGGAGGAGAAAGAAGAGGAGGAGGAGGAAGAGGAGGAGGAAGAGGAGGAGGAGGAGAAAAAAGAAGGAGGAGGAGGAGGAAGAGGAGGAGGAGGAGGAGAAAGAAGAGGAGGAGGAGGAAGAGGAGGAGGAAAAAGAGGAGGAAAAGAAGGAGGAGGAGAGGAGGAAAAAGAGGAGGAGGTGGAGGAAGAGGAAGAAGAACAGAAGAAGAAGAATAAGAAGATTGCAAAGATTCTGATGATGATGATGATGATGACGACGATGATGATGATGATGACGATGATGACGATGATGATGACGGTGATGATGTTGACGATGACGACGACGATAATATGAAAAAAGTTTCATTTCATACTGTTTACAGCCCCAAACTGACCACGAAGGCCACGAAGTAGTGTGAATTTAACAGGGGGCTGTCACCTCCTTCAGTATTCAAAACGTTCACAGGAACAATCATTTTCAAGTTTAAAATCGAATAAAAAACCAACGCCCTTCGAATATTCAAAACCATCATCCTAAAAAAAATATACCAACCAATTGCACTCCATGGTCGCCAGAACAAAATGGCACAGGCATTTTGTTTATATATAACCTGTGCCTACGAATACCTAGATTCAACCAATCCACCGTTGGCCACCACTCTTTCTCTATTTCGGGTCCATCGACCTGGAATGAGCTCCCTCTCTCTCTTCACCAGAAACCTAGTTATGACACTTTTAAATCCAGCCTGAAGACATATTTATTTCAAACCTAAGATTTCCCCCCCTCCTGTTTCATATCAGAACTATCCTACTTCACTAACCCATGTCCTATCACCCTGCTAAAGTATACGACCTGTGTGAGTGTGTGTGTGTGTGTGTGTGTGAGTGCTTTTGAAAAACATTTGACCATTGACATTTTATTTCATAGATTTTGGTCTGCAGCGCACTATGTTTGTAAATATCTGTTTGTTTAAACTATTGATTGTTTATCATTGATTGCATAACTGTGTAAGATTAGGTTGAATGCATGCGCTTTGATTTGACTTTGCAAGATATAGCGCTATATAAGTTCCATTTCTTCTTCATCTTCCTCTTCTTCTTCTTCTTCTTCTTCTTCTTCTTCTTCTTCTTCTTCTTCTTCTTCTTCTTCTCATTAAGAGAGAGAAAAAAAGAAACCAAAACAGTAAAGTTGTCAGACTTTGTTTAAGAATAAGATTTTTTTTTAAAAGGCCGTAGAAGGGACCGGGAATGCAGAAAAAATAGCTACTCAGCCGGGGACGTTTGAAAGGTAAAAAAACCAAAACAAAAAAGAAAACCAAAAGAGTGATAGAAAAGGGGAGAGATTTCTAGCAAGACTTTTCCAAATGATGGAGATTGCCATCTATATACTGACTAAGAGAGCCCCCTGCATCTCCGACGGAGCATGTTAATAATAATAAAAAAAAGAAGAAAGTGACGACTACGATGGTGTTAACTAAGATTATGATGATCAATGATGGTGATAAGCATGGTGGCAAAGAAGAAGAAGAAGAAGATGAAGAAGAAGACGAAGAATGCAAAAGGAAAAGAATGCTAAGAAGAAGAATGCACACAAGAAAAGAATGCAAAGAAAGCAAAGAAGAAGAAGAACGAAAAGAAGACGGAGAAGAAGAAGAAGAAGAAGAAGAAGAAGAAGAAGAAGATGCAAAGAAGAAGAATTCGAAGAAGGAAAAGAAGACGGAGAAGAAGGAGAAGAAGAAGACGAAGACGAAGACGAAGAAGAAGAAGAAGAAGAAGAAGAAGAAGAAGAAGAACGCAAAAAAAGAAGACGAAGAAGAATGCAAAGAAGAATGCGAAGAAGAATGCAAAGAAGAATGCGAAGAAGACAAAAGGAGAAGAAGAATGCGAAGAAGAATGCAAAGAAGAAGACAAAGGAGAAGAAGAATGCAAAGAAGAAGAATACAAAGAAGAATGCGAAGAATGCGAAGAAGAAGAAGAAGAAGAAGAAGAAGAGAGACAGGGACAGAGACAGAGACAGACACAGACAGACTGAGACAGACAGATAGACCGAGACAGAGACCAACCAACCGACTTAACCAACCACCCGGACAGACAAAAGTAACAGACAAGAGTGAGAAGACTCTTTGGGAACTTTCAGCACGAAAAGCTGATAGGGGAGATAAGTAGAAAAGCAAACCGCCAACGTCTGCAGACGATTACCTTTTATCGGTCTTTGCTTGTAACCCGCTTGATAGGTTTGTGACGTATATAAGCCTTTGCTCCTAAACGGTAGCTTAACCGTCAAATTCTCCACCCCCACCCCACCCACCCCCCACTACCACCCCCACCCTCCTCACAGGCCCTGCAAGTATTTGTTTTTGTGGCAGTTTTTAAAAAAAAAACCTTTTTTATTCAGTTTTTTAAAAATATTGCAGTTATACGGTACAACGCATATAAACATATTTGAGAGAGACATTTTTTTTTTAATATATCGAGGATAATGGAATAAGCACTCCATGTGCTTTTTTACATCCGGTCCCCGTGTGTATGCGGTTTTTGTCAATTTTGTCATCGGTTCCCACCGGCACACAATGGCCTACTCTTTCGAAAAGCGGAACAGGATTTAACGTGTGCGCAAGATGTTCTGCATGCGTTCGCACACGGGGTATCGGTTTATAGTCTCATTCGAAGTAGAGAGAGAGAGAGAGAGAGGAGAGAGAGAGAGAGAGAGAGAGAGAGAGAGAGAGAGAGAGAGAGAGGAGAGAGAGAAGAGAGAGAGAGAGAGAGAGAGAGAGAGAGAGAAGAGAAGAGGAGAGAGAGGACTGTCAGGTAGGCAGACAGAGACAGAGACAGACAGACAGACTGACCGAGAGGTCCCACCAAAGAGGCACAAAGCTCAAATACAGGCATGACATGATGTATCGGTTGCCATACATTCTGTGCACTAAAACACAATCAGGTTTGTCTGTGTTTTGTTGTTTTTTACACATTTCGTACTAGTGTCAATTGGTTGGGGTGTTTTCAACAGAAGGCCTCCACTGGAAGGACCGTAGACAACATTGATTTTCACAAATGCTGCGGGGTTTTTGCTGTTTTTTCGTTCCTTGGGTTTGAGCTCTGAGGGTTAAAATTTTTTTTTTTTAACCAATGGTGAGATTTTTGCGTGTACGACCGGTTTTGTTTTTTTGTTTTTTGCCCCCCCACCCCCACCATGAAGGTAGGTAGCTGCATTCCGACCTTCGGAAGAAATAAAAAAAAAGGTGTAGTGAATTGCGGGGGAAACTTTGGGTTCAATCGGGGATCGAACATGCCACTAGTTGTTGCTTTCTTTCTTTGTGGGTGTGTGTTACTTCGGATGAGACTATAAACCGAGGCCCCGTGTGCGAACACATGCAGAACATCTTGCGCACACGTTAAATCCTGTTCCGCTGTTCGAAAGAGTAGGCCATCGTGTGCCGGTGGGAACAGATGACAAAATTTTAAAAAACCGCATACACACTCATAAATTTGGGGGAAAAAAGCGCTTTGATTTGTTGCTTTACAAGATTCAGCGGTATATAAATTCCATACATTATTATTATTATTATTACTTCCAGACCACCGATTCGCTTTCGAAGAAGGGGGGACGGGATAGCCTAGTGGTTAGAACATTGCGCTCCTCGCAATCTGACGACCCGGGTTCGATTCCCGTTCAAGGGGATATTTTCCCCTGGAGTTAACATCAGTGCAGACTCCACTCTCCCTAAAAAGTCCTTCGGATGAGACTATATAAACCGAGGCCCCCGTGTGCGAACGCACGCAGAACATCATGCGCACACGTTAAAATCCTGTTCCGCTTTTGGTAAGAGTAGGCCATTGTGTGCCGGTGGGAACGGATGACAGAATTGACAAAACCGCATATACACGGGGTCTGGATGTAAAAAAAGGCACATAAAGTGCTTATTCCATTATCCTCGATACAAAAAGAATAAATGAA
>CM054156.1:22018910-22021410 GCA_028751875.1 Rapana venosa | reverse complement strand
AAGATGCTGGTGCAGACGATAATAATTTTAAAGAAAATTGTGTAGACGTTTAAGTCTGAAGCAGAAGATTCAACGTGGCAATCTTTATTTTAAGTGATCTTTTATTAACTCGAACCTGAGTTTTTATGTTTGCTGTCTGATATACAATATCAGTGAAAAAAACAACCACAGCAAGCTGAAGTGGTATGGGCACATCAAACGAACATCTGGACTGGCCAAGACTTGTCCTACACGGAACAGTACAAGGAGGGAGAGACGAAGAGGCAGACAACAGAGAAAACGATGGGAAGACAACAACATCAGAGAGTGGACTGACTGGCCTTGAGTGGAAGGAATTGCTTACGGAAAGCTGAGGACCGCGGGGAGTGGAGGAAGCTGGTTGCAAAAATCTACATCGGTGCCGGGCACGGTCTATAGGACTACTATGGGATAGGTGAAAGTAAAAATGAAGATACGATGTGAAATGGGAAAAGGGATAGCTTAGTGGTCAGAGCTCTTTTTCTCTCTCTGTGTTTCTCTGTCTCTCTGTCTCTCTGTCTCTCTGTCTCTGTCTCTCTCTCTGTCTGTCTCTCTGTCTCTCTCTGTCTCTCTCTCACCAAGCTAAGGTTAAGCAGCGTCCAGCGTGGCTGCCTCTTGGACTGGTGACTGGTTTTGCGCCTTGGCTTCATAAGTGCAGTCCGTCCCCCAGTTCACCCAGCTGTAAATGGGTACCTGCCCTCTTTAGGGACAGGGAAGGTAAAGCAGAGAGAGAGAGAGAGAGAGACAGAAAGACAGACAGACAGACAGACAGACAGACAGAGAGATGGGCGCTGTGCCCTCAACATGCTGGTCTCCAAGAGAAGCTGAGGTCTCTGACACCTTGCAACCCAGTCACCGCATAGGCCATGGGAACATAAACACCTTTACCTTTACTTTTGACACAATGAGATCGTATAAAGATGGACTCTCTCCATCCCTCACCTCCTTGAAGAGTCAATGGCGCCACTGCGCTGGTTTTTTTCAGGCAGAGTCTCTCGAGGTCAAGTTGAACCTGGTGGAGCCCATCCCTCTCCTGATACAGCATGCATGCTGGGTATGTTCGTGTTTATATTACTTACCAAACCATGTCATAAACTACGTGATCTTTAACGCGCATATAACTATTTGATCTAATGCACGCGTAAGAACAGGAAAGGCACGAAAACACTGACCATGTCTGTACTTGAGTTGATACGGGAGGTCGTGCAAATCCCCACCCTTAATTTTTACCAGCCACAGCTATCGAGAATCGAACCCACGACTTCATGGACCCACAGGATGGAAGTCAACACTCTTATTCACTCCGCTACAGCGTCCTTAGGCTCTGAACTCCAAAAGCTGCAGTTCATGAGAAATAAAGATGAACTCAAAGGCACCAGAGAAAATGTCAGTACTGTCAGTTTCTGCTCATAATGTTTTCTTGCTTCATTGCTATTCTCCAATCCGAATTCGTGAGAAAGAATGTTTCAACAACCAACACCTTGAAAAGTTTGATTTTCGATGTATCATCATCATCATCGTCATCGTCATCGTCGTCGTCGTCGTCATCATCATCATCATCATCATCATCAGCAGCAGCAGCAGCAGCAGCAGCAGCAGCAGCAGCAGCAGCAGCAGCAGCATCATCATCATCATCACCATCATCATCATCATCATCAGCAGCAGCAGCAGCAGCAGCAGCAGCAGCAGCAGCAGCAGCAGCAGCAGCAGCTGCAGTAACAACAGCAGCAGCAGCAGCAGACACACCTGTAGCAACAACATCAACAACAAGAGCTTTCAACAGCTATCAAACTAAATTGTGAATAGATATATTTTCTTTTAACACAAATTGTAAAATGCAACGTGGAAAAACTAGTGTTGTGTGTGTGTGTGTGTGTGTGTGCGTGCGCGCGCGCGCGCGCGCGTGCGTGCGTGCGAGCGTGTGTGTATGCATGTGTGCGTGCGCGCGCGCGTGTGTATGTGTGTGTGTGCGTGGGTGCGTGCGTGTGTGTGTTTGTGTGAGTGTGTAGCATCTCGCGCAAATGAAAACCGTGAGGTACATAGAATGAATATAGTTATCATCATCACATACCTCGACACATTCCCTGCCGTTATCTTCGAAGAAAATGTAGCTAAAGAACCCACCTCCCGCTTACTCAAACCACCCGTTCCATTTTCATTCCAGAAGAGAAGAAAAACAAGAGGACGATGATGGGGTGGGTGGGGGTTGGGGGGTGGGAAGTACAGAGGAGAAATGACAGTAGAAAACGAAAGGAAATTTTCTTTTCATTTTTCTTTTACAAATAGAAAAAAATAAAGAGAGAGAGAGAGAGAGAGAGAGAGAGAAGAGAGAGATAGAGGGGTGTGGAGAGATGGGAGAGGGGAGAGAGAGAGAGGGAGAAAGAGGGAGAGAGAGAGAGAAAAGAGGAGAGAGAGAGAGAGGGAAGAGAGAGAGGAAGAGAGAGAAAGAGAGAGAGAGAGGCGGAGAGAGAGAGAGAGAGAG
>CM054156.1:21991410-21996410 GCA_028751875.1 Rapana venosa | reverse complement strand
GAGAGAGAGAGAGAGAGAGAGACAGACAGACAGACAGACAGACAGACAGACAGACAAACAGAGAGGCACACAGACCGTGAGACACAGAGATACACACACACACAGACATGCAGACATGCAGAGAGACCGATTGACAGATAGACAGACAGACATACAGACAAAGACAATGAGACACAGACACACAGGCAGACAGGCAGGCACGCACGCAGAGAGACGGATTGACCGACAGGCAGACAAACAGATAAAGACAGACACAGAGACAGACCAACAGACAGCCATACAGGCAGAGACACAAACAGACGGACCAGCAGACTGACAGACAGACAGAGATGGATGACTTCAGAAGAGGAATGAAGATGACGTCAGTGGAAATGACCCCACACTGTGACCTTGGCAGACAGACAAACAGAAAGTCATACAGACAGACCGACAGACAGAGGTCAACGACTTAAGAAGAGGAATGAAGATGAGGTCAGTGGGAGTTCCCCACATTTTGACCTTGGCAGAAAGCAGTAGAAATAAAAATGAAAGCAAAAAGGTAAAAGGTAAAGGTGTCCCATAATCTATGTGGTCGTAGGGGAGCGAGGCATCAGAAACTTCAACTCCTCTAGGGGCCAGCATATTGAGGGCAGCGCCCATCTCCTCTCCCTCGCTGCTTTACTTTCCCTGACCCTAAAGAGGGCAGGTACCTATTAACAGCTGGGTGAACTGGGGGAACTGTACTGAAGCTAATGCACGCAAACGGTCACCCGTCCAAGTGGTAGCCACGCTCGATTCTGCTTAACCTTAGCTTGGGGAAAGCGAGTGCTCTGACCACTGAGAGCTATCCCCTCCTCTACTTTAATAGTTACAGAAAGACAAACAAATTCCAATCGATCAGACAGGCATTTATTTATTTATTTATTCTTTTATATCGAGGATAATGGAATGAGCACTCATGTTCTTTTTTACATCCAGTCCCCGTGTGTATGCGGTTTTGTAAATTTTGTCATCTGTTCCCACCGGCACACAATGGCCTACTCTTTCGAAAAGCGGAACAGGATTTAACGTGTGCGCAAGATGTTCTGCGTGCGTTCGTACAAGGGGCCTCGGTTTATAGTCTCATGGAAGGCATAAAGCAAAGATACAAATATAGAGACAGATGAGCATTTAGAGACAGAAAGAGAGAGAGAGAGAGAGAGAGAGAGAGAAGATAGATAGACAGACAGACAGACACACAACACACACACACACACACACAGACAGCAAAAGGAGGGGGAAAAGAAACAATAACTAAACCATAAAATAGCTTGCTCTCTCTCTCCCCCTCCCAGAAGGGCTACTTCAGTGTTGAAAACAGTCTACTCTCAGGAAACAGTCGCTGCCAATGAAACCACAGTGAACCTTCCAATCAGTCAACAAACCTACGCTCACTCCCCTCCCCTCCCCCACCCCCATCCCCACCCCCACCCCCAGCACTACAACCAGGCCAAAGACAGGTAGGTAGGTAGGTAGGTAGAGCAGAGGTTGTACAGAGGACCTCTGGGTATATTAGAACAACACCTGTGTCTAGATCAAAACTGCCCCCTGTACTTTAAACAAATCACCACAAACAGACAGATACCTCAGCTCAACCTGTGTGTGTGTGTGTGTGGTCCGCCCTCACCCAGGGACTGGTCATGTTCAGGGTTGGTTCCCGAATTTAGATGGTGTGTTTCTGACCGTTAGAGGTCGTGGAGGTCAGAGAGTTGTGTCCCTTGCCCTTCGTGTACTTTAGTTGAACTTGATTTTGTCTTCAGTGGTGCGGTTTACACAATGCTTATGTTTTGTGTTTTTTTCAACTGTGTGTAGTAATGCACTGTATACTGCGATGATCTCTGCGTTGAAGTGTCCTAAGGTAAAGGTAAAGGTGTTCCCATAACGTATTCAAATTCAAATTCAAATTCAAAAGCTTTATTATCTCAAAGACAGAGAAATTCCGGCGGGTTACTCGCCATACATAAAGACAATAAACATTTAAACATAATATTTAAAACACACACACACTGTCCAACATCAGCACGCACCCATCATGAGATAAAATGCACCACAAATCAGCAATATCTCGGCCAGCCACAAACCAACCCCAACAAAAATCACTTTACTCATGTGCGCACAAGTGAACCCGTACGTCCGCACATTCACAGTCACTCGCGCACGCGCACGCACGCTCGCACATTGTAAACATTCGTACCCATGCTCACGCATTTTAATAATATAAGTCAAATTGTTATAACATGTTGTATAAGACAAATATTAATTAAATTAATACTATGTTCTTTTAAGATATTGAACAGTCTAAAATAATAACACGCGCACGTATTTTAAAAAAAACCCCAAAAAACCTATGTAGTCGTAGGGGAACGAGGCATCAGAAACTTCAACTTCTCCAGGGGCCAGCATATTGAGGGCAGCGCCCATCTCCTCTCCCTCGCTGCTTTACCTTCCCTGACCCTTAAACAGGGCAGGTACCCATTTACAGCTGGGTGAACTGGGGGGAAACTGTACTGAAGCAAAGGCGCGTAAACAATCACCCATCTAAGTAGTAACCAAGCTCGATGCTGCTTAACCTTAGCTGGGGGAAAGGGAGTACTCCGACTATCCCTGTCATATTGCAGTTACCTCACCTAAAGAAAGGTGGATAGTATCACTACAGACAAGAAATGGTTACCAAACTGAAATGATCCTACCACCCCCACCCCCTGGAGAGGGTTATGGGAGCAGATGAGATGAGACGATAGAAAGTTAAGGTAAAAATGTTCAGGCTTACCCGATTCCCTGCCAGACATTATGCAAGTTTTGGAGGAGCACAGTGTTACAAGTTTAGTCAGCGTCAAAGTCAAAAAAACACTTTCATCATCCCATGAAGGGCAATTACGATACTGACAGGTACATTGATAGGTATCATAATCTCGAAAGAAGCAAGAAAGCTATATTTCATATTGGTGTAGTTTTCAAAAAAATTGACCTGCCCTTGAGTGACTTTCTGAAGGACACCATGATGGTTTGTGAGGTTACTTGTGCATTTCTGAAAATCGTGGATTTTTGGGGGTTTTGTTTGATTGTTGTTGTTATTGTTGGTTGTTGTTTTGTTTTTTTGCACTTGTTCTTGTTAATTTTTTAAAACATACTATATATCTTTATAGGTTCTACTCCATGTTATTTTCTTTAACCAACACACTTACCTGTTGTTTTTTTCCAAATGTAGTTATTTGAATGTCTATCACAATAACGTAACTCTTGGTAGACGATCTTTTCAGAATTTTGAAATGGGATCTTGTCCAAAACAATTTTTGATAAAGCATATTATATAGATGATGCCCCAAATTCTCCATAAACAAACACTCCTTAAGTTTGGCCTGAGCTTGTTCTCACTCATTATTTAATGGAGGTGATAACTTTCTGATTACCCTGAATTAAACTCCTTATATAACAAAAAAATCTGGTATGATTAATCGGAAAATGGGATATGTAAGTTTATTCACTCTTAGGCCTGAAATGGTTGATGTGTGTAAGGTTATTCCTAGGTTTAATTCAATACTTGGCATACAAATACTTTTAAAATGAAAACAACTGAGGGACAAAAATAGATAGAGACAGAATACTTTAAAAGAGCCAGGGGGAGGGGGAGAACTGAAAAAAAGAAGAAGGGAGGAACAAAAAAAGAAAAAAAGAACAACAAAAAGAAAGACCAAAAAAAGGAAAGAAAGAAAGAAAGCCCCCCACCCCCTACACACACACACACACACACACACACACACACACACACACACACACACACTCACACACTCACAAAACCAAACAATAGAAAAACAACCCCCAAACCAGCAACAACAACAAAAGGGGGGGGGGGGGGGGAAATGGGGAAAAGTCCACCAAAACGAACAATGACAACAGAATACACCTGATACAAATGACTTTTTCTCAAAAGCCTTTGGACCAATCTGACAGATACGAGGGAAAGACAGAGGAACCAGATAATGTGGTGGCAGATGTCTGGTTGCTGGCAGACTGACAGACAGACAGGCAGACAGACAGACAGACAGACAGACAGACACACACACACACACACACACACACACACACATTCACACACACTCACACACGCTAACACACACACACACACACACACACACACACACACTCACACTCACACACACACTCACACTCTCTCTCTCAGACACACACACACACACACACACACACACACACACACACACACACACACACTGGCAGACGGGAATGAATCCATTATTGAAAGTGTGTCTGTCATGTCAGAGACTGCCAACAGTCAGTACAGCCAGGACTGGTTGATAAAGGAGGTCAGGCAGGAAGGCAGGCAGGCAGGCAGGCAGTGCAGGCAGGCAGGCTGGCAGGCAGGCAGGCAGGCAGGCAGTGCAGGCAGGCAGGAGGTCAGGCAGGCAGGCAGGAGGTCAGGCAGGCAGGCAGGCAGGCAGTTCGGCCCTGTCAGCTGTCAGCTGTCTTGACAGTACACGATTATACTCAACAGTGTGCACGTGCAACTTTGGCCTCATGACGCACACCACCACCCCTTCCCTTCCCTTCCCTTCACTTACTTCCCCTGCTATGTTCCTTAATAAAGCATGAAGCCTTTCAAGCCTTTGTCCCTTTTTTTTTCATGGATACTTGGAATATTCAACCTTTTTTTTGTGTGTGAGAAATGACTTTGTCAATATCTTTTGATGGCATCTTTCGATAGGCCACAAGAATACTAAATATTTTTGTGAATTATTCTATATTATGAAAAGTGTCTGGCAGTAAGGTACTGAGATAGCCTAGTGGTCAGAACATTGCGCTCGTAATCTGATGATCCGGGTTCGATTCCCGTTTAAGGGGGATATTTTCCCACTGGAGCTTACATCAGTGCTGACTCCACTCTCCCCAAAACGTCCTTCGGATGAGACTATAAACCGAGATCCCGTGTGCGAACGCCAGGCAGACCATCTTGCGCACATATTAAA
>CM054156.1:21973910-21983910 GCA_028751875.1 Rapana venosa | reverse complement strand
CAATGGCCTACTCTTACGAAAAGCGGAAGAGGATTTAACATGTGCGGCAAGATGTTCTGTTCGGCGTGCGTTGCAGCACACGGGACCCTCGGTTTATATAGTCTCATCCCAAGGACTTTTTGGGGAGAGTGGAGTCTGCACTGACGTTAAGTGTAAAGTCAGGGACTAGCCTTTCACACACAAAAACTGGTTTTTCATTTCTTGCCGATGCCTTAGTACGTGTAGTACAAATGCAAGAGTAATATTTATATAAAAACCGAAAAAAAAACTGCCAGAATCTAACCGTTGTGTGTAACCTCAACAACCGTTTTGCCTTCTCTGTATCTGTGCCATTTTGCTCAGCCGGGGGTATAGGAGGGGGAGTGGGGGGGGGGGGGGGGGGGGGGGGGGGGGGGGGGGGGGGGGGGGGGGGGGGGGGGGGGGCGGAGGATTTGCCGTGAGGTCAGAGCTGACGTCACGCGTCCAAACTGACGCGCATGCGCCTGGAACCATCTGCCCTGCACGTGCTTGACACGGCACGGGCTGGAGGTTGTGGTAAAAAGATAATGAAATGGCAAACGGTGATGCGAGAGGTTCTGTCTTTTTATCGTTGTCGTGTGTTTGGTGATAGACTTATACCATTTCTTTCTTTCTTCTTCTTCTTCTTCTTCTTCTTGCTCCTCCTTCTTGCTCCTCCTCCTCCTCCTTGTTCTTGTTTCTTGTTCTTTTCTTGTTTCTTGTTCTTCTTCTTTCTTCTTCTTCTTCTCTTCTTCTTCTCTTCTTCTTCTTCTTCTTCTTCTTCTTCTCTTTGTATGTCTGTTTCTCTCTCTGCCTGCCTGCCTGCCTGTCTGTCTGTCCTGTCTGTCTGTCTGTCTTTCATTGTCATTGACATTGTCATTATTATTCTCTCTGTATGTATGTGTGCATATATATATGTGTGCATATATATATGTGTGCATATATATATATATATATATATCGTTGTTTCTCTGTCTTCCCTTCTCAATTTCTTCCTTCCCCCCCCCCCCCCCCCCCCCCCCCCCCCCGCTCTCTCTCTTCTCTCCTCCTCCGTATCTGTCTGTTTGCTCCTTTTTTCGTCCCCCTCTTCGTCGTCTGTTTCTCTCTCTATATATATAATCTCTGTCTCTCCCCCCTCCCTCCCTCCTACCCCCCTTCTTTTCTTTTCCTCCACACCCCACCGCCCCCCCAACCCTCCAAAAAAATATGTTTTCTCCCATGGCCCCCCCCCCTCCCCCCTCCCCCCGGTCCTGTTTCACCTTCAAAAAACATCGTCATCACATCACCCAACCTCCCCCAAAACTACCCATTACCCCATACACCCAACCTCACCAGACTTCACCAAAACTACACCCCCCAAAACCCACACCACACTATCACCACAACCAACCATACTATCCCCACAACATCACCATCCCACAACCATCACCATCACTATCACCAAAACCCAAAACCCTATCCCTCCCCCAAACAAAAATATCAAAAATTCCCAAAAATACCCTTTTCACCACCCCCCCCACCATCAACACCAAATCCCATACTTCAAAACCTCAATTTTAAATTTTTTTGTCCCAAAATTAATTGGGGTAAAAAATAACATAATTTCTTAAGAAATCCCCATTTTTCTTTTTCTAAAACCTGCACAATAAAAAAATATAAATAATATAATAATATATAATATAATTTAAAATTTAAATCATCATAAAATATTATTTTAATATTATTAAAATAAAAATTTTTGTTTTTTTGGTAAGTTTTTGAAAAGAAGATAGAAAATAGAGATAATAGTAATACATATATAGATAGATAGATAGTTAGATAGTAGAGGGTAATAAAGAAAATGGGAGAAAAGTAGTAGATAGTAATAGATAAATAGTTAATAGATAGATGTAAAATAAAAATATTTTAGATAGATAGATTTTGAAGATGATAATAAAGAAGATAAAGAAGAGGATAATTCATTAGAAAGGAGATTTAAAAAGAAGGAAGAGAAGAAAGAAGGAAGAAGAAGTTTAATAATGTAATTAAAAAAGAAGGTAGAGAGAAGAAAATAAAAGAGAAGAGAAAGAGAGAGAAGGGGGGGGAGAAGAGAGAGAGAAAAGAGAGAGGAGAGAGAGGGGAGAGAAGAGAGAAGAGAATTTTGTACTCTATCACCCTTGCAACTTAAAAAAGAAAGGGTTGCCATTTGTTATATACTTTTTAAAAGCTTTTGAAACCACTTGGTAATTATGTGAAACATTTTAAAGTTTTTGTGTGTGTGTTTTGTTTGTTCTTTTTCCCAAAGGGAAACAATCTCAAAATAAATTTTTTAAAAAAGTAATGATTTATTCGTTTTCAGTTTTGTGAAAAAGATCTGCGTTTTTTTATAAAATTTTCCCCCCCTTCCTTCCCATCCCCTTTTTTTATTTAATGAAACTTTAACACTAAACTGTGCTTTGGGGGCTCATGTGGGCTTAACCATTATAACAAAGATATGATAAATAAAGTAAAATAGTAAAATAAGATGATAATAATTTTATTATAATGTAATAATGATTACTACTACTACACTACTACACTACTACTACTACTACTACTGATGATGATGATGATGATGATGATGGTGATGATGGCGATGATCATGATGATAATCATCATCATGCTGCTGCTGATGATGATGATTACGATACTGCTGCTACTGCTGATGATGATAATGCTGCTGCTGCTGATAATGCTGCTGCTGCTGCTGCTGCTGCTGCTGCTGCTGCTGCTGCTGCTGCTGCTGCTATGCTGCTGAATAATCAAGCGTTCAAAGTAACAGTGTGATGGGGAGAAATAAGAAGGGTTGTAGAAAAGAGAACGAGTAAATTGGACCCGACACACAATTTACATGCACACGAGTTCGCGCGCACGCAACATCCTCCCCCCCCTACCCTTCTTCCTCCCTCCTCCTCGATATAGCGACAGAGACAGAGACAGACATAGAGAGACAGAGAGAGAGACAGGGAGAGAGAGAGAGAGAGAGAGAGAGAGAGAGAGAGAGAGAGACGATATGTGTGTGTGTGTGTGGTGTGTGTCTGTGTGTGTGTGTGAGAGAGAGAGAGAGTGAGTGGGTGAGACAGAGAGACAGACAGACACAGACAGACTGACAGAGAGTAAGTAAGAGAGACAGAGAGACAGACAGAGAGAGATACAGAGAGACAAAGAGAGAGAAAGGGGGAGGGAGAAAGAGAGTCAGAGATAAAGATAGAGACAGAGACAAACAGACAAACAGACAGACGAAGACATAGAGGGCAGGGGAGGGAACATGCACAAGAATGAAGCAACTTCAGCAGCAGCAGCGCAGAGCAGCAGCAGCAGCAGCAGCAACGGCAAACAGCAGTATATAGATAGAGAGAGAGAGAGACAGAGACAAACAGACAAACAGACATAGACAAACAGACAGACAGACGAAGACATAGAGGGCAGAGGATAGGAGAGGGAGGGGAGGGGAGGGGAGATGCACAAGAATGAAGCAGCAGCAGCAGCAGCAGCAGCAGCAGCAACGGCAAACAGCGGTTATATATCTCTATCAATCTCTGTCTAGCTTTCTACCTATACAAGTGAAGGTCAGAAAAGACACCGGCAACACCCAGGTACCCACCCACCCACCCACCCTACCTGACATTTCAGCACCTCATCCCCCCACCCCCCTCAACCTCAACCCCACCCCCACCCTCACCCTACATCCTTCCCTTTCCCCCTCCCTTCTCCAAGTCCGCGGGTGAAACGAAGTAACCCATTTTTCCGAAATATCCAAAAATTTTTCTTGTTTGATCTCATCACTTTTCAAAAAACCCCCCCCCCCCCCCCCACACCCCCCAAAGTGACTTCATGTCCTTTTAGATAAAATGTTTTATTCAGTTCCTCTCTCTTTTTGTCTGTCTCTCTCTTCTCTTCCCTGCTGCTTCTCTCTGTCTTTCTGTGTGTGTGTGTTGTGTTGGTGTGTTTTGGTGTGGTGTGTGTGTGTGTTGTGTGTGTGTAAATTTTGTGTGTGTGTTGTTGTTGTTGTTGACTTCAATTTTCGTCTGTTCATTTTTATGATTTTAACGCTCCCCCCCCCCAAAAAAAAAAAAAAAAAAAAAAAACCCAAAAAAAAACCCCCACAAAAAAAAAAAAACCGGGTAGATTTGTAATTTGTTGTTTTAAACAAAAATTAAAAAAGAAATTGGCAATGCACAGGAAATTTTTTAAAAAAAAATACACATACCAAAAACAACAAACAAAAAAAGTCTTAACGTTTAAATTTAAATAAACAAATTCCTTGGGACTGGACAAAAACCTTTCACAATTTTTAAATGCCAGTTTTTTTTTTTTACTGATAGCTAGTGGGGAGTTTTCCCGAAAAAAAGGGGCATGAAAAGGTTTTCACTCTGGCAGTCAAAAAGTTTAGTATTATGATTTCCACCCCAGCATTTTCCATTTTTTTCTGAATTTGGTTATCAATGCATTTAGTTTTTTTCTATAAAAAAAAATTTAAAACCCTTGACGTAAAAACACTTGTCTAAAATTTTAAGGTTTTTCCCCACGTTAAATTTCGGAGATTTTCATTTGTTAAAATCTCTTATTTTTTGTTCTTTTATGCCTTTCTCCATGAATTTTTTGTTTAGAACTAACCCCTTTAAAAATAAAGGCACATCAATTTTATTGAAACCCGTTTCCATTTTTGCACCCTTTTTGGGGCCCCACCCCCCACTCATTTTGGGAAAAACCCCGTGTGTTTTAAGGACCCAACAAAATTCACACTTTATCCCTTTAAGGATTAAGGAGGGTATTACTTTGCTAATCTCTAATATGATTTTCGAAGTTTTCTTGTGACATGGTATTTAAAATACAATGCCGATTTAGAATCAACGCAAAGAAGAATTTGAAATATACACAAACGGCAAATCAAAAATATAAGTAAAGCCCCTTTAGTATTGCTACAAGTTTGCTGTAAATATGGGAGTGATGTTTACCAACATAATATTTTTTTCCCAATTTTTAATGCTGGTATAACAAAAGCAAAAACCTGTTTCTTGATTATCTAGACGTGACCGTCGTATAAATTTGTAAATGGCCCAAAATATTTATGATGATGTGGTATCGGACTTCAGCAACCATTATATTCTGGTTGTCATTCTTGTTTTCATTAGACACCTCTATATCAAAGTGTGCTTTATTCATCTCCCATGATGGGCAAGGTAAGATTGCTTCTTGTAGTCCATGCTGTGTTATGACTTCAGAGTTTTTTTACCAGATCAGACACATATGTACTGATGGAAATTAAAGAGGATATATATTTCCCCTTTTTTTAGGAAAATTAAACTCTGATTTTACTTCTATTTTTCTGAAATAAAGTTTTCTGTCGTTTTTTTCCCTAACAAATATTTAGCACATGCCATTGACGGTAATCATCTAAAGGCAACATGCGACTTCGTTATATGTTCCCGGGGCTGAGGCGTGATAAGGCACACCAAGAGCCAGCCTGTATGCTTTGCAGTCTATACTTTGCAACTTTTTAAGTAAATACTTGGGCGCACTGAAAAAGACCTCTTGACCATACGATAATTTTGAACGAATAAGGGGTGTAGCTAAATTTTCATATTTAATGCGTCTTGGCCCCAGAACTGTTTACTTACCATCTTCAAAAAGTTTAAGCCTTTCTTTGCTTTAGTTAAATTCTCTTCGATATATGCTTCCAAGTTAGCTTAGAAGTGAGAATAACACCCAAGAACTTTACGGTGTCTTTATACTCAATCAGTTTTGGCCCAATTCTAAATGCTGGTAGGTCATCTGGATTACTTCCATTTTAAAAAGCACAGTGTAACGTTTTTCTGTGGATAAAGTAAATCCATTTTTTGAGCATATAATTTTCGATGTTATTAAGCTGGTTCTGGTATACTTTTTAATGTAGTTTAAAAGCTCTTTTTGGTGTGTTTCGTTTCACAGAAACATTCATCCACATACATATATCATCTGCATATTGTACTAAGACTACTTCCTTCGACAATTTCATAGGGAAAATCATCAGCAAAAATTAAATAAGAGAGGCGATATTACAGAACCTTGGGGAAGTCCCATATGAAGAGATCTAAAACTAGAATATGATTTAGCTACTCTAACCTGTATACTTCTATTAGTCAAAAAACTTTTAATATAATTATAAAAATGCCCAGAAAAACCCAGATCCTTTAGTTTACACAGCAACTTAGCATGCCAAACTTGATCATACGTTCTTTTTATATCAAAAAATGTTGCAAGCCTTTTTAACCTTAAAGGGCATAAGTGTGAATTTAAGCCTTTCTTTGCTTTAGTTAAATTCTATGTATGTGGTATAATTTAAATTTAAATTAAATTTAAATTTAATTTAAATTCGTAGTATGTGGTATTTGTAGTGTGTGTGTGTGTGTGGTGTGTGAGAGAGAGAGAGAGAGAGAGAGAGAGAGAGAGAGGAGAGAGAAGAGAGAGAGAGAGAGAGAGAGTGTGTGGTGTGAGGTGGTTTGTGTACGTGTGTGTATGTGTAGTATGTGTTGTGCGCGCGCGCGTATGTGTTTTTTATATGGAGTTACTGTGATTTTACTATGAAGGAACTCCAAGCACAGAATTTCCAGAAGGTGGGGATGCTAATTTTATAGTGACAGCCTCCCCCCCCCCCCCCCCCCCCCCCGGAATCTCCACAGGAAATGTACCTTTTTAACGCCTTAGCTTAGAGGCAAAGGTCTGAACTGAAGTGATTTCCGATTCCGATTCCGATTCCGGTTTCTTGCACTAATTAGTGAGAACTCTTCGGCAAAAAAGAGCGATAATGTTCCATTGCTTTCAGCCCTCTGACTACGTTCGCCACCATCTATTCTCTGTCTGTATGTATGTATGTCTGTCTGTCTCTCTGTCTCTGTCTGTCTCTCTCTCTCTGTCTCTCTCTCTCTCTCTCTCTCTCTCTCCTCTCTCTCTCTCTGTCTCTCTCTCTCTCTCTGTATGTCTTGTATGTCTTTCTGTGTGTCTGTCAAGTCAAGTCAAGTCAAGCCAAATGTTTATTTCCAGATGGTACATTGAATAAGCCATACATTTGCTTTTTTGTCTGTCTGTCTGACTGACTCACTGTCTGTCTATGTGTGTGTCTGTCTGTCTGTCTCTGTCTGTCTATCTGTCTGTCTGTCTCTCTCTTTGTCTGTCTGACTCTGTCTGTCTGTCTCTGTCTGTCTGACTGACTGACTGACTGACTGTCTCTGTCCCTTTCTGTCAGTCTGTTTGTCTGTCTATGTGTCAGTCTGTCTGTCTGTCTGTCTCTGTCTGATGTCTGCCTAACTGTCTGTCTATCTGCCTGTCTGTCTGTCTCTCTCTCTCTCTTTCTCTTTCTCCCTCTTATTCTCATTCGAATATCTCCTGTAACCCATGTTATGGAATCCATGCCATGATGACTATTAAAAAATTTAGGCTGTAATCAATTAAGTTATCCCTATAATTGTGATATTTGTTTTGTGCCTAGACCCCCTCCCACTGTCCCTTAGTGAGCGGCCATCTCGCATAATCCAATAAACCTTTGTCATTGTCGTTCTAATTCTCTCTCTCTCTCTCTCTCTCTCTCTCTCTCTCTCTCTCTCTCTCTCTCTCTCTCTCTTCTCTCTCTCTCTCCAGTATTAGAAGAGGTAAGACAGAATTACATTCCGGTAAAGTATAGTAGACAGCCTAAATCATTTAGATGCTGTCTACTCATGGCATCTAGTCACCCTGAGATCGTGCGCAGCCTTGCGTAATATTTGTGTAAAACTTTTAGAATAAGAGATATCTTGGTTTCTTAAGTCATATTTTTTGGAACTGATTTTTTTTTTATTGTGGTACTTGTTGGTATACAATACCATTTTGGTTTTTTGCGTTTTTCTCACTAAAATATTAAGCAGTTTGGCAACCCCCCTTCATGTATGGGCCAATGACCTTTTTTGTGAATAAATCTTTGGAGTTCGAGTTCGAGTTCGAGTTCTCTCTCTCTCTCTCTCTCTCTCTCTCTTCTCTCTCTCTTCTCTCTTCTCCTCTCTCTCTCTCTCTCTCTCTCTCTCTCTCTCTCCTCTCGCCCCCTCCCTCTCTGTCTCTCTCTGATCTTTCCCTTACCAGTTAATGGGTTACACAATACCTGGTCTTCTCCTGGGCTTGTCATTTTGAAGCAGGTCTGCCTGCTGGCCTCAGCCGACACATGACTCCGACTTCAGAGAAGCTCATTTCATCGTACATGTTGCATGCTGGGTATACTCGTGTTTCCGTAACCCACCTAACGCTGACATGAATTACGGGATCTTTAACGCGCATATTTTAACATTCTGCGTGTGTATACAATACACGAAAGCGAATGAAGGCACTGCTGGCGTGTCTGCGCTTCAAGTTGACATGAGAGATCGTTAAATATAAAAAAAAAATCCCTCACCACCCTTAATTCACTTAACGCCGACATAGAGATTCAATTCATATTATAGCTGTACATAGTTGCACAGATTTTATCTAAGATTTTAAAAAAATATATTACCAAGGTGACAGCCCTGATATGGCCTCTGTGGTCGGCGGGGCTATAAACAACAGGATTGGATTGAATCGGATCGGATTGGATTGGACTGGATTGGTTTGGATTGGAAGTGGTTTAATCAGTTGGTTATAGCTTCTGCCATGAAAAGGATTTTCTTTTTAAAGGGGAAAACAAAGAAATGAAAGGGGAAAGAATTCCGTCAGAAAGCTTGAGGTAAACAAGATCTTTCACCTGCTCCGTAGTTTGATACAGCTATCTCCTCCTTCTATAAAGCTGGCAACACACACCACACCACACAACCACACACACACAACCCCAACCACCAACACACACCAAAATGAACGTCAACTAACAGGTTTCTGTCAGTGATACGCATGGTGTGGTGTGTGTGTGTGTTGTGTGTGTGTGTGTGTGTGTGTTGTGTGTGTGTTGTGTTTTGTGTGTGTGTGTGTGTGTACTGTGTGTGTGTGTGTGTGTGTACTGTGTGTGTGTGTGTGTGTGTGTGTTTTTGTGTGTGTGTGTGTGTGTGTGTGTGTGTGTGTGTGTGTGTGTTGTACTGTGTGTGGTGTGGGGGGTGTGTGTGTGTGTGTGTGTGTGTGTGTGTGTGTGTGTGTGTGTGTGTGTGTGTGTGTGTGTGAAAGAGAGAGAGAGAGAGAGAGAGGAGAGAGAGAGAGAGAGAGAGAGAGAGAGAGAGAGAGAGAGAGAGAAAGAGAGAGTGTCTGTGTGCGCGTTCTCCTCTGCTCTCTCTCTTCTCTCTCTCTCTCTCTCTCTCTTCTCTCTCTCTCCTCTCTCTCTCTCTCTCTCTCTCTCTCTCTCTCTCTCTCTCGCGTGCGCGCGTTTGTGTGTGTGTGTGTGGTGTGTGTGTGTGTGTGTGTGTGTGTGTGGTGTTGTGTACATATGTGTGTGTGCATAACGTATGTATGCTTGCTCCCTTGCATGTGTGCTTGCATGCTTGCATGCACGCGTGCATGTGTATGTGTATGAATACGCGCGAAAATACGTGCGCGAGCGTGCATGCAAGTGTGTATGTGTGATGTGTGTTATGCATACGCGCATGCGTACGTGCGCGCGTGTGTGTGCATGCGTACATGCGTATGTGTGTGTGTGTGTTCGCTAGTGCATTCTTGGCTGGCCCTGCTAGCCAACACTTTCCTCGTGCACATCACCTCAGGAAGGTGTTTACTCCAGAACAGCTCGCTTTAATAGGCCTGCACCTGTACACACTGTTTTCCCTTTGTTTCTTTGTTTGTTTATTTGTTTGTTTGTGTGTGCGTGTGTGTGTGTGTATTTTGTGTGTGTGGGGGGGGGGGTTGTTTGTGTGTGTGTGCGTGTGTGTGTTTGTTGGTGTGTTTGTGTGTGTGAGAGAGATAGAGAAGTGTGTGTGTGTGTGTGTGTGTGTGTGTGTGTGTGTGTGTGTGTGTGTGTGTGTGGTGTTGTGTGTGTGTGTGTTGTTGTGTTTGTGTGTTGTGTGTGTTTGTGTGTGTGTGTGTG
>CM054156.1:21948910-21966410 GCA_028751875.1 Rapana venosa | reverse complement strand
GGAGAGAGAGTGAGAGAGTGAGGGAAGAGGGGAGATGATGAGAGAGAGAGTGAGGAGAGAGAGAGAGGAGGGGGAGAGATGAGATGAGAGAGAGAGAGAGGGAGGGAGGGGAAAAGGGAGAGTGAGATAGATTTATTTATTTATTTATTTTATTTTATTTATTTATTCTTTTATTTCGAGGATAATGGAATAAGCATTCATGGGCTTTAAATTTTTTATTTTTTACATCCACGTCCCGTGTATATGCAGTTTTGTCAATTTTGTTATCCGTTCCCACCGGCACACAATGGCCTGCTCTTCCGAAAAGCAGAACGGGTTTTAACGTGTTGAGCAAGATGTTCTGCGTGCGTTCGCACACGGGACTTCGGTTTATAGTCTTATCCGAAGAGAGAGACAGACAGACAGACAGATAGACAGACAGAGAGACAGAGACAGAGAGACAGACAACTCTTTGTAAGTGTTCTGTCTGTCTACATATGCATATAGCGGAATATATTGCGCGCACATTAAAACCTGTTTCGCCTTTATGGAATATATATTATTATCTATATATCTATATATCTATATCTATATAGATAGATAGATAGATAGATAGATAGATATGTATATGTCCCATAACCTATGTGGTCGTAGGGGAGCGAGGCAGCAAAGACCTCAGCTTCTCTAGGGCCAGCATATTGAGGGTGGCGCCTTCGCTGCTTTTACCTTCCCTGACCCTAAAGAGGTCGGGTACCCATTTTACAGCTGGGGGAACTGGGGGACTGTATTGAAGCCAAGGCGCGCAAACGGTCAACCCATCCAAGTGGTAATCACGCTCGATACTGCTTAACCTTAGTTAGGGGGGGAAAACGAGTGCTCTGACCACTGAGCTATCCCGTCCCCTAACACACACACACAACACCCCACACACACAAACACACACACACACACACACACACTCACAAACACAAACACACACACACACACACAAACACAATTATATATGAATATAAATATATATATTATATGTTGTGTGTGTGTGTGTTTTGTGTGTGTGTGTGTATAAGCACATGAGTGCTTATTTCATTGTCCTCTAAATACGAGAATAAATAAATAAGTCAATGAATGAATGAATGAATAATTTTTTTTTTTAAAAGCCTACTAATGTACATTACACAGTTGTGTGTACGGTGTGTTTCACTTTTCTGTAAAAAGCGAAATATGCGGCCACTCCCCCCCCCCCCCCCCCCCCCCCCCCCCCCCCCCCCCCCCCCCCCCCCCCCCCCCCCCCCCCCCCCCCCCCCCCCCCCCCCCCCCCCCCCCCCCCCCCCCCCCCCCCCCCCCCCCCCCCCCCCCCCCCCCCCCACCCCCCCCCCCCCCCCCCCCCCCCCCCCCCCCCCCCCCCCCTCCTCCTCTCCAAAAAAAAAGTAAACGTTTAACAAAAACAAACAACATAAAACAAAGCAAAACAACACCATTCACCACCACCACAACAACAACAACAATCAAGCAAAAACACAGCAGCAGCACAGCAACAACAACAATTGGACGCAAGTTAAACTTAAATAAAGACGAAAAAAGCCCCAACCAAACACAACCCTAAGCTTACCTTTGGCTGGGATTCTAATGACGTTTTTTTGTTTTTTCCTTTTTTTTCCTTTTTTCTTTTTTTATCCCCTGTCTGACCTAGAACCAAGTAGAACAAAGCAATACAAAGCAGATTCTATTTCTCCTTCTCACTCCCCCCCCCCCCCTTCCCCTCCCCCCCCCCCCCCCCCCCCCCCCCCCCCCCCCCCCCCCCCCCCCCCCCCCCCCAAATCTGCTGTCTCAAAGAATCGAAGTGACGTCATTTTGTGGGCTAAATGACGTAATCGAAACTCGCTGAGTTGGACCATAGTTCTGATCACTGTTTCTCTCTTAAAGCTTAAAAAAAGAAAAAAAGAAAAAAAAGAAAAAGAAAAAATAGTCTGATTCATCTGATGACGGAATACTTGCGTGATTTTTTGACAGTAGTGAAACGAAGACAGGAAGAAAATGGCTTCTCTAAGAGGTTTTGATTTGTTTTGGGGGGTTTTGATTGGACTTTGTTTGGGTTTTGTTTGGTTGTTGTTGTGTTGTTTTGTGGTTGTTGTCGTTGGGGTGGGGGTTTTTTGTTTTGGAGGGGGAGGGGGGGGGTGTTTGTTCGGGGTTACTTTGGGTGTGTGTTCGTTTTGTTGTTGTTTGTTGTTGTTTTTGTTATTCTTGAATTTACTTTTTTGGGGTGGGGTGGGGGAGAGGAGAGGGGGGAGGTTGTTTTTCTTTCTTTCTTTAGTTATTAGTGTGTGTGTGTGTGTGTGTGTATGTGTGTGTGTGTGTATGTGTGTGCGCGCGCGCGCGTGTGTGGTGTGTGCGCGCGTGTATGTACATTTGAATTCGTTAACTCTGTTCAATTGTTATTGGTTGTATGTGTATTGGGCGTGTTGAATGCAAGCGCTTTGATTGATTTATTTTTTTGCAAAGATTAAGCGCTAGATATAAATTCAATGTATTATTATTATTATTATTATTATTATTATTATTATTTTGTTGTTGTTGCTATTATTCATTTTTCGCTCCTTCATTTTCTGCATTGTTCCTGTCCTGCTGTTCCCACGCCACTCATCTCGTTCTCTCCGCCCTAGCCGGACCAAACGAAACATAGTTGTTCCAAACCTAAGGGTTTTTTTCCCCTCCTGTTTCATCTCAAATCTGTAACCTGCTCTCAACAGCCGAAAATCCCCATCACCCTGCCAAAGTATATAACCTTGTATATGTGTGTGTAAGTGTGTGTGTGTGTGTGTGTGTGTGTGTGTGTGTGTGTGTGTGTGTGTGTGTGTGTGTGTGTGTGTGTGTGTGTTTGCTTTTTTATTTATTCATTTATGTATTTATTCTTTTATATCGAGGATAAAAGAATAAGCACTCATGCGCTTTTTTACATCTAGTCCTCGTGTGTATGCGGATTTGTGAATTCTGTCATCTGTTCCCACCGGCACACAATGGCCTACTCTTACGAAAAGCGGAACAGAAGTTAACGTGTGCGCAAGATGTTCTGCGTGCGTTTGCACACGGGGCCTCGGTTTATAGTCTCATACGAAGGAT
The DNA here is from genome assembly GCA_028751875.1 of Rapana venosa. Lineage (NCBI taxonomy): Eukaryota > Metazoa > Mollusca > Gastropoda > Neogastropoda > Muricidae > Rapana > Rapana venosa. The sequence continues at coordinate 21,963,314 of CM054156.1, read as the reverse complement.
GTATAATATTATGTGTGTGTGTGTTGTGTGTGTGTGTGTGTGTGTGTGTGTGTGTGTGTGTGTGTGTGTGTGTGTGGGTGGGTGGGTGTGTACATTTGAAGTTAACTGTGAACAGATAGGGAGAGAGACAGGGAGAGAGAGGAGAGACAGACAGACAGACAGACAAAAAGACAGACAGACAGATAAACACATAGACAGAGACCTAGAGAGAGAGACAGACAGACAGACACAGACAGACAGACACAGACAGACAGACAGACATACAGAGAGACACAGAAACAGAGACAGACACAGACAGAGAAAGACAGAAATACAGAGACAGAGAGACAGACAGAGAAAGACAGAAATACAGAGACAGAGAGACAGGCAGACAGACAGACAGACAGACAGACAGATAGACGGACGGACAGAGAGACAGAGAGAGAGCGCTGAAAAAGGAGACAGGATAGGAGTGATGTAACTGCGGCTGTCATAAATTTATCATCTCCTCTGTTACACCTCAGGCAGAATGACGGTTTGTTGGATCCCATTCAAACACACAGAGAGAGAGAGGGGGGGGGGGAGATAGAGGGGGGAGAGAAAGATAGGGGAGAGAGAGGGGGCAGAAAGAGAGGGGAGAGAGAGAGGGCGGGAGAGAGAGGGGAGAGAGAGGGGAGAAAGAGGAGAGAGGGGAGAGAGAGGAGAGGAGTAAGGGTGAGAACTGACAGCAGGGCAGGAGATGACGGTGGGTCCACAACGGAGAGAGAGAGAGGAGAGAGAGAAGGAGAGTGAGATGAGAGAGAGAGAGAGAGAGAAAGAGAGTGGGAGAGAGAGGGGGAGAGAGAGAAGAGAGTGGGAGGAGGAGGGGGAGAGAGAGAGAGAGGGGGATGAGAGAGAGGGGGAGAGAGAGGAGGGGTAGAGAGAGAGGGGGGAGAGAGAAGAGGGTGGGAGAGAGAGAGAGGGATACAGAGAGTGAAGAGAGGGAGAGAGAGGGGACGAGAGGGGGGAGAGAGAAGATGGGGGAGAGAGAGAGTGGGAGAGAAGAGGGGGAGAGAGGGGAGAAGAAAGAGAGAGGGGGGTAAGAGAGAGAGGAGGGGGAAGAGAAAGAGGGTGGGAGAGAGAGAGGGGATACAGAGAGTGAGAGAGGGAGAGAGAGGGGAAGAGGGGGGAGAGAGAGATGGGGGAGAGAGAGAGAGTGTGGAGAGAGGGGGGAGAGAGGGGGAGAAAGAGAGAGAGGGGAGAGAGAGAGATGGGGAGAGAGGGGGGAGAGAGAGGGGGGAGAGAGAGAGGGGAGAGAGAGAGGGGGAGAAGAGAGGGAGAGAGAGAGAGTGGGGAGAGAGAGAGGGAGGAGAGAGGGGGAGAGAGAGAGGGGAAGAGAGGGAGAGAGGGGGAGAGAGAGGGGAGAGAGAGAGAGGGGAGAGAGAGGGGGATGAGAGGAGAGAGAGGGGGGAGAGAGAGGGGAGATGAGAGAGGAGAGAGAGGAGTGAGAGAGAGAGAGAGAAGAGAGTGGAGAGAGAGGGGGGGAGAGAGAGAGGGGGGAGAGAGAGAGGGGGAGAGAGGAGGGGGAGAGAGAGAGAGGGAGAGAGAGAGGGGGGAGAGAGAGAGGGGGAAGAGAAAGAGGGTGGGAGAGAGGAGGGGATACAGAGAGAGAGAGGAGAGAGAGAGGGAGAGAGGGGGAGAGAGAGATGGGGGAGAGAGAGAGAGTGGGGAGAGAGGGGGAGAGAGGGGAGAAAGAGAGAGGGGGTAGAGAGAGAGGGGGGAGAGAAGAGGTGGAGAGAGAGAGAGGGATACGAGAGAGTGAAGAGAGGGAGAGAGAGGGAGAGAGGGGAGAGAGAGAGGGGGAGAGAGAGAGAGTGGGAGAGGGGGAGAGAGGGGGAGAAAGAGAGAGGAAGGGGGGAGAGAGAGGGGAGGAAGAGGGGGGGAGAGGAGGGGGGAGAGAGAGAGGGAGAGAGAGAGAGGGGAAAGAGAGAGGGAAGAGAGAGGGGGAGAGAGGGGGGAGAGAGAGGGGAAGAGGAGGAGGAGGGGAGAGAGGGGGGAGGAGAGAGGGGGAGAGAGAGGGGAGAGAGAGAGAGAGAGGGGGGAGAGAGAGGGGGATGGGGAGAGAGGGGGAGAGAGAGAGGGAGAGAGGGAGAGAGAGAGGGGGGGAGAGAGAGAGGGGGAGAGAGAGAGGGGGAGAGAGAGGGGGAGAGAGAGAGGGGGAGAGAGAGAGGAGAGAGAGAGAGAGAGAAAGAGAGAGAGAGAAGAGAAAGAAGAGAGAGAGAGAGAGAGGTAGAGAGAGAGAGAGAGGAGAGAGAGAGAGAGAGAGAGGGAAAGAGGAGAGAGAGGATGTGAAATTAACTGGGATCTTATCTGAAGATAAAATCCGCTTTTCGGAAGAGTAGGCCATTGTATATCGGTGGGAACGGATGGGAAAAAAATTGACAAAACTGCATACACACGGGGACTGGATGAAAAAAAGCACTTGAGTGCTTAGTTCATTATCCTCGAAATTAAAAGAATAAAATAAAATAATAAAAAAATAAACACACATATAGTTTGGATAATAAATTATGAGGCTCGGAGTATTTTTCTTGTGTGAGATGGGTTTTCATCTTTGAGCATGCATAAAGACACGTGCATACAATGTATATCTTCTTCCTCTTCCTCTTCTTCTTCTTCTTCTTCTTCTTCTTCTTCTTCTTTTTTGCATTCTTCTTTTTTGCATTCTTCTTCTTTGCATTCTTCTTCTTTGCATTCTTCTTCTTTGCATTCTTCTTTGCATTCTTCTTCCTTTTTTGCATTCTTCTTCTTCTCATTCTTCTTCTTTGTATTCTTTTTTGTATTCTTCTTCCTCTTCTCCTTCTTTTTTGCATTCTTCTTCTCATTCTTCTTTTTTGCATTCTTCTTCTTCTTTGCATTCTTCTTCTTCTTCTTTGCATTCCTCTTTTTCTTCTTGGCATTATCCTTCTCATTCTTCTTCTTTGCATTCCTCTTTTTCTTCTTTGCATTTTTCTTCTTTGCATTCTTCTTCTTTGCATTCTTCTTCGTCTTCAGTCATGATTAAGTGAGGTGCTGTGGGTTCATTGCTAATAACGTTGGGGGAAGGGGGGGGTCTCCATGTTTTTTCATACTTTTTCATTTTTTCAACAAAAAAAATCGTTTTTTTTTTAAATTTCTCTCCCAGAAAAAGAAACAACCCAAAGGGTAATGACTTGTCTTTATCTCGTTTCTTACATTTTTGACGCACCAGACCGACAAAATTTGTGTAAGTTCTTATTCTTTGCTATTATTACCTCTCTCTCTCTCTCTCACTGTGTGTGTGTTGTGTGTGTGTGTGTGTGTGTGTGTGTGTGTGTGTGTGTGTGTGTGTGTGTGTGTGTGTGTGTGTGTGTGTGTGTGTCTGTGTGGTGTGTGTGTCTGTGTCTGTGTGTCTGTGTCTGTGTGTCTGTCTCTGTGTCTCTCTCTGTCTCTGTCTGTCTATCTATGTCAATCGCTCACTCACTCACTCTCTCTCTCTCTCTCTCTCTCTCTCTCTCTCTCTTTCTCTGTCTGTGTGTCTGTGTGTCTGTGTGTGTCTTTCTCTCTCTCTCTCTCTCTCTCTCTCTCTCTCTCTCTCTCTTTTCTCTCTCTCTCTCTCTCTCTTTGTCTCTGTCTGTCTGTCTCAATCTCTCTCTCTCTCTCTCTCTCTCTCTCTCTCTCTCTCTCTCTCTCTCTCTCTTGCTCTGTCTGTGTGTGTGTCTGTCTGTGTGTCTGTCTCTCTCTGTCTCCTCTCTCTCTCTCTCTTGCTCTGTCTGTGTGTCTGGGTGTGTATGTCTGTCTCTCTGTCTGTCTTTTATCTCTGTCTCTGTCTGTCTGTGTGTCTGTGTGTCTGTCTGTCTGTCTCTCTCTCTCTATCTCTCTCTCTCTCTCTCTCTCTCTCTCTCTCTCTTGATCTGTGTGTGTGTGTGTGTCTGTGTGTGTGTGTGTGTGTGTGTCTCTCTGTCTCTCTCTTGCTCTGTGTGTCTGTGTGTGTATGTCTGTCTCTCTGTTTGTCTCTGTCTCTGTCTATCTCTCTCTCTCTTTATCTGTGTGTGTGTCTGTCTGTCTGTCTGTCTGTCTCTCTCTCGATCTGATTGCTCGTAGAGAAGTTGGCAAGAAACTGAAAAGAGACAGAAAGAGTTGATAATTATGACTCAACATGAACGTTGTTCGTGCTGTGTGTGGTGTGTGGCGTGTGTGTGTGTGTGTGTGTGTGTCTGTGTGTCTGTGTGTCTGTGTGTGTGTGTGTGTTGTGTGGTGTTGTTGTGTGTGTGTGTGTGTGTGTGTGAGTGTGTGTGTGTGTGAGTGTTGTGTGTGTGTTGTGTGTGTGTATGTGTGCGTGCGTGTGTGTGTGAGTGTGAGTGTGTGTGTGTGTCTGTGTGTGTGTGCGTCAGTGTGTGTGTGTGCTGTGTGTGTGTGTGTGCGTGCGTGTGTGTGTGTGTGTGTTTGTGTGTGTGTGTGTGTGGTGTGTGTGTGTGTGTGTGTGTGTGTGTGTGTTGTGTGTGTGTGGTGTGTGTGTGGTGTGTGTGTGTGTCTGAGTGTGTGTGTGTGTGTGTGTGTCTGTGTGTGTGTGTGCGTGAGTGTGTGTGCGTGTGTGTTTTGTGTGTGTGTGTTTTGTGTGTGTATATATGTGTTTTCTGTGGTGTGTGTGTCTTTTGTGTGTGTTGTGTGTGTATGTGTGTGTGTGTTTTTGTGTTGTTGTGTGTATAGTGTGTGTTTGTGTGTGTGTGTGTGTGTGTTTTGTGTGTATATATATGTGTTTTCTGTGGTGTGCGTGTCTTTTGTGTGTGTTGTGTGTGTATGTGCGCGCGCTCGCGCGTGTGTGTACATGTGTGTGCGTGGTGTTGTGTGTGTGTGTGTGTGTGTTGCATATGTGTGTGTGTGTCTGTGTCTGTGTCTGTACGTACGTGCGTGCATGTGTGGGTATGTGTGTACGTGCAAGCGTGCGTACGTGCGTATGTGTGTGGTGTATGTGTGTTTGTGTGCATGCGTGCGCGTGCACGTGTGCGCGATGTTGACTAAAACTGCCAGAAAAGTCTGTAAGAAGGATCGGGGGAATGAGTAATAGCAGCAGATTTGATGGGAGTGGGAGGAGGTGGGGGGGGGGGGGAGAGGAGGGGGGGGGGAGGGAGGGGGAGGAGGGGGAGGAGGAGAGGAGAGGGAGTTGAGGAGTAGGGGGGAGAGGGAAGGAGGAAGGAAGTAAGTACCTGGAAGACTTGTGTAAGTGTGTTGCTTTTTCGTTGTTGTTGTTTTGTTGTTGTTTTGTTGTTGTTTTGTCGTTGTCTGGCATTGAGGTTAGCAGCCGTCAGATGGTGATGGTTAGGTTATAAAGGGGAGGGGGTGGGGTGGGGGTGGGGGAAGGAATTGGTGGCTGTGGTGGGGGTGGGGGGGGGATGCAGATGAAAAAAAGGGGATATTATGAAGGCAAGATTTGTGGTTGTGGTTGTTGTTGCTTCTGTTGTTGCTGTTGTTGTTGTTGTTGTTTTTGTTTTTGTTATTACTGTTGTTATTATTGTTGTTATTGCTGTTGTTGTTGCTGTTGTTGTTGTTGTTGTTGCTGCTGCTGTTGTTGTTGGACCAGCCCAAAAGCTTTTGTCAGTTGTAAATGATAATGTTTGATGTAAGCTAAATGCCAAGGCCTGTATGAAAAGTGTTGATATTGCTTTAACATATCATGTTGAGATGGTGTTCAAGCCACGACAAAAGAATCGACTATAACAAAATACATACACAAACACAAAGACACACTCAGAGAGAGAGAGAGAGAGGAGGGGGGGTACAGACAGACAAAGACAGAGACAAAGGCAGACAGAGACACAGACAGACAGAGATAGACAGATAGAGACAGACAGGCAGAGAGAGAGACAGACACACAGACAGAGACAAAGACAGAAGGCAGACAGAGGGACAGACAGACAGAGAGAACGAGAGAGAAGAGACACAGAGAAACAGAGACACAGAGAGTCAGACATACAGATAGACAGTCAGTTAGAGACAGACAGACAGACAGAGAGGGAGGGAGGGGAGGGAGGGAGGGAGGAGAGAGAGGGACAGAGACACAAAGACAGAGATAGACAGATAGAGACATAGAGACAGAGACAGATAGACAGAGACAGATAGACAGAGACAGAGAGAAACAGAGAGAGAGACAGACTGACAGAGACAGAGAGTAACCCAGAGAGAGAGAGAGAGATCAGAGAGAGAGAGAGAGAGAGAGAGAGGAGAGCGAGAGAGAGAATCAGACATACAGACAGGAGAGGGAGAGAGAGAGAGAGAGAGTGAGAGAGAGAGAGAGGAGAGAGAGAGGAGAGAGAGAGAGAGAGAGAAAGGGGAGACAAAAAGACAACAGACGTGAGAGAGAGAGAGAGACAGAGAGACAGACAGCTAGATAGACAGACAGACATACAGACAGGAAAACATATGCAGTGAGAAAGACAAGAACGATGGGAGGGAAAAGCACACCCTAGAGAAGAGAAAGAGACCCAAACTATGCAGAGAAAACACAGACAGAGAATCTGAGCACTCCCCCACTCAGAGCTCATACACACACACACACACACACACACACACACACACCACACACACACACACACACACACACACACACACACACATCACAAACACCACCCACACACACACACACACACACCACACACACACACACCACCACCACACACACACACAAACAGAAAAAAAAGAAAACGTATTTTTATCTCGAGAGCGCTTCCTTTATTGTGGAGTGTAGCGAAGCTGTGCTGTTACTGTACTGTACTGTGTTGTACAGGATGTTTTCAGGAATGGAGCCACTTCTGCCACAAAATAAGAAAGGAAAGAAAGAAAGGAAGGAAGGAAGGAAGGAAGAAAGGAAAGAAGAAGGAAGGAAGGGTGGAAGGAAGGAAAGAAAGAAAAGAAAGAAAGGAAAGAAGAAGGAAGGAAGGAAGGAAGGAAAGAAAGAAAGAAAGAACGGAAGGAAGGAAGGAAGAAAGAAAGGAAGGAAGAAAGAAAGAACAGAAAGAAAGAAAGAAAGAAAGATAGATGATGGATAGATAGATAAATCGATAGATAAATCGATAGATCGATAGATCGATAGATAGATAGATAGATAGATGGATAGATAGATGGATAGATAGATAAATCGATAGATAGATAGATAAATAGATAGATAGATAGAAAGCAAGGAAGGAAGAAAGAAAAGAAAAAGAAAGAAAAAGAAAAGAACGAATATAAAAGAAAGAAAGACAGATAGAAAGAAGGAAAAGAAATGAAAGAACAGAAAGAAAGACAGAAAGAAAAAAATTAAGAAAGAAACAAACAAGAAAAAACAAAGAAAGAAAGGAAGAAAAGAAAGAAAAGAAATAAAAGGAAGGCAGACACAGACAGAGACAGAAAGATAAACCAAAGAAAGAAAGAAAGAAAAGACAAAAAAGAAAAGACAGACAGAAAGAAAGTGAAAAAAAGAACAACAAAAATAACTGCTATCTTCTTGTACATTATCTTTCAAATGCCAAACACATAATTCTGTCTGGGAACACACGTGCACACAAATGGGCAGAGCTAAAGGTTAGATAATATATGTTAACCACATCACACACACACACGCACGCACGCATGCACGCACGCACGCACGCACGCACACACACACACACACACACACACACACACACACACACCACACACACACACACACACCACACACACGAACAGATGACAGAATTTACAAAACCGCATACACACGGAGACTAGATGTAAAAAAGACATAAGTGCTTATTCCATTATCTCGATGTAAAAGAATAAAATAAAATAAATAACACACACACACACACACACACACACACACACACACACACACACACACACACACACACACACACAAAAACCAACATGGATATTGCAGGTATGCGTATACATGTGCGCACGTAGACATGCATACGCAGATACACACACAGACAGAGACACGCACACACATACACACACACGCACGCACGCACACACACACACACACACACCACACACACACACATACACACCCACACTCACACACACTCACACACACACACTCACACACACACATTCACACACACACACTCACACACACACACACACACACACCTACACACACACATTCACACACACACACACTCACACACACACTCACACACTCACACACACACACACACACACACACACACACACACACACACACACACACAGGGGACGGGATAGCCTAGCGGTCAGAACATTGCGCTCGCAATCTGACGACCCGGATTCGATTCCCGTTCAAGGGCATATTTTCCCCTGGAGTTAACATCAGTGCAGACTCCACTCTCCCCAAAAGTCCTTCGGATGAGACTATAAACCGAGGCCCCGTGTGCGAACGCACGCAGAACATCTTGCACACACACACATACACACACGTTAACTCCTGTTCCGCTTTTCGTAAGAGTAGGCCATTGTGTGCCGGTGGGAACGGATGACAGAATTGACAAAACCACATACACACGGGGAAAGGATGTTTAAAAAAAAAAAAAGCACATGAGTGCTTATTCCATTATCCTCGATATATAAAAGAATAGAATATAAAATATGAATATATATATAAAGGACAGAGAGAGAGAGAGAGAGACAGACAGACACGTACGCATACAGCGACATTATCAATCTCATTTGGACATCATGTTAGGTAAACATATTGTATTGTAATCGTTTCTGGGCTTGACTTCTACTCGCAGGTTCATCATTGGTGACACTCTGCGTATGCGACCGTGTTTTGTCCACCATGAAGGCTACCTTCACACGTGCACCTTGACTTAAACTTGACTTGACTTCACACACACACACTGACACACCGACACACACACATAGACACACACACAAACAAACACACACACACACACAAACAGCACACACAACACACACAACACACACAACACACAACACACACACACAAACAACACACACAACACACATACACACACACACACACTCCGACACACAGACATAGACACACACACAAACAAACACACACACACACACACACAACACACAGACACAGACACACACAGAGACAAACACACACACACACACAACAACACACACACACACACTCACACACATACACTCACACACACACACACACACACACACACACACACACACACACACACACACACACACACACACACACACACACACACACACACACACACACCACGGTCTCAAACACTACCAACTATCATGCCAACCAAAAAAACAACAACAACCACCCTTTCGCCCCAGAACATAATTATTATAAGCAGAACAGGTGGGAACGATGAACCAGCCAACCAGCCAACCAGCCAACCCAGCCAAACCTCCCTTCAGCATCATTTGTCGGATGGTGAGCGACTTGAAAAGCCCCACAGCGAGATTGTATCCTGGAAGTGAGAGACATATCTGATTTAAGACCGCAGGTGTCTGGTAAACAGGGGGGGTGGTACAGTCTGTGTCTTCACCGGCTGGCATGTATATACATGTATATATATATGTATACATACAGTGTGTGCTGAAACCTGTCACAGCTTTGTCAGTATGTTAGGGGGGGTTATAAAAAAAGAAAGTACCCTCCACATAAAAAAGTGTAGATGGATTGGATTTATAAATGCAGACTTTCTCTCTCTCTGTCTGTCTCTGTCTCTGTCTGTCTGTCTGTCTGTCTGTCTGTCTGTCTGTCTGTCTATCTGTGCCTCTCTCTCTCTCTCTCTCTCTCTCTCTCTCTCTCTCTCTCTCTCTCTCTCTTCTCTCTCTTTCTCTCTTCTTGTTCTTCTTCTTGTTCTTGTTCTTGTTGTTCTTGTTGTTCTTGTTGTTCTTGTTGTTGTTGTTGTTGTTGTTCTTCTTCTTCTTCTTCTTCTTCTTCTTCTTCTTCTTCTTCTTCTTCTTCTTCTTCTTCTTCTTCTTCTTCTTCTCAATTCTTCGCAATTCTTCGCAATTCCTTGCAATTTTTCTTCGCAATTCTTCGCAATTCTTCGCAATTCTTCTTCTTCTTCTTCTTCTTCTTCTTCTTCTTTCTTCTTCTTCTTCTTCTTCTTAGCAATTCTTCTTCTTAGCAATTCTTCTTCTTCTTCTTAGCAATTCTTCTTCTTTCTTCTTCTTCTTCTTCTTCTTCTTCTTCTTCTTCTTCTTCTTCTTCTTCTTCTTCTTCTTCGCATTCTTCTTTGCATTCTTCTTCTTGTTCTTCTTGTTCTTCTTGTTCTTGTTCTTCTTCTTCTTCTTCTTCTTCTTCTTCTTCTTCTTCTTCTTAGCATTCTTCTTTTTCTTCTTCTTAGCATTCTTCTTAGCATTCTTCTTCTTAGCATTCTTCTTCTTAGCATTCTTCTTCTTCTTCTTTTTCTTCTTCTTCTTTCTTCTTCTTCTTCTTCTTCTTCTTCTTCTTCTTCTTCTTCTTCTTCTTTTCTTCTTCTTCTTCTTCTTCTTCTTCTTCTTCTTCTTCTTCTTCTTCTTCCTCTTCTTAGCATACTTCTTTTCTTCTTTGTATTCTTCTTCTTTGCATTCTCCTTCTTCTTTGCATTCTTCATCTTCTTTGCATTCTTCTTCTTCTTCTTCTTCTTCTTCTTCTTCTTCTTCTTCTTCTTCTTCTTCTTCTTCTTCTTCTTCTTAGCATACTTCTTTTCTTCTTTGTATTCTTCTTCTTTGCATTCTCCTTCTTCTTTGCATTCTTCATCTTCTTTGCATTCTTCTTCTTCTTCTTCTTCTTCTTCTTCTTCTTTTCTTCTTCTTCTTCTTCTTCTTCTTCTTCTTAGCATTCTTCTTCTTCTTCTTAAGCATTCTTCTTCTTCTTCTTCTTGCTCTTGTTCTTTGTTTTTCTTGTTCTTGTTTTTTTCGTCGTCTTCTTTTGGTATTTTCTTTGTTTCCCTTATTCTTCTTAGATTCTTCTTCTTTTCTTTTGCATTCTTCTTCTTTACATTTCTCCTTCTTTGCATTCTTTTTCTTCTTCGCTTCTTCTTTGCATTCCTCTTTGCATTCTTCTCTTCTTTTCTTCTTCTTCTTCTTCTTCTTCTTCTTCTTCTTCTTCTTCTTCTTCTTCTTCTTCTTTCTTTTTTCTTCTTCTTCTTCTTCTTTTGCATTCTTCTTCTTCTTGCATTTTCTTCTTCTTCTTTTTCTTCTTCTTCTTCTTTTCTTCTTCTTCTTCTTCTTCTTCTTCTTCTTCTTCTTTTCTTCTTCTTTTCTTCTTCTTCTTCTTCTTTTAGCATTCTTCTTAGCATTCTTCTTCTTCTTCTTCTTCTTCTTCTTCTTCTTCTTCTTCTTCTTCTTCTTCTTCTTCTTCTTCTTCTTTTCTTCTTCTTCTTCTTCTCTTTTCTTAGCATTCTTCTTAGCATTCTTCTTCTTCTTCTTCGAATTCTTTTTTTCTTCTTCTTCTTCTTCTTTCTTCTTCTTCTTCTTCTTCTTCTTTTTTCTTCTTCTTCTTCTTCTTCTTCTTCTTCTTCGAATTCTTCTTCTTTTAGCATTCTTCTTCGAATTCTTCTTCTTCTTAGCATTCTTCTTCTTCTTCTTCTTAGCATTCTTCTTCTTCTTCTTAGCATTCTTTCTTTGCATTCTTCTTCTTCTTCTTTGCATTCTTCTTCTTAGTATTCTTCTTCTTCTTCTTTGCATTCTTCTTCTTCTTCTTCTTAGCATTCTTCTTCTTCTTCTTAGCATTCTTTTCTTCTTCTTCTTCTTCTTCTTCTTCTTAGCATTCTTCTTCTTCTTCTTCTTCTTCTTCTTCTTCTTTTCTTCTTCTTCTTCTTCTTAGCATTCTTCTTCTTCTTCTTCTTCTTCTTCTTCTTCTTCTTCTTCTTCTTCTTCTTCTTCTTCTTCTTCTTCTTCTTCTTCTTCTTCTTCGCATTCTTCGCATTCTTCTTCTTCGCATTCTTCTTTTTCGCATTCTCCTTCGCATTCTTTTTCTTCTTTTTCCTCGAACACTCAGACAGCAATTCATTGTTGTCTCTCATATGAGCGAAAATACGTTGTGCTGCCGTTAAGCACCTGACAAGTCAGGCCCAGCGCATTTGACTTTGGCATACGGGAGAATAGTTATCTTTTAAGTTTTTCTGGGGAAAAAAGGCAGGAGAATGAACCAAGAAGGCTGAAAATGGATAAGAAGGAGGTGACGGAAAGAAAGAGAACAAGGGAGAAATTAAGCCATCTTCTTCATGGAAAATCTCAAACAGCAACTATTGTTGTCTGCCATATGAACGAAATTGCTTTGCCCTGCTGTTAAGCGCTGACAAGTTAGGTGTCAGCGGCGTTGGAGACTTATTAAAAGAACGTTCTTTTTTGTTTGTTTAATTTGTATGAGATGTTTTGTTTAGGATTTTTTTTTCGGGGGGGGGGGGGGGTTCATTCTTGTTTATGCATGCATATTTTTGTTTTAGACAGACGACTTGATGAAAAAAGCGATCGGACTGCAATGTACTGTCTGGAACTAAAAGTTTGTCTTTGACTTTCTGTCTGTCTCTGTCTGTCTGTCTGTCTCTCTCTCTCTCTCTCTCTCTCTCTCTCTCTCTCTCTCTCACACACACACACACACACACACCCCTCCCCCCAACCACCACCCCTAACCCCTTCACGCACACACACTCACACACTCTCTCACACACACACAAAAACACACACACCAACACACTCACATACAGACACACTCACACACATACAAACAGACACGCACACACACACACACACACACACACGCGCACGCACGCACGCACGGACATACATGCAGGCCCAGAGAGAGAGACAGAGAGAGAGAGAGAGAGAGAGAGAGAAGAGAGAGGGAGAGAGAGAGAGAGAGAAAGAGAGAGACAGAGAGAGACACAGAGAGAGAGACAGACAGACAGAGAGACACAGAGACACAGAGAGAGAGAGAAACACCCATGCACATTTTTTTAGGACCAGGGGAATCAAGGCTTCATGCTTCTTTATTAAAAAGGAAGAAGACCCCAGCAGAGGAACAGAAGGGAATAGAAGGGAAGGGAAGGGAAGGGCGTGGTGGTGTGCGTCACGAGGCCAAAGTTGCACGTGCACACTGTTGAGTATAATGGTGTACTGTCAAGACAGCTGACAGCTGACAGGGCCGAGCTGCCTGCCTGCCTGCCTGCCTGCCTGCTTGACCTCCTGCCTGCCTGCCTGACCTCCTTTATCAACCAGGCCGGCCTGCCTGACCTCCTGCCTGCCTGACCTCCTGCCTGCCTGACCTCCTGCCTGCCTACCCTCCTGCCTGCCCTCCTGCCTGCCCTCCTGTCTGCCCTCCTGCCTGCCTGCCTGCCTGTCTGCCTGCCCTCCTGTCTGCCTGCCTGCCTGCCTACCCTCCTGCCTACCCTCCTGCCTGCTTGACCTCCTTTATCCACCAGGCCTGGCTGTACTGACTGTTGGCTGTCTCTGACATGACAGACACACTTTCAATAATGGATTCATTCCTGTGTGTGTGTGTGTGTGTGTGTGTGTGTGTGTGTGTGTGTGTGTGTGTGTGTGTGTGTGTGTGGTTTGTGTGTGTGTGTGTGTGTGTTTGTGTGTGTGTGAGCGTGTGTGTGTGTGTGTGTTGTGTGTGTTGTGTGTGTTGTGTGTGTGTGTGGTGTGTGTGTGAGTGTGTGTGTGTGTGTGTGTGTCTGTCTGTCTGTCTGTCTGTCTGCCAGCAACCAGACATCTGCCTCTATTGCATTGTCTGTGGCCTCTTGACTCTCTTCTTCTTCTTTTTTCCAGAATGGTCAGTGTTTCGTGAATAAAGGATTAATATAGTACTGTCGTTACCTGTTTTGGCTGGGGGTTGTTGATTCTTTAAAAATGTATTTAGAATATTGTGGCTTTTTTTTCTGTTGTCTTTCTGGTGTGTGTTGTGTGTGTGTGTGTGTGTGTGTGTGTGTGTGTGTGTGTGTGTGTGTGTGTGTGTGTGTGTGTGTGTGTGTTATTCTTTTATTTATTTATTCTTTTATATCAAGGATAATGGAATAAGCATATATGTAGGGGGGTTTACATCCAGTTCCTGTGTGTATGCAGTTTTTATAAATTGTGCCATCTGTTCCCACCGGCACACAATGGCCTACCCCTCTGAAAAGCGGAACAGGATTTAACATGTGCGCAAGATGTTCTGCATGCGTTCGCAGCACACGGGGCCTCTGTTTATAATCTCATCCGAAAGACTTTTGGGGAGAGTGGAGTCTGCACTAATGTTAATTCCAGGGGAAAATATCCCCCTTGAACGGGAATCGAACCCAGGTCGTCAGATTGCGAGCGCAATGTTCTAACCCCTAGGCTATCCCGTCCCACACTGAAGTAGGTTGCGCTGGGCCTGACTTGTCAGGTGCTTAACGGCAGCGTAAGGTATTTTCGCTCAATTGACAAATATCAGCAGTTGCTATCTGAGTATGCAGAGAAGAAAAGGAAGACGACGATGGACAACACATGGATGGTGTGAAGACGA
>CM054156.1:21941410-21943910 GCA_028751875.1 Rapana venosa | reverse complement strand
ACAGTGTAAGGAAATAGGGGTGCATAAAGTGTAAAGAGACAGGGGTGCATACAGTGTAAAGATACAGAGGTACATACAGTGTAAAGAGACAGGGGTACATACAGTGTAAAGAGACAGGGGTACATACAGTGTAAAGAGACAGGGGTGCATACAGTGTAAAGAGACAGGGGCACACACAGTGTAAAGAGACAAGGGTGCATACAGTGTAAAGAGACAAGGTGTACATACAGTGTAAAGAGACGGGTATATACAGTGTAAAGAGACAAGGGTTACATACAGTGTAAAGAGACAAGGGGTGCATAAGGTTTAAAGAGACAGGGGTACATACAGTGTAAAGAGGCAGGGGTATACACAGTGTAAAGAGACAGGGGTACATACAGTGTAAAGAGACATGGGTACATACAGTATAAAGAGACATGGGTACATACAGTGTAAAGAGACAGGAGTACATACAGTGTAAAGAGACAGGAGTACATACAGTGTAAAGAGACAGGAGTACATACAGTGTAAAGAGACCGGGGTACGTACATTGTAAAGAGACAGAGGTACATACAGTGTAAAGAGACAGGGGTACATACAGTGTAAAGAGACAGGGGTACATACAGTGTAAAGAGACAGGGGTGCATACAGTATAAAGAGACAGGGGTGCATACAGTGTAAAGAGACAGGGGTACATACAGTATAAAGAGACAGGGGTACATACAGTGTAAAGACACAGGGGTACATACAGTGTAAAGAGACAGGGGTACATACAGTGTAAAGATACAGGGTGCATACAGTGTAAAGATGCAGGGGTGCATACAGTGTCAATAGACAGGCGTGCATACAGTGTAAAGATACAGGGGTGCATACAGTGTAAAGATACAGGGGTGCATACAGTGTAAAGATACAGGGGTACATACAGTGTAAAGAGATAGAGGTACATACAGTGTAAAGATACAGGGGTACATACAGTGTAAAGAAGCAGGGGTGCATGAGACAGGGGTACATACAGTGTAAAGAGGCAGGGATACGTACAGTGTAAAGAGACAGGGATGCATACAGTGTAAAGAGACAGGGGTACATACAGTGTAAAGAGGCAGGGGTGCGTACAGTGTTAACAGACAGGGTGCTTACAAATTCCATATATTATTATTATTATTATTATTATTATTAAAGAGACAGGGGTACATACAGTATAAAGAGACAGAGGTGCATACAGTGTAAAGAGACAGGGGTGCATACAGTGTAAAGAGACAGGGGTGCATACAGTGTAAAGATGCAGGGGTGCATACAGTGTAAAGAGACAGGTGTACATACAGTGTAAAGAGACAGGGGTGCATACAGTGTGAAGAGACAAAGGTTACATACAGTGTAAAGAGGCAGGGGTGCATACAGTGTAAAGAGTCAAGGGTGCATACAGTGTGACTGCCGGTAAGACGTGTTTGGCATAGCGCAGACTGGCTTTTTCAGAGGTTGTTGAGAGTTGCCTCCCATTGAAGATCAAGATGTCTGCCTTGTTGCCATATTATTCTTCGGTCTCCTGTCTGTCTGTCTGTCTGTCTGTGTCTGCGTGTTTTGATCTGTCTGGCTATTTTGACTGTCTTGTCTTTTTTGTTTGTTTGTTTGGGGTTGGGTTTGGTGGGGGGTTTTTGGGGGGGAAGAGAGGGGGGTTGTTGGGTTTTTTATTTGTTTTTTTTATTGCTTGTCTGAGTGTGTTTGTCTTTCTGTGACTTAAATTCTCTCTCTCTCTCTCTCTCTCTCTCTCTCTCTCTCTCTCTCTCTCTCTCTCTCTCTCTCTCTCTCTCTCTCTCTCTCTCTCTCTCTCTCTCTCTGACTCTCTATGTCTCTGGGTCTCTCTGGTCTCTCCCTCCCTCCCTCCCTCTCTCTCTCTCTCTCTCTCTCTCTCTCTCTCTCTCTCTCTTTCTCTTCTCTCTCTTTTCTCTCTCTCTCTGTGGCTCTCTCTTTCTCTCTGCCCTCTCTATCTCCCTCTCTCCCCCCCCCCTCCCCTCTCTCTCTCTGGCCTCTTCTCTCTCTCTCTCTCTCTCTCTCTCTTCTCTCTCTCTTCTCTCTCTGGCTCTCTCTCTTTTCTCTGGCTCTCTCCTCTCTCTCTCTCTTCTCCCTCTGGCCATCTCTTCTCTCTTCTCACTCTCTCCTCCCTCCCCTCTCTCTCTCTCTCTGGCTCACTCTCTCTCTGGCTTCTCGTCCGTTCTCTCTCTCTCTCACTCTCTCTCTCTCTCTCTCTCTCTCTCTCTCTCTTCTCTCTCTCTCTTCTCTCTCTGGCTCTCTCTCTCTTCTCTCACTTGGCATTATACTTTTCATTTAGAAGCTTTACATTGAGTCTCTACCTCATGGCATGATCTGAATAAACATTTTGTTACTATACAATATACTTTGATGTTGATATTTTCAGATTGGTAATGCAACGATTTACATGTGGTATGTTTCATGACTACCCCTTCAGTTGGGGGCTATGGCCTAATCTGAATAAACATTTCGTTACTATACAATATACTTTGAT
>CM054156.1:21898910-21936410 GCA_028751875.1 Rapana venosa | reverse complement strand
AGAGGAGAGAAGGAGGGGGGGTAAGAGATGAGGGGGAGCGAGGCGGGGAGAGAGAGAGGGGGAGAGGAGATAGAGAGGCGAGAGAGGGGGGGAGAGAAGAGAGCGAGAGAGAGGGGCGAGAGGGGGGGAGAGAGCGAAGGGGGAGAGAGAGAGGGGGGGGAGAGAGAGGGGGGCCAAAGGGGGGGAGGGGGGAAGAGGGGGGCGAGAGAGATGAGGGGAGGAGAGCGGAGGGAGGAGAGATGATGAGGGGGAGAGAGAGGGGGAGCACGAGAAGAGAGAGCGGGGAGAGGAGAGGGGGGGAGCGAGCGAGGGGGAGAGAGAGAGGAGAGAGAGACGGGGGGAGAGAGAGGGGGGAAGAGACAGAGGGGGGAGAGAGAGGGAGACGAGAGAGGGGTGAGAGAGAGGGGAGAGAGAAAGAGGGGGGAGAGAGAGGAGAGAGGAGAAGGGGCGAGAGAGAGGGGA
This sequence comes from Rapana venosa, assembly GCA_028751875.1. Taxonomy (NCBI): domain Eukaryota; kingdom Metazoa; phylum Mollusca; class Gastropoda; order Neogastropoda; family Muricidae; genus Rapana; species Rapana venosa. The sequence continues at coordinate 21,935,948 of CM054156.1, read as the reverse complement.
AGAGACAGAGAGAGAGCGTGGGGGGGAGAGAGGGGGGGGATGAGAGAGACTGCGCTGTCATAAATTTATCATCTCCTGTTACCGTCAGCAGCATGACGGTCTGTTGGATCTATTCAACAGAGAGAGGGGGGAGAGAGACGGGGGAGAGCGAGAGGGGGAGAGCGAGAGAGAGGGAGAGAGAGAGGATGAGGGGGAGAGCGAGAGAGGCAGAGAGAGAGGGGGGTGAGAGGGAGCGGGGGGGGAGAGAGAGGGGGAAGGAGAGATGAGAGGGGTGAGAGGAGGGCGAGAGAGAGAGGCGAGAGAAGAGAGGGAAGAGCGAGGGGGGAGAGAGGGGTGGGAGAGAGGGCGAGGGGGAGACTGCGGCTGTCATAATATATCATCTCCTCTGTTACAGAAGGGCAGAATGACGTTAGTTGGATCCCATTCAAACTGAGAGAGGGGAGGAGGAGAGCGAGAGAAGCGGGAGGGGGAGAGAGAGTGCGGGAGGGGTGAGAGAGTGAGAAAGAGAGAGAGAAGAGAGAGCGCGAGGCGAGAGAGAGAGGGGGAGACACAAGACAGAGAGAGAGGGGGGCGAGGTGTGAGAGGAGAGAGTCAGAGAGAGAAACCAACGACGCGAGAGAACCAGAGAGCGCGGAGGGGGAGAGAGCGATGGGGGGGGGCGCGCGAGAGGAGAGAAGTGGGCAGAGAGGAGGGGAGAGCTGAGGGGGAGAGGCGATGGGAGCGAGGAGAGGGGGAGAAAGAGAAGGGGCGGAGAGAGGGAGGGAGAGCTCGAGAGGGAAGAGAGAGGGGGCGAGAGAGAGAGGAGCAGAGAGAGAGGGGAAGGAGAGAGAGGGGAGATGAGGGGGACGAGAGAGGGGGGGAAGAGGAGAGCGAGGCGAGCGAGGGGGGAGAGAGAGAGGGGCTGAGAGGAGGGGATGAGAGAGACGAGGGGGGGAGAGAGAGGGGAGAGAGCGAGGGGGGGTGAGATGGGGGTGAGAGTGGAGCGAGAGAGGAGGAGAGAGAGAGAGAAGAGGAGAGAGGGGGGCGAGACAGGAGAGAGAGAGGGGTTGAGAGAGAGAGAGAGTGGGGGTGGGGGGTGGGCGAGAGAGAGAGAGAGACTGCGGCTGTCATAAATTTATCAATCTCTCTGTTACACCTCAGGGCGATATGACGGTTTGTAGGATCCATTCAAACCACAGAGAGAGAGGAGAGAGAGAGGAGATGAGAGGGGGAGACGAGAGCGGGGAGAGAGAGAGAGAGAGGGCGAGAGAGAGAGGGGTGCGTGAGGGAGAGAGAGAGGAGGGCTAGAGCTAGAGGGGAGAGAGAGGGGTAAGAGAGCGAGGGGACGAGAACGAGAGGGGGGAAGAGAGAGAGGGGAGGAGTGATGGGGGAGAGAGAAGGGAGAGGCGAGAGGAGAGAGAGAGGGGGAGGTGAGAGAGAGAGGAGGGGAGGCGAAAGAGAGGGGGGAGAGAGGCGAGAGAGATGATAGGGGGGGGGGCGAGAGAGAAGGGGGGGGGGAGATAGAGCGAGGGGTGGGGCGGGGTGAGGTGTGAACATTAACTGGATTTATTGAAGATAAAACCGCTTTTCGGAAGAGTAGGCCAAGTATAACGGTGGGGAACGGATGGAAAAAAAATGACAAAATGCATACACAGGGGACTGGATGTGAAACAAAGCACTTGATGTGCTTAGTCATTATCCTCGAAATTTAAAAGAATAACATAAATAAATACAATCAATAATAATACATAAATCAACACACGTAATTGTTTGGATACTTAAATATGAGGCTCGGAGTATTTTTCTTGCGTGAGATGGGATTTCATCTTTGGAGCAGGAAGACACGCACATTGCACTGTGTATCTTCTTCTTTCTTCTTCTTTTCTTCTTCTTCTTTTCTTTCTTCTTCTTCTTCTTCTTCTTTCTTCTTCTTTGCATTCTTTTTTTTGCCTTCTCTTTTCTCATTCTTCTTCTTTGATTCTTCGTTTGATTGATTTCTTTTCTTCTTCCTCTTATTCCTTCTCTTTTCTGATTCTTCTTTTCATTTCTTCTTTTTGCATTTCTGCTTCTTCTTTGCATTCTTCTTTTTTGGCATTCTTTATTCTTGTACCTCTTCTCCTTCTCCTTCTCTTTTTTGCATTTTTTTTCTCATTTTTTTTTTTGCCTCATTTTTCTTTGCATTTTTTCTTCTTGCATTCCTCTTTTCTTCTTGGCAAGATCTTCTCATTCGTCTTCTTTGCATGCCACTTTTTCTTCTTGCATTTTCTTCTTTGCATTCTTTTCGTCTTCAGTCATGATTATGTGAGGTGCTGTGGGTTCAGTGATATAAAGTTTGGGTTTTTTTTTCATGGTTTTTAAATTAAATCTTTTTTTTCCATTTTTAAATGTTTTTCGTGTTGGTTTTTTTATAATTTCTCTCCAGAAAAGAAACCCACACACCCAAAGGCTAGGATTGTCTTTGTCTCTTTTTTACATTTTTTGCCGCCACGAGACCGACAAAATTAGAGTAGTTCTTATTCTTTTGTTTTTCTTACTGTTCTCCTCACTCTTCACTGTGTGTGTGTTGTGTGTGTGTGTGTTGTGTGTGTGTGTGTGTGTGTGTGTGTGTGTGTGGGTGTGTGTGTGTGTATGTGTGTGTGTGTGTGTGTGTTGAGTGTGGTGTGTGTCTGTGTGTGTTCTGGTGTCTGGTGTTCTGTGTGTCTGTCTCTGTGTTGTCTCTGTCTTCTCTCACTCTCTCACAGTGTGTGTGTGTGTGGTGTGTGTCGTCTGTGTCTGAGTGTCTGTCTCTGTGTTGTTATCTCAATCCGCTCACTCCCTCTCTCTTCTTCTCTATCTACTCTCTCTCTCTATCTCTCTCTCCTTCTTTATTAGTATTGGTTACTTATTAAGATGTACCCTAACGGGGGGGACTGGATGTAAAAAGCACATGTGTGTTATTCTTTATCTCGAAAAAAAGAATTTGTCATAGTCATTGTCATTGTCTGTCTTCTCTCTTTCTCTGTACGGTGTGTTTGAGTGTCTGTGTGTGTCTTTCTCTCTCTCTTCTTTCTCTCTCTCTCTCTCTCTCTCTCTCTTCTCTCTCTCTTCTCTCCTCTCTCTCTTTTGGTCTCTGTCTGTTGTCTGTTCAATCTCTTTCTTCTCTCTTCTCTCTATCTCCTCTCTCTCTCTCTCTCTCTCTCTTCTCTTGCTCTGTCTCTTGTGTGTGTGTCTGTCTAGTGTGTGGTCTCTTCTGTTCGCCTCTCTCTCTTGCTCTGTTGTCTGTGTCTGGGTGTGTATGTCTGTCTCTCTGTCTGTCTCTCTATCTCTGTCTCTGACTTTCTGTCTGTGTGTCTGTGTGTCTGTATGTCTCTCTCTCTCTTCTCTCTTGATCTGTGTGTGTGTGTGTGTCTGTGTGTGAGTGTGTCTGTTCTTGTTTCAGTCTCCTCTCTTGCTCTGTGTGTCTGTGGTGTGTATGTCTGTCCTTCTTGTTTGTCTCTGTCTTGTCTATCTTCGCTTTCTCTTTATCTGTGTGTGTGTCTGTCTGTTCTGTCTGTCTCTCTCTCTCTCGATCTGAATGCTCGTAGAGGAGTTGGCAAGAACCTGAAAAGAGACAGAAGGTTGATACTTATGACTTCCACAAGAACGTTGTTGTGTGTGTGTGTGTGTCGTGCGTGGGTTTTGTATTTTGTGTGTATGTGTGTAGTCTGTGTTTGTTCTTGTGTGTTGTGTGTGTGTGAGTGGTTGTGAGTGTGTTGTGTGAGTGTGTGTGTGTGTGTGTGTGAGTGTGTGTGTGTGTGTGATGATTTTAATTTTGTATATTTGAGTGTTGTGTGTGTGTTGTGTGTGTGTATGTGTGCGTGGTGTGTGTGTGAGTGTGAGTGGGTGTGTGTGTCTGTGTGAGTGTGCGTCAGTGTGTGTTGTGAGCGTGTGTGTGTGTGTGCGTGGTGTGTGAGTGTGTAGTGTGTTTGTGTGTGTTGTGTCTGTGTGGTGACGTGAATTTGTTGTAGTGTGTGTGTGTGTGTGTGAGTGTTGGTGTGTGTGGTGTGTGTGATTTGTGTCTGAGTGTGTGTGTGTGTGGTGTGTGTCTGTGTGTGTGTGTGCGTTGAGTGTGTGTGCGAGTGTGTTTTGTTTGTGTGTGTTATGTGTGTGTATATATGTGTTTTCTGTGGTGTGTGTGTCTTTTGTGTGTGTTGAGGTTATGTGTGTGTGTGTTTAGTGTGTGTTGTGTTGTTATAGTGTTGTTCTGTGTGTTGTGTGTGTGATGTGTTTTGTGATTATATATATGTGTTTTTGTGGCTTTTTTAGAGGTTGTGCGTGTCTTTTGTGTGTGTTTGTGTGTGTATTTGTTGCGGCGTCTCGCGGTGTGTGGTACATGTGTGTGGTGGTGTGTGTGTGTGTGTGTGTGTTTGCATATGTGTTGTGTGTCGTCTGTGTTCTGATCTGTACGTACGTGCGTGCATGTTAGGGTATGTGGTGAAGGAAAGCGTGCGGTTACGTGCGTATAGTGTGTGGTGTATGTGTGTTAGTGTGCATGCGTGCGGTGCACGAGTTGCGCGAGTTGTAACTTGCAGACCAGTTGTAGAAGGCTCGGGGGCAATGGTAATCGGCAGAGATTTGTGGGAGTGGGGAGGAGGTGGGGGAGGGGGGGGGGGAGAGGAGGGGGGGGGGGGAGGGAGGGGGAGGAGGGGGCGGAGGAGAGGAGAGGGAAGTTGAGGGAAGTAGGGTGGACGAGGAAAGGCCGGAGGAAGTTCGTACCGGGAAGACTTGTGTAAAGTGTGTTGCTTTTTCGTTTGTTGTTGTTTTGTTGTAGTTTTGTTGTTGTTTTGTCGTTGTCTGCATTGAGGTTAGCAGCGTCCGATGGTGATGGTTAGGTTAAACAAGGGGGGGGTGGGGGGGATGGGACGGGGATTCTGGGGTCTGGACTTGAGGAGTGGTGGGGGGAGATATGTGGTAGAGGAACTTGGGTTGAGGTGCTGTAGAGGGGGTGGAGGCGGGGGGAGGGAGTGGGCGAGGTGAGTTGTGTAAGGGGGGGCATGCGTGAGAGGGGGGGTGGGAATGGTGGGGATGAGTGGGGGGTCGTTCTGGGATTGGGAGGTTAGGGGGGTTCGGAGGTGGGGATGGATGGGGAGGGTCATAGAGAAGGCCGGGTTGGGGATGTGTGGAGGGGGAGGGGTGGATATGGGATGATGCGGTGGGGGGGTCGAGGTTGTGGCGGAGGGGGAGGGGTGGGGGTGTGGGGAAGGAATGGTGGCTTGTGGTGGGGGTGGGGGGGGATGCAGATGAAAAAAGGGGATATAATGAAGGCAGATTGTGGTTGTGTGTTGTTGCTTCTGTTGTTGCTGTTGTTGATGATGTTGTTTTTGTTTTTTTGTTATTCTGTGATTATTATTGTTGTTATTGCTGTTGTTGATGTGTTGTTGTAGTTGTTGTAGCTGTGCTGTTGTTGTTGGGGACCAGCCCACAAGCTTTTGTTCAGTTGTAAATGATAATGTTTTGATGTAAGCTAATGCCAAAGGCCTGTATGAAAAGTGTTGATTATTGCTTTAAATATCCTTTGAGAGGGTGTTCAAGCCACGACAAAAGAATCGGACTTTAGCAAAATACATACACAAAACAAGACCACCCAGAGAGAGCGAGAGAGAGCGAGAGGGGGGGTACCGTACGACAGAGACAGAGACGACAGACCAGGCAGACAGAGACCACAGCAGACAGAGATAGACAGATACGAGACAGACTGGCAGAGACAGCCAGCACACAGACAGAGACAAGACAGACAGGCAGACAGAGACAGACAGCAGGAGAGAATCAGAGAGAGACAGAGCCACAGATAAACAGAGACACAGAGTGTCAGACATCACAGATAGACAGTCAGTAGACAGAAGAAGACTTGAGAGGGAGGGAGGGAGGGAGGGAGGGATGGAAGAGAGGACAGAGACCAAAGACAGAGATCGACAGATAGAGCCGAGAGACAGGGACAGATAGACAGAGACGAGAGAAACAGAGAGAGAGACAGCCAGACGAGACGAGAGTAACAGAGAGAGAGGAGAGAGAGCGGAGGAAGAGAGTGAAGAGAGAGAGCGAGCGAGGAGAGAGCAACCAGACAACAGACGAGATGGGAGAGATAGAGGAGAGATGAGAGAGAGGAGATGAGAGTGGATGGATGAGAGCGAGAGAGCGAGAGAAGCGGGGAGACACACAAGACAACACCGACGTTGAGAGAGAGAGAGAGAGACGAGAGAGAGCCAGAGAGACAGACAGCTAGATAGACGGACCGACATACAGACAGGAAAACATATTGACAGTGAAGAAGACAAAGAAAGATGGGAGGGAAAAAGCAACCACCTAGAGAACAGAGAGAGAAAGAGACCCCAATATGCGAGAAAACACGAAGACAATCTGAGCACTCCCCACTCAGAGCTCACACACACACCCCACACACACACACACACACACACCCACACACACACACACACACACACACACACACACACACACACACAACACACACAACACAAAAGAAACAAACAGAACAAACATCAAACTTGTGTTATATCTCCGAGATCGTTTTCCTTCATCTGTGGGTTTGTAGGCGACGCAAGTACTGTACTGTACTTATGTACTGTGTTGTTACCGGATGTTATCAGGAATGGAGCCACTCTGCACAAAATAAGAAAGAAAGAAAGAAAGGAAGGAAGGGAAGGAAGGAAGGAAGAAAGGAAAGAAGACAGGAAGGAAGGAAGGAAGGACAGGAAAGAAAGAAAGAAAGGAAAGAAGAAGGAAGGAAGGAAGGAAGAAAGAAAGGGAAGGAAGAAGAAAGACAAGAAATAAGAAAGAAAGGACAGATAGATAGATGGATGGAAAGATAAATCGATAGATAAATGATAGCTCGCTAGATCGATAGATAGATAGTAGATAGTCATGGAAAGATGATGGAAGATAGATAAATCGATAGATAGATTAGATAGATAAATAGATGATAGATAATCGATAGATAGGTAGATAGATAGATAGATAGCTAGATAGATAGATAGATAGCTAGATAGAATAGATAGATAGATAGAAGATAGTTCTAGGATATATTAGATAGATAGATAGATTAGATAGAACAGCAATAATGAAAGAAAAGAACAAACAAATGCAAGAAAGAAAGAAAAGAACGAAAATGAAAGAAAGAAGACAGATAGACAGAAGGACAAGACCGAAATGAAAGAACCAGAAAGAAAGACAGAAAGACAAAACTAAAGAAAGAACATGAAAGAAAGAACAACAAAGAACGAAAGCTGAGCAGAAAGAAGAAAAGAAGAATAGGGAAGACCGACGACAGAGGACAGAAAGAAAAAACCAAGGAAGAAAAGAAAGAGAAGACACCAAAAGAAAAGCAGACAGAAAGAGCGAGAAAAAACCAACAAAAATAACTGCTTCTTTATTACATCTCTTTCACAATCAGAACACATAACTCAGTTGGGAACAAACGTGCACACAAATGGGCAGAGGCTAAAGTTCGAAAATAATAGTTACCACACACACACACACGCACACAACACACACACACACACACACACACACACACAACACACACAACCACACAAAGCCAGAAGAGACAGACACGCATACAGAAACACAATCAGCCCACATCAACCAACCCCACCACACCCCCACACCCACACACACACACACCACACACACACCACACACCACACACAACACACACACAAAGCCAGAGAAGGACAGACACGCATCCGAACAACACTCAGCCAACCATCAACCAACACACACACACACACACACACACACACACACACACACACACACACCCAAACACCACACCACCCCACCACACCAACACACACCCACCAAAGGTGGTAGTGAGGGATGCGTATACACATGTACCGTAGACAGCATAGCAGATACAGAGACACCCCCGACACACACACACACACAAAAACACACACACACACACCACACACACCCCCACACACACACACACACACAATACACACACTCACACACACACGCACGCGCCACGCGCACAACACAACGACACACACACACCACTCACACCACAACACACTCACACACACTCACCCACACACACACTCACACACTCACACACACACACACCACACACAACACACAACCCACAACACCACACACACACACACACACACCACACACACAGAGGCGGAGGGTAGCCTAGCGGTCAGAACATTGTGCTCGCAATCTGCGACCCGGTTCGATTCCGTTCTAAGGGGCATATTATTCCCCTGGAGTTAACATCAGTTTGCAGACTCACTCTCCCAAAAGTCCTTCGGATGAGACTTTAAACGTGGCCCGTGTGCTAACGCACGCGAACATCTTGCACACACACACACGTAACTCCTGTTCCGCTTTTCGTAAGAGTAGGCCATTGTTGCCGGTGGGAACGGATGACCGAATTGACAAAACCACAGTACCACGGGGAAAGGATGTTAAAACAAAAAACAACATGAGTTGCTTTATCATTATCTCGATATAAAGAATAGAATATTAAATATGAATATATATATAAAGGACAGAGATGAGAGACAGCCAGCACGCAGCATACGCGCATTATCAATCTCATTTGGACATCATCTTAGGTAACATATTTATTGTAATCGTTTCTGGGTTGACTTTCTACTCGCAGGTCATCATGGTGACATCTGCATAATATGCGACCGTTTTTTGTTCCACATAAGGCTACTCTTCACTCGTGACCTTGGACTTAAACTTGACTTGACTTACACACACACACACTGACACACCGCACACACAGACACACAAACACAAACAACACACCAGAAACACACACAACACACATACACACACCACACACACACACAACTCTGCACACTGACACAGACACACACAGAGACAAACACACACAACACCAACACAACACACACACACTCACACACCACAATACACACACACAACACACACACCACACACACACACACACACACACACACACACACCACACCCACCACACCACACACACACACACACACCACGGAATCATTTCACTGTGAATTGCTTTGCTGTTGAAAGAGAGTTGTGTTAGTAAATTGCTATAACCAAGTAAAGTATGTCATTTATGATTGTGACGCATAGGCATTCTACCCACATGGTATAGTTTTCGAATTGTTACCTTTTTCCCCATGTTCTTTTAGCATGGAATACATGAAGATGTTTCTTTTGATCTGTTGTCAGTTTAATTAGCTATTTATTCTAAGGTAAAATCATCTCTTTCATTGTATGATACTTACGTAGTTAAACAGTTTTTACCTTTTTTTGATTTGTTTGCCTTTTTGTGTCTAATATCACTTAATGTGAATAGTGTTAAACTGAGAACAACAACAACACCCACGGTCTCAAACACTACCACCTATCATGCCAACCAAAAAACAACAACAAAAAAACACCCTTTCGGCAAAACATAAATTTTAATAAGCAGAACAGGTATGGGAACGATGAACAAGCCAACAGCCCACCAGCCAACCGCCAACCCAGCCCCAACCCTCCCTTCAGCATCTTTGTGGATGGTGAGCGACCTTGGAAAAACCCCACCGCGATGCTTGTATGCTTGGCAGTGAGAGCATATCTGATTTATGACCGCTGGTGTCTGGTAAACAGGGGGTGGGGGGGTGGTTTCCGTCTGTGTTCTTCACCGGCTGGATGTATATAATACATGTATATATATTATGTATACAGTGTGTGTGAACCTGTCACAGCTTTGTCAGGTGTGTTAGGGGGGGGGGGGGGGGGTTATAAAAAGAAAGTACCTTCACACTAAAAAGTGTACATGGATTACATTCTATAAATGCAGACTTTCTCTCTCTCGAGTCTGTCTCTGTCTCTGTCTGTGTCTCTGTCTCTCTCTGTGTCTCTGTCTCTCTCTTTGTCTCTCTCTCTCTTCTCTCTTCTCCTCTCTCTCTCCTCTCTTCTCTCACTCTCATGTTGTTGTGTTCTTGGTCTTCTTGTTCTTGTTTTGATCTTCGTGTTCTTCTTTGTTCTTGTATCTTGTTCTTCGCATTCTTCTAGTCTTGTTCTTGTTCTTAGCATTCTTCTTCTTCTTCTTCTTCTTAGCATTCTTCTTTCTCTTAATTCTTTTCTTCTTCCTCTTCTTAGCATCTTCTTTTCTTCTTTGATTCTTCTTCTTCTTCTTCTTAGCATTATTCTTCTTCTTAATTCTTCTTCTTCTTCCTCCTTCTTAGCTTTCTTCTTTTCTTCTTTGCATTCTTCTTCTTCTTTGCATTCTTTTCTTCTCTTCTTCTTCTACTTCTTCTTCTTCTTCTTCTTCTTAGCATTCTTAGACATTTCTTTGCATTCTTCTTCTTTTAGCATTCTCCTTAGCATTCTTCTCAGCATTCTTCTTAGCATTTTCTTCATCTACTTCTTCGCATCTTCTTCTTCTTCTTTTCGCATTCTTTTTTTTCTGTACTTGCATGCTTCTCTTTTCTTAGCATTTTCTTCTTCTTTCTTTGCATTCTTTTCTTCTTTTCCTCGAACACCGGCAGCAAACTCAATGTAGTCTGTCATATGAGCGAAAATACGTTGTGCTGCCGTTAAGCGCCTGAAAAGTCAGGCCTCGCGCATTTGACTTTGGCATAGTTGTATCTTTTAAGTTTTTTCTGGGAAAAAACACACAAACAGGCAGGAAGACAGCCCAAGAAGGCTGAAATGGATAGAAGGGGTGACGGAACGAAAGGGAACAAGCAGACAATTAAGTAATCCTCTTCATGGAAAACTTAGACACAAACAACTATTGCTTGTCTGCCATATGAAGGACAATGCATACCCTGTAGTATGCGTGCTATGCACACGTTATGCTCAGTGGGGCTTTGGGGAGATCTTATAAATTGAACGTTCTTTTTAGTTTGTATTAAATTGTATGGTTGTTTGTTTTGGTTGTTTGTTCAGTTTGTTGTTGTTGTTGTTGTTTCTGTTTTGGGGGGGGGGGGGTTATTCTTTTCTGTGCATACACTTGTTTGTTTTAGACGACTACTTCATGATAAAACGCGATTGGAGTGCAATTGTATACTATTGGAACTAAAAGTTTGTCTTAGACTTTCTCTTCTCTACTCTCTTCTCTCTTCTCTCTCACCCCCACAACACACACAAAACACCCCCCTTCCCCCACCCCCACCCCCTTCACACACCCCACTCACAACACACACACCACGCACATAATGTGCAGGCGCGAGCGGACAGAGAGAGAGAGAGAGGCGCGGAGAGAGAGAAGAGAGAGAAGACAGAAGGACAGAACAGACAGACCAGACAGACAGCGAGAGAGACAGACCAGACAGCACTAGACAGAAAGAAGAACGCACCATCCAAGCTCATTTTTTTCGGAGAAGGGGAATTCAAGGCGTCATTGCTTTATTAAAAAAAGAAGAGAAGACCCAGCAGAGGAAACAGAAGGGAATAGAAGTGAAGGAACGGGCAAAGGGCGTGGGTGGAACGTGCGTCACGAGGGCCAAGTTGCACGTGCACACTGTTGCGTATAATGGTGTACTGTCAAGGAAGTGACAGCTGACAGTGGCCGAGCTGCTGCTCCTCCTGCCCTTACTGCCTTGCTCTGTATGCTTGTCTGTCTGCCTGCCTGCCTGTCTGCCTGCCTGCCCTCCTGCCCTCCTGTCTTCCTGCCTGCCTGCCTGCCTGCCTGCCCTCCTGCCTGCCTGCCTGCCTTCCTGCATGCCTGCTTTCCTGCCCTCCTGCCTGCCTGACCTCCTGTATCAACCAGGCCTGGCTGTTATACTGATGGCTGTCTCTGACATGACAGACCCCTTCAATAGACTAAATGATGGATCCATTCCTGTCTGTCAGTGTGTGTGTGTGTGTCGTGTGTGCTGTGTTGTATTGTGTGTGTGTGTTGAGTGTGCGTGTGTATGTGTGTGCGTGTGTGTGTGACTGTGGGCGTGTGTGTGAGTGTGTGTGTGTGTGCGGTTGTGTGTGAGTGTGTGTGTGAGTGTGTGGGGTGTGTTGTGTGTGTGTGAGTGTGTGTGTGAGTGTGGAGTGTGTGTGTGTGTGTCTGTCTGTCAGTCTGACTGTCTGTCTGTCTGTCTGTCTGTCTGTCTGCCAGCAACCAGACATCTGCCTCTATTGCATTGTCTGTGGCCTCTTGACTCTTCTGCTTTCTTCTTTTTTTTTCCAGAATGGTCAGTGTTTCGTGAATAAAGGATTGATATAGTACTGTCGTTTATCTGTTTGGGCTGGGGATTGTTGATTCTTTTAAAATGTATTTAGAGTATTGTGGCTTTTTTCTGTTTTCTTTCTGCTGATTTGTGTCGTGGGTGTGTGTGATTGGTGTTTGTGTGTGTGTTTGTGTTGTGTGTGTGCTACTTTGACTTATTGTGTGGTGTGTAGTGTGTGTGTGTGAGATGGTTGTGTGTGTGTGTATTCTTTTATTTATTTATTCTTTTTTTTCGAGGATAATGGAATAAGCACTTTATGTAGGGGGGGGGGGGGGTACATCAGTTCCGTGTGTATGCGGTTTTCTCAATTCTGTCATCCGTTCCCACGGCATACAATGGTCTACTCTTACGAAAGCGAAGAGGATTTAACGTGTGCACATGATGTCTGCGTGGTTCGCACCCGGGGCCTCGGTTATCTAGTCTCTCCGAAAGACTTTTGGGGAGAGTGGAGTCTACACTGATGTAAATTCCCGGGACATATCCCCCTTGAAAGGACTCGACCCTGGTTCGTCAGATTGCGAGCGCAATGTTTAACCACTCGGCTTATCCCGCCCCACACTGAAGTGATGCGCTGGGACTGACTTGTCAGGTGCTTAACGACAGAGTGAGGTATTTTCGCTCAATTGCCAGAATCTGCAGTTGCTATTTGAGTATTCAGAGAAGAAAAGAGAGACTTGAGGAAACCATGGATGATGTGAAGCGAAGAGGAAGGGAGGGGGGGGAGGCGGAGGAGGTGGAGAGAAGAGTAAGAAGAAGACGACTGAAGACGAAGAAGAAGAAGAAGAAGAAGAAGAAGAAGAAGGAAGACAACAACACAACAACAACAACAACAACACAAGATCAACCTTCTGTAGCATGGTACTGAAGGTTTTCCTTCACCAAGAAGATATGTTCGAAATTTTTTTAAATGTTGAACAAAAGAAAACTATTCTAAATTGAATACGAAATGACCATATTCGTAATGCCTTATCAACTTTTTTTTAAAAAAAGCTTCCCCCTGGTACTTTTTGTTAATGAACCAGGGATTGTCTATCACCGCCATCTAACGATTTTCTGGAAAACTTGTAACACACTTTCCAAACTTGAATAACAGCAAGAGAATTATGGTAATTGGTAGGAAAATATCCAACTCCCCCTCTACCCCCACCCCCACCCCCACCCACCCCACCCTCTGTTATAACTGCGCTATGTCAGTGATGATGATGACACTGTCCACTGTCAATTTAGTAACTGAACCAACACAGCTATTACACCCCCCACTTCAAAAAAAATCAGGAAAGTACATGCCATTACAAACTTTGTTTGCAAAAAAACAACACCCAACAAACACCAGTCGAATTGGTAAACCGGACCCTGAAAAACGAGCCAAGGTTTCAAACAACCCCCCTCCTCCCTACCCCACCCTCCCCCCCTCCACCCTCTTCCCCAACAAAATGTAGGGGCAAGGGACACAACTCTCTGACTTCAATGAAACCTCAATGACCTCAAACGGTTCAGAAGCAGAAGATCTAAAGTTGGGAACGAACCCTGAACATGATCAGTACCTGATGTGAAGGTGGACCCCCCCACACACACCACCACACACACACACCCCACACCACCACCACAACCACACCACACACACACACACAGGCTGAGCAGAGCTGAGTGAGCTGAGTGAGTGTCTGTCGGTTTGTGGTGATTGTGTTGAAGTACAGGGGGGGCTATGGTTTGATCTAGACACAGGTGTTGTTCTATATACCAGAGGTCTTCTGTGCAACCTCTGCTCCACCTACTACCTCCCTACCTACCTCCTGTCTTTGGCTTGAAGAACGTAGTGATTGGGTGTGGGGGGTTTGGGTGGGGGTGGAGGGAGGGGGGATAGGTGTTTGTTTCTGTTGTTGATCTTGACTAGAAGTTTCATGTTGTTTTAATGGCATGACTGTTTTCTGACTATATCTAAAACACTGAAGTAGCATTTCTTCGGAAAGCCGGCTATATTGTGTTTAGTTTTGTCTCTTTACCGCTTTGTCTTCCTTCCTTTTCTCTTCGGTCACTATCTCTTCCTTCTTCTTTCTTTCTTTTTTCTTTCTTTATCTTTCTTTCTTTCTTTCTTGCATTCATTCATTCTCTCTTTCTTTCTTGTTTTGTTGCATTCTTGTATATTCCGCTTCTTCTTATTTCAAGCAATCTGGATATTGTTTCCATGAAGCTATATGATGTGTCGTGGCATTATTTTAACTACTTTTGTTATTTTCCGTTTTTCTCTCCTTCTTCATTCCTTGTTTTCTTTCTTTCTTTCTTTCATTCATTCACTTTTCTTTCTTGTTTGTGAGAGAGGGGGGGAGAGAGGAGGGGGTGCGAGAGAGAGGCGGGGGAGGAGAGAGGGGGAAAGAGCCCGAGGGTGGGAGAGAGAGGGGCAGAGAGGAGGGAGAGACAGAGGCGGAGGGAGAGAGAAGGGAGAGAGAGAGACCGGTGGAGCGAGAGAGGAAGGAAGAGAGGAGAGAGAGCGGGGGGGTAAGAGCGAGGGGCGAGAGGAGGGGAGAGATGAGAAGGGGGGAGGCGATAGAGAGGAGAGAGAGCGGGGGAGAGACGAGCGACGAGAGAGAGGGGGAAGATGCTGAGGGGTGAGAGAGCGTAGGGGTCAAGGGGAGGAGAGAGGGGGGGGGAGAGCGCGGGGGGAGAGATTGAGGGGGGAGAGAGATAGAGCGGGAGAGAGAGAGAGAGGGGACGAGAGGAGAGAGAGGGGAAAGGGAGAGAGAGGGGAGACACAGGACAGAGAGAGAGGCGGAGAGAGAGGGGGACGGGACAGAGGAAAGGGGGAGAGAGAGAGGAGAGAGAGAGGAAGGGGAGAGAGAGGGGGGAGAACAGGGGGGAGAGAGAGGGGTGAGAGCGAGGGGTGCGAGAGAGGGGAGAGAGAAAGCGGGGGGAGAGAGAGGGGAGAGAGAGGAAGGGTGAGAGAGAAGAGGGCGAGGACAGAGAGAGAGAGTGGGGGGAGAGCGGGGGGAGAGAGAGCCTGCGCTGTCATAATTTATCATCTCCTGATACACGTCAGCAGAATGACGGTCTGTTGGATCCCATTCAACAGAGAGAGGGGGGAGAGAGCATGGGGGAGAGCCCGAGAGGGGGAGGGGAGGCGCGGAGAGAGAGCGAGAGGGGGAGAGCGGAGAGGCAGAGAAGCGGGGGGTGAGGAGGAGAGATGGGGGGAGAGAGAGGGGAAGGAGAGAGAGAGGGGACGAGAGGAGAGAGAGAGAGGCGAGAGAAATAGAGGGGGAGAGCCGGAGGGGGGAGGAGGGGGGGAGAGAGAGGAGAGGGAGAGGACTGCGGTGTCATAAATTTATCCATCTCCTTGATACGTCCGGCAGAATGACGGTTTGTTGGATCCCATTCAACAGAGAGAGGAGAGAGCGAGAGAGCGAGAGAGAGGGGCGGGAGAGAGAGAGGGGAGAGCGCGAGCCAGAAGAGAGACACAAAGAAGAGAGAGAGACATATGGAGAGAGGGGGGGGGAGAGAGGGGGCAGAGAGGAGGGAGAGACAGAGGATGAGGCGGAGAGAGCAGGGAGAGAGCGAGAATGGGGAAGAGAGAGAGGGGAAGGACGAGAGGGAGAGAGGGATGAGGGGGGGAGAGAGAGCAGGGGGGAGAGAGAGAGAGGGGGAGAGAGAGAGGGGAAGAGAAAGAGGGTGGTGAGGACGAGAGGGAAGAGAGAGAAGGGAGGACAGAGAGAGGATGGGCGAGAGAAGGGAGAGAGAGAGAAAGGTGGGAGAGAGAGAGGAAGGAGAGAGGAGAGAAGGAGGGGGGGTAAGAGATGAGGGGGAGCGAGGCGGGGAGAGAGAGAGGGGGAGAGGAGATAGAGAGGCGAGAGAGGGGGGGAGAGAAGAGAGCGAGAGAGAGGGGCGAGAGGGGGGGAGAGAGCGAAGGGGGAGAGAGAGAGGGGGGGGAGAGAGAGGGGGGCCAAAGGGGGGGAGGGGGGAAGAGGGGGGCGAGAGAGATGAGGGGAGGAGAGCGGAGGGAGGAGAGATGATGAGGGGGAGAGAGAGGGGGAGCACGAGAAGAGAGAGCGGGGAGAGGAGAGGGGGGGAGCGAGCGAGGGGGAGAGAGAGAGGAGAGAGAGACGGGGGGAGAGAGAGGGGGGAAGAGACAGAGGGGGGAGAGAGAGGGAGACGAGAGAGGGGTGAGAGAGAGGGGAGAGAGAAAGAGGGGGGAGAGAGAGGAGAGAGGAGAAGGGGCGAGAGAGAGGGGAAGAGACAGAGAGAGAGCGTGGGGGGGAGAGAGGGGGGGGATGAGAGAGACTGCGCTGTCATAAATTTATCATCTCCTGTTACCGTCAGCAGCATGACGGTCTGTTGGATCTATTCAACAGAGAGAGGGGGGAGAGAGACGGGGGAGAGCGAGAGGGGGAGAGCGAGAGAGAGGGAGAGAGAGAGGATGAGGGGGAGAGCGAGAGAGGCAGAGAGAGAGGGGGGTGAGAGGGAGCGGGGGGGGAGAGAGAGGGGGAAGGAGAGATGAGAGGGGTGAGAGGAGGGCGAGAGAGAGAGGCGAGAGAAGAGAGGGAAGAGCGAGGGGGGAGAGAGGGGTGGGAGAGAGGGCGAGGGGGAGACTGCGGCTGTCATAATATATCATCTCCTCTGTTACAGAAGGGCAGAATGACGTTAGTTGGATCCCATTCAAACTGAGAGAGGGGAGGAGGAGAGCGAGAGAAGCGGGAGGGGGAGAGAGAGTGCGGGAGGGGTGAGAGAGTGAGAAAGAGAGAGAGAAGAGAGAGCGCGAGGCGAGAGAGAGAGGGGGAGACACAAGACAGAGAGAGAGGGGGGCGAGGTGTGAGAGGAGAGAGTCAGAGAGAGAAACCAACGACGCGAGAGAACCAGAGAGCGCGGAGGGGGAGAGAGCGATGGGGGGGGGCGCGCGAGAGGAGAGAAGTGGGCAGAGAGGAGGGGAGAGCTGAGGGGGAGAGGCGATGGGAGCGAGGAGAGGGGGAGAAAGAGAAGGGGCGGAGAGAGGGAGGGAGAGCTCGAGAGGGAAGAGAGAGGGGGCGAGAGAGAGAGGAGCAGAGAGAGAGGGGAAGGAGAGAGAGGGGAGATGAGGGGGACGAGAGAGGGGGGGAAGAGGAGAGCGAGGCGAGCGAGGGGGGAGAGAGAGAGGGGCTGAGAGGAGGGGATGAGAGAGACGAGGGGGGGAGAGAGAGGGGAGAGAGCGAGGGGGGGTGAGATGGGGGTGAGAGTGGAGCGAGAGAGGAGGAGAGAGAGAGAGAAGAGGAGAGAGGGGGGCGAGACAGGAGAGAGAGAGGGGTTGAGAGAGAGAGAGAGTGGGGGTGGGGGGTGGGCGAGAGAGAGAGAGAGACTGCGGCTGTCATAAATTTATCAATCTCTCTGTTACACCTCAGGGCGATATGACGGTTTGTAGGATCCATTCAAACCACAGAGAGAGAGGAGAGAGAGAGGAGATGAGAGGGGGAGACGAGAGCGGGGAGAGAGAGAGAGAGAGGGCGAGAGAGAGAGGGGTGCGTGAGGGAGAGAGAGAGGAGGGCTAGAGCTAGAGGGGAGAGAGAGGGGTAAGAGAGCGAGGGGACGAGAACGAGAGGGGGGAAGAGAGAGAGGGGAGGAGTGATGGGGGAGAGAGAAGGGAGAGGCGAGAGGAGAGAGAGAGGGGGAGGTGAGAGAGAGAGGAGGGGAGGCGAAAGAGAGGGGGGAGAGAGGCGAGAGAGATGATAGGGGGGGGGGCGAGAGAGAAGGGGGGGGGGAGATAGAGCGAGGGGTGGGGCGGGGTGAGGTGTGAACATTAACTGGATTTATTGAAGATAAAACCGCTTTTCGGAAGAGTAGGCCAAGTATAACGGTGGGGAACGGATGGAAAAAAAATGACAAAATGCATACACAGGGGACTGGATGTGAAACAAAGCACTTGATGTGCTTAGTCATTATCCTCGAAATTTAAAAGAATAACATAAATAAATACAATCAATAATAATACATAAATCAACACACGTAATTGTTTGGATACTTAAATATGAGGCTCGGAGTATTTTTCTTGCGTGAGATGGGATTTCATCTTTGGAGCAGGAAGACACGCACATTGCACTGTGTATCTTCTTCTTTCTTCTTCTTTTCTTCTTCTTCTTTTCTTTCTTCTTCTTCTTCTTCTTCTTTCTTCTTCTTTGCATTCTTTTTTTTGCCTTCTCTTTTCTCATTCTTCTTCTTTGATTCTTCGTTTGATTGATTTCTTTTCTTCTTCCTCTTATTCCTTCTCTTTTCTGATTCTTCTTTTCATTTCTTCTTTTTGCATTTCTGCTTCTTCTTTGCATTCTTCTTTTTTGGCATTCTTTATTCTTGTACCTCTTCTCCTTCTCCTTCTCTTTTTTGCATTTTTTTTCTCATTTTTTTTTTTGCCTCATTTTTCTTTGCATTTTTTCTTCTTGCATTCCTCTTTTCTTCTTGGCAAGATCTTCTCATTCGTCTTCTTTGCATGCCACTTTTTCTTCTTGCATTTTCTTCTTTGCATTCTTTTCGTCTTCAGTCATGATTATGTGAGGTGCTGTGGGTTCAGTGATATAAAGTTTGGGTTTTTTTTTCATGGTTTTTAAATTAAATCTTTTTTTTCCATTTTTAAATGTTTTTCGTGTTGGTTTTTTTATAATTTCTCTCCAGAAAAGAAACCCACACACCCAAAGGCTAGGATTGTCTTTGTCTCTTTTTTACATTTTTTGCCGCCACGAGACCGACAAAATTAGAGTAGTTCTTATTCTTTTGTTTTTCTTACTGTTCTCCTCACTCTTCACTGTGTGTGTGTTGTGTGTGTGTGTGTTGTGTGTGTGTGTGTGTGTGTGTGTGTGTGTGTGGGTGTGTGTGTGTGTATGTGTGTGTGTGTGTGTGTGTTGAGTGTGGTGTGTGTCTGTGTGTGTTCTGGTGTCTGGTGTTCTGTGTGTCTGTCTCTGTGTTGTCTCTGTCTTCTCTCACTCTCTCACAGTGTGTGTGTGTGTGGTGTGTGTCGTCTGTGTCTGAGTGTCTGTCTCTGTGTTGTTATCTCAATCCGCTCACTCCCTCTCTCTTCTTCTCTATCTACTCTCTCTCTCTATCTCTCTCTCCTTCTTTATTAGTATTGGTTACTTATTAAGATGTACCCTAACGGGGGGGACTGGATGTAAAAAGCACATGTGTGTTATTCTTTATCTCGAAAAAAAGAATTTGTCATAGTCATTGTCATTGTCTGTCTTCTCTCTTTCTCTGTACGGTGTGTTTGAGTGTCTGTGTGTGTCTTTCTCTCTCTCTTCTTTCTCTCTCTCTCTCTCTCTCTCTCTCTTCTCTCTCTCTTCTCTCCTCTCTCTCTTTTGGTCTCTGTCTGTTGTCTGTTCAATCTCTTTCTTCTCTCTTCTCTCTATCTCCTCTCTCTCTCTCTCTCTCTCTCTTCTCTTGCTCTGTCTCTTGTGTGTGTGTCTGTCTAGTGTGTGGTCTCTTCTGTTCGCCTCTCTCTCTTGCTCTGTTGTCTGTGTCTGGGTGTGTATGTCTGTCTCTCTGTCTGTCTCTCTATCTCTGTCTCTGACTTTCTGTCTGTGTGTCTGTGTGTCTGTATGTCTCTCTCTCTCTTCTCTCTTGATCTGTGTGTGTGTGTGTGTCTGTGTGTGAGTGTGTCTGTTCTTGTTTCAGTCTCCTCTCTTGCTCTGTGTGTCTGTGGTGTGTATGTCTGTCCTTCTTGTTTGTCTCTGTCTTGTCTATCTTCGCTTTCTCTTTATCTGTGTGTGTGTCTGTCTGTTCTGTCTGTCTCTCTCTCTCTCGATCTGAATGCTCGTAGAGGAGTTGGCAAGAACCTGAAAAGAGACAGAAGGTTGATACTTATGACTTCCACAAGAACGTTGTTGTGTGTGTGTGTGTGTCGTGCGTGGGTTTTGTATTTTGTGTGTATGTGTGTAGTCTGTGTTTGTTCTTGTGTGTTGTGTGTGTGTGAGTGGTTGTGAGTGTGTTGTGTGAGTGTGTGTGTGTGTGTGTGTGAGTGTGTGTGTGTGTGTGATGATTTTAATTTTGTATATTTGAGTGTTGTGTGTGTGTTGTGTGTGTGTATGTGTGCGTGGTGTGTGTGTGAGTGTGAGTGGGTGTGTGTGTCTGTGTGAGTGTGCGTCAGTGTGTGTTGTGAGCGTGTGTGTGTGTGTGCGTGGTGTGTGAGTGTGTAGTGTGTTTGTGTGTGTTGTGTCTGTGTGGTGACGTGAATTTGTTGTAGTGTGTGTGTGTGTGTGTGAGTGTTGGTGTGTGTGGTGTGTGTGATTTGTGTCTGAGTGTGTGTGTGTGTGGTGTGTGTCTGTGTGTGTGTGTGCGTTGAGTGTGTGTGCGAGTGTGTTTTGTTTGTGTGTGTTATGTGTGTGTATATATGTGTTTTCTGTGGTGTGTGTGTCTTTTGTGTGTGTTGAGGTTATGTGTGTGTGTGTTTAGTGTGTGTTGTGTTGTTATAGTGTTGTTCTGTGTGTTGTGTGTGTGATGTGTTTTGTGATTATATATATGTGTTTTTGTGGCTTTTTTAGAGGTTGTGCGTGTCTTTTGTGTGTGTTTGTGTGTGTATTTGTTGCGGCGTCTCGCGGTGTGTGGTACATGTGTGTGGTGGTGTGTGTGTGTGTGTGTGTGTTTGCATATGTGTTGTGTGTCGTCTGTGTTCTGATCTGTACGTACGTGCGTGCATGTTAGGGTATGTGGTGAAGGAAAGCGTGCGGTTACGTGCGTATAGTGTGTGGTGTATGTGTGTTAGTGTGCATGCGTGCGGTGCACGAGTTGCGCGAGTTGTAACTTGCAGACCAGTTGTAGAAGGCTCGGGGGCAATGGTAATCGGCAGAGATTTGTGGGAGTGGGGAGGAGGTGGGGGAGGGGGGGGGGGAGAGGAGGGGGGGGGGGGAGGGAGGGGGAGGAGGGGGCGGAGGAGAGGAGAGGGAAGTTGAGGGAAGTAGGGTGGACGAGGAAAGGCCGGAGGAAGTTCGTACCGGGAAGACTTGTGTAAAGTGTGTTGCTTTTTCGTTTGTTGTTGTTTTGTTGTAGTTTTGTTGTTGTTTTGTCGTTGTCTGCATTGAGGTTAGCAGCGTCCGATGGTGATGGTTAGGTTAAACAAGGGGGGGGTGGGGGGGATGGGACGGGGATTCTGGGGTCTGGACTTGAGGAGTGGTGGGGGGAGATATGTGGTAGAGGAACTTGGGTTGAGGTGCTGTAGAGGGGGTGGAGGCGGGGGGAGGGAGTGGGCGAGGTGAGTTGTGTAAGGGGGGGCATGCGTGAGAGGGGGGGTGGGAATGGTGGGGATGAGTGGGGGGTCGTTCTGGGATTGGGAGGTTAGGGGGGTTCGGAGGTGGGGATGGATGGGGAGGGTCATAGAGAAGGCCGGGTTGGGGATGTGTGGAGGGGGAGGGGTGGATATGGGATGATGCGGTGGGGGGGTCGAGGTTGTGGCGGAGGGGGAGGGGTGGGGGTGTGGGGAAGGAATGGTGGCTTGTGGTGGGGGTGGGGGGGGATGCAGATGAAAAAAGGGGATATAATGAAGGCAGATTGTGGTTGTGTGTTGTTGCTTCTGTTGTTGCTGTTGTTGATGATGTTGTTTTTGTTTTTTTGTTATTCTGTGATTATTATTGTTGTTATTGCTGTTGTTGATGTGTTGTTGTAGTTGTTGTAGCTGTGCTGTTGTTGTTGGGGACCAGCCCACAAGCTTTTGTTCAGTTGTAAATGATAATGTTTTGATGTAAGCTAATGCCAAAGGCCTGTATGAAAAGTGTTGATTATTGCTTTAAATATCCTTTGAGAGGGTGTTCAAGCCACGACAAAAGAATCGGACTTTAGCAAAATACATACACAAAACAAGACCACCCAGAGAGAGCGAGAGAGAGCGAGAGGGGGGGTACCGTACGACAGAGACAGAGACGACAGACCAGGCAGACAGAGACCACAGCAGACAGAGATAGACAGATACGAGACAGACTGGCAGAGACAGCCAGCACACAGACAGAGACAAGACAGACAGGCAGACAGAGACAGACAGCAGGAGAGAATCAGAGAGAGACAGAGCCACAGATAAACAGAGACACAGAGTGTCAGACATCACAGATAGACAGTCAGTAGACAGAAGAAGACTTGAGAGGGAGGGAGGGAGGGAGGGAGGGATGGAAGAGAGGACAGAGACCAAAGACAGAGATCGACAGATAGAGCCGAGAGACAGGGACAGATAGACAGAGACGAGAGAAACAGAGAGAGAGACAGCCAGACGAGACGAGAGTAACAGAGAGAGAGGAGAGAGAGCGGAGGAAGAGAGTGAAGAGAGAGAGCGAGCGAGGAGAGAGCAACCAGACAACAGACGAGATGGGAGAGATAGAGGAGAGATGAGAGAGAGGAGATGAGAGTGGATGGATGAGAGCGAGAGAGCGAGAGAAGCGGGGAGACACACAAGACAACACCGACGTTGAGAGAGAGAGAGAGAGACGAGAGAGAGCCAGAGAGACAGACAGCTAGATAGACGGACCGACATACAGACAGGAAAACATATTGACAGTGAAGAAGACAAAGAAAGATGGGAGGGAAAAAGCAACCACCTAGAGAACAGAGAGAGAAAGAGACCCCAATATGCGAGAAAACACGAAGACAATCTGAGCACTCCCCACTCAGAGCTCACACACACACCCCACACACACACACACACACACACCCACACACACACACACACACACACACACACACACACACACACACAACACACACAACACAAAAGAAACAAACAGAACAAACATCAAACTTGTGTTATATCTCCGAGATCGTTTTCCTTCATCTGTGGGTTTGTAGGCGACGCAAGTACTGTACTGTACTTATGTACTGTGTTGTTACCGGATGTTATCAGGAATGGAGCCACTCTGCACAAAATAAGAAAGAAAGAAAGAAAGGAAGGAAGGGAAGGAAGGAAGGAAGAAAGGAAAGAAGACAGGAAGGAAGGAAGGAAGGACAGGAAAGAAAGAAAGAAAGGAAAGAAGAAGGAAGGAAGGAAGGAAGAAAGAAAGGGAAGGAAGAAGAAAGACAAGAAATAAGAAAGAAAGGACAGATAGATAGATGGATGGAAAGATAAATCGATAGATAAATGATAGCTCGCTAGATCGATAGATAGATAGTAGATAGTCATGGAAAGATGATGGAAGATAGATAAATCGATAGATAGATTAGATAGATAAATAGATGATAGATAATCGATAGATAGGTAGATAGATAGATAGATAGCTAGATAGATAGATAGATAGCTAGATAGAATAGATAGATAGATAGAAGATAGTTCTAGGATATATTAGATAGATAGATAGATTAGATAGAACAGCAATAATGAAAGAAAAGAACAAACAAATGCAAGAAAGAAAGAAAAGAACGAAAATGAAAGAAAGAAGACAGATAGACAGAAGGACAAGACCGAAATGAAAGAACCAGAAAGAAAGACAGAAAGACAAAACTAAAGAAAGAACATGAAAGAAAGAACAACAAAGAACGAAAGCTGAGCAGAAAGAAGAAAAGAAGAATAGGGAAGACCGACGACAGAGGACAGAAAGAAAAAACCAAGGAAGAAAAGAAAGAGAAGACACCAAAAGAAAAGCAGACAGAAAGAGCGAGAAAAAACCAACAAAAATAACTGCTTCTTTATTACATCTCTTTCACAATCAGAACACATAACTCAGTTGGGAACAAACGTGCACACAAATGGGCAGAGGCTAAAGTTCGAAAATAATAGTTACCACACACACACACACGCACACAACACACACACACACACACACACACACACACAACACACACAACCACACAAAGCCAGAAGAGACAGACACGCATACAGAAACACAATCAGCCCACATCAACCAACCCCACCACACCCCCACACCCACACACACACACACCACACACACACCACACACCACACACAACACACACACAAAGCCAGAGAAGGACAGACACGCATCCGAACAACACTCAGCCAACCATCAACCAACACACACACACACACACACACACACACACACACACACACACACACCCAAACACCACACCACCCCACCACACCAACACACACCCACCAAAGGTGGTAGTGAGGGATGCGTATACACATGTACCGTAGACAGCATAGCAGATACAGAGACACCCCCGACACACACACACACACAAAAACACACACACACACACCACACACACCCCCACACACACACACACACACAATACACACACTCACACACACACGCACGCGCCACGCGCACAACACAACGACACACACACACCACTCACACCACAACACACTCACACACACTCACCCACACACACACTCACACACTCACACACACACACACCACACACAACACACAACCCACAACACCACACACACACACACACACACCACACACACAGAGGCGGAGGGTAGCCTAGCGGTCAGAACATTGTGCTCGCAATCTGCGACCCGGTTCGATTCCGTTCTAAGGGGCATATTATTCCCCTGGAGTTAACATCAGTTTGCAGACTCACTCTCCCAAAAGTCCTTCGGATGAGACTTTAAACGTGGCCCGTGTGCTAACGCACGCGAACATCTTGCACACACACACACGTAACTCCTGTTCCGCTTTTCGTAAGAGTAGGCCATTGTTGCCGGTGGGAACGGATGACCGAATTGACAAAACCACAGTACCACGGGGAAAGGATGTTAAAACAAAAAACAACATGAGTTGCTTTATCATTATCTCGATATAAAGAATAGAATATTAAATATGAATATATATATAAAGGACAGAGATGAGAGACAGCCAGCACGCAGCATACGCGCATTATCAATCTCATTTGGACATCATCTTAGGTAACATATTTATTGTAATCGTTTCTGGGTTGACTTTCTACTCGCAGGTCATCATGGTGACATCTGCATAATATGCGACCGTTTTTTGTTCCACATAAGGCTACTCTTCACTCGTGACCTTGGACTTAAACTTGACTTGACTTACACACACACACACTGACACACCGCACACACAGACACACAAACACAAACAACACACCAGAAACACACACAACACACATACACACACCACACACACACACAACTCTGCACACTGACACAGACACACACAGAGACAAACACACACAACACCAACACAACACACACACACTCACACACCACAATACACACACACAACACACACACCACACACACACACACACACACACACACACACACCACACCCACCACACCACACACACACACACACACCACGGAATCATTTCACTGTGAATTGCTTTGCTGTTGAAAGAGAGTTGTGTTAGTAAATTGCTATAACCAAGTAAAGTATGTCATTTATGATTGTGACGCATAGGCATTCTACCCACATGGTATAGTTTTCGAATTGTTACCTTTTTCCCCATGTTCTTTTAGCATGGAATACATGAAGATGTTTCTTTTGATCTGTTGTCAGTTTAATTAGCTATTTATTCTAAGGTAAAATCATCTCTTTCATTGTATGATACTTACGTAGTTAAACAGTTTTTACCTTTTTTTGATTTGTTTGCCTTTTTGTGTCTAATATCACTTAATGTGAATAGTGTTAAACTGAGAACAACAACAACACCCACGGTCTCAAACACTACCACCTATCATGCCAACCAAAAAACAACAACAAAAAAACACCCTTTCGGCAAAACATAAATTTTAATAAGCAGAACAGGTATGGGAACGATGAACAAGCCAACAGCCCACCAGCCAACCGCCAACCCAGCCCCAACCCTCCCTTCAGCATCTTTGTGGATGGTGAGCGACCTTGGAAAAACCCCACCGCGATGCTTGTATGCTTGGCAGTGAGAGCATATCTGATTTATGACCGCTGGTGTCTGGTAAACAGGGGGTGGGGGGGTGGTTTCCGTCTGTGTTCTTCACCGGCTGGATGTATATAATACATGTATATATATTATGTATACAGTGTGTGTGAACCTGTCACAGCTTTGTCAGGTGTGTTAGGGGGGGGGGGGGGGGGTTATAAAAAGAAAGTACCTTCACACTAAAAAGTGTACATGGATTACATTCTATAAATGCAGACTTTCTCTCTCTCGAGTCTGTCTCTGTCTCTGTCTGTGTCTCTGTCTCTCTCTGTGTCTCTGTCTCTCTCTTTGTCTCTCTCTCTCTTCTCTCTTCTCCTCTCTCTCTCCTCTCTTCTCTCACTCTCATGTTGTTGTGTTCTTGGTCTTCTTGTTCTTGTTTTGATCTTCGTGTTCTTCTTTGTTCTTGTATCTTGTTCTTCGCATTCTTCTAGTCTTGTTCTTGTTCTTAGCATTCTTCTTCTTCTTCTTCTTCTTAGCATTCTTCTTTCTCTTAATTCTTTTCTTCTTCCTCTTCTTAGCATCTTCTTTTCTTCTTTGATTCTTCTTCTTCTTCTTCTTAGCATTATTCTTCTTCTTAATTCTTCTTCTTCTTCCTCCTTCTTAGCTTTCTTCTTTTCTTCTTTGCATTCTTCTTCTTCTTTGCATTCTTTTCTTCTCTTCTTCTTCTACTTCTTCTTCTTCTTCTTCTTCTTAGCATTCTTAGACATTTCTTTGCATTCTTCTTCTTTTAGCATTCTCCTTAGCATTCTTCTCAGCATTCTTCTTAGCATTTTCTTCATCTACTTCTTCGCATCTTCTTCTTCTTCTTTTCGCATTCTTTTTTTTCTGTACTTGCATGCTTCTCTTTTCTTAGCATTTTCTTCTTCTTTCTTTGCATTCTTTTCTTCTTTTCCTCGAACACCGGCAGCAAACTCAATGTAGTCTGTCATATGAGCGAAAATACGTTGTGCTGCCGTTAAGCGCCTGAAAAGTCAGGCCTCGCGCATTTGACTTTGGCATAGTTGTATCTTTTAAGTTTTTTCTGGGAAAAAACACACAAACAGGCAGGAAGACAGCCCAAGAAGGCTGAAATGGATAGAAGGGGTGACGGAACGAAAGGGAACAAGCAGACAATTAAGTAATCCTCTTCATGGAAAACTTAGACACAAACAACTATTGCTTGTCTGCCATATGAAGGACAATGCATACCCTGTAGTATGCGTGCTATGCACACGTTATGCTCAGTGGGGCTTTGGGGAGATCTTATAAATTGAACGTTCTTTTTAGTTTGTATTAAATTGTATGGTTGTTTGTTTTGGTTGTTTGTTCAGTTTGTTGTTGTTGTTGTTGTTTCTGTTTTGGGGGGGGGGGGGTTATTCTTTTCTGTGCATACACTTGTTTGTTTTAGACGACTACTTCATGATAAAACGCGATTGGAGTGCAATTGTATACTATTGGAACTAAAAGTTTGTCTTAGACTTTCTCTTCTCTACTCTCTTCTCTCTTCTCTCTCACCCCCACAACACACACAAAACACCCCCCTTCCCCCACCCCCACCCCCTTCACACACCCCACTCACAACACACACACCACGCACATAATGTGCAGGCGCGAGCGGACAGAGAGAGAGAGAGAGGCGCGGAGAGAGAGAAGAGAGAGAAGACAGAAGGACAGAACAGACAGACCAGACAGACAGCGAGAGAGACAGACCAGACAGCACTAGACAGAAAGAAGAACGCACCATCCAAGCTCATTTTTTTCGGAGAAGGGGAATTCAAGGCGTCATTGCTTTATTAAAAAAAGAAGAGAAGACCCAGCAGAGGAAACAGAAGGGAATAGAAGTGAAGGAACGGGCAAAGGGCGTGGGTGGAACGTGCGTCACGAGGGCCAAGTTGCACGTGCACACTGTTGCGTATAATGGTGTACTGTCAAGGAAGTGACAGCTGACAGTGGCCGAGCTGCTGCTCCTCCTGCCCTTACTGCCTTGCTCTGTATGCTTGTCTGTCTGCCTGCCTGCCTGTCTGCTGCCTGCCCTCCTGCCCTCCTGTCTCTGCCTGCCTGCTGCCTGCCTGCCCTCTGCCTGCCTGCCTGCCTTCCTGCATGCCTGCTTTCCTGCCCTCCTGCCTGCCTGACCTCTGTATCAACCAGGCCTGGCTGTTATACTGATGGTGTCTCTGACATGACCAGCCCCCTTCAATAGACTAAATGATGGATCCATTCCTGTCTGTCAGTGTGTGTGTGTGTGTCGTGTGTGCTGTGTTGTATTGTGTGTGTGTGTTGAGTGTGCGTGTGTATGTGTGTGCGTGTGTGTGTGACTGTGGGCGTGTGTGTGAGTGTGTGTGTGTGTGCGGTTGTGTGTGAGTGTGTGTGTGAGTGTGTGGGGTGTGTTGTGTGTGTGTGAGTGTGTGTGTGAGTGTGGAGTGTGTGTGTGTGTGTCTGTCTGTCAGTCTGACTGTCTTTCTGTCTGTCTGTCTGTCTGTCTGCCAGCAACCAGACATCTGCCTCTATTGAATTGTCTGTGGCCTCTTGACTCTTCTGCTTTCTTCTTTTTTTTTCCAGAATGGTCAGTGTTTCGTGAATAAAGGATTGATATAGTACTGTCGTTTATCTGTTTGGGCTGGGGATTGTTGATTCTTTTAAAATGTATTTTAGAGTCTTGTGGCTTTTTTCTGTTTTCTTTCTGCTGATTTGTGTCGTGGGTGTGTGTGATTGGTGTTTGTGTGTGTGTTTGTGTTGTGTGTGTGCTACTTTGACTTATTGTGTGGTGTGTAGTGTGTGTGTGTGAGATGGTTGTGTGTGTGTGTATTCTTTTATTTATTTATTCTTTTTTTTCGAGGATAATGGAATAAGCACTTTATGTAGGGGGGGGGGGGGGTACATCAGTTCCGTGTGTATGCGGTTTTCTCAATTCTGTCATCCGTTCCCACGGCATACAATGGTCTACTCTTACGAAAGCGAAGAGGATTTAACGTGTGCACATGATGTCTGCGTGGTTCGCACCCGGGGCCTCGGTTATCTAGTCTCTCCGAAAGACTTTTGGGGAGAGTGGAGTCTACACTGATGTAAATTCCCGGGACATATCCCCCTTGAAAGGACTCGACCCTGGTTCGTCAGATTGCGAGCGCAATGTTTAACCACTCGGCTTATCCCGCCCCACACTGAAGTGATGCGCTGGGACTGACTTGTCAGGTGCTTAACGACAGAGTGAGGTATTTTCGCTCAATTGCCAGAATCTGCAGTTGCTATTTGAGTATTCAGAGAAGAAAAGAGAGACTTGAGGAAACCATGGATGATGTGAAGCGAAGAGGAAGGGAGGGGGGGGAGGCGGAGGAGGTGGAGAGAAGAGTAAGAAGAAGACGACTGAAGACGAAGAAGAAGAAGAAGAAGAAGAAGAAGAAGAAGGAAGACAACAACACAACAACAACAACAACAACACAAGATCAACCTTCTGTAGCATGGTACTGAAGGTTTTCCTTCACCAAGAAGATATGTTCGAAATTTTTTTAAATGTTGAACAAAAGAAAACTATTCTAAATTGAATACGAAATGACCATATTCGTAATGCCTTATCAACTTTTTTTTAAAAAAAGCTTCCCCCTGGTACTTTTTGTTAATGAACCAGGGATTGTCTATCACCGCCATCTAACGATTTTCTGGAAAACTTGTAACACACTTTCCAAACTTGAATAACAGCAAGAGAATTATGGTAATTGGTAGGAAAATATCCAACTCCCCCTCTACCCCCACCCCCACCCCCACCCACCCCACCCTCTGTTATAACTGCGCTATGTCAGTGATGATGATGACACTGTCCACTGTCAATTTAGTAACTGAACCAACACAGCTATTACACCCCCCACTTCAAAAAAAATCAGGAAAGTACATGCCATTACAAACTTTGTTTGCAAAAAAACAACACCCAACAAACACCAGTCGAATTGGTAAACCGGACCCTGAAAAACGAGCCAAGGTTTCAAACAACCCCCCTCCTCCCTACCCCACCCTCCCCCCCTCCACCCTCTTCCCCAACAAAATGTAGGGGCAAGGGACACAACTCTCTGACTTCAATGAAACCTCAATGACCTCAAACGGTTCAGAAGCAGAAGATCTAAAGTTGGGAACGAACCCTGAACATGATCAGTACCTGATGTGAAGGTGGACCCCCCCACACACACCACCACACACACACACCCCACACCACCACCACAACCACACCACACACACACACACAGGCTGAGCAGAGCTGAGTGAGCTGAGTGAGTGTCTGTCGGTTTGTGGTGATTGTGTTGAAGTACAGGGGGGGCTATGGTTTGATCTAGACACAGGTGTTGTTCTATATACCAGAGGTCTTCTGTGCAACCTCTGCTCCACCTACTACCTCCCTACCTACCTCCTGTCTTTGGCTTGAAGAACGTAGTGATTGGGTGTGGGGGGTTTGGGTGGGGGTGGAGGGAGGGGGGATAGGTGTTTGTTTCTGTTGTTGATCTTGACTAGAAGTTTCATGTTGTTTTAATGGCATGACTGTTTTCTGACTATATCTAAAACACTGAAGTAGCATTTCTTCGGAAAGCCGGCTATATTGTGTTTAGTTTTGTCTCTTTACCGCTTTG
Organism: Rapana venosa; assembly: GCA_028751875.1. Taxonomy (NCBI): domain Eukaryota; kingdom Metazoa; phylum Mollusca; class Gastropoda; order Neogastropoda; family Muricidae; genus Rapana; species Rapana venosa. Next base: position 21,905,377 of record CM054156.1, on the reverse strand, counting down.
TCTTCCTTCCTTTTCTCTTCGGTCACTATCTCTTCCTTCTTCTTTCTTTCTTTTTTCTTTCTTTATCTTTCTTTCTTTCTTTCTTGCATTCATTCATTCTCTCTTTCATTCTTCTTTTTTTGCATTCCTCTTCTTATTGTTCCTCTTCTCCTTCTCCTTCTCTTTTTTTGCATTTTTTTCTCATTCTTCTTTTTTTTGCATTCTTCTTCTTCTTTGCATTCTTCTTTTCTTTGCATTCCTCTTTTTTTCTTGGCAATATCCTTCTCATTCTTCTTCTTTGCATTCCTCTTTTTCTTCTTGGCATTTTTCTTCTTTGCATTCTTCTTCGTCTTCAGTCATGATTATGTGAGGTGCTGTGGGTTCATTGCTAATAAAGTTTGGGTTTTTTTTTCATGGTTTTTTAAATATTTTTTTTCATTTTTTCAAATGTTTTTTCGTGTTGGTTTTTTTATATTTCTCTCCCAGAAAAAGAAACAACACACCCAAAGGCTAATGACTTGTCTTTGTCTCTTTTTTACATTTTTGACGCACGAGGACCGACAAAATTTGTGTCAGTTCTTATTCTTTGCTTTTATACCTCGCTCTCTCTCACTCTCTCACTGTGTGTGTGTGTGTGTGTGTGTGTGTGTGTGTGTGTGTGTGTTGTGTGTGGTTGTGTGTGTGTGTGTGTGTGTTGTGTGTTGTGTGTGTGTGTTGTGTGTGTGTGTGTTGTGTGTCTGTGTGTGTCTGTTGTCTGTGTCTGTGTGTCTGTCTCTGTGTCTGTCTCTGTCTCTCTCTCACTCTCTCACTGTGTGTGTGTGTGTGTGTGTGTGTCTGTCTGTGTCTGTGTGTCTGTCTCTGTGTCTGTCTATCTCAATCGCTAACTACTCTCTCTCTCTCTCTTCTCTCTCTCTCTCTCTCTCTCTCTCTCTCTCTCTCTCTTCTATAGTATTGGGTTATTATTATTAAGATGTATCCCTAACGGGGGGGACTTGGATGTAAAAAAGCACATGTGTGCTTATTCATTATCTCGAAATAAAAGAATTTGTCATTGTCATTGTCATTGTCATTGTCTCTCTCTTTCTCTGTCTGTGTGTTTGTGTGTCTGTGTGTGTCTTTCTTCTCTCTCTCTTCTCTCTCTCTCTCTCTCTCTCTCTCTCTTCTCTCTCTCTCTCTCTCTCTCTCTCTTTGTCTCTGTCTGTCTGTCTGTCTCAATCTCTCTCTCTCTCTCTCTCTCTTCTCTCTCTCTCTTCTCTCTCTCTCTCTCTCTCTCTCTTGCTCTGTCTGTGTGTGTGTCTGTCTGTGTGTCTGTCTCTCTCTGTCTCCCTCTCTCTCTTGCTCTGTCTGTGTGTCTGGGTGTGTATGTCTGTCTCTCTGTCTGTCTCTCTATCTCTGTCTCTGTCTGTCTGTGTGTCTGTGTGTCTGTATGTCTCTCTCTCTCTCTCTCTCTTGATCTGTGTGTGTGTGTGTGTCTGTGTGTGTGTGTGTCTGTCTGTCTCTCTGTCTCTCTCTTGCTCTGTGTGTCTGTGTGTGTATGTCTGTCTCTCTGTTTGTCTCTGTCTCTGTCTATCTCTCTTTCTCTTTATCTGTGTGTGTTTGTCTGTCTGTCTGCTGTCTCTCTCTCTCTCGATCTGATTGCTCGTAGAGAGTTGGCAAGAAACTGAAAAGAGACAGAAAGAGTTGATAATTATGACTCAACCATGAACGTTGTTCGTGCTGTGTGTGTGTGTGTGCGTGTGTTGTGTGTGTATGTGTGTGTCTGTGTGTCTGTGTGTGTTGTGTGTGTGTGAGTGGTTGTGTGTGTGTTGTGTGGTGTGTTGTGTGTGTGTGTGTGTGAGTGTGTGTGTGTGTGTGAGTGTTGTGTGTGTGTTGTGTGTGGTGTATGTGTGCGTGCGTGTGTGTGTGAGTGTGAGTGTGTGTGTGTGTTGTGTGTGTGTGCGTCAGTGTGTGTGTGTGCGTGGTGTGTGTGTGTGCGTGCGATGTGTGTGTGTGTGTGTTTGTGTGTGTGTGTGTGTGGCGTGAGTGTGTGTGTGTGTTGTGGTGTGTGTGTGAGTGTTGTGTGTGTGGTGTGTGTGTGTGTCTGAGTGTGTGTGTGTGTGTGTGTATGTGTCTGTGTGTGTGTGTGCGTGAGTGTGTGTGCGAGTGTGTTTTGTGTGTGTGTGTTTTGTGTGTGTATATATGTGTTTTCTGTGGTGTGTGTGTCTTTTGTGTGTGTTGTAGTGTGTATGTGTGTGTGTGTTTTGTGTGTGTTGTGTGTTATGTGTGTTTGTGTGTTGTGTGTGTGTGTTTTGTGTGTATATATATGTGTTTTCTGTGGTGTGCGTGTCTTTTGTGTGTGTTGTGTGTGTATGTGCGCGCGCTCGCGCGTGTGTGTACATGGTGTGTGGCTGTGTGTTGTATGTGTGTGTGTGTGTGTTTGCATATGTGTGTGTGTGTCTGTGTTGTGTTCTGTACGTACGTGCGTGCATGTGTGGGTATGTGTGTACGTGCAAGCGTGCGTACGTGCGTATGTGTGTGGTGTATGTGTGTTTGTGTGCATGCGTGCGGTGCACGTAGTGCGCGATGTTGACTAAACTGCCAGAAAAGTCTGTAAGAAGGATCGGGGGAATGAGTAATAGCAGCAGATTTGATGGGAGTGGGGAGGAGGTGGGGGGGGGGGGGGGGAGAGGAGGGGGAGGGGGGAGGGGGGGGGAGGAGGGGGAGGAGGGAGGGAGAGGGAGTTGAGGGAGTAGGGGGGAGAGGGAAGGAAGGAAGGAAGTAAGTACCTGGAAGACTTGTGTAAGTGTGTTGCTTTTTCGTTGTTGTTGTTTTGTTGTTGTTTTGTTGTTGTTTTGTCGTTGTTTGGCATTGAGGTTAGCAGCCGTCAGATGGTGATGGTTAGGTTATAAAGGGGAGGGGGTGGGGTGGGGGTGGGGAAGGAATTGGTGGTGTGGTGGGGGTGGGGGGGGGATGCAGATGAAAAAAGGGGATATTATGAAGCATAGATTTGTGGTTGTGGATGTTGTTGCTTCTGTTGTTGCTGATGTTGTTGTGTGTTTGTTTTTGTTTTGTTATTATGTTGTTTTATGTTGTTATTGCTGTTGTTGTTGCTGTTGTTGTTGTTGTTGTTGCTGCTGCTGTTGTTGTTGGACAGCCAAAAGCTTTTGTCAGTTGTAATGATAATGTTTGATGTAAGCTAAATGCAAGGCCTGTATGAAAAGTGTTGATATTGCTTTAAATATCATGTTGAGATGGTGTTCAAGCCACGACAAAAGAATCGACTATAACAAAATACATACACAAACACAAAGACACACTCAGAGAGAGAGAGAGAGAGAGAGAGGGGGGGTACAGACAGACAGAGACAGAGACAGACAGGACAGGCAGACAGAGACACAGACAGACAGAGATAGACAGATAGAGACAGACAGGCAGAGACAGACAGACACACAGACAGAGACAAAGACAGACAGGCAGACAGAGACAGACAGACAGAGAGAAACAGAGAGAGACAGAGCACAGAGAAACAGAGACACAGAGAGTCAGACATACAGATAGACAGTCAGTTAGACAGACAGACAGACAGAGAGGGAGGGAGGGAGGAGGGAGGGAGAGAGAGAGAGGGACAGAGACACAAAGACAGAGATAGACAGATAGAGACAGAGAGACAGAGACAGATAGACAGAGACAGAGAGAAACAGAGAGAGAGACAGACTGACAGAGACAGAGAGTAACAGAGAGAGAGAGAGAGAGAGAGAGAGAGAGAGGTGAGAGAGAGAGAGAGCGAGAGAGAGAATCCAGACATACAGAAGAGAGAGAGAGAGAGGAGAGAGGAGAGATGAGAGAGAGAGAGAGAGAGTATGAGAGAGAGAGAGAGAGAGAGAAGAGGGGAGACAAAAAGACAACAGACGTGAGAGAGAGAGAGAGAGAGAGAGAGAGACAGAGAGACAGACAGCTAGATAGACAGACAGACATACAGACAGGAAAACATATGCAGTGAGAAAGACAAAGAAACGATGGGAGGGAAAAAGCACCACCTAGAGAACAGAGAAAGAGACCCAAACTATGCAGAGAAAACACGACAAGACAATCTGAGCACTCCCCCACTCAGAGCTCACACACACCACACCACACACACACACACACACACACACACACACACACACACACACACACACACACACACACACACACACACACACACACACAAAAGAAACAACAGAAAAAACATAAACTTGTTTTTATCTCCGAGATCGTTTCCTTTCATCTGTGGAGTGTAGCCGAAGGCTGTACTGTACTGTACTGTACTGTACTGTGTTGTACAGGATGTTTTCCAGGAATGGAGCCACTTCTGCCACAAAATAAGAAAGAAAGAAAGAAAGGAAGGAAGGAAGGAAGGAAGGAAGAAAGGAAAGAAGAAAGGAAGGAAGGAAGGAAGGAAGGAAAGAAAGAAAGAAAGGAAAGAAGGAAGGAAGGAAGGAAGGAAGAAAGAAAGGAAGGAAGAAAGAAAGACAGAAATAAAGAAAGAAAGAAGATAGATAGATGGATGATAGATAAATCGATAGATAAATCGATAGATCGATAGATCGATAGATAGATAGATAGATAGATGGATAGATAGATGGATAGATAGATAAATCGATAGATAGATAGATAGATAAATAGATAGATAGATAGATCGATAGATAGGTAGATAGATAGATAGATAGATAGATAGATAGATAGATAGATAGATAGATAGATAGATAGATAGATAGATAGATAGATAGATAGATAGATAGATAGATAGATAGAAAAGCAAATAAGGAAGAAAGAAAAAACAAATGCAAAGAAAGAAAAAGAAAAGAACGAAAATGAAAGAAAGAAAGACAGATAGACAGAAGGACAAGAACAGAAATGAAAGAACAGAAAGAAAGACAGAAAGAAAAAATAAAGAAAGAAACAAAGAAAGAAAGAAAAAAACAAAGAAAGAAAGAAGAGAAGAAAGAAGAAAAGAAAGAATAGGAAGACAGACAGACAGAGAGACAGAAAGAAAAACCAAAGAAAGAAAAGAAAGAGAAGACACAAAAAAGAAAAGACAGACAGAAAGAGAGTGAAAAAAACCAACAAAAATAACTGCTCTCTTCTTGTACATATCTTTCAAATGTCAAACACATAATCATGTCTGGGAACAAACGTGCACACAAATGGGCAGAGCTAAAGGTTAGATAATATATGTTAACCACACACACACACACACACACACACACACACACACACACACACACACACACACACACACACACACACACACACACAAAGCCAGAGACAGACACGCATACAGCAACACACAATCAGCCAACCATCAACCAACACACACACACCACACACACACACACACACACACACACACACACACACACACACACACACACACACACACACACACAAAGCCAGAGACAGACAGACACGCATACAGCAACACACAATCAGCCAACCATCAACCAACACACACACACACACACACACACACACCACACACACACACACCACACACACACCACACACACACACACACACACAAACACACACACACACACCAACAGGGTAGTGCAGGCATGCGTATACACATGTACACGTAGACATGCATACGCAGATACAGAGACACACAGACACACACACACACACACACACACACACACACACACACACACACACACACACACACACACACCACACACACATACACACACACACACACACACGCACGCGCACGCGCACACACACACACGACACACACACACACACTCACCACACACACACACTCACACACACTCACACACACACACACTCACACACTCACACACACACACACACACACACACACACACACACACACCACACACACACACACACACACACACACACACACACACGGGGGACGGGATAGCCTAGCGGTCAGAACATTGTGCTCGCAATCTGACGACCCGGGTTCGATTCCCGTTCAAGGGGCATATTTTCCCCTGGAGTTAACATCAGTGCAGACTCCACTCTCCCCAAAAGTCCTTCGGATGAGACTATAAACCGAGGCCCCGTGTGCGAACGCACGCAGAACATCTTGCACACACACACACGTTAACTCCTGTTCCGCTTTTCGTAAGAGTAGGCCATTGTGTGCCGGTGGGAACGGATGACAGAATTGACAAAACCACATACACACGGGGAAAGGATGTTAAAAAAACAACAACACATGAGTGCTTATTCCATTATCCTCGATATAAAAGAATAGAATATAAAATATGAATATATATATAAAGGACAGAGAGAGAGACAGACAGAAACGCACGCATACAGCGACATTATCAATCTCATTTGGACATCATCTTAGGTAAACATATTTATTGTAATCGTTTCTGGGCTTGACTTCTACTCGCAGGTTCATCATTGGTGACATTCTGCATAATATGCGACCGTTTTTTGTCCACCATAAAGGCTACCTTCACTCGTGCACCTTGACTTAAACTTGACTT
>CM054156.1:21883910-21893910 GCA_028751875.1 Rapana venosa | reverse complement strand
TGTCTGTCTGTTTTATCTGTCTGTCTGTCTGTCTGCCTATCTATCTTCTGTCTGTCTGCCTATCTGTCTGTCTGTCTGTTTAATCTGTCTGTCTGTCTGTCTGTTTATCTGTCCCGTCTGTCTGTCTGTTTATCTGTCTGTCTGTCTGTCTGCCTATCTGTCTGTCTGTCTGTTTATCTGTCTGTCTGTCTGTCTGCCTATCTGTCTGCCTATCTGCCTATCTATCTGTCTGTCTGCCTATCTATCTGTCTGTCTGTCTGTCTGTCTGTCTATCCATCCAGAACGGTTGAAACCAGCCACACCCGCTGTAAAAGACTTATCTCCCTTCTTTTTGGCACTGACAGAGGTAGAAAGAGAGTGATACAGTTCATGAGCATGTTTTTATTTTCTCTCTCTCTCTCTCTCTCTCTCTCTCTCTCTCTCTCTTATCTCTCTCTCTCTCTGTCCTCTCTCTCTTTTCCCCTCTCTCTCTCTCTCTCTCTCTCCCTCTATCTCTCTCTCTCTCCCTCTAATCTCCTCTCTCTCTGTCTCTCTCTCTCTCTCTCTCCTCTCTCTCTCTCCCCTCTCCTCTCTCTCCCTCTATCTCTCTCTCTCTCCCCTCTCTCTCTCTCCTGTCTCTCTCTCCTCCTCTCTCTCTCTTCTCTCTCTCTCTCTCCTTCCCTCTGTACGTGCGTGCGTGCGTGTGTGTGTGTGTGTTTTGTTGTTTTGTGTGTGTTGTGGGGTGTGTGTTGTGTGTGGTGCGTGCGTGCGGTGTGTGTTTTGTTGCGTGCGTGTGTGTGTGTTGTGTGTGTGGTGTGCGTGTGTTTGTGTGTGTGTGTGTGTGTGTGTGTGTGTGTGTGTGTGTGTGTGTGTATGTGTGTGTGTTTTGTGTGTACGTGTGTGTGTGTGTACGTGTGTGTGTGTGTGGGTGTATGTGTGTGTGTGAGTGTGTGTGAGAGAGAAGTGTGTGTGTGTGAGTGTGTGTGTATGTGTGCGCGGCGCGTGTGTGTGTGTGTGTGTGTGTGTGTGTTGCGTGCGTGCGTGCGTTGTGTGGGGTGAGTGTGTGTGTGTGCGTGCGTGCGCGCGTGTGTGTGGGACTGGATTTTTTTTTTTAAACCATCACCAAAACACAGGAGTGCTTTTTCCATAATACTCGAAATAAAAGAAGACATAAATAACAGGAAAAAAATAAAGAAAAGAAAAAAATTACCTATCTCCTAAGCTAGGGATGCGCAACAAAAAGATTAACAACAACAACAACAAAATCTTATCCCTGATATGGCCTCTGTGGTTGGTGGAACAATATAAACATCACAACTTTAAAAAAAGAAAACCCTTTAAAAAAAAGACACATAAAAAAATCCTCCCAAATCCTACCAGTTTAGTTTTGCACTCATCAGTTTTGCATCCAAAATGCGAAAGCAGTTTGTTGTTTTCAGCTTTTAATGTCTTACTTCTTGTGTCGTAAATGTCCTCATAAAAATGTCCTTCATGTTTGATTTTGCTCTTGCTCTCTCTCTCTCTCTCTCTCTCTCTCATCTCTCTCCCCTCTCTCTCCTTCTCTCTCTCTCTTCTCTCTTCTCTCTCTCTCTCTTTTGTGGTTGTGTGTGTGTGTGTGTTGTGGTGTCCTTAAATCGCTTTCTCGTCCCTAACTGGATTACAGTCTTCTTTTTTCTTCTTCTTCTTCTTTTATATCGAGGATAATGGAATAAGCACTTATGTGCTTTTTTTTATATCTAGTCCCTGTGTGTATGCGGTTTTGTAAATTCTGTCATCTTTTCCTACAGGGACAACTTGCAGGTAGCCAGTTCAAATGGAAATGGATTTTTTTTTATATAAAAAAAGCTTTTAGTACATCGTTTTATATCAACGCACATAAAAACACGACCCAAAATAATGGCAATAAAAAGATATTGAGTGTTCATGTAAAACAGACAACATAACAGTAAAAATATTTAAAAAAACAGAAAAAAATGCCTGATATAACATTATTCATGTGGTATAGAGAACATAGATATAAAAACCTGTGTAAAGTAGGCCTACTATAATTAACAAAATATAAAAAATCAATTTAAAAAAAGTTTGTCAAATAAGCAATATTTTTCAATTAAAACAACGAAAATATGAAGTTTTGAGGTTTTGGTTTTGGTTTTTTTGGATAGAAATTTTGTATAATTTTCCATTATTCATACAAACCAAAATTCTTTGTTTAAAAGACTGTGTATATTCATACAAAACAACACAAAATGAAAAGGTTGCATAATCTATCAATATTCACACAAACCAAAAAAACCTAAATATTAAAAGGTTGCATAATGTATCAATATTGATACAAACCAAAAAAACGTACAAAATAAAAAGGTTGCGTAATGTATCAATATTTAAAAAAATAAATTACATAAAATGAAAAGGTTGCATACTGTATCAATATTCATATAAAGCAAACAACAGAAAATGAAATGGTTGCATACTGTATCAATATTGACACAAACAAAACAAAAACGTAAAAAATAAAAAGGTTGCATACTGTATCAATATTCACACAAACAAAACAAAAACGTAAAAAATAAAAAGGTTGCATACTGTATCAATATTCACAGAAACCAAACAACATAAAATTAAAAGGTTGCATAATGTATCAATATTCATATAAACAAAACAACGTAAACAAAAAAAGGTTGCATACTGTATCAATATTGACACAAACCACAAAAAAAACGTAAAACAAAAAGATTGCATAATGTATCAATATTGACACAAACCAAAAAAACAAAACCGTAAAAAATGAAAATGTTGCATATTGTATCAATATTCATATAAACGAAACAAGGTTTTAAAAAAAGGTTGCATACTGTATCAATATTAATATAAACAAAACAAGGTAAAAATAAAAATAAAAAGGTTACATACTGTATCAATATTCATACAATCAAAACAACTTTTTTTTAAAAACTTTGCATACCAAAAAACTCAAATACATAAAGAATCCACAATGTATCAACATTAATACACACCATCCTTAGTAAGGATGTCAGGGGCCTGTCAGTATAAATACCATCCCCACCTTCTACAAAGTCTGTGCTAGGAATTCCCTCTTTTCCATCCCTCTTCTCTTTGTTTCTGCCTTGTTCCTTTTCTTCCTGTCACCTCCTTCTTGTCTATTTTCTGCCTTCTTCTTGGTCCTTTCTCCTGCCATTTTTTCTCCAGAAAGACTTAAAAGATAACAATGTTCTCTCCTTCACTGAAGTCGGATGCGCTGGGCCTGACTTGCCAGGCGCTTAACGGCAGCGCAACGCATTTTCGCCCATGAGACAGACAAGAAGAAGAAGAAGAAGAATGCTAAGAAGAATTGCGAAGAAGAATTGCGAAGAAGAATTGCGAAGAAGAAGAAGAATGCTAAGAAGAATTGTGAAGAAAATTTTCGAAGAAGAAGAAGAAAGAATTGCGAAGAAGAAGAAGAATTGCGAAGAAGAAAGAAAAAATTGCGAAGAAGAAAAATTGCGAAGAAGAAGAGAGAAGAAGAAGAAGAAGAAGAAGAAAAGAAGAAGAAGAAGAAGAAGAAAAGAAGAAGAAGAAAAGAAAAAAGAAAAGAAGAAGAAGAAGAAGAAGAAGAAGAAAAAAACAGCAGAAGAAGAACAACAACAACAACAAACCAAAGAACAAGAAGAAGAAGAAGAAGAAGAATTGCGAAGAAGAAGAATTGCGGGAAAAAGAAGAATTGCGAAGAAGAAGAATTGCGAAGAAGAAGAAGAAGAAGAAGAAAGAAGAAGAAGAAGAAAGGGAAAAAGAAGAAGAAGAAGAAGAAGAAAGAAGAAGAAATTTCGAAGAAAAAGAAGAATTGCAAAGAAGAAGAAAAAGCAGCAGAAGAAAAAAGAACAACAACAACACCAAGAAGAATTGCGAAGAAAAGAATTGCGAAGAAGAAGAATTGCGAAGAAGAAGAAGAAGAAGAAGAAGAAGAAGAAGAAAAAAAGAAGAAGAAGAAAGAAGAAGAAGAAGAAGAAGAAGAAGAAGAAGAAGAAGAAGAAGAAGAAGAAGAAGAATTGCGAAGAATTTTCGAAGAAGAATTGCGAAGAAGAAGAAGAAAAGAAAGAAGAAGAAAAAAGAAGAAGAAAAGAAGAAAAAAGAAGAAGAAGAAGAAGAAGAAGAAGAAGAAAGAAGAAAAGGTTGCGGCAATGAATTAAACGATTCGTCGCCGCCACTTCAGTAACTCTTGATGAAATTATTATCAGTCAAGGGAAAGTTGGCAAGGAGCGAAGGCAAATGATATGAGTAGTCAACATTGGTGTGTTGTGTGTGTGTGTTTTGTGGTTTTGTGTGTGTTGGTGTGTGGTGTGTGTGTGTGTGTGTGTGTGTGTGTGTGTGTGTTTGTGTTCGTGGGGTGTGTGTGTGTGGTGTTGTGTGTGGGTTTGTTGTGTGTGGGTGTGTGTGTGTGTGGTGTGTGTGTGTGTGGTGTGGGGGTTGGTGTGTGTGTGTGTGTGTGTGTGTGTGTGTGTTGTGTGGGGTGTTTGTGTGTGTTGTGTGTGTGTGTTGTGTATGTGTTGTGTGTTGTGGTTTTGTGTGTGTGTGTTGTGTAACTGGTGTGTGTGTTGTGTTGTTTTGTGTGTTGTGTTGTTTTATGTGTTGTGTGTGTGGTGTTTTTTGTGTGTGGTGTTTTTGTAACGTTTGTGTGTGTGTGTGTTGTGTTGTGTTTGTTGCATTGTGTGTGGTTGTGTGTGTTGTGTTCATTGTGCATGTATTGTGTTTGTTTTTGGGGTTTCTGTGGTGGTTTGGGGGGTGGTGGTGGTGTGTGTGTGTGTGTGTTGAAGTCAAGTCAAGTCAAGTCAAATGTTTATTTCCAGATGGTACAGTGAATAAGCAATGCATTTGCTTTATTTTCATCAAGCCATCTATCTAGGAAACAAAAAAAATTCTTAAAAATACTGAAATGTGTATGTGTGCACATATATATATATATATATATATATATATATATATATATATATATATATAATATATATATATATATATATATATATATATAATATATATATATCTTCAGTTTAACGTCCATTCACATTTAGTGATTCTAGACGGGAACAATATCACACAAAAAAGCTAAACAATAACAGAAAAATGTCAGATTACAGTATTGTACAAAAACCAGCTTTAACATACTACAAAAACTCTGTTGTGTGTGTGTGTGTGTGTGTGTGTGTGTGTGTGTGTGTGTGTGTGTGTGTGTGTGTGTGTGTTTGTTTGTTTGTGTGTGTGTGTGTCAGTGTGTGTGTGTGTGAGTGAGTGTGTGTCTGTGTGTGTGTGTGTGTGTGTGTGTTGTGTGTGTGTGTGTGTGTGTGTGTGTGTGTGTTGTGTGTGTGTGTGTGTGTGTGTGTGTGTGTGTGTGTGTGTGTATGTGTGTGTGTGTGTGTGTTGTGTGTGTGTGCTGTCTTCCATCAAATACTCTTGCAGGCTGAAAGTAGGGCAGAGTGATAGCAGCAGCTTTGATGAGTGTTTTACCGCTCTGTATATGTTGTGTGTGTGTGTGTGTGTGTGTGTGTGTGTGTGTGTGTGTGTGTGGTGTGTGTGTGTGTGTGTGTTTTGTGTGTTGTGTGTATGTGTGTGTGTGTGTGTGTATGTGTGTATTGTGTGTATGTGTGTGTGTGTGTGTGTGTGTGTGTGTGTGTGTGTGTGTGTGTGTGTGTGTGTGTGTGTGTGTGTGTGTTGTGTGTATGTGTGTGTGTGTGTATGTGTGTATTGTGTGTATGTGTGTGTGTTGTGTGTTTGTGTGTGTGTGTTGTGTGTGTGTTGTGTGCTGTGTTGCATTGTGTGTGTGTTGTTTCATTGTGTGTGTTTGTGTGTGTGTATAAATGCGCGCCCGCGCGAGTGTGTATGTGTGTATGTGTTTGATGTGTGTTTTGTTGCTCTGTGTGTGTGAGTGCGTGCGTGCGTGCGTGTGTGTGCCTGTGTGTGTGTCTGTGTGCATGTGTCGCGCGCGTGTGTGTCTGTGTGTGTATGTATGTGCACGCGCGCGCAGTGCATGAGTGTATATGTGTGTGTGCACGCATCCATGCACGCGTGCGTGCAGGCATATGTATGTAATTAAGGTCAGAAAAAGTCATATGGTGATGATTAGAGAATAAGACAAGCGGGGTGGATGGGGGGGGGAAGAGGGGGAGAGGGGGAGAGAGGGGGTGGCGGGGTGTGGAAGGAGGGAGGGAGAGGGTAGGAGACAGGCAGGGAAGAATGGATCGCTATAGAGACAAATAATTCCTGTCTCTTTCCATGGATAAGAGAGAGAGACAATGACAATGACAATGACAAAGGTTTAATGTGTTAAGCAAATATGTCCATTCACAGTGGGGCGAGGACTGGGCACAACACACAGATATAATTAACAACATAATTAATCATGGGGGATAGCCTAGTGGTCAGAACATTACGCTCGCAATCTGACGACCCGGGTTCGATTCCCGTTCAAGGGGATATTTTCCCCTGGAGTTCACATCAGTGCCGACTTCACTCTCCCCAAAAGTCCTTTGGATGAGACTATAAACCGAGGCCCCGTGTGCGAACGCACGCAGAACATCTTGCGCACACGCTAAATCCTGTTCCGCTTTTCGTAAGAGTAGGCCATTGTGTGCCGGTGGGAACAGAGGACAAAATTTACAAAACTGCACACACACGGGGACTGGATGTAAAACAACACATAAGGGCTTATTCCATTATCCTCGATATAAAAGAATAAAATAAAATAAATAAAAATAAAATAAAAAACCCAAAATGGTCCACATGGCATGAATTCCAAACCATGGTTTTGATATTATATATAGCAGAATATTTGATACTGTCTATAAATACTGTTGGCTATTCCGATCACAGTGTCTTTACGTTAAGTTTGTATAGAAGTCTTTCGCACAGTCATCAAGGCACATCTGTAGAAAGCTTTCCTTTTGGTACAGCAGTGGCTCCATCAGCAATGCATTGTTTCAGTCCTTGCAGCATGGACCTAGATTGTCTACATGGGTTGTTTTTTTTAAATTCTTGTAAATATTCCCAGATATCACTGACGGTGATAAGAGAGAGAGAGAGACAAGAGAGAGAGAAGAGAGAAAGATAAGAAGGAGAAGAAGAGAGAGAGGGAAAGAGATAGAGAATGAATAAATTTTTTGGAATGAATGAAATTTTGAATTGAAATTTCTTTTTTTTGAATAGAACTTTAATTTTTAAGGGTAACAGAATAAAGAAAAAACATATGAATACATTGTTTTTCCCATACGGCCTTGCCCTGATGAGGGACTATCAATTTATCGAGAGAGGAGAGAGAAGAGAGAGAGAGAAGAGAGAGGGAGAGAGAGAAGGGAGAAGAGAGAGGAGAGAGAGATAGAGATAATGGGAGAGAAAAGTTTAGAAAGAGAGGGGAGAAGAGGAGGGAAGAGAAGAGGGAAGAGAATAGAGATAGTTTGGGGAGAGAAAGAGATAGAAAGAGAGAGGATAGAAGGGGGAGAGAGAGGGAGAGAGAGAGAGGGGGAGGAGAGAGATAAAAGAGAAGGGAGAGGAAGGAGGAGAGAGAGAGAGAGGAGAGAAAGAGAGAGAGTAGAGATGAAAGAGATGGAGAGAATAGAAAGAGAGAGGAGAGAGAAAAAGAAGAGGGAAGAAGATAGAGAGAGAGAGATAGAGAGGGGGAGAGAGAGGGAAGAAAGAAGAGAGGGAGAGGAAGAGGGGAGAAGGGAGAGAGGGAGAGAGAGAAAGAGGGAGAGAGAGAGAGAGAGAGAGACAGGAGAGAGAGGGAGAGAGACAGAGAGAGAGGGAGGAGCCCAGAGAGAAGAGAGAGGTGGGGAGAGTTTGTTAGGCTATCCAACGAATTACCGTCAATTTCAGAGGCTCCTGTTTTGTTTAGTGTTCCCCAATTAACCTGGTAAAAATAGGCCAGTAATGGCCCTGTTTGTTTTGCTTGTTTTGGTTTTGTTTGTTCTTTTGTTTCTCTAACTTGTAATCTCCTGTCGCTCCTCTGTCTATCTGTCTCGTCTCTTTTCCTCGTGCCCTGTCTGCCCCTCCTGCCCTGTCTTGCCCCCTCTCTATCCCTTCTCTCTGTCTTCTGTCTCTGTCTCTCTGTCTCTCTCCTGTCCGTCTCTCTGTTCCCTTTTCTCTTTTTCCTCTCTGTTTCTCTCCCTTCTTTGTCTGTCGATCTGTCTGTCCTGCCCTCCGTCTCTGTGCCCTCGCCCCTGTCTCTCTCTGTCCTCAGTCTCTGTGTCCTCTGTTCTCTGTATCTCTCTGTCTCTGTATCTCTCTGCTCTCTCTCTTTCTCAGTTTCTGAGTCTCTGTCTGTCTGTGTCCCTCTCTCCTCCTGTTCCCTCTCTCCTCTTCTATCTGCCCCTGTCTTTCTGTCTCTGCTTCTATCTTTTGTCTGTCTTTGTCTCTGTCTACATCTCTCTCTGCTTTCCCTTCTTCTGTCAGTTGTCCCCCCCCCCCCTCCTCTCTCTCTCTGTCTCGTCCCTCTCTTTTCTTCTCTGGGTTTTCCTCCCCTTTCTCTATCTGTCTGTGTTTGTCTCTGTCTCCGTCTCCGTCTCTGTCTCTCTCTCTTTTTTCATGATGTCCCAGTCCTCTCCCACTGTCCCCTTGTGAATGGGCTTGCGTATCACATAAACTATTTCATGTCAATGTCTTCTCTCTCTCTCTGTCTCTTTCTCTGCCCTGCCCCTGTTGTCTCTGTCTCTTTGTCTCGTGTCTCTGTCTCCCTTTCTGTCTCTGTGTCTCTGTCTGTCTGTCTGTCTCTGTGCCCTCTGTCTCTGTCTGCCCTTCTCTTGTCTCCTGTGTCCCCTGTCTGCCCTCTGTTTCTCTCTGTGCCTTGTCTGTCTCCTCTCTGTCTGTCCCTCTCTCTCTGTCTCTTCTCTGTCTCTCTCTTTTCTCTCTCTCTTTTCTGTCTGCACCTGTCTGTCTCTGTCTCCGTTTTCTTTCTCTGTCTTTGTCTGTCTCTTCTCATGTTCGTTCCTTTTCCCAATTACTCTTAATTTCCTGACCCTGTCCCCGACATTTCACTTTGTCTTTAATTCTTTTTTCGCCTGTATGTTTTTCTGTTGATCGGGTTTGATTGTCTGTCTGTCGTCTGTCTGCCTTTCTGTCTGCGGGTCTGACTGTCTATCTATGCTGTGTGTATGTCCGTCATGATTCTGATTTTTTATTGATAGTTTTTTTTGTTTGCTTGTGGGGCGTGGCGTGGTGTGGTGTGTGTGCGTGCGGCCGTGCGTATGTGTGTGTGTTGTGTGTGCGCGCGTGCTTTGTGTGGGGTGTGTGTGTGTGTGTGTGTGTGTGGTTGTGTGTGTGTTGTGTGGTTTGTGTGGGTGTGTGTGTGTGTTGTGTGTGTGTTGAATCAGTCAAATCATTTAAAGTTTTTTTTCCAGATGGTACATTGAATAAGCAACGTCTTTGCTTTTTTTTCATCAAGCCATTTATCTAAGAACAACAACAACAAAAAACGTGATCAATATTATCTAACTACATTATTACCATAGCTAAAAATAATAATAAAACTAATGCGTGTGTGTGTGTGTGTGTGTGTGTGCGTGTGCGTGCGTGCGTGCGTGCGTGCGTGCGTGCGTGCGTGCGTGCGTGCGTGGTGTGTGTGTGTGTGGTGTTTTGTGGTGTGTGTGTGGGGTGTGTGTGAACAAGAACAAGAACATCCTTTGTTGCCATAGAAGCCGTTTACTCCTCTGTCTGTCTGTCTTTGTGTGCTTGTTGCCGTCTTGTTGGTATTTCATTCCGTTCTCTCATAATTCTTGTGTGCATGCCTGATTATCTTCTGTTTGATTATCTCGTTGATTATCTGTGAGATTGTCTGTGTGTACTTGTCTGTCTGTCTGTCTGTGTGTCCATCTGTGTGTCTGCACGTCTGTCTATCTGTACCTGTGTGTGTGTGTGTGGTGGTGTGTGTGTGTGTGTGTGTGTGTGTGTGTGTGTGTGTTGGGGTGGTGTGGTGTGTGTGTGTGTGTGTGGGCGCGCGCGTGCGTGTGGTGTGTGCGTGCGTGTTCATTTTTTGTGTGCACAG
>CM054156.1:21861410-21878910 GCA_028751875.1 Rapana venosa | reverse complement strand
GCTACCATCACAGCACACAACAGACAACACACACAACACCCTCCGTCCCGCTTGCCCCCAAACGCACTACCAAACACTACGAACGACTACAACACAGACACACACACATTCAGCAACGAAGAGAACAAGCGACTACACACAACAGCGACACACACACACAACACCCCCCCCCCCCACACAAACACACACGACCCTTGCCACGAACCCTCCAGTAACATATTTCCGATCCCGCCCCAAAAACAAACACATCTACACAACACTACAGAACACACAAACACACAAACCACGGCACTTTCTCATCTCTCTACTCTCCTCTCACGTCTCGTCTCTCTCTCTCTCTCTCTGCTCTCTCTCCATGTCCACTCTCTCTCTCTCGTCACACGTGACACAACACACACACACACAACACACAGGCACACACGGACCGCATCCCCCCCGCAGCAACACAAGGCCACATACACATCTCGCCAGCAACCCCCCCGCAAACACCTCCCCAATGCACCGCCAAAACACTACGCACGACACTACACAGCTGCACCCCCACAACCAAACGCCAAGAGTCACTACAGCACACACTCACTCGATCACAGCCCGACTAACGATGAGCCCTCATGGTCAGGCTATTTGAGGCCGTTTAGTTAATCTAGCAGTCACGAAATGACATTTAGACTAAGTTTATCAATACATGTCCCTGACGTGGTCCTAGTCTGTGATTGGGAAAGTTGTGGGCATGAGGGAGGAAAGCGCGGGCGAAGCGGGGCGAGGCGGAGCGGGGCGGTGAGTGGGGGCCGATAGTGGCGCACAAAAAGGGGGGGGGGGGGGCGGGGGGGGGGGGGGGGGGGCCACAAGTAACCGACGGGGGGGGGGACGTGGGTGTGTATACGGGGAGGGGGGGGGGGGGGGATGGGGGGGGAGATGGGGGGGGGGGGGAAAGGGGGTGGGGGGGGGGATGTGATGGGAGAGGGAGCGGGTGAGACCGTTGTTTCTATTTGCGGATATTGGCAGGAAACCGGGAATTATCGCAATGTAAATAATGTATGATTATGCAAGATGTACTGTCAGCCCATTGTTTTTAAAGTTTTATTTAATCTGTTTTGTGTGCAAGCATAACTATGGTACGTGCACACACAAGATAGAATCACACACAGACAGACGGACACATAAGACACACACACACATACACACACAGCACACACACACACACACACACACACACGACAACTCACGCATACACAACACAAACACACAAAGAGGCACGAACCATTTATAGTGACTTGATGCTATCCTTCATCTGCATATAGAAAATAGATCATAGCTCCTTACATACACATCAACAATATGACGTCTATGTACATACAATACACCACACATGCCCACACACACACCCACACACACATGCCATACTCACACACATCCATACCACACACATACCCTCACACACATAAACACATACACACACAAACTCCCACAAACAACACAACAATAAACACGCCACACACCACACCACACACGCCACACCACCACAAACACACACACACACACACACACACACACATCACACACACACACACCTCACACATACTCACTCTCTCTCTCTCACCACACACACACACACACACACACACCACACACACACACAAACATTACACCACAACTACACCCACACAACACTACAACACAAACATACACACAACACACACACACAACACACACCACAAACATACACACACACAAACACACACACACACACAAACACACACACACACACACACACTCACAACACACATACACACACACACATACCACACAACGCAAACCACACACACACACACCCCCCAAACACACACACGTACCCACCCACCCACCCCCCCACACACACACATACACACACATATACACACACACAAACACACACACACCCACATACACACACAATAACACAAACAACACAACACACAAACACACACACACAGACACACACACATATACTCCACACACATACACACACACAACACACACACAATACACACACTCACACACACATCCCCCCCTCCACCACCACCACCCACACACACCTCACAGTCCCCCCCCCCCCCGACACACACACACAACACACACACACAACACACACACACACAAAACATACACACAACACACACACAGCACACAAACAAACACACACACAAAACACACACACACACAAACACACAACAAACACACACACACTCACAACACACATACACACACACAAACACACACTCAAACCACACACAAATACACCACACCCCCCACACTCACACACACGTACCCACCCACCCACAAACACACACACATACACACACACACACAAACACACAAGACACACTACCCCGCCCGCCCCCCCCCACCCCCCCCCACACACCACACCACACACACATACACACAAACACACACAAACAAACACACACATATAATACACACACATACCACACACAAACACACACACACATACACACCCACACACACACTACCCACAAAACCCACACAACACTCACACTCCCCCCCCCCCCCCAACACACACACACACAACACAACACACCCACCCAACACACATACACACACAAACACACACAACACCACACACAACTCACTCCACAAGCCCACCCCCCCCCTCCCACAACACAACACACACATCACCCACCCCCCCTCCCCACAAACACACACACACTCCCACCCCCCACCCACCCCACACTGCCCATACCCCTACACACACACACTGATTCACCAGCCCCTATCAGGCCCCATGGCACTATTGACGTTTTATCTGCGACATCCTTTGACAATTCATCAGTGTCTCTGACGTGTCCCATCAGTGAATTGTGGGAAAGTTAGGGTGGGGGCAGGAGGGTGGAAAGCGGTGGGATTGGGGGGGGGGGGGAATGGGGGGTGGGGAGGTGGGGTATGTTATGGGAGGAGGGGAGGTGGGGGGGGGGGAAACCAGTGTTTCTATTTCCGTGTTTGACTCGAATAGATGTATTGATGTGGGTATTGGCAGTAAACTGGAATTATGTATGTAAAACTGCATGATTAAGCAAGAAGTCGTCTGTCAAGATTTTTGTATTTTTAAAAAGTATTTATTTAAGTTTGTTTGTGTTGCAAGCATAACCTACTGCTGACAACAGATTAGACTCACACACAGACAGACGGGGACACACAGACACACAGACAGAACACACCAGCCAGACACACACACACACACACACCACACACACACACATCCACACGACACACACACACAGAGGCACAACCAGTTTAGTGTCAATAACTGCTATCCTTCATCTGAAAATGGAAAATGAAACATAGCACCTTACAGATACAAGACAATAATATTGACGTCTATCTCCACACACACACACACACACACACACACACACACACACACACACACACACCACACACACACACACACACACCACGTCCATACTCACAACAACACACTCACACACACACACATACAACACACACACAACACACACGCCATACTCGCACACAAACACTCACACACACAAACACATACACACACAAACCGACCACTCACCACGCACCACAACAACACACACACACACACACACACACACACACACACACACAACACACACACACACAACACACACACACACACACCACAAACACACACCACAAACACACACACCACAAACACACACTCACACTCTCTCTCTCAAACCACACCACACACTCACACACACACAAACAGACCTTCACACACCACAACACAAACACACAACATCACACAACACACACACAACACAACACACACGCCCTCCACACACACAAGCACACCCCCCCCACAAAGAACATCCCCTCCCCCAACACACACACAACACCCACAACACTCTCTCTCTCTATCTCTCTCTCTCTCTCTCTCTCTCTCACCACACCACACACACAACACACACACACCGAACACACACACACATCACACTTTCCCCCCTCCCCCACAAACACACACAAACACACACACGACAAACACACCACACACACTCACACTCCCCCCCCCCAAAACCCACACACATACAACCACACACCCCAAACACACACACAAACATACACACAAAACACACACTACACACACAGAACACCCCCCAAAAACACAAACACACACACACAACAAACACACACACACACACACATACCCACAACCCCACTCACCCCCCCCCCCCACACACACACACACCACAAACCAACCCACCCCTACCACCCCACCGACACACACACACACATACAACAACCCACAACCCACACACACTACACACACACACAATCCTCCCCCAACACACACACACACACACACACACACACACACACACACACAACACACAAAAACACACACCCACACAATACCCACAACCCCACTCACACCCGCCCACACACACACACACACACACCAAAACCACCCCACCCCACCCCCACCCACCACACACACACAACATACACAACACACAACCCAACACACACAATACACACACACACAATCCTCCCCAACACACACACTCACACACACACAAAACACACACACACACACACACACACACCACACACACACACACACACACACACACTGATCACAGCCCCTAACTGGCCCATGGCACTAGTTGAATTTATCCTGCAGACATCCATTGACAAGTTCATCAGTGTTCCTGACGTGTCCATAACTTGATTGGGGAAAGGTTTGTGGGCAGGGGGAGGAGGTGGGAGAGGAGGAAGGGAGTGATGGAAGAAAGGTAGGTTTGGGGGTGGGGGGGGTGGGGGGAAACGTTGTTTCTATTTGCGGTTGACACACGGAATTGATGTTTGTAGTGGATAAATTTGGCAGGAAAACTGGGAATTATGTGATGTAGAACAGCATGATTATGCAAGAAGTAAGTCTGTCCAGATTTTGTTTTTTTAAAGTTTTTATTTATGTCTGTTGTGTGCAAGTATCATACAGACAGATGAATGAAAGCATAATCAGTATAATCAGACATGACTGACAAACACAGAACATACAACACACACACAGACCAACACACAACACACACACACACACACACACAACACACACACACACACGACACAACACACACACACACCCACATCACACACACACACACACTGATCCTAGGGCTTACCGGCACACGGCCATACTGACGTCTTATTATAAATAGAACATCCCCATTGACAAATATCTCTTTTTTTTTTTCTCTTTTTTTTCTTCTTTTTTTTTTCTTTTTTTTTTGGGGGGGGCGTCCATTGTCGCTCACGTGTTGATCTGTGATTGGCAAGTTAGTGTATGTGCCTGTAAGTGTAATGATCGATTTCCTATTTTTAGATGAATGATTGCACATTATTGAAAATGAAATGGTTGTCTGTGTGTGAGCTATCAACCACCTGAAAATGTGACATTATTCATTAATAGTGATTACTCAAGAGGGGACGGGATAGCTCAGTGGTCGGAGCACTCGCTTTCCCCCAGCCAAGTTAAGCAGCGTCGAGCGTGGTTACCAGTTGGATGGGTGGCCGTTTGCGCGCCTTGGCTTCAGTACAGTTCCCCAGTTCACCACTGTAAATGGGAACCTTCCCACTTTAGGGTCAGGAAGGTAAAGAGCAGCGAGGGAGAGGAGATGGGCGCCGCCCTCAATATGCTGGCCCTAGAGAAGTGAGGTCTCTGACGCCTCGCTTCCCTACGACCTTATAGGTTATGGGACTCCTTTACCTTTACTTTACCTTTATTCAAGAGTTACAATAGCAGGCACAGTACAGAGAGAGATTGTCAGTTTCATCAATCAGTCAGTCAGGTCTGGCACTGAGACTGATTGGTCCACGTGTAGATCAGGGATTGGCTGATTATTATAATATAAGACAGCCGGTCAGTTTTACTCATCGAATCAGTGCCTTGTGTGTGTGTGAGTGTGTGGTGTGTGAGATGTTGGTGTTGTGTGTGTGTGTGTGTGTGTGTGTGTGTGTGTGTGGTGGTGAGTGTGTGTTGTTTGTGTGTGTGTGTGTGTGTGTGAAAAAGAACAAGTAATCTAATATATCAAACCTATCAAACGCATTGAGAAAACGCAGGATTCATTCACACTTTTTAACCCCAGCATTCACAGCAAATCTAGCACCATACCGCATAGTTTCAAGAAGTCATTGTATACATAACATAATGCCACCAATGTCTGAAAGCGAGAGAGAGAGAAGAGAAAGAGACAGAGAACAGATACAGAGAGAAAAAGAGAGAGACAGAGAGAAGAGGCGAGAGAGAGAGAGAGAGAGAGAGAGAAGAGAGAGAGAGAGAGAGACAAGCCCACACAAACACACACATTCTACTGGGAGAGAACAGAGAGAGACAGGAGAGACAGACAGACAGACAGACAGACAGAATCCTTGCAGCCAGAGAGACAGACAGAGACAGGGACATACAGGCACACAAAGCAAACAGGACCGCAGCCAACACACACACACACACACACACAGCACACCTACACACACACCACACACAAACCACTGCACCACCCACCACACCACACCACACCAAACCACAACACACACACACACCACCACCACCACCACACCACACACACACACACACCATAGTACCACACCACACCCACACACACACACCACACACAACTCAACCACACACACACACACACAACACACAACACACCACACTACACCACACCACCACACCTCACCGCACACACGACACACCACGACACACACACCACACCACACAAACACACACACCACACCACACCACACACACACACACACCACACACACACCACACACACACACACACTACACCACACACACACACCACACCACACACACACACTAACACCACACACACACAAACACCGACACACAACACACCACAACACACACACCACAACACCACACACAGCACACCAACACCATACCACACACACAACCACACCACACACACCATACCACACGACACCACATCACACGACACCACAACCCACACACACAACACACACGACAAACACCACCGACCCACCACCAACACACACCACACACACACACACACACACACACACACAACCACACCACACACACACACACACACGACCACACCACACCACACCATAACCACACACACCACACAATAACACCACCACCACCACCACCACCCACCAGCACCGACACCCTATACATGCATCGAAACAGAATACAGATTTAGAAAGGCGAAAAAAGAAATAGATGATTGAAAGGGTGGAGGTGGGGGTGGAGGGGGGGGGGGTCTTTCATGAGATAAGAGAAGAGGACAGACCATGAAGAAAGAGACATCCCTATAAAAAATATTGTGTAAAACCCAAAAAACACCCCCACCCTACCTTCCAAAAATGAAACTGACGTCAGTGATTCAAACATGGCCCATGCGTGTGTGTTGTGTGTGTGTGTGTGTGTGTGTGTGTGTGTGTGTGTTGTGTGTGTGTTGTGTTATGTGGTGAAGAGAAGAGAGAGAGTGTGTGGTGTGCGTGTGTGTGTGTGTGTGTGGGTGTGTGTGTGTGTGTGTGTGTGTGTGTGTGTGTGTGTGGTGGTGAGTAGTGGTGTGTGTGTGTGTGTGTGTGGTGTGTTTGTGTATGTGTGAGAGAGAGAGAGAGAGAAGAGTGTTGTGTGCGTTTGTGTGTGTGTGTGTGTGTGTGTGTTGTGTGTGGTGTGATGTTTGTGTGTGTGTGTGTGAGTGTGTGTGTGAGGTGTGTGTGTGTGTGTGTGTGTTTGTGTATGTGGTGAGAGAGAGAGAGAGAGAGTGGTGTGTGTGTGTGGTGTGTGTGGTGTGTGTTGTGTGGTGTGTGGTGTGGTGTGGTTTGTGTATTGTGGTGAGAGAGAGAGAGAGGAGAGTGTGTGTGTGGCGTGTGTGTGTGTGTGTGTTGGGTGTGTGTGTGTGTGTGTGTGTGTGTATGTGTGTGTTGGTGTGTGTGTGGTAGGTGTATGTGTTTGTGTGTGTGTGAGAGAGGGAGGGAGAGAGAGAGAGAGAGAGAGAGAGAGAGGAGAGAGAGATCTTGAGTGTTTGTGGTTTATGTTGTGCAAGAGAGAGACGTGCGTTGTGTGTTGTATGTGTGGTGTGTGTGTGTGGGCTTGTGATGTGGTAATGTGTGTGTATGTGTGTGTGTGGGCTTGTGTATGTGGTAGGTGTGTGTGATGTGTGTGTGTTTGTGTGTTTGTGTGTGTGTGTGTGTGTGTGTTTGTGTGTGTGTTGTGTTTGTGTTGTGGTGAGAGAGGGAAGGGAGAGGAGAGAGAGAGAGAGGTCTGTGGTGGTGTATGTGGTGAGAAAGAGAGAGAGAGAGAGAGAGAGAGATAGAGTGTGTGTGTGTGTTGAGTTGTGTGTGTGTGTTTGTGTGTTGTGTGGGGTGTGTGTGTGTGTGTTTGTGTGTATGTGTGTGGGGGTGTGGTGTGGGCATGTGTATGTGGTAATGTGTGTGTATGTGTATGTGTGTGAGTGGGCTTTGTGTATGTGGTATGTGTGTGTGGATGTTGTGTGTGTGTGTGTTTGTGTGTGTGTGTATTGTGTGTTTGTGTGTGTGGTGTGTGTGTTGTGTGTGTGTGTGTTGTGTGTGTGTGTGTGTGTGTGTGAGCTTGTGTAATGTGGTATGTGTGTGTGGTGGATTGTGTATTTGGTATGTGTGTGTGTGTGTTTGAGTGTGTGTGTGTGTGTGTATGTGTGTGTGTGTGTGTGTGTGTGTGTGTGTATGTGTGTAGTGTGTGTGTGAGTGTGTGGTGTGTGAGTGTGTGTGTGTTGGGGGGGGGTTTGTGTGTGTGTATGTGTGTGTGTGTATGGTTTGTGTGTAGTGTGTGTGTGTAGGTGTGAGTTGTGTGTGTGTGTGTAGTGTGTTTGTCTCTGTGTGTGTGGTGGAGGAGTGTGTGTGTGTGTGTGTGTGTGAGTGTGTGTTGTGTGTGTGTGTGTGTGTGTGTAATGTGTGTGTGTTGTTATGTTGTGTGTGTAGTGTTGTGTGTAGTGTGGTGTGTTGTGTGTTGTATTGTGTGTTTGTCTCTTGTGTGTGTGTGGTGGTGTGTGTGTTGGTTGTGTGTGAGTGTGTGTGTGTGTGTTGGTGTTGTGTGTGAGTGTGTTGTGTGTGTGTGTTGTGTGCAGGAAATAGCTGAGCGATCATTACCCAGACGCAGAAACACCAAGAGTAATGTTTTGGGAGAGACCACTGTATTTCAATGCTGCTCTTCTGCTGTCTGTCCTGTCTGTCTGTTCTGTTGTCTGTCTGTTCTGTCTGTCTGTCTCTCACTCTCCTCCATCTCTCTCATCTCTCTCTCTCTCTCTCATCTCCTCTCTCTCTCTCTCTCTCTCTCTCTCTCTCTTCGGATTGAGACTATAAACCGAGGCCCGGTGCGAAATCGCATCAGAACATCTTTCGCACACGTTAAATCCTGTTCCGCTTTTCGGAAGAGAAGGCCATTGTGTGCCGGTGGAAACAATGACAAAATTGTACAAAAACCGCATACACACGGACTGGATGTAAAGAAAGCACATGAATGCTTCATCCATAATCCTCGATAAAAAAGAATAAATGAATTAAATAAATACTAATAATAGTCTCTCTCTCTCTCTCTCTCTCTCTCTCCTCTTATCTCCTTCACCTCTCTCTTCTCTCTCTCGCTCTCTCTTCTTCTCTCTCTCGCCGTGTCTATGTTCAGTCTGTATCTCTCGTACAGTCTCTGCCAAGTCACTCCCCCCCCACCTTTTATCCTTTTTCTGGTTCTTTTGTCCTGTCCTGTCTGTCTGTCCTGTCTTGTCCTGTCTGTCTGTCTGTCTGTCTGTATGTATTGTCCTGTCTGTTTGACTGTCTGTGTTAGTCTCCTGTCTCTGTTTTTGTGTCCCTCCTGTCTGTCTGTCCTGTCTATCTGTTTGTCTCTCTCTCTCTCTCTCTCTCTCCTCTCATTCTCTCTCTCATCTCTCACTCTCTCTCTCTCTTCCTCCCCTTTCTCCTCTCGTCTGTCCTCACCCTCCTTGTCTCCCTCCCCTTCCCTCCCTCTCTCTCTCTCGATCTCTCTCTCTCGCCCTCTCTCTCTTCCTCTCCCTTCCACCCTCCTCCCTCTCGTCAGCAGGTCCCCTCTTACTCTCTCACTCCATTCTCTCACTCCATCACTCTCTCTCTCTCTCTCTCCTCTTCTCTCCTCTCGATCCTGCTCCCGTCTCACACACTCTCCCTGGTCGCTGCCTTTCTGGGCTACGTATAAACGAGACAATGGATAGATGTGTGGTGTACCACCTACCTACCTACCTACCATCTACCAACCCTTACTGATCGACAGAACATTACCACCACTGGGCTAACTGCACTAAGCATTGTTTTCTACACAATACAATACTTCCTGTTGACTATTTTCGGCTTTCCTACTTTGTCTGCAACCACTCTCGTCCTCTCTCTCTTCTCCTCTCCTCCTCTCTCTCTCTCTCCTCTCACTCAATATTAAAACAAACTTATACAAACACAAAATCGAAGTCACTCCTATTATTTACTACTGATCAAAAGTGATTATAATTATACCCCCCCCCCCCCACCCCCCCCCCCCAAGTAAAAAAACCAAAAAACTAAACGGTTTTTAAAATAAAAAAAAAAACGATAAAAACAAAAAAAAACCAAATTTTAAAAACAAATTAATAAAAAAAAATCTGAACATAAACAAAAACAAAACAAAACAAGACAGATGGGCACTTTAGAAAAATAAAAAATCGACCACAACCACCACCACACGCACCAATAACCGTTTTCCCGCCCATACTGAAAACGCGACTTGGGCAGCGCATCATCAGAATGTGGACATGGAAAACATTATGTCGTCACGCGGGTGACTTCGTTTTTGTCGTCACCTGCTTTTTTAAAACTTGTGTGCAGATTAATAGAAATTGTGAAAAAGGAGCAAAATCTAAGGGTTGGGGTTGTGGGTGGTTGTGTGTGTGGGGGGGGGGGAGGAGTTTGGGGGGGAGGGGGGGAAAAGGAGTAAGGGGGGGGGGGTTTTGGGGGTTTTTTTGGGGGGGGGGGGGGGAGGGGTGGTGGTGTCGTGGGGTTATGACACAAGGAGGAAATGACGTTCGCATGAAGTTATGAAAATAGGTTGTTTATTTCCCCCAATTTTGGGAAATTTTTGAAAAAAGGTGTTGTTGTTTTGACTGGCGGCGTTGTGTGTGTGTGTGTGTGTGTGTGGTGTGTGTGTGTGTATGTGTGTGTGTGTGGTTGTTTTGTGTTGTGTGTTTTTTTTGATCTGGTTGATATTAGGCTGTATTTATCAAATGTTTAAAACAATGTGTTTTTTTTTGTTGTTTGCGAATTTTGCTTATTTTTTGTTTTGGGGAGAAAGGGGGAAATGTGTGTGTGTGTGTCGTCTGTGTGGCAAAGGTGTGTGGTGTGTGGCGTGGCGCGCGAGTGTGTGTGTGTGTATGTCTGTGTGTCTGTCTGTGTGTGCGAGTGTGTGTGTTGTGGTGTGTGTGTGTGGTGTGTGGTGGTTGTTTTCGCGAAAGAAAACCCTAGGGGACGGAATACCGGTGTTGAGTGATCCCCCTCACCATCTCTGCCCCGGGTTCAATCTCGTTAAAAGGGGATTTTTTCCCTTGGAATTAACAGCAGTGTGACTCCACTCCCCTAAAAGCCTTCGGATGAGACTAAACCAAGGTCCGCTGTACAAGCACGCAGAAATCTGCGCACACTTTAAACCTGCCAGCTTTCCGAAAGAGTAGGCCTTTTGTGTGCAAGTTGCAAGGGATAAAAAAATTTACAAAAATCCCATAAAAAGGGACGGGGTGTAAAAGAAAAACAAAACAATAGCAACAAAAACACATAAATGGCTATTCCATTTCCCCGATGTAGAGAAAAAAAAATGGTAAAAGCACACATTTATATCTAACCACATCACACAAAGGGAAAAAGAGTACAAAAACATGTATGACAAAACACCACCACACACACAAACACACACACACATACACACTCACACACACACAGAGCAACACAACACTCACCTCTCTCTTAAAACACACACACACACAACACACACATATATATTATTTAAAATTAATATTATATATATATTTATATTAATTTATATATAATACACCCAAACAACAAAGAGCAGACAGACAGAGAACAGACAGACAGACACAGAGACAGAGAGAAGACGACAGATACAGAACAAACAAGAGACAAAGAGAGAAGAGAAAAGAGAGAAGAGAGAGAGAGAGGAAGAGAGAGAGAGAGAGAGGGGAGAAGAAGAGAAGAGCGAGCATTATCTGATTTTGATTTATCACAAATGTATTTGCCCATGCATACTTTGGGGAACCCAGACACCCAAAAACCCCCAACGTCGCCACTTAAAACCCAAGGGAAAAAGAACACCACTGTATAATGTTTTGATATTTCGTTGTAAAAAAATCATTCGCCTTGGGTTTTTTTTTCGAAGTGTGTTGTGTGGTGTGGGGTGTGTGTGGTGTTGTGTGTGGTGTGTTGTGTGTGTGTGTGTGTTGTGTTCGGCGTGCGGGGTGTGTGTGGTGTGTGTGTGTGTGTGTGTGTGTGTTGTGCGTTTGTGTGGGTGTGTATGTGTGTGTGTGTTGTTGTGGGGGGGGGGGGGGGGAGGGGGGGGGCACATGTGTGTAGGTAGTGATGTGTGAGTGTGGTTGAGTGTTTTGGTGTGTTGTGTGTGGTGTGGGGGTGTGTGTGTGTGTGTGTGTGTGTGTGTGTGTTGTGGTGGGGTGGTGTGTGTGTGTTTTGTGTGTGTGTTTGTGTTGGTGTTGTTTTCTTTTTTTTTAAATTTTTTTTCGAAAATAATGGAATAAGTTTTTCTGTGGGCCTTTTTTTTGACATCCATCCCCCGTGTATCATTTTGTAAAAATGTATATCATTCCCACCAGACCAATCCTACTCTTCCGAAAAAGTGGAGCAATTTTAACATTTTCGATAGATATTTCGTGGTTGCACTCAGGACTTCGGGTTTTTGGCCATCCAAAAAATAAAGGGTGTGTGTGTGTGGTGTGTGTGTGTGTGTGTGGTGTGTGTGTCTGTGTCGTGGTGTGTGTGTGTGTTGTGTGTGTGGGTGTGGTGGTGTGGGTTTTTGCGTGTGCAGCTTTATTTTCTTGTTTTTGTTGTGTGTGTGAGTGTGTGTGGGTGTGCCGCGCGGCGTGGGGGTGTGTGTGTTGCTGGCGTGCTGTTGTGTACGTGTGTGTGTGTGTGGTGTTTGTTTTTTTTACTTGTGTGGTGTGTTAAAAAGAGAGAGGGGAGAAGAGAAGGGGAGGAGAGAGAAGAAGAGAGAGAGGGGAGAAAGGAGAGAGAGAAAGAGAGAAAAAAGTGAAGGAGAGAGCGAGAGGAGAGAGGGAGAGAGAGAGAGAGAGGAGAGAGAGAGAGAGAGAGAGAGAGAGAGAGAGAGGGGAAAAAGAGGAAAAGAGAAAGCGGAGAGCGAGAGAGCGAGGGAGAGAGCAATTTTCCATTCATTCGTTACTTTATTGATTGCCATACGATCCTGCCTGTCCTTTTTTTTCCCGTTATCTACTTTTATTTTCCCCTCCATTGTTTAAAATCTCTCTCTCTTTCTCTCTCTCTCTTTCTCTCTCTCTCTCTCTCTCTCTCTTTCTCTCTCTCTCCTCCCCTCCCTCTCCCTTCCCCCTCCCCCTCCCCCCCCTTTTTCCCCTTCTGTCTCTTCCTCTCACTCTCTCCTCACTCTCCTCCAACCCCCTCTCACTCTCTACCTCTCTCTCCTCTCTTCTCTCACTCTCTCTCTCTCTCACCCTCTCTCTCCCTCTTCACTCTCTCTCACTCTACTCTCTCACTCTCCTCTACTCTCCCACTCTCTCTCTCACTCTCACTCTCTCTCTCTCTTCACTTCCCCCCTTTACCTCTTCCATTTCTCCTTTTCACTTCTCTACTCTCCTCTCTCTCCTCTCACTCCCTCTCTCACTCTCTCTCTCTCTCACCTCTCTTCACTCTCTCCTCTCCCACTCTCTCACTCTCTCTCTCACTCTTCTCACCTCTCTCTCACTCTCCTTTCTTTCCTCACTCTCTCACTCTCTCCTCACTCTCTCTCTCTCTCACCTCTCATCTCTCTTCATTCCTCTCTCACTCTTCTTCTCCACTCTCCCCCTCTCACTCTTCTCCCTCTCCACTCTCTCTTCACTCTCCCACTCTTCCCACCTCTCCCCTCTATATCTCTCTTATCCCTCTCTCCCTCCCCCTCTACTCTCATCTCTCTTCACTCTCTTTCTCTCACCTCTCTCCTCTCCCTCTCTCTCTCTCTCCCCTTTCCTTTCTCTCCATCTCTCTCTCTTCCTCTCTCTCTCTCCCCCCCTTTTTCTCTCTCTCCTCTCTCTTTCCCTCTTTCCCTCTCTTTTCTCTCTCTCTCTCCCTCTCTTTCTCTCTCTCCTTCTCTCCTCTCTCCTTCTTCTTCTCTCTCTCTCTCTCCTCCCCCCTATCTCTTTTAAACCTCTCTCTCTCCCTCTCTCTCACTCCTTCATCTCTTCTCCCTCTCCTATCTCTTCATCCCTCTCTTTTCCCCCCTCCTCTATTCTTTCTCTCTCTCTTCTCTCCCCCTCTCTCTCTCTCTCTCTCTCCTCTCTCCCCACATCTCTTTTTCCCCTCCTCTTCCTCCCCCCCTCCATCTCTTTTCTCGTCCCCTAAATCATCCAAAATACCCCCTATTAAATTCAGGCAAGAGCCTATAACAAAAAATTGATGTTATCTGAAACCCCTTGGAAATAAGTTTATCCCTCTCTCTTTCTCCTCTCACTCTTTCTCTCACCTTTCTCTACCCCTTCACTCCTCTCTCTCTCTTCTCTCTCTCTCTCACTTTTTCTCTCTCTCATCTCCCCTCCACCTCTCTCTCCCCCCCCCTCCCTCCTCCCTCCCCCTCTTCTCTCTCCCCTCTCTCTCTCACCTCCTTCTCCCTCCTCTATCTCTCTCTCCTTTCTCTCACCTTCTTCTCTCTCCTCCCTCCCCCTCTCCCCCTCCCCCCCCTCCCTCTCTCTTTCACTTTTCCCTCTCTCTCTCTTTCTCTCTCTCTCCTCTCTCCCTCTCTCTCTCCCCCTCTCTCCTCTCTCCCTCTCTCTCCCCCTACTCCCCTTTCTCTTCTCTCTCTCCTCTCTCCCTCTCCCTCTCTCTTCTCTCTGTGCCCAAAATTGCCACCTCAAATTTCCCCATTAAAATTCAGGGAAAGGCCTCATGAACAAAAATATGTGGTGCATATCTTGCCCCTTGGTAAAAAAGATTACCCTCTCTCTCTCACTTTTTCCCCTCTCTCTCTTCCTCTCTCCCTCCCCTCCTCCCTCCTCTCTCTCTTCCGCCTCTCGTTCTCTCTCCTCTCCCTCTCTCTTCCCCCCTCCCCTCTTCTCCCCCTTCCCCCTCTTCTCTCTCTCTCTCTCTGCCCTCCCCCCCCTCTCTCTCTCCCTCCCCCCTCTCTCTCTCTCCCTCCTCTCTCTCTCTCCCCCTCCTCCTCCCCCCCAAAATTTCATCCAAACAGTCTGTTATTGGGGAAAAGGGCCCCTTTATGTAAAAAATATTGAGGTTTATTAAAACCCTTGGAAAAAAAATTTTTTCCTCTCTCCTCTTTCTCTCTCTCTCTCCCTCTCTTCCACTCCTCTCTTCTCTCTCTCTATCATCTTTTATCTATCTATCTATCTATCTATCAACTGCTCTCATAAAACGTCAAAAATGCCCCCCCTTAAAACCCCCAAGGAACCCAACGCAAGGGGAAACCCAAAAAACCCCCTACCCCGCCCCCCATTTCCCCCCTAACACCAAAACAACACAACCCCAAAAACACCACACACACACCAACACACACACACATTACACCCACCCGGCACAAAAACATCCCCGTGATTACCCCACCCCCCCCCCTCCAATACACACACATACACACAATACAAACACACGCGCGCACATACTAACCCAACCCCCCTTCACACACACACAAAAACACACAAACACACACAACCCCCAAAACCACACACATACCACACATATACCAATATGTCCCAGAAAAGAGAAGAGAGAGAGAGAGAGAAAAGAGGAGAGAGAGAGAGGGGGGGGGGGGAAGACACAGAAAAACACAGAGAGAGAGAGAGGGAGAAACCCAAGACAAGAGGAGAGAGACAGACAGACAGACAGACGACACACAACAACAGAGACAACAACTTTCAGGGGGACAGTCAGAGAAAAGGGAAATAAGACAATAAATATAACGCAATGTAATTGTATGAGTTTATAATAGAATGAGTACATGCCTTTTTAAATTTTTTATATCTTTTTCAGAAGAGAGAGAGAGAGAGGGAGAGAGAGAGAGAGAGAGAAGAGAAAAGAGGGAGAGAGAGAGAGAGAGAAGAGAGAGGAGAGAATCAGAACTCAGAAATTTAATGATCCGCCTTAGGCCATAATACAGGTTTGGCGTAGAGAGAGAGAGAGAGAGAGAGAGAGAGAATATGGTGATGAGTAAAGAGAGAGAGAAAAGAGGGAAAAGAAGAAGAGAGAGAGAGAGAGAGAAGAGTGAGTGAGTGAGAGAGAAGGAGAGAAGAGAGAGAATGAGTGGTGAGGAGTGAGAGAGAGAGAAAAGAGAGAGAAAAGAAAGAGAGAAAACCCACACACACACACACAACACACCAACACCCCACTAAACACACACAACACACACACACACTAAACAACTAACACACCACAACACTAACACACACACACACTACTAACAACACACACACCACAAAACACACACACACCTAACCTAAACCAACAAAAAAACACACACACACTAACACACACACACCTTTAAACCCACCAAACACCACACAAACACACACACACACACACACACACACACACACACACACACACCACCAACACACACAACAACCACTTAGATAGAGACTAGCCTAGGCCTTTGGGTTGATAAATATTTCACTGATTTGTTGTAAAGGGGGGCTGGGAAACGGGTGGTATTGGCTACGTTTTGGGTTGTGTGGGGTTGTTGTGTTTTGGTGTGTGTGTGGGGTGTTGTTTTTTTGGGTGTGTGTTTTGTGTGGTGTGTGTGTTGTGTGTGGGTGTTGTGGTGTTGTTTTTGGTGTGAGTAAACTTTTTTTTTTCAGATGGTACTTTTGAATAAGCAATGTATTTGTTTTTTTTTTCCCATAAAGCCTCTACTAAATTTAAAAAAAAAAGGAAAAAATAATAATATAATAATAATAAGGGAATTTATATAGCGTGAATCTGTAAAAAAAAAAAATCGAAGCGTTGTATATGCAGACATAGAAAAAAAAACCCAAATCAATGATAAATCATACAAATCAAACAAGAGAAACGAAAATATACATCAAGGGAATTAAAAAACAAACAAAAAACCCCGAACAATTGAAATAAACAATTCAAAAAAATTATTAAAAAAACTCCTGAAAATAATCCCACATAATACAAAACACACAACAACAAAACAAAAAAAAAAAACAAAGAAAACAAAACAAAAAAAA
>CM054156.1:21853490-21860910 GCA_028751875.1 Rapana venosa | reverse complement strand
TGCATGAGCATGTTTTAATTGCTTTTTACCCAATCCTCTGCCTGTCTTCTGTTTACTCTTCTACTACGTGTCTCTCTGTCTGTCTGTCATCTGTCTGATTGTCTTTTTCCCGTCTGTCAATCTGTCTGTTTATCTGTAAGTCTCTCTGCTCTGTCTGTCTGTCTGTATCTCTGTCTCTGTTTGTCTCTGTTTCTCTGTCTCTGTGTTTCTCTGTCTCTCTCGTTGTCTCTGTCTGTCTGTCTCTGTCTTTCCGTCTGTCTGTCTGTCTGTCTATCTGTTCCTCATGCCGCAGATATGTGCGCACACTATGAAAAATACACATAGAAACATCAGTCTCTGCACGAGATTCTTGTCAATCGATAACACACTATAAATAACGGAAAAGGGTTGTACCAGGCAGACTGACACTCTCGCCTATACAGAAAGAAAAGATTACTCTGAGGAATGTGTCACATAATTATAATCTCCCCTGAGAGCCGCCATCACGGGCATAAAGTGCAGCCAAGTATAACGCGGCATTCCTTTCTTTCTTTATCCTTTTATTTCGAGGATAATTAAAATAAGCACTCATATGTTGTTGTTGTTTTACATTAAGTCCCCGTGTGTATGCGTTTTTGTCAATTTTGTCATCCATTCCCACCGGCACACAATGGCCTACTCTTCCGAAAAGCGGAACGGGTTTTAACGTGTGCAACAAGATGTTCTGCGTGCGTTCACACACACAGGACCTCGGTTTATAGTCTCATCCGAAGGACTTTTGGGGAGAGTTGAGTATCAGAGTGGTAAGAACTTGGAAGGTTGATGCTGCTGCTGTCTTTCTATCAGAGACTGCATTTCCTCCTGATGAGTTAATTTTCCTGTCATACCGCATCTACCAAGGTCAATAGGTCACCAGCCAACATGCTGCTTGAGTGGGACTTTGTGTTTCCACAAAAGTTTAAAGAAAAGAATATTTGCACGTTCAGCGAATCTCGATTCTTGAATTTGCATGTCCCGTGCAGGCTTTGTTTGTAGAACAAGCCCCGATACTTTATATCTCTTATGTTTATTTAATATTTAATTTTTAGCATAAATATTAGAATTACTTCTCGAAGTGAATATGTACGTCAATACATGCTGAGAAAGTGAGTGGGAGAGAGGGAAGAGACAGACAGACGTGTGTGGGTATGTGTGAGAGAGAGGGAAGGAGAGAGAGAGGGGGGGAGAGAGAGAGAGAGGGAGAGAGAGAGAGAGAGAGAGAGAAAAGAGAGAGAGAGAGAGAGTGAGAGAGAGAGAGAGAAGAGAGAGAGGAGAGAAAGAGAGAGAGAGAGAAACATACATACATACATACAGATAGACAGACAGACAGGCAAACTGGCACACATTCTGTGTCTGTACATTGTGAGTCAGAGTCAGAGGTGTTCCTGCTACTGGTTACCTGTAGCCCAGTACTACCTGTCTCAGTGGGGAGATAATCCGACCCAAAAATCCCCAGCTATGGGCAAATAGCAGCTTGGAGAGGAGATGGGCGCCGCCAAGCAATCCACGCCCACAGAAATACCAACATGGACAACACTGCAAGAAAAGACATGCCGGATCGGTTGAGGCCCGGAATACCAACAACCGCGCCTTCCATTGGAGCGTTCCAGGATGGGGGTGGAAAATATGCGACGGGGCGCAAACAACAGCGATCAAACTCCGGCTGAGAGGACCATCATTGTCATGGAACATCCGTCCCTTTGCACGCAGTGGGAAGCTCCAAGAGCTAAAACCCATAACAAAACGAGATACGAATGGGACATACTTGGACCGGCCCGAATCCGCGGGGTGGGATTCGGCGAAACAACCACAAAGAAACACAAACTATGGTAAAGGGTGGCAAAACACCCAAACATCAAACACGGAGAGGATTTTTGTCAAACAAGAAAGAAATAACAGTGTCATCACTGTAACCCCAATCCAAAGACTGATCTCCCATCCCCTGCGCAGCAAAACCCACAAACATGACCAAAACATACAAGCCCCCAAAGCACCAACATCAACAACGATTATGCAATCAGGGCCTACAGGAGGAGGCGCCAAAATCAAATCAACCCAAAAAAAAAAACTTTCCCCAACCAGGGAAAAGGAATCCAAACACCGATTTAAGCCAACCAGGGACAACCTTTTTCAAACAAACCAAAAAAAAAACGAACCAACAACAACAAGTCCCCAAACCCCCCAAAACCCCACAAACCCCAAAAAACACGGGCCCCCAAATGGAAAGACACAAAACCCAATTGCACATCTTGGCCCCCAAACGATTTAAGTCGAGCTCAACAAACCCAGACAAAAACTTCCCTGGCGCTGATATTGGCATGCCCAAAAGACAGGGTACTCAGACCCACAGATCAAGCTGAAGACCAAAACCAGAAGAGAAATCCCCGTTTGGGGTTTCAACAGGGAAAAATCAAAAGACCCCAAAAGTCGCTAAAATTTTTAAAAGCTGAGTAGGGGCAATTTCGATTTAATTTCCTCCAAATGACATCAACAACCTCACTGAGCCTTCAGCAAGATCTTTGGAACAGCGCTGGGATCCCTTGGAAAGAAGGAAAAGAACCAACCGTGGGTTACCAAAGAACCCCGGACCTGTGCGTCAACTAGGGAGCCCAAAACCAGAGAAGAACAAAAACCAGAAACGGCCGAAGAAATAGAACATCCCCGGGCAAACAAGAAGAAGAGAAATGAGGCCTGGGGAACGGATGTCAAACAATGCTCCAAGGTTTTAAGGCAATGGGAAAAGGAACAGCAAAGGCGTACCAGACCATCAAGGTACTAACCAAAATCCCACCCAAAGACCTCCGTTATTTAAGACAAAAAGGGGGGCAGTCCTTCGAGAGCGCCACTACTAAAAGTGGCAGAATATTTCAGCGACCGTACAACTACAAGCGAAGGGTTTCCGAACAAAAATTTACGGCAAATCCCCCACCACAAACCGAAAGCACACAGGGCTGGAAAGAGGTGAAAAAGCAAAGATCCTTTAAAAGGGGCAATTTCCCGGGATTGACAACATCCCCGGGTGAGCTCATCAAAAACGGAGGCCCCAAAATATCGGCATTAACACACTGCCAAAACCTCTGGCCGCAAAGGTGGCCCGAAAATGCCCAATCCCATCTTTCCACTTCCAAAAAAGGGAGCCTAAGGTGCCAAAAATTACAGAACAATATCGTGCCAACCAAGCAAAGTTTTAAGCTA
The DNA here is from genome assembly GCA_028751875.1 of Rapana venosa. NCBI lineage: Eukaryota > Metazoa > Mollusca > Gastropoda > Neogastropoda > Muricidae > Rapana > Rapana venosa. The sequence goes on along the minus strand of CM054156.1, from coordinate 21,857,697 downwards.
CGCATTGCCCCTTGAACAACTGAAACCACAAGCAAAGTCCTACAGAAAACAGGGAGGATTAACCAGTCAAGCACTGTCGACAGATCTTCAACATCAGAATGCTCAAAGAAGGGATCCCAAACAGCTACAGCTAAAAAACAACTTTTTGCTTCAAAAGGGCCTTTGACCGGTGTGGCAAGAAGCCTGGCATTTCATGAAGACTATGCTTGACGAGGACCTATTTTTGTTTTTATCCGGCGCTGTATGCAGCTCCCCCCATGCATCCTCTGGTGGAGAAATCGGGGATTCTTCCGGCTTTCAGTTGGGGTTCGACAAGGCTCCCGCTATCTCCCCGTTCTTTTTAAAGGTTTTCCTGGGGCATCGCGGAGGGCCCTCCTTACTTCAGATCACAATCCAATAGAGGAGGCCCTCGCCACTTAGATTCGCAGCATATGTCTCAGGCCCAGGAAGAAGAACTCCAGGGTCTATCACCAGACAAAATATCAGCTGCCCCGGTAAGGGAGCCCGCAAAGGAAAAAAGCAAGATCCTAGTGAACATACCACACCGACCACTTCCACCCAAACATCAAGAGATTGGCGAACACTAAGGAGGGGGAAACTTTCCAATACCTTGGGCCCTCAACCCCCGAAGGTACGGCACACGAGGTGAAGATCAACTTTCTTGGCACTCCCCCTCCATGCAAAAACTTGGGCGAAAAGTTTTGGGAAACCCACCATCAAACCCACACTAAGGCAACTCTCAAGGCACTTCACAAACCATTTCCCCTGTACGCAGGAAGCAAAGGCCTTATGCGATTAGAACGTCGCTTCAAAGCCTTGAGATAATTCCTCAGGGGGGGATCTGAACCCACCCTCAGAGACCCGTAAAACCAATGATACGTCTGGCACAGATCGAGGGGAACTGGCTGGGGAACAAGAACCATTGCAAATACATCAAACCGGAGGGAAACTGAAATGGTTTTGGGGCCACCAACAATCTAACACCTGTCAAAGACAGTCCCTGCGGGTGGGGGAAGGGAGCCCGGAGGAAGGGCGACCCCCGCCAAAAACTGGGTTTTCCAACATCAAGGGTAACCCCGCCCCACTGTAAACCCAAAAATCCTGAAAGCGCCCAGGACCGAACCAATTGGGGGGGGGCCACTTGCAGGTCCGGGGGGGTACCCCCAAAAGGTCGTCCCGACCAAGGGATATGAGTGAGTGAGTGACATTGTTTCATTTCCGTCTCGGGTTTTTTCTTTTTTTTCTGCCTTTTTACTCTGAAGGGGTTTGCTGTTGTTTTTTTGGGGGGTGGGGGGGGGGGGCCGGGGGGGGGGGGGGGTGAGGGGTCTGTATTTTTTCTAGGAGGAGTGAGGAAGTGGTTAAAATTTAAACGGAACCCCAAGGGTTAAGTAGGGAGAGGGGAAGGAGGAGAGAACGTAAGAAGGAGAGAGGAGAGAGAGAAAAGAAGAAAAGAAGGGCAAAAGAAGAAAGAAAAAAAAGAAGAAGCTGAAAAAAAATTTTATTTTTGGTCTTTAAATATTTTAAAATTAATAAAAAAAAAAAAAAAAAAAAAAAAAAAAGTATTTATTAAATTTAGAAAAAAAAGGGGGGAAAAAGGAAAAGGGGGGGGGAAAAATTTTTTTTTTAAAAAGGGGCTGATTTCTAAAGGGGGGTTTAGGAAGTTTGGCTTCCACACTCTTAAACAACCCCAACCTTTAAAACCAACCTAGGGAAAGAGGAGCCCAAGCAAAAGGACAAGACAAGCCAGGGGAAAAGGGGTGGGGAGCCAATTAGGGAGCGTAAAAGGGGGCCGGGCAAACAACAACGGCGCCGCCCGGGGTTGAAAAAGGATTTATTCACTTGTTTCCCTAAAACCGTCCAAATTTTTTGCCTGGACCCCCCCCTCCCCCCTTTCCCCCTTTCCCCAATAAAAAACCTCCACCAAAAGTAGTTTGGCCATCAGAATTTTTTCACCGAAGGGGGGCCCCCCCCCCCCCCCCCCGCCCCCCCCCCCCCCCCCCAACCCCAGCCGCCCCCAGGGGGAAATTTCCCCCCAAAGAAAACCCCCCCCTTGGGGGGAAAAAAAAAAAGGGGGCCCCCCCCCCCCCAAAAACCCAAAAACGCCTCCCAAAAAAACCCCCCCCCCCCCCCACCCCCCCCCTTCCCCCCCCCCGCCTCCCCAAACCCCCAAAAAAGCCCCCCAATTCCCCCCCCCGGGCCCCCCCCCCCCCCCCACCCCCCACCCCCCCCCCCCCCCCCCCCCGGCCCTTTAGCTTTCTGGGTGTGAGGGCCCCAAGGGCTTTAAAAAGAGGGGGAAAAATTAAAAAAGGTTGAAAAATTCCTTTCCCCCTTTTTTTACTCGTTGCGACAAAAATCTTTTTCCTTTCTTTCTTTTTTTCTTTTCTTTTTTTTAAACCCCTTTTTTTCTTTTTCTTTCTTTATTTTCTTTCTTTCTTTTTTTTTCTTTTTTTACTTTTCCCTTTTCCTTTCTTCCTTCCTTTCCCTTTCTTTCTTTCTTTTCTTTTCTTTTCTTTTTGTTCTTTCCTTTCTTTCTTTTCTTTTTTTTTTTTTCTTTTCTTTCTTTTCTTTTGTTCTTTCCTTTTTTTTCTTTCTTTTTCCTTTCTTTCTTTTTTTCCTTTTCCCCTTCCCTTTCTTTCTTTCTTTCCTTTCCTTCTTTTTTTCCCCTCCTTCTTTCTTTTCTTTCTTTTTTTCTTTTTTTTTTTCTTTTTTCTTATAAAACTTTCTTTTTTTTTTCCCCTTTTTTTTCTTTCCCCTTGTCTTCCCTTTTTCCCTTCTTTCTTTTTCTTTCTTTCTTCTGTTTCCCCTTCCCTTTCCCTTTCTTTTTTTTCTTTTTTTTTCCCGCTTTTCCCTTCCCTTTTTTAAAGGGAAAAATGTTTTTTTTAAAAGGGAAAAAACATCCCTTTCTCCCAAAAGCCCCCTGTTACATGAGCTAAGTGGGAGAAAAAAGGCTCAAAAAAAAAATGCTTTAAACAACCTCGGTGGGGGGTGGTTCGAATCCCGTTTGGGCCCCCCAAAACTTTCCCCCCTCCATTAGCCCAGGGTGGTGGCCCTGGGCGCTAATCTGTCGGATGAGACGAAAAACCGAGGCCCCTTTGTGTTACAAAAAAATTTTATTCAGCGCACGTAAAAGAACCCAGGGGCAACAAGGAAGGTTTGTTCCCCTGGGAAAAATTCTAAAAAAAGCCACTCTGATGGGAAACAATACATTTTGCAGCCCAAACAAAAAAAAAGGGTGGCCTGTGGCGACGTTCTCACCCCGGGGGGAAGAGCACCGAATTTCACGAAAAGAAATACCGTGACTTAAAGGGGTGTAAATTTTTAAAATAAAAAACCCGGGTTATTATTTCTTTAAAAAACCCAAGGCTGTAAAAAGAAAAAAAATTAAATAGTAAATAAAAATATAAAAATAAAGAAAATAAAATAAATAAAAAATTAAATGGAAAAATAAAATGACCCAAAATCCACTTGATGTTTGGAAAAAGATGAAAAATAAATAAAAAAATAAGGGAACGATTTTTAATGAAAAGTTTAAAATGAAATAAATACATCGCAAAAAATAACCCCTTTGGAAATAAACGTAGAAATTTTTTTTAAAAAGGGAAAAGGGCAAAAATATAAATTTGGAAAGGGAGTTAAAGTAGAATTTTTTCCTTTTTTTTTTTTCAAAAGAAAGATTTTTTTTCCGTCAAAATTTTTAAAAGGGTTTTTTTTTTCTTTAAATTGGGTTTTGTTGTCGCTTTTTTGGGGGGGCTCAGAGAAACAGGTCCTCTTTTAATCCTCGAAGAATTGTTTTTTTTTTTTTCTTCCTCTTTTCTGTGTGCTTCTATTGGGGGTTGTTTTCTTTTTTTTTTTTTTTTTTTTCTGTATTTCTCTTTCTGTAAATTCGTGTGTCTTTCTGCCCCTGTCTGTTTTTTTCTTTCATTTCTTTTTTCTTTCTTTCTTTTTTGTCTGTCTGTCGTCCTGGTTCTTTTCTTTTTTTTCCTGCTTTTCCTTTTTTCGGGGTTTTCTGGTTCTGTCTTTCTGTTTTCCCGGTCGCCCGGTCTTTCTTTCTTTCTTTCTTTCTTTTTTTTTTTTTTTCTTTTTCCATTCTTTTCCCTTTCCCCTGACCCGTTTAAAAAAACACCCTTTTTCCCCAAGGGGCCTGCCCACACGAGCTGATTTAGGTCCCCCCGGCCCCGGGGGAAACCTCTTCCCCCCCTTTATTTAG
>CM054156.1:21838490-21845990 GCA_028751875.1 Rapana venosa | reverse complement strand
GGAATGCGGCTACCTTCATGGTGGTGAAAAAATTGGTCGCATACGCAATACCCTACCACTGGTTAACCTCGGATCTATAGGCGAGGAACGAAAATAAAAATATTTTTTAAAATAAAAAGTGAGTCTGAAAATGTATAAAGTAATATGTCGATAAGAACGACAATTGGATTAATGAATCGTCGTCGTCGTCGTCGTCGTCGTAGAATACTCGAACAGCAACTATTGTTCTCTGTTATATTATGTGATTGAAAATGCGTCACGCTGCCATTAAGCACCTGACAAGTTGGGCCCAGCGCATCCGACTTCGGCGTAAGAGAGAGAATCGTTATCTTTTAAGTCTTTCTTGGGGGAAAAAAGGGCAGGGGAATGGACCAAGAAGGCAGAAATTAGACAAGAAAGAGGTGACAGGAAGAAAAAGGAACAAGGCAGAAACAAAGAGAGTGAAGAAAAAAGGGAAATCCTAGCACAGAATTTCCAGAAGGTGGGGATGCTGTTTATACTGTCAGGTCCCCCAGTATTTCCTCGGGGAAGGCTGAATGAAGGAGACAGACATGAAGGAACAAGATTAAAACGAGAACAAGCCCAAAGTACAGTTCTCAAAGAAGGCGTCCATGATAATAATTATACGAGAGTGTAGTTATATAATAACTATGTATACTGTCAGCTCGGACTTGATGAAAACCATCAATGTTTAATCAACGCAACATGAACAAGAAGGACAGCGACAACAACATTAATGATAATAATAATGATGATGATGATGATAATAATAATAATAATAATAATAATAATAATAATAATAATAACAATAATAATAACAACAACAATAACAATAATAAAGTTTTAAGAAAAAAATAAAAGTGAAAAGAAAATAAAGAAAACAATTGTGGCTCTATGTACAAGCACTATTCTTTCACAGTAACACGCACACACGCACACACACACACACAACGCACACACACACACACAACACACACACACACACACAACACACACACGCACACACACACGCACACACACACACACACACACACACACCACGCACCCGCACGCACGCACGCACGCACGCACGCACGCACGCACGCACGCACGCACGCACGCACGCACGCACGCACGCACGCACGCACGCACGCACGCACGCATGCACGCGCGCAGAGCAGCTCGACTTTCACACAGAGAAATCGTTCGTGACTGAAAGTGGTACACAATACAATACAATACAATACAATGCTATACGGTGCAATACATTATTATGCTGTGCAATGCATACAATACAATATAGTATGTTACATATAATACAACACAACACAATACAATGCAACACAACACAACACAGTGCAATCAATACAATGCAATACAGTATAATGCTGTGCAATGCCATACAATACAATATAGTATGTTACATATAATACAACACAACACAATACAATGCAACACAACACAACACAGTGCAATCAATACAATGCAATACAGTATAATGCTGTGCAATGCCATACAATACAACACAACACAATACAGTATAATGCTGTGCAATGCAATACAATGCAATACAGTATAATGCTGTGCAATGCGATACAATGCAATACAGTATAATGCTGTGCAATGCAATACAATACAACACAACACAATACAATACAATGCAATTCTGTACAATACAATACAAAACATTACAGTACAATGCAATACAAAACAATACAATGCAACACAATGCAATACTATACAAAGCAATGCAATACAAATCAATTGAATACAATACAATACTATGCTATACATTACAGTACAATAAAACACAAAACATTACAGTACGATGCAATACAACACAATATTATACGTTACAATACAATGCATTACAGTACACTACAATAAAATGCAATACTTTAAAGTAAATACAATAAAATACAGCACATATACTACACTACACTACACTACACTACAATATAATACAATGCAATACAATACGACACAACACGACACAACACAACACAATACAACACAACACAATCCAATGCAATTCTCACGCAAAAAAATAGCCAACACGGATTCCTTCTTTGTAAAATGTCATGTTTTCCATAAACTTCCATTATTGCATTAACTTTTTGTTGTTTGCTAAAAAATGTTTTCATTAGACTGATCAGAACATAAGCCTGAAACTTTTTTTGTTGCTTTAAATGATGTGCTGCGTGATTTTTGTTATACGCTTCTCAAAATAAGCATACTTCAAAACAACACAAAAGCACAACAATAAAAATGTATCATGTTTTATTTTGCTTCTAGTCTTCTTTTCTTCTCGTTAATATGACGCAAATGATTTAGTTCAGCAAACAGACTTTTCAGAATAAAATCAAGGAGAAAAGCAGAGTTATCGTTGTGTAAAGGGACAAAAGTTAACAGAACGACGATAAGACAAAAACAGACGAGGAATGAATGATCGGAAAAAGAACAAAGACAGAAATAAACAATAACAAAAGAGAACAAATAAGAAAATAGGTACAACCACCACCACCACCCCAAGCCCCCCTCCACACACACACACCCCAACAACAACTACACAACATCGTGCAATACCACTCAATCTCATTTCATACAATTCTATGTTGCCCTACTGACAGCAGAAATCATTTTAAAAGCGAAAAAACAAACTTTAAAAAAGGAAGAAAGTAATCAAGAAGAAAGAAAGAAAGTTAGAGGGAAGAAAAAGAAAAAATAGACACACGGAAAACAATTAAGAAAGAAGTGAAGAAAGAAAGAGAAAACCCCCCAGAAAAAAGATAAAGAAAGGGAGAAATGAAAAAAAAGAAAACAGAACAGAAAAAATGAAGATAGCAAGTACGTTACAACAACAACTACAGAAAAAATCACAAAAGGAAAGAAACAATAAAAAAACAACAACAGAGAAAGCACTATGGAAAGAAAGAAAACCAAGAAAGAAAGAAGGAGAAATGGACAGAAATGGAGTGAAAAAGAAAAGAAAAATGGTAAGAAAGCTAAAATCAACAAACAAATATACAGACAAGCAGCACTACAAAAAAAACAACCCAGAAAATACCCACACAAATGGAACCAAACAATTCAGTTTAAAAAGAGAGATAAATCAATCAAACAAACAAGTAAACAGAAAACCCCAAAACAACAAATGAAAGACTGAAGCCCGAAACATAGAAAGTAAACAATGAAAAAATAAATGAAAGCAACAGAAAAGATCGAAGGGAAAAATCAAAATAAACACAAAAGATAGCACCCCCCAAAAAAAAACAACAACAACAACAACCAACCACACAACAAAACCCCACAAAACCCCACACCAACAACAAAAAACAAACAAAACCTAAAACAACCCTAAAACAGAAAAAACCCCAAAAAACAAAAATCCACTAGATAAATGAGTCAATTAGTGCTCAATTGCAGGAATCAATCAATAAATGAATGAATGAATGAACTAACGAATAAATGAATGAATGAATGAATGAATGAATGAGTGAATGAATGAATGAGTGTGTGAATGAACGAAAGAAAGAAAAGGAGACTGTGGAGGGAAATAAATATTAGAAACAGTTTTTGTACAAAGTTAAAGAAAAGAACGTGTTTTTTTGTTTGTTTTGTTTTTAAAGACACAGAATCTAAACTTGCTTTATCCCTCTTCAAATTGAATCACAAAGGTATTGAAAACGATGTTATTGTGTGCTTTGCATTTTTAGAAATCTTTTTCTTTTGTTTTATTATTGTTGTTGTTTAATGATTATGTGATGTTGATTTTGCTTTCTCCTTTTTTAAAAAAAAAATCGGAAGTAATACTCTCATTATCTCTCCAAAACGCTAGCTTATCCCCCCCTTTTTCGATACGTATTTTTTTCCCAGAAAATTGTTTTCCCTAAGCTCAAATAATATCAGTATTGTTTAGAGGAAGAGAGAGAGAGAGAGAGAGAGGAGAGAGAGAGAGAGAGAGAGAGAGAGAGAGAGAGAGAGAGAGAGAGAGAGAGAGAGAGAGAGAGAGAGATTCTTTCATTTCGAGGATAATGAATAAGCACCAGTGTACTTTTTTACATCCGGCCCCCTAAACTTGCTTTATCCATCGTCAGATAGAGAGAGATCCTCCATAAAAAAAGAAATCTGGAGGATGTTTAGTTTGCCAATAATAGAGAACAGTAGTGTACACTGGTGCTTATTCATTATCCTCGAATAAGGCCTCGAAAACATACGGCATGGAAATCAGTGCAGAGAAGACCAAACTGATGACTAATAACACCAACGGCATTAGCACTGATATCAGGGTTAATGACCAGAAGCTGGAAACAGTTCAAAGCTTCAAGTACCTGGGAGCCATTGTATCACACCAGGGATCCAAGCCAGAAGTAGTATGCAGGACTGCACAGAAAATAATAACTTTGTCAAAACTAAACACCATCTGGAGAAATAAAAATATCTCACTTATCTCCAAGATCAGACTAATGCGCTCCCTTGTCATATCCATATTTCTGTATGCCTGTGAATCATGGACCCTGACTGCAGATTTGGAGAGAAGAGTACAGGCGGTGGAGATGAGATGCTTTCGGAGACTCCTTGGCATCTCCTACAAAGGCCACATAAGCAACGAAAGCGTGCATAACAGAATCCAGCAAACCATTGGACCCTATGAGAACCTTCTAACGATCGTGAAAAAACTTAAATGGTATGGGCATGTCACAAGATCCAAAGGACTTGCAAAGACAGTTTTACAAGGCACTGTCCAGGGAGGAAGAAGAAGAGGCAGACCAAGGAAGAGCTGGGAGGATAACATCAGCGAATGGACAGGCCTAGAACTCAACGAAACCCTGAGAAAGGCAGAACAGAGAGAGGAATGGAGGGAACTGGTTGTTGAGTCTTTGAGGGTGCCCCCACGGTCGTCAGACTACGGGACAGATAGATAGATAGATAGATAGTGTATTTTTAAGTTGATAGATAATAAAGAAGAGTTTACCTTATTAAAAGTTACAAGCGCCACAAATACAGATAGAAAGTCTCTATCTTTATCTCCTCTCTCTCTGTCGTCTACTACCACTACCACTGCCACCACCACCACCACCACCACCACCACCACCACCACCACCACTACTACTACTACTACTACTACTACTACTACTACTACTACTACTACTACTACTACTACTACTACTACTACTACTACTACTACTACTACTACTACTACCACTACTACTGCTACTACTACTACTGCTGCTGCTGCTGCTGCTGCTGATTTTGAAAATAATGATGATGGTAATGATTGTGTTGTTGATGACCATAAGGAGGAAAAAAAGGCAGAAAGAAATAATAATAGAAAAGAGAATAAAGAAAGAATAAAGAAAGTACAGAAAGGAAGAAAGATAGAAAGTAAAGAAAGAAGGGAAAAAAACGAAAAGAAAAGGAAGAAGAAGCAGATTAAAGCATGCTGAATTAGACTGTCTTTAAAAAAAAAGATGAAAACAATAAACAAATCAATGAAAATAATTTGCACTGTTTCTACAGAATGAAAATGAAATGAAACGAAAAAAAAAGAAAAAAAATATATACAATAAAATAAACTAAGCTCAGATGAAATTAAAAAAATGGATAAAAGGGAACAAAAACATAAACAAAAACCCCAAATCAATAAACGCATATAAAGATGTCAAAACAAAACAAAAAAAAACAAAATGAAATGAAGCCAGAATGAAATCAACCAGTAAAGAAAAGCCAATACAAAAGCTGAAATATTTATTTCAGAGAAATAAAAAATAAAATAATAGACATAAAAATCCTATTTATTTCAGATAAATAAAAAATAGTAAAACAGCAATAAAACCAATCTCTAGGAGTTGGCTTTCAATGTCTGTCTTTTTTCTTCTTCTTTTCTTTGTTTCTTGTTTGCTTTTTTGTGGTATTTTTTCCAGACTGGTTCAAACATCAATAACGTTCACGAGTTTTCTTTTTCTTCCTTGTGCTTATTTTGTTTTTGTGTGTGAAAAGAAGAAGTGCTCTCACTGGCTTTCTCCAACAGATATTTACTCGATGTCACGCCCCTGTAAAAGTTCTTAGGAATGCATCATCTGTTACTTTGCTTGAAGTTGAAGAAGAAGAAGAAGAAGAAGAAGAAGAAGAAGAAGAAGAAGAAGAAGAAGAAGAAGAAGAAGAAGAAGAAGAAGAAGAAGAAGAGAGAGAGAGAGAGAGAGAGAGAGAGAGAGAGAGAGAGAGAGAGAGAGTAGAGAGAGAGAGAGAGAGAGAGACTCCGTAAAAAAAAGAAAGAAATCTGGAGGATGTTTATTTTGTCAATAATAGAGAACAGTAGTGTATTGTTAAGTTGATAGATAATAAAGACGAGTTTACCTTTTAAAAGGTCTAAGCTCCACAAACACAGATAGAATGCTCTACTTATCTCTTTCTCCTCTCTCTCTCTCCTCTCTCTCTCTCTCCTTCTCTCTCCTCATCTCTCTCTCTCTCCTCTCTCTCTCCTCTCTCTCTCATCTCTCTCTCTCTCTTCTCTATCTTTATCTCCTCTCTCTCTCTCTCTCTCTCTCTCTCTCTCTCTCTCTCTCTCTCTCTCTCTGTGTCTACTGCTACTACTACTACTTCTTCTACTACACTACTACTACTACTGCTGCTGCTGCTGCTGCTGCTGCTGCTGCTGCGCTGCTGCTGTTACTGCTGATTTTGAAAATAATGATGATGGTAATGATTGTGTTGTTGATGACAATAAGGAGGGAAAAAAGCCTAAAGAAATTATAAAAAGAAGAGAGAATAAAGAAAGAATAAAGATCAGAAAGTAGAGAAAGAAAGAAAGTAAAGCAAGAAGGGAAAAAACGAAAAGAAAAGGAAGAAGAAGCAGCTTAAGGCATGCTGAATTAGATTGTCTTTAAACAAAAGATAAAAACAATTTTAAAAAAAGAAACAAATCTATGAATATAGTTTGCACTCTTTTCTACAGAATGAAAATGAAATAAAACGCAATAAAACAAGATAGAATAGAATAAAGTAAAGAAAAAAATAAAAGACAAGTTTCATAAAACAAAACCCCAAATCAATCAACGCATATAAAGATGTCAAAACAAAACAAAATGAAGCTAGAATGAAATCAGCCAAAAAAGTAAAGCCAATACAAAAGCTGAAATATTTATTTCAGAGAAATAAAAAATAAGATAATAGACATAAAAAACCTATTTACTTCAGAGAAATAAAAAATAGTAAAACAGCAATAAAACCAATCTCTAGGAGTTGGCTTTCAATGTCTGTCTTTTTTTCTTCTTCTTTTCTTTGTTTCTTGGTTGCTTTTTGTGTGGTCTTTTTTTCCAGACTGGTTCAACATCAATAACGTTCACGAGTTTTCTTTTTCTTCCTTGTGCTTATTTTGTTTTTGTGTGTGAAAAGAAGAAGTGCTCTCACTGGCTTTCTCCAACAGATATTTACTCGATGTCACGCCCCTGTAAAAGTTCTTAGGAATGCATCATCTGTTAGATTGCTTGAAGTTGAAGAAGAAGAAGAAGAAGAAGAAGA
>CM054156.1:21800990-21810990 GCA_028751875.1 Rapana venosa | reverse complement strand
TGCCCAATTTCCGAAACAGCAGCTGCCTCCTCTGCTGTTTTGGAGGTCATCGTCGAACACGACGGACAAACATACATCATAATATCTTGAAAAAACAAATCAAAGCGCTTAGACAGACACTCAGCATTACAGCCCTGTAGATAAGGAAAGGGGGGATAATAATAATAATAATAATAATGGAATTTATATAGCGCTATATCTTGTAAAAAACAAACAAATCAAAGCGCTTGCATCCATTCCACTCCTACACATGCAACCAACAATGATTAATAGTTTAAGTTCAAATACACACAAACACACGCGCGCACACGCCCGCACGCCCGCACGCCCGCGCGCGCACACACACACACACACACACACACACACACACACCACACACACACACACACACACACACACACACACACACACACACACACAGAGGTTATATGCTTTAGCAGGGTGATGGGAATTTAGGCCACTGAAGGCAAGGACAGATAATTATGAAATGAAACTGTAGGGGGAGGTCTTAGGTTTGAAATAGGTATGTCTTGAGGCTGGATTTAAAAGTGTTGTAAGTAGGCTTTTCGCGAAGGGATGACAATATCAGATTTGAGTAGCATGATACAGTCTTCAAATATTCCTCCCCCTTTGCACTTTCACGTACAACAGAACAAATCTGTTTGCCACGCACATGCCCCCCTCTCTCTGTATCTCTGTCTGTCTGTCTGTCTTACACAATGTTCCACTTTTCGTAAGAGTAGGCCATTGTGTGCCAGTGGCAACAGATGACAGAATTTACAAAACCGCATACACACGGGGGCTGGAAGTAAAAAAGCACATAAGTACTTATTCCATTATCCTCGATAGAAAAGAATTTTTTTAAAAACACACACACAATTCCTCAATATTCAAAGAGAGAGAGAGAGGGGGGGGGGGGGGAGGAGAGAGAGAAGAAGAAAGAGACAGAGAGAAAAGGAGAGAGGATGACAAAAACTCAGAAAGATAACGAGGAAAGAAATGAAAAGGAAAAAGAATTCTTTCAAATGGAAGAAAGAAAGCGAAAGGGCAGACATTCAAGAGAATATACTTCACTTACACAAAAGAAACAAGTGGGATGAATCCAGACCTTCAGACACTTTGGGGGCTAAATGGATAACAAGATTCCTGAGGAGATCTCTAGTGGCCTTTTTTTTTTGTCGCTATGCTTCTTAGACTGTGTGAGTAATGCTGTCGTGAATTGTTGTGTGGTGTTTCATTTTTCACTTGCTTTTTAAAACAGATACTGAATAGACAGGTAAACTTTGTGTATTTCTGTAGAAGGAATTGAGTTAAGAGCTTATCATGAATAAAGTAAAGGAACTAAATGAAGGAATAAACAGGTAGCAGATGAAACAAAACAAAACAAAAATGCTAGAAGAGTAGACCAGCATAAAAAAAAAACAACAGAAAAGAAAACAAGGCAATATACGAAAATGGAAGTGTGGAGGACAAGAGAATAACTGAATGAAAGAAAAGACCAGGCTTCTGAATAGAACACACGTTTCTGAGATGACATTTTTGGCCGCATTTAGTCTGTTCTTGTCTTTCTACAAACCACATTGTTGCCGGTGGTTTTTTTTTTCCTTTTTAATGTTTGTCTTGGGATCAGGCACTTACCTGACTTCAGTGGGGCTTTGTTTTTTGTTTGTTTGATGTTGTTTTTTATGGGGGGGGGGGGGGGGTAGTTTTGTTACCTTATAAGCTTTTTTTTTTGTTTTGTTTTTAAACAAGTTTTTGAACGGGCATTTCATTGTTAAGAAAATTTAATGATGGAGGGGGAAGGGAGGGGAGTCACTGTGTTAAAGAGCTACACTGAATAGGAAGAGGGAAAAAAAGCACTGTCTTAGGAAAACTGGTGGGTGAAAATAGATGTTGTTTGGGCCCTGAGCACAACAACAGAGAGAGAGAGAGAGAGAGAGAGAGAGAGAGAGAGAGAGAGAGAGAGAGAGAGAGAGAGAGAGAGAGAGAGAGAGAGAGAGGAAAACAGAAAAAAACACCAGAAAAAATAAGAAGGAAAGAAATGAAAACGAAAAGCTTTTCTTTCTTCAAATGAAAGAAAGAAAATAAAAAGTCAGACATTCAAGAGAATATACTTCACTTACAGAAAAGAAACAAGTGGGCTGAATCCAGACCTTCAGACAGACACTTTGGGGGCTAAATGGATAACAAGATTCCTGGAGGAGATTTCTAGTGGCTTTTTTTGTGTCGCTATGCCTCTTATTGACTGTGAGTAATGCTGTCGTGAATTGTTGTGTGGTGTTTCCTTTTTCACTTGCTTTTTAAGACAGATAACGAATACACAGAGGGTCATGTCATCTTTGTGTATTTCTGTAGCCGAAATTGAGTTTTTAAAAAGTTTGTCATAATGTAAAAGAACGAAAACTAAACACAGGAATAAACGCGTGACTGATAATGCAAATATCTTTAATTGCAGAACATATAGTGCAAATAAAGAAAGATATTTGCAGAACAGTGGATACAATGTTTTTATCTGTATATAGTTGCACAGTTTTGTTCTGAGATTTAAAATTTTACGAGGTGACAGCCCTGATATGGCCTCTGTGGTCGGCTGGGCTATAAACAACAGGATTGGACTGGATTAGATTGGACGGTGGATCATATTTAAAAAAAGGAAAAGAAAAAAGGAATGTACACGACAAGAGAAAAACTGAATAGAAAAGAATTGTTAAAGCAGCCGCATGTTCCTTAGGTGAGATTTTTGGAGGCATATGAACTGTTTCTTTTTTGTTGTAGAAATCATGTTAAGGCTTTATTTTCTTTGTTCGTTTTCAATCACGTATGTACCTGACTTTTTTGTTCTGTTACCTTTTTTTTTTTGGGGGGGGATGTTGTTGGGTTGTTGTTTTTTTAACGAGCTTTTGAATCTGCATTCATTGTTAATATGCTGGAGGGGGGGAAGGGGTCACTGTATTAAAGGAGCTTATGTTGACACGGAAAATAAAGATAAAAGCGCTGCTTTAAAGAGAAAAGAAAATTGCTAAAAAGAAAACAGATATTGTTTGGGCTACAAAAACAGTGTTTGGAGTTTTCTTTTCACAAAAACAATTTTAATGCACAACATCTAAGAAGCATGCAGACAGAGAGGCAGATAGACGGACAGCAAGCAAGTGGGCAAGTGAGTGAGTGAGAGACAGACAGACAGACAGCCAGACAGCCAGACAGACAGGCAGAGACATATATACAGAAGGAGACATATATACATCAGATAGACAGATAGGTAGACAGAAAATGGACAATCAGACTGACAAACAGACAGGCAGAAAAAACCCAACCAGACGGACGATATATCTGTTCATCTCTTTTTACAGAAGTTAGGTCAAGATTTTGTTGGAAAAAAAGAAGAGTGGAAAGAAAGAAAATTTGAATAGAATAGCAAAGATGTAACAGATACAAGAATACAACAACGTAAACAAAGTTGACAGACATGTAGGTGGAAAATGTAAGTAAATATTACAAATAAAACAGAAAGGAGAGAAATATAAAAAAGAAAATTAAAAAATAAAGATAAAATTATTTTCCCTGAAACATAAAATAAAGATAGAATTATTTTCATTGAGACCAAAAAACAAAAAAAAGAAGTTTTTTTTCTGAAATCACAGATACTTTATTTTTTTGTTTAAGAAATCAATCACACGTTCTCGGATGAGATTTTGTTTAGAGTTTTTGCTTGTAACCTGTTTTGTATAAGTAGTGGTATTATTGATGGTTTTAGTTTTTGCTTTCCTTTTTAATCACGTGTTTCAGCCCCTCCCCCTCCCACTCCCTCTTTTTTCTTCTGGTAGCAAGCAATTTTTTTTAATCCTCAGCAAGAGCTCCGAGGTTCACCAAGGGTGAAATTTTTTGTGTGCGACCGTTTTTGTCCGCCATTTATTTATTTATTTTATTTTATTCTTTTATTTATATTATTCTTTCATTTCGAGGATAATGGAAAGAGCACTCATGTGGCTTTTTTCATCCAGTCCCCGTGTATGTGCAGTTTTGTAAATTTTGTCATCTGTTCCATGAATATAATAGCATCCACATACCGACTTCCGGAATGATGTCAAAAGACAACACCATCGCGCATGCGCGTTTTCTTTTAAATTTTTGACATCCGTCCCTACCAGCACACATTGGCCTACTCTTTGCAAAGGTAGATCAGGTTTTTTTAACATGTGCGCAAGATGTTCTGCGTGTGTTCGTACACAGGACCACAGTTTATAGTCCCAATCCGGACTTTCGGGGGAAGTGGAGTGGGTGTTGATGATGTTAACTTCAGGGGGAAAAATGTCCCCTAGAACGGGGGCCTTGGAGGTGGCTCAAACTCCGGCTGTCAGATCCCTTGTTCAACGCTCTAACCACTAGGCCATTCCACATCCCTGTCCCCACCCATAACAAGCATTTGAAACGGCACTGTCTGTTTAAATGAAGCAGGGGCGGGATGGGGGGTAGGGGGTGGGAATAAGAGGAGTGTGAATGGCTTGGAAGTTTTATGGTGGATACAATTAATTATGTATAAAACAAAAGCTCTGTATTAACACAAAATGGATGAGTGACGGCAGATTTTGTTTGGGGAACTGTTCGACGCGTTTTAGGATTGTTAAACGTCTTAAACAACAGAGGGTTTTTTGGGCGAGGCTGAACAAAAACGGAAGGAGACAGATAGATAAACACACAGCTGGTTAGATAGATAGGTAGGTAGGTGAACAGATAGACAGACAGACAAGCAGACAGACAGAAGAGCAAATGAAAGGCAGGCAGATAGGTAGAAAGAGAGATGTATAGAATACGAACACACACATTTTTATGGAAGGTAAATGGATAAGTTTCGGCTTCTTTACACCATGCCCTCAACCCCACCCACCCATTCCGATTCCCCAAAGAAAAATCACAAGGAAAAAGACAACCACAAACGTATCAAATGTAGACAATTGTATAACAAAATTACAGACAGACAAACAGATAGCTGGAAAGATAGGGATGGAAAGAGAGCAGAGAGGCAAGTGTATTGTAAGGCAGATAGATACACAGACAGAGAGACAGAGAGACAGACAGACAGAGACAGACACACACACATGAGAGAGAGAAAAGAGAGAGAAGAGAGAGAGAGAGAAGAGGAAGAGAGAGAGAGAGAGAGAGAATGAGAAGATTTGTTTCTGCATCAGGAGTTAAGTCAAAAGCTTATTGATAACCAAATTATTTTGGAAAATAAAGAAAGAAACAAACATTTAAAAAGACATAATCTGGTAAATTAATCTGGTAAATTACACGAAAGACACGGAATACTGACAGCTATTTTTTTTAATTTGAAAAAAAAAGACAAATACAGAAAATATAACAAAGAAAAGGGGAGAGAGATATAAGAAGGAAAAACTCAACAACAAAAAAACAACAAGACGACGAGACAAATTCTTAAGTAATGGGGGGAAAAAAAGAGAGAAACTTTTTTTCG
The DNA here is from genome assembly GCA_028751875.1 of Rapana venosa. Classification (NCBI taxonomy): domain Eukaryota; kingdom Metazoa; phylum Mollusca; class Gastropoda; order Neogastropoda; family Muricidae; genus Rapana; species Rapana venosa. Next base: position 21,805,517 of record CM054156.1, on the reverse strand, counting down.
AATCCAGAAGAAAAGGTCCTTTTGTGCTGCTACATAGATCACAAGTTCTTCAGATGAACTTTTCTCGCAGCTTTTTTTAAAGCTTGTTTCTTGCTTTGTTGCAAATAAAGTTGTGGTTGTGTTTTTGTGTCTCTTTTGTTTGTCTGTCTGTCTGTTCGTCCGTCTGTCTGTTCCTTCGTCTCTTTGCTCTTTAACACAAATGACCCTCTCTCTCTCTCTCTCTCTCTCTCTCTCCCCTCTCTCTCTCTCTCTCCCCCTCCTCTCCTCTCTCCCCTCTCTCTCCCCTCTCTCTCTCTGTTCCTCATTTTTTTCCCCCTGTTTTTTCCACCATCCGATCATTTATTTAATCATCTGTCTGTTTTGCGCTTTAAACTTATCGATGCATTTTAACACCCCCGCCCCCCCCCCCCCGCCCCCCCAAATTTTTTTTTTCCAAAGAAAACGTTTCCCTAGAACAGTGTATGCCTAAAAAAAATCTACTTAAACAATGTTCACCTTTCCCAGACATGTCTTTCATTTTTATTGTATTTCACACGAGCTGGCCTCCCCCCCCCCCCCCCCCCCCCCCCATCCTCTACCGAACACCCCCCATGTTACTCAGTGCATCTCTGATGACAGGTCTTACATCCCCGCAGTCGGAATGCGGCTACCTAAATGATGGAGGGCAAAAACAGTAGCATACACAAAAATCTCTTCATTAGTGAACCTCGGAGCTTCTAGCAAAGCAACTGGGTGGAAAAAAAGGACAGTTCTTACAAGAACAAAAATGCGCTTGATCATTTCGTGTTAACGAGCAAAGAGACGAACGAACAGACAGACAGAAGGACGGACAGACGGACGGACAGACAGACAGACATACGGACAGACATATACGGACAGACAGGCAGACGGACGGACAGACGGGGAGACAGACGGACGGACAGACAGACAGACGGACGGACAGACAGACGGACAGGCGGACAAACAAACAAACAAACAAACAAAAGAGACACAAAACACAACCACAACTTAATTTGCAACAAAACAAGAAACAAGCATTAAAAAAACAAAGCTGCGAGAAAAGTTGATCTTAAGAACTTTTTTGTGATCGATTTAGCAGCACAAAAAGACCTTTCCTTCTGGATTCCAAAAAAAATGTCTCTCTTTTTTCCCCTCCATTAGTTGAGAATTTGTCTCGTCTTGTTGTTGTTGTTTGTTTTGTTGTTGTTGTTGAGTTTTTCCTTCTTTTATCTCTCTCTCCCCTTTTCTTTGTTACATTTTCTGTATTTGTCTTTGTTTTGGTATTAAAAAAAAATAGCTGTCAGTATTCTATGTCTTTCTTTCGTGTAATTTACCAGATTATGTTTTTGTTTTGTTTGCTTCTTTGATTAGTTTCTTTCTTTATTTTGGTTATCAATAAGCTTTTGACTTCTTTCCTGACGAAGAAACAAGTAGATTAATTCTCTCTCTCTCTCTCTCTCTCTCTCTCTCTCTCTCTCTCTCTCTCTCTCTCTCTCTCTCTCTCTCTCTCTCTCTCTCTCTCTCTCTCTCTCTCTCTCTCGTGCGCACACGTTAAGTCCTGTTCCGCTTTTCGTAAAAGAGTAGGCAACTGTGTGCCGGTGGGAACAGATGACAACATTTACACAACTGCATACACACGGGGACTAGATGTAAAAAACAACAACATGAGTGTTTACTCCATTATCCTCGAAAAAAAGAGTCTCTTTCTCTCTTTCTTTCTTTCTTTCTTTCTGTCTGTCTGTCTGCTGTCTGTCTGTCTCTCTGTCTCTGTCTCTCCCTCTATGTTTATATCTGTCTGTGTCTCTCTCTGTCTGTCTCTTTGTCTCTCTGTCTGTGTATCTATCTGCCTAACATTACATTTGCCTCTCTGCTCTCTTTCCATCCCTATCTTTCCAGCCATCTGTCCCTCTGTCTGTCAATTTGTTATGCAATTATTTACATTTGACACGTTTGGGGTTTTTTTTCTTTGCGATTTTTATTCGGAGAAACGAAATGGGCGGGTGGGGTTGAGGGCATGGTGTAAAGAAGCCGAAACTTATCCATTTACCCTCCATAAAAATGTGTGTGTTCGTATTTTGTACATCTCTCTTTCGACCTATCTGCCTGTCTTTCAAATGCTGATCTGTCTGTCTGCTTGGCTGTCTGTCTATCTGTTCTCAATCTACCTATCTATCTAACTAGCTGTGTGTTTATCTATCTGTTTCCCTCCATGTTCGTTCAGCCTCGCAAAAATAACCAACCCTGTTATTTAAGACGTCTACAGTCCTAAAACACGCCGTATACTTCCCTAAACAAAAACTGCCGTCACCCCTCCATTTTGTGTTAATACACAGCTTTTGCTTTATGTAGTATGTTTGTCCGTCGTGTCCAACGATGACCTCCAAAACAGCAGAGGAGGCAGCTGCTGTTTAGGAAATTGGGCAGAAATTTGATTATTGTGGAGATGCCTTGCCCACAGTACATCCCCACTCTCTCGGCCAAGTGGGCATAAGGACAGTCAGCGTTGGAGATGCTCTCCAAAGACCAACCAGCCCCCAGGGCTGCAGCACATAAGGACTGTAAGAGTCAAACCTCCTAGTCAGAGAGTCATAGTCGATCACTAAAGACTAAGCTGTAAAGTGGAATTCCATGAGTGGGAAAGCCACTGGTCATACAGCCTCTCACTTTGCTGTTGCCCCCAGCGTCAATGGTTTAATCAAGAACTGTGATAAACCCCAGGCGCTGACGGCTTTATATATAGTTTGTATCCACCATAAACTTCCAAGCCATTCACCCTCCTCTTATTGCCCCCACCCCCACCCCTGCTTCATTTTAACAGACAGTGCCATTTCAACTGCTTGTTATGGGCGGGGACAGGGATGTGGGATAGCCTAGTGGTTAGAGCGTTAAAGAAGAGATCTGACAGCTCGGGTTTGAGCCACCTCCAAGGCACCCGTTCTAGGGGACATTTTTTTCCACCTGAAGTTAACATCATCTGTACCCACTCCACTTCCCCCGAAAATCCTTCGAATGGGACTGTAAACCGAGGTCCCTGTGTACGAACACATGCGGAACATCCTGCGCACACGTTAAAAAACCCCGATCTACCTTTCCAAAGAGTAGGTCACTGTGTGCTGGTAGGGACGGTTGTCAAAAATGTAAAAGAAAACACACATGCGCGTTGGTGTTGTGTTTAGACATCATTCCCGAAGTCGGTATGTGGCTACTATAATATTCGTGATGGACAGAAACGGTCGCATATGCAAAATTTCACCATTAATACTACTACTTCTACTACTACTACTACTACTACTTCTACTACTACTACTACTACTACTACTACTACTACTACTACTACTACTACTACTACTACTACTACTACTACTACTACTACTACTACTACTACTACTAAATGGAACTTATATAGCGCTATATCTGCAAAGACAAATCAAAGCGCATGCATTCAACCTAATCTTACACAGTCATGCAATCAATGATAAATAATCAATAGCTTAAACAAACAGATATTTACAAACATGGTGCGCTGCAGACAAAATCTATGAAACAAAATGTAAATAGTCAAATGGTTTTCAAAAGCACACACACACACACTCACACAGGTCGTATACTTTAGCAGGGTGATAGGACATGGGTTAGTGAAGGTGGGATAGCTCTGATATGAATCGGGAGGGGGGGGGGGGGGAATCTTACGTTTGAAATAAATATGTCTTGAGGCTGGATTTAAAAGTGTCATAACTAGGTTTCTGGCGAAGAGAGAGAGGGAGCTCATTCCAATTCTTCCAGAGCTTCGGAGCTCTAGCCGCGGAACAAAAAAAAAGTGCTTGTTACCAGAAGAAAAAGAGGGGAGGAGGGGGGGGGGGGGGGGGGGTGTAGGCTAAACACATGATTAAAAGGGGGAAAAAAGACTTCAATAATGCCACTACTTATACAAAACAGGTTACAAGCAAAAACTCTAAACAAAATCTCATCCGAGAACGTATGATCGATTCCTTAAACCAAAATAATAAAGTATCTGTGTTTTCAGAAAAAAACCTTCTTTCTTTTTGTTGTGTCTCCGGGAGACATAATTCTACCTTTATTTTACGTTTCGGGGAAAATAATTGTACCTTTATTTTATGTTTCGGGGAAAATAATTCTATCTTTATTTTTAATTTTCTTCTTTATATTTCTCTCCTTTTTGTTTTATTTGTAATATTTACTTACACTTTTCCCCTACATTTCTGTCAACTTTGCTTATGTTGTTGTATTCTTGTCTCTGTTACATCTTTGTTATTCTATTCACATTTTCTTTCTTTCTATTCTTCTTTTTTCCCCAACAAAATCTTGATCTAACTTCTGCAAAAGAGACCAACAGATATATCGTCCGTCTGGTTGGGTTTTACTGCCTGTCTGTTTGTCAATCTGATTGTCCATTTTCTGTCTACCTTTCTGTCTAGCTGTCTATCTGTCTGTCTGTCTGTCTGTCTCTGTCTGTCTGTCTGTCTGTTTGTCTGTTTGTATGTTGTCTGTTGTGTGAATGTATGTATG
>CM054156.1:21790990-21795990 GCA_028751875.1 Rapana venosa | reverse complement strand
TGTTGTTTGTGTGTGTGTGGGTGTGTGTGTGTGTTGTGTTGTTGTGTTGTGGTTGTTGTGTGTGGGGTTTGTAGTTGTTGATGTTGTTGTGTGTTGTGTGTTTTGTGAGTTGTGTGTGTTATGTGTTGTGGTGTTGGTGTGTGGGTGTAGTTGTAGTGTGTGTGTGTGTGTGTGTTGTGTGTAGTGTGTGTGTGTGTGTGTGTGGTGTGTTGTGGTGGTGTGTGTGTGTGTCCTCTCTGTCTCTCTCTCTCTCTCTCTGTTTCTCTGCCTCTGTCTCTCTTTCAAAATATATGAGTTCTCTCCTCCTCTCACTCTCTCTCTGTCTGGCCTGAAAGGTTTGAATTCTCTCTCTGTCTCTCTCTCTAAAGGTTTTGAGTTCTCTCTCTGTTGCTCTGTGTCTCTCTGTGTCTCTGTCTCTCTGTATCTTTCTCTCTAAAGGTTTTGAGTTCTCTCTGTCTCTCTATGTCTCTGTCTCTATGTCTCTGTGTCTGTCTGTCTGTCTGTCTGTCTGTCTGTCGCTCTCTCTCTGTGTTCCTCATGTTTGATACCCATTCATCCATTACAGACAGACAGACATTGCATTGCAGGAACTGTACTCCATTTACACCCCCCAAAAAACAACAACAACAACAACAACAAAACCCATACCGAAAAATAAAAGCGAAACACAGCCAACACAGAAAGAAGCAACAAGAAAAAGGAAGTTTTAGGCACGCACTACCTTAGAAATGTTTTCTTTAAAAAAAGAAACTTTTGTAATGCGCTGACAGCAAAGACACAAGACAGACAGACAGACGGATAACTAAACGAACAGAAAGCACGCAGACAGACAGACAGACAGACAGACAGACAGACAGACAGACAGACAGACAGATAGACAAAGACGTGCACAGAAAAGTTACTGGTTGCATTCTTTCATCAAGGACCTAGTTTCTTCTTAGAAGGCACTGCACTGTTTTGACCCCTGCCCCCTCACACACACACACACACACGCACACACACACACACTCACACACACACACACAGACACACACACACACACACACACACACACACACCACGCACGCACGCACGCACGCACGCACGCACGCAAACACACACACACACCACACGCACGCACACACACACACACACACACACACCACACACACACACACACACACACACGCACGCACACACAAACGCACGCACGCAAACACACACGCACGCACGCACGCACGTACACACACACACACACACACACTATAATGGTGAGGTATTTCCGTCTAAAATCACCAAAATGTGAATAGACGTTCAACTGAAGATATCTCTCACACACACAAACACACACATACACACACACACACACACACACACACACACACAAACACACACACACAAACACACACACACACACGCACGCGCGCACGCACGCACGCGCGCATGCAGGTACGCAGAACATCTTGCGCTCACGATAAAATCCTGTTCCGCTTTTCGTAAGAGTAGGCCACTGTGTGCCGGTGGGAACAGATGAAAGAAGCTACAAAACCACATACACACGGGGACTGGATGTAAAAAAGGACTTAAGTGCTTATTCCATTATCCTAGATATAAAATGATTTTTTTAAACACACACACAGACACAGAGAAAGAGAGAGAGAGAAGAGAGAGAGAGAGAGAGAGAGAGAGAGAGAGAGAGAGAGAGAGAGAAGAGAGAGAGAGAGAGAGAGAAAACAAAATAAAACCCCTTCAACACACACGCACGTAAAAACAACACCACCACCTGTTGGCTAAACATGTGTGAAAAGGGGGAGGCAATAAGCTGACGTTATGGGGAGGTAATGACAGCATTACCTGACAAAGAATAACAACACACACGCCAACATCTCTTAAACAGAACGCATGTTTGTGTTTAAAAAAGCAACAACAACAAAACTCCAACAGCAACAACAAACAAACAAACGAAAACCAAAAACCAAAAACCGTTTTGGCAAGCGCCCTCTAGCAGAAATCTTTTCTGCTGTGTTGTTTGGATATTTTTGTTGTTGTTTTTTATCTTAAGCAGAAATTAAATTAAAACCTTACTAAAAAGATATAAAGGAACAATAGCAAAAACTAACGTTTGAATAGGTATTCAAACATAAGACAAAAAAGAGGGCGAATAAAGAAAGAACAAAGGCTAGAAAGAAAAAAGCAATAAATAACAAAGGAAGGAAAGAAGTATTGAAGGAAGGAAGAAGGAAAAAAGAACGAACAAAGGAGGGAAGAAAGGAAAGACAGACAGACAGAAAGAACAAAGGAAGACAGACAGAAAGAAACGAAGAACAAAGGAATGAAAGAACGAAGGAAACAAAGAAAGAACAAAAAGGAAGGGAAAAAAAGAAAGAACAAAGAAAAGAAAGGAGGAACAAAAGCTGGAAGAAAAGAAATAAAGAAAAAAGGATGTAAAGAAAGAAAGAAAGACAGAACAACGGAAAAAACGAAAGAAAGAAAGAGAAAAGAACACAGGAAAGAAAGAAGAAACAAAAGATGGAAAGGAGAGAAAGAAATGAAAGAAAAAAGCAAAACAAACAAGAAAAAAATCAGAAAGCTAACAAAGAAAGAACCTCAATGGAAAGAAAGAAAGAAAATAAAAAGTACACATATAAAGAGTCAGACAAGCTGATACTCCGTAAAAAAAAAAGAATCATCTTAACTTAATCCAGACCAAAGTGTCTTTTGTGTGTGTGTGTGTGTGTGTGTGTGGCGTAGTGTAGTGTTTGTGTGTGTGTGTTGTGTAGTGTAGCGTAGTGTTTGTGTGTGTACTACTAAATCCGTAACAAGTTTCTTAAAAGAGAATTTTTGCAACTCTTAAGTTGTTTTTCTTTTTTCTTTCTTATTCTTATTACTTGCTAGTGCTGTTGTTGTGATTTTTATGTTTGCTTTTTTCATTTGGCCTTTTAACACTATCTTACGTACCCAACTTTTCATTTGTTGCATACAAGCAGCAGGATTGGAAAAGGTGTAAGGGTGTTGCTTCCTAAGATTTTGGTAGTGTGGTGCTAAGGGTTTGAGAGGTTGATTAAAAAAAACCCACATTCTACAGACAAAATTAAAGGGAAAAAACAAAAAACCCGCCTATTAATATGAGAAAATGAGTATGGGAGTGAGAAGGTAAGTGGATGGTACTCAGGTACGTACGTTTTAGGGTTATTTTTGTTGTTAGCTTTTGGGAGATGCACGAAAAAAAAAAAGGCAAATGTAATAAAAAAAAACCTAAGAAAGAGAATAGATTAGACTAAATTAGTTAAGGCTAGATTATGTTAGATTATAGGATAGACAGATACAGACATACACATATGTAACAGAGTGGACACATTCGATGTCCCATCTCTGCACAATCCCCGGATTCAAGACACAGTATAACAGTTAGGATGTGGCCTCTATAAAGAGGTAGTATAAACAATACATTTCACCGTGTAGGCAAAGTGCATGCTATGGAGGGTTTTCAACTACCACCCAAGGAAACAGAGAACTGCACAATTTGCAGGTGTGTCCCAATTTAGTAAACACATGGCTCTTCACATGGGAGGTAATCTAATAACAGCACCATCACACATACATACCTACATACATACAAACATACATACATACACACAGACACATATATACACATACACAGAGACACAGACACACACACACACACAGACACACACACAGACACACACACAGAGACACACACACACACACACACACACACCACACACAAACACACACGTATACACACACATAGAGACTCCGACAAAGACAGAGAAAGATACAGACACAGACAGACAGACAGACAGACGTTCAGACGTTCAGAGACAGAGAACAGTATCAGGTTTCATTTTTCCTTTTCCCCTGTCACTGGTGTTCACCATTACAGGCACTCCACTGCTGTTCTCTCCTCATTGTCTGGGGACAGACAACTGTTGGGTACACAGCTGTGACAAAGGGAGGCAACAAGCTGACGTTATGGGGAGGTAATGATAGCATTACCCAGGGAAGAATAACTGAAACACACATAAATATCTCTGTTAGGGAATGTAGGTGTGTTTTTTGGGTTTAATCTTATTTTTTTAAGTTTTTATTTCGATAATGGAATAAGCACTCATGTGTGTGTAAGAGAGAGAGAGAGAGAGAGAGAGAGAGAGAGAGGGGGGAGAGAGAGAGAGGGAGGAGAGAGAGAAGAAGAGAGAGAGAGAGAGAGAGAGAGAACGCTGAATGCTGAACGCTGAACGTGTTTAATATGTACAGTGGCCTTAGGCCACAATACACGGAGTTTTCTGGTATATACAGTACCATAGTATATGGAAGAAACGAAAGCAAACAAACCAACAACCGATTAAAGTGAATCATGACTACAGTGATCAAGTCTTGGACTATGAACTAGATAAACAATGCTATTTGACTGCGTAAATATTTATAACACAATATATATCAAAATCGGTATAAATCAAAATGTAATATTCCAAAGCAATGACGCTGCTGTTATTCCGCATGCACATACAGATATAAATTTATCCGAAGAAGAAAAACATGAACTAAACAGAGAGAGAGAGAGAGAAGAGAGAGAGAGAGAGAGAAAGGGGAGAGAGAAGAGAAGAGAGAGAGAGTAGAGAGAGAGAGAGAGTGTGTGTGTGTGAGAGAAAGATGTTACATTTGGACAAGTGCAAATCAAATGATGGTTTGCTAGCATGTTTTGGTTTCAACAGAAGTATATTGAAACTAAAAAGAAAGCGTTACAAGAACACAATCAAAATCTTGACAAAGGACAAAAGCACATCAAGACACCAAGCGACACAGCATATATACACATGAACGTGACAGATGACTTCACAGTAATTAACTGCTGTCTACTAACTCATATATAAATATAACATTGTTTTAATGCGTTATATACTTATTAGCGGTGGCATTGCTCGTGCTGTTCACAAGTACTTTACTTTACTTTTCTCCGAGCTCACCTCCATCCCATATGCTCCAGCTCTAAAATTTACATG
>CM054156.1:21778490-21780990 GCA_028751875.1 Rapana venosa | reverse complement strand
ACTCTTCCCCCCACCTCCCCTCCCCCCTTTTTATGTGTGAAAATCTTACTAGAATCCAATAGCTTTACAAGCAATACTGCCGCCATCGAATACCTTTATTTGTTTTTTTAAGAGGAAATGAAGTTTGGCAAATATATATATATTTTTAAAAAGGCAATGATAGTATATATTTTTCTTAACACAGTAAAAGAGGAAAGTAGCGGAGAAAGGACAGGGAGGAAGAAGAAGAAGGAGGAGGAGGAGGAGGAGGAGAAGGAGGAGGAGGAGGAGGAGAAGGAGGAAGAGGAGGAGTAGAAGGAGGAGGAGAAGAAGGAGGAGGAGGAGGAGAAGAAGGAGGAGGAGGAGAAGGAGAAGGAGGAGAAGGAGGAGAAGGAGGCGGAGGAGAAGGAGGAGGGGAGAAGAAGGAGGAGAAGGAGAAGGAGGAGAAGGAGGAGGAGGAGGAGAAGAAGATAGGAGGAGGATAAGGAGGAGGAGGAGGAGGAGGAGGAGAAGAAGAACAGGAGGAGGAGGAGGAGAAGGAGAAGGAGGAGGAGAAGAGAAGAAGAAGCAGAAAGAGGAGAAAGACGAGAAGAGGAGAAGGAGAGAAGAAGAAGAAGAATGCAAAGAAAAAGAAGAAGAAGAAGAAGAATGCAAAGAAGAAGAAGAATGCAAAGAAGAAGAAGAATGCAAAGAGAAGAAGAATGCAAAGAAGAAGAAGAATGCAAAGAAGAAGAAGAAGAAGAAGAATGCAAAGAAGAAGAAGAAGAACAAGAAGAAGAAGAACAGAAGAAGAAGAAGAAGAAGAATGCAAAGAAGAAGAAGAAGAAGAAGAAGAAGAGGAAGAAAATTCTCTGAAAAGATGAGATGGATCCAAAAGACATAGACACCTTGGCGAGCTTTCAAATTCTATTTTTGTCTTCTTTTTAATAAATGTGTTTTTTTGTCTTGTATTTCTTTCTTTCTTTCTATCTGTACTTCTTTTTTGTTGTTACCCTCTGAAATGTGCCTTTCTTTCTTTCTATCGTTCTTTATTTCTTTCTTTGTTCTTGTTCCTTCCTTCTTCTTTCTTTCTTTCTGTCTGTTTTCTGGTTTTCTTTCTTTTTTTCTTACTTATTTACTTACTTTCTTTCTTTCTTTCTTTCTTTCTTTTCCTTTCTTTTCTTTTCCTTCTCTCTTCCTTTTCTTCATTTTTACTTGTTACCCTTTGGTATCTTTCTTTCTTTATGTCTTTTTTACAATTCATTCATTCATTCATTCATTCATTCATTCATTCATTCATTCATTCATTCATTCATTCATTCATTCATTCATTTATTCATTCGTTTACTCTCTCTTCTCTCTCTGTCTCCCTCTGCCTCCCCTTCTTTCTTTCTTTTCTTCCTTTCTTCTTGTTATCCTTTAGTATTCTCCTTTCTCTCTTTCATTCATTCATTTATTCATTCATTCATTTCTTCATTCATTCATTCATTCATTCATTCATTCATTCATTCATTCATTCATTCATTCATTTATTCAATAATTCATGCATTCCTTCTCTCTCTCTCTCTCTCTCTCTCTCTCTCTCTCTCTCTCTCTCTCTCTCTCTCTCTCTCTCTCTCTCTCTTCTTCTTCTTCTTCTTCTTCTTTTTCTTCTTTTTCTTCTTCTTCTTCTTCTTCTTCTTCTTCTTCTTCTTCTTCTTCTTCTTCTTCTTCTTCTTCTTCTTCTTCTTCTTCTTCTTCTTCTTCTTCTCCTTCTCCTTCTTCTTGTTTTAATACAGTCACAGACAAAACGGGATGACACATTTACATTTGCGTTACAGGCAAATATCTCAGATGAAGATTTCACAGTCGAGCATTACGTTTATTCTTTTTTCTCTGATAATCTTGTCTGCAGAATTTCAGGGCTGTTAACAGCAGGCTGTGCGCGGTGATTCACATCATGTCAGCCTCTGATATCATCCATAGCGAGTTAACCATAAAATGAGGAAGAAAAGAAAAGAAAATAAGAAAGAAAGAAAGAAAGTAAGTAAGAAAGAAAGAAAGAAAGTAAGTAAGAAAGAAAGAAAGTAAGTAAGAATGAAAGAAAGAAAGAAAGTAAGAAAGAAAGAAAGAATGAAAGAAAGAAAGTAAGAAAGAAAGAAAGTAAGAAAGAAAGAAAGTAAGAAAGAAAGAAAGTAAGAAAGTAAGAAAGAAAGAAAGTAAGAAAGAGAGAGAGAGAGAGAGAGAGAGAGAGAGAGAGAGAGAGAGAGGAGAGAGAGAGAGAGAGAGAGAGAGAGAGAGAGAAAAGAAAGAAAGAAAGAAAGTAAGAAAGAAAGAAAGACAGAAAGAAAAAAAATAAGAAAGAAAAGAAAGAAAAGAAAAGAAAGAAAGAAAGAAAGAAAGAAAGAAAGAAAGAAAGAAAGTAAGAAAGAAAGAAAGAAAGAAAGAGAAAACGGGTGAGAGTAGATAGTGGAACATTTATTTCCCGTGCATAGCAAAAGAAAAAAGATGGTTTATTACAGAGTTTGTGAAGTCGGTTCTTGTTGTGGAGATTCTTACGTAC
>CM054156.1:21773490-21775990 GCA_028751875.1 Rapana venosa | reverse complement strand
TTCTACTCTATTTTATTTTTTGGCCTCCATTTGCATACGTACAAGCGCCGGCAGCTTCAACTTTCACACAAACAAAAACAAAAGTGGTGGTCTGCAATTCAAAGGAAGGATGTTTTCGTCCGGTTTTGTTTTTGTTTTTCCTTTCGTTCCGTTCTTTGTTTGTCTTTCTTGGAATGCATGTATGGAGGTGGGTTTTTTCTTCTTCTTTCTTTCTTTCAAGAACAAAGACATGAAAATTACACAGTTTCTGGCTTTTCACTCTGTTTTCTCTGTTGTGTATTGAATGTTCAAACTCTCTGTTTAAAGGGAGTTACACACACACGAGCACACACAGGCAGGCACACACACACACACACACACACACACACACACACACACACACACACACACACACACACACACACACACACACACACACACACACACACACACACACACACACACACGCGCGCGCGCGCGCACGCACACACACTCACACACACACACTCACACACACACTCAAACACACTCACACACACACACCACACACACACACACACACACACACACACACACACACACACTCACACACACACTCACACACACACTCACATACACACACACACTCTCTCTCTCACACACACACCCCCTCTCTCTCACACACACAGACACTCACACACACACTCACACACACACACATACACACACACATACACACAGAATCGTTTTCTTTTCTAGCAGTAACAAAACCTGCCACACCTTTCTACAGAGGACCACTTTTGTTTGTTTGTTTGTTGTTGTTAGTTGTTGTTTGTTTGTTGTTTGTTTGTTTGTTTGTTGGTGTTTGTTGTTTGTTTGTTGTTTGTTTGTTGTTGTTTGTTTGTTGTTGTTGTTTGTTGTTGTTTTTTTGTTGTTGTTTGTTGTTATTTGTTTGTTTGTTGTTGTTTGTTTGTTGTTGTTTTGGGTTTAATCCAATCTTCTCCGGCTCTGTGACATGTATTGTGTGTGTGTGTGTGTGTGTGTGTGTGTGTGTGTGTGTGTGTGTGTGTGTGTGTGTGTGTGTGTGTTTGAATGTGGGTGTGTGTTTGTGTGTTTGTGTGTGTGTGTGTGTGACGGTGTGTGTGTTGGTGTGTGTGTTGGTGTGTGTGTTGGTGTGAGTGTGTGTGTGAGTGTGTGTGTGTGTTTGTGTGTGTGTTTGTGTGTGTGTGTGTTTGTGTGTGTGTGTTTGTGTGTGTGTTTATCTATTTATTTATTTATTTATTCTTTTATATCGAGGATAATGGAATAAGCACTTATGTGCTTTTTTACATCAAGTCACCGTGTGTATGCGGTTTTGCCAATTTTGCCATCTGTTCCCACCGGCACACAATGGCCTACTCTTTCGAAAAGCGGAACAGGATTTAACATGTGCGCAAGATGTTCTGCATGCGTTCGCACACGGAGCCTCGGTTTATAGTCTCATCCGAAGGACTTTGACATTCAGGTGGATTTTTTTGGCAAACTTGGAAGAAAGGGCGAGGCTGGGAATCGAACCCACAACCTCACGGTTTACTTGTTGGCAGGCAAACGTCTTAACCATCTTGCCACCTTCCTCCTCCTCCTCTGTGTGTGTGTGTGTGTGTGTGTGTGTGTGTGTGTGTGTGTGTGTGTGTGTGTGTGTGTGTGTGTGTGTGTGTGTGTGTGTGTGTGTGTGTGTTGAGAGAGAGAGAGAGAGAGTGAGAGTGTGTGTGTGTGTGTATGTGTGTGTGTGTGTGTGAGTGTGTTTGTGTTTGTGTGTGTCTGTTAATCAGGGATATTGACTACAATCTGTCTGTCTTTCTGTCTGTAGAGAAACAGAAGTATGACTAAAATGTATCCCCCCCCCCCAAAAAAAAAAAAAGAAAAAAAAAGAGAGAAGATCTACACTACGTTTCCTTATTTGTGGGGTTTTTGGTTGTTGTTGCTAGTTTACAATTTCGTCGTTACAGCCATTGCTGATTAAGTTCTATATTTTTTGGTTTGCTGCTGCTTCTGTTGTTGTTGTTATTGTTGTTGTTGTTGTTGTTGTTCTTCTTCTCTTCTTCTTCTTCTTCTTCTTCTTCTTCTTCTTCTTCTTCTTCTTCTTCTTCTTCTTTCTTCTTCTTCTTCTTCGCATTCTTCTTCTTCTTCGCATTCTTCTTCGCATTCTTCTTTGCAACTCTTCTTCTTGTCGTTGCCGTTGTAGTGTGTTAGCTTTCATCGATAGAAAGGGGTGAATTTATCTTATTTTCCTTTATCCAGCTGTAGTAGAAGCTGCTGCTATTGTTGGTATTGTCATCGTTGTTGTTGCTGTTGCCCTTTGTTAGGTTAGCTTTTTGTATTGAGAGCTCAGCTGCTTTCTCAAAAGTATGTTCCAAATGATAAAAACAGAAAACAGAACATGCTTTCCGACAAAATTGACTAAACTGCATACACACGGGGAGTAGATGTTAAAAAAGCACATGAATGCCTATTCCATTATCCTAAAAATAAATAAATGAATGAATAGATGGGTAGTTTATAT
>CM054156.1:21760990-21770990 GCA_028751875.1 Rapana venosa | reverse complement strand
TGCTAAAAGAGGCCCCAGGTAAGCATGACGTTATAGACAGAGTAGACAGCGACAACACCCAGACTGAAGGCTACAATGGAGATGACAGTGATCTGGACATTAGTGACGGTACTGACAAAGAAAAAGACTTGGACGACAAACCTCCTGTCTCTAACACTGAGGCAGGAGCCCTACAGGATACAGACAGGAATGCTTCCATGCAAAAGCAAAGGGGTGATAAAACCTGTGAAGCTGAGAACATGCTCAGTGTAGAAGCCACGGAAGGCACAGGAGGCGCCAGTAATGCTTTGACAGCAGCTGGACGTCAGCAAAGGAAGGTACAGGGTAGAGAAGGGGGGACAAAGCATAAACAGAAGGGTTATAGAGGGCGAACAAAGGGCACACTAGGGAAAGGAAAGGGGGCCACTGGAGGCACCAGGGAGAAACGAGGTGAAACTGCTGTGGCAAAGGCAAGGGATAAACACACAGTCCAGCAGGATTCTGGTGCCACTGAGCAAAGCAGTCATAACATTGACACAGCACATCAGACCGAGACAGTCTCCAATGGGGCAAAAGATACGTCCACTTTGGATGGTACCCTTGGAGAGCACAGGCAATCCGGGGTGGCCTCCCCAAAACAGAGCCAACAGAGAAAGACTGCCAGGGCTAGGGCTGCCAGTCAGAACAGCATTCTAGACAGCTTTAGACGTGTGCAGTCTAATGAGCAAAAACAAGGGGCTCAGGATAGAGGGCGCACTAGAACACGCACTGAACGGGGTTCTCCCCACAATAGGAAATCGGCCGGGCCAATGTAAATAGTAGTGAAATAAAGGAGAGAAAAAATGACAGCAGACGTAAAGCAAGTAAGAT
The DNA here is from genome assembly GCA_028751875.1 of Rapana venosa. Lineage (NCBI taxonomy): Eukaryota > Metazoa > Mollusca > Gastropoda > Neogastropoda > Muricidae > Rapana > Rapana venosa. The sequence goes on along the minus strand of CM054156.1, from coordinate 21,770,141 downwards.
TTCTGTAAATACTGTTCTAGCAAATAGTGTTCATAATGCTGATGTCAAGTTCCTTAACTTTAATGTAAATGGATTGCTTCCTAAGCTAGAAATTTCCGATTTTGTCACATACATAAAATCCCAGGACTTTATATGTTTAACTGAAACTTTTGTTGGCACTAATTTTGAATCTAACCTTTTCAGTGATTATGTTATATTCAACTCTGTTGCAAAGAAAATTTCTTATCAGGGTAGATATTCAGGGGGAGTCATTGTCTTGATAAAGAAGGCATTTGCACAGTTTGTAACTAGGGTTGATTTTGATGTAGACAATATGATCATTCTGAATATTGATAAGCAACTTTTCAGAACCGATATGAATATCTTTTGGATTTGTACATACATACCACCACATGACTCTGTTGCTTGGAAAAAACAATGATAATGGATATGGTTTGGAAACATTAGAACAAACACTGTTGCATTTGTATGAATTATATGACTTTCATTTGCTATTATGTGGAGATCTTAATGCAAGAACTGCATCCAGAAATAATGCTTGTTGTAACTTAAATGAGGGTTTAGTTGATGAATTAGATTATCAATCCCCCTTTAGTAGAGAATCACATGATGTAAACAAAAACATGTTTGGAGATCAGTTATTGGAACTTTGTAATTCTTTTGATGTTATTATTCTAAATGGCTTGTGTGAATGTGAATTTGATGGTAGCTACACCTACATATGTAACACGGGATGCAGCACGGTTGACTATTTTATCATGTCACATGATTTATATAATATGGTGTCTGGTGGTCTGTCCTTAGATGTGGAGGATTCATCTGAATCAGATCATCTACCAGTTGTACTGACCTGGTCTACAGCACTCAACACTGAAAAAAATCAAAATACAAGGGATAACTTCTACATTAACAAACTTATATGGGATAAAGAGAAAGAACAGGTTTATGTAGGCAATCTAAATAGTGCTAATTTCCAGAGTAAGATTCAGTTAGCAGTTAGTATTTTAGATGATAATGTAGACAGTGCACTCGATATGTTTATAAAATGTTTATTATCAGCCAGTAGTTGTATGGAAAGAAAGGCATACCCTAATTTGCAAAAACATATTTCTGAATGGTTTGACAATGAATGTCAGCAAGCCAAACAGAAATGTAGAAAATCTTTGAGGAGTTTTAGAAAGTCTAGAAGTGACGAAGATAGACTAGAATATATTACTGCAAGGAAAGAATACAAGGGTTTACTTAAGATTAAAAAAAGAAGCTTTAGACGGGAAAAGGTTGAAATGCTTAGTGCAAATATTAAAGATTCAACAAAGTTCTGGAAGCAGTTAACTGAATTGGGATGCGGGAAAGAAAGAATAAAGCATAAAAACAATATATCTCTCAATGAATGGTACAATCATTTCAAAAATGTGTTTTCTACAGATAGTGATGATTTCAATGAGGAAGATCAAGATCACTTTGATCTTTCTGAGGAAGACCAACATGCACTGAATGATGAAATAACTTTGCAGGAAGTAACACTTGCAGTAAATAAACTAAAGGGTGGCAAAGCATGCGGAATGGATGGAGTGCTTGCAGAAATGCTTAAGGCAGGTAGCCAAACTATTATCCCCTTTTTACATAAATTATTTAATGAAGTATTTAAGAAAGGCATATATCCAAAGGAATGGGAAAAGGCCATTGTCATTCCAATTCATAAAAAAGGTAACATAGAGAATGTAGATAATTATAGAGGTGTATCTTTACTAAGTACTATTTCAAAATGTTACAGCACAATTGTTAAATATCGGCTCTACTCTTGGTTGGAAGAAAACAGCTTGATATCTGAAAATCAAGCAGGATTTCGTAAGCATTATTCTACTACTGACCATATCTTTTGTTTATACTCTGTTGTGCAGAAGTGCTTGTCCCAGAGAGGTAAGAAGTTGTATGTTGCTTTTGTCGATTTTAAGAAAGCATTTGACTCAGTAAGGCATGATAAATTATTACAGTGCATTAGAAACCAGGGTGTAAATGAAGATTCTCTGTTCGCTGCAAGCAATGTACAAGGCTTTAGTTTCATGTGTCAGATCCAACTTTGAATATACACAGCTTTTTGACTGTCCAATAGGGGTGCGCCAAGGTTGTGTACTGAGTCCTACTCTGTTTCAAATGTTTATTAACCAGCTAGCAAATGATATGTCTGCGAAAGGTAAACATGGCATTCAGCTAATGCCAGGTCTCATGGAATTGTTTGTGCTTCTTTTTGCAGATGATGTTGTCTTGTTATCATCTACTCCAGGGGGTCTTCAAAACCAGTTGAATGTGCTCAAAGCATGCTGTTCTAAAATGAAATTAAAAGTAAACAAAGATAAAACTAAAATTATGGTTTTTAGGAAAGGTGGGTTTTTGGGCAGAGATGAAGAATGGTTTTTCGAAAATGTTAAATTAGAAGTAGTAAATAAGTATTGTTATTTGGGATTCAATTTTTCAACGAAGCTAAGCATCAAAGTTGGAACTGAAAATCAAATTATGAAAGGAAAGAAAGCCTTAATTAGTTTAATAAAGGCGTTTTTGAAAAACAAAGATATTACCTGTCAGATATACTTTAAAGTTTTTGATATCAAAATACAGCCTATATTATTGTATTCTTCGGAAGTTTGGGGATTAAGTCGATTAGACTGTTTAGAAAAGATTCATTTAATGGCATGCAAGCGTTTTCTGGGGCTTCCCATCAAAACTCCTAACAAAATGGTGTACGGAGAACTGGGAAGATACCCTCTATATGTCAATACCAGCATTTCTGCTTTTCGATTCTGGTTTAAAATACTTCAGATGGACCATCACAGATTACCTCGTCAGGCATACGAAATGCAACTAAGCCTTGATAATAATGCAAAAAGATGCTGGGTTTCTAACATAAGAGTGTTATTATGTGATGTGGTTTTAATATAGTATGGTTACAGCAGGGGTGTTGGGGATGTATATAAATTTATGCAGGTTTTCAGGCAAAGACTGATATATTTGTTTATTCAGGAATGGCAAAGTGTTATAAACGATCATGACAGATACTCCATTTACAGATCATTTAAAACTGTGTTTGAAAGGGAATCTTATATTTGTAGTATTGATGTGTATTGCTTTAAAGTTGCTTTGTCACAAGCCAGATTAAGTGTCTTACCACTAAAATAGTAATCGTCATAGATATACAGTCCTAATTTGCAAGACAAAATGTGTCCTTTTTGTAAGAATGCAAGTGAGGATGAATATCATTTGATATATATGTGTTCAATGTATGCAGATCTTAGAGTAAAATTCATTCATAACATTCTTCATCTTCCGTTGTCTGATGTTCTTTGTGCTAATAATACACGTTTTTCTTTGCAGATATCAAAGTACATTTTTTATGCCATGCGAAGAAGACAATGCTCAACACAGTTCAGCTAGAATTTAAGGCTAGTTTAAATGTTTGTGCAATTGTTAGCTCTCGGTTTCATCTTGGAGTCAAGTAACAGAATAAGATTGGCTTACGCTCCTCTCTCTCTCTCTACCTCTCTCTCTCTCTCTCTCTCTCTCTCTCTCTCTCTCTCTTCTCTCTCCTCTCTCTCTCTCTCTCTCCTTTTAAGAATGAAATCATTGGCAGAGACTAATAACTGTGACTATCTTCTATGTACCTTTCCCTATTCATTCCTAAAATTTAATGACCAAGTTGTTCTGGTTTTGTTCATTGACCAACTCAAATAGATGCTTAGTAATTGTAAAGTGACTTTCAACGTTAACAGTCTGTAAACGTATGTTGATCAAGTTAAAGGAAGATACGTATTTAAAATTACCTTTTATGTACATAATTGATAATCTGTTTTCACTTTGATATGTTCTACACAGGATTGTTATTGAAAATGTCAGTCATTGTTGTTTTCTTACACGTTTTATTACATTGTCACAACTAGCTTGGGGTGAATGAACGAGATAAGTTTAGCTTGCTGCGCTTCTGATGACTAGCTTTTGGGTACAAAAACTAGACGAGTATGGGGTGAAAGTATACTGTTCTTTTTCCTGTTGTATTGTGGCCCAATGGCCGATGTACATTAAACAAGTTCCGAGTTCCGAGTTCCGAGTCCGAGTTCTCTCTCTCTCTCTCTCTCTCTCTCTCTCTCTCTCTCTCTCTCTCTCTCTCTCTCTCTCTCTCCTGTGGGTGAAAATTCATTGCTTCCTTGTTTTACTTTCAAACGGCCAACAGGTTTTTACCGTTAGTTCTAGTTTAGAAAAAACAAAACGAATGGCTTGTTGGCTACATTTGTTTGTTGTTGTTTTTTTTTATTGTGATGTACATCCAGTCAGTTATCTTACGTTTTTACGTAGAAGTTGGGAAAAATCATCGTGATAATAGTGAGGAGAAAAAAGAAACAAAAACTGAAAAAAACAAACCAAAAGAAAACCCCCAAACAAGAACAAAAATTGTACTTTTTGCTTCAAAATTGGTACAAACGACCGTTATTTAGACAACACACACACGCGCGCGCGCAATGCACGCACGCACGCACGCACGCAACGACACGCACGCAGCACACACAACACACACCACACCACAACACACACACACACACGTGTGTTTACGCGTTTGTGTAGGCATCACACACAAACACACACAAACACACGAAAGCTGTTTTTCCTTTTTTTTAAAAATAGAAGTTCGCAAATCATTCAGATTAGACAAACAAGCAAAAACCAAAAACAACGAACAGAAAAAAAGAAAAAAACCAAAGACAAGTCAAAAAACCAAAACAAGAGAAAAAGAATATCTAACCAAAAAACCTACCCAAACAAACCAAAACAAAACAAAAGAGTACCCCTTTTATCCTTCCTTTGCAGGCAAATTACCATAATCAGACACAAACAGGTACTTTTCTTCTTCTTTTTCTTTTGGTATTGAAACTAACAAATCACCGTAATTAGACAAAGGGACATTTTTTCTCTTCCTTTCTGTGCAAAACTGACAATTAACCATGATTGAAAAAAGGAAAATGTTTTTGTGCTTTCTTGCTGCCCAAAGTAGGTAATTGAAGATGATTACCCCAAAAAAAACCCACAACAAAACCCCTTGTATTTTCCCTTACTTTTTGCATCCAAGTTGGCAGATGATTAATATGATTACAAAAAAAGAAAAAACTACTTTGCTTCCCACTTGAGCAAAGATGACAAATAACGAATAAGAAAAAATCGTATTTTCCTTCTTTTTTGCATGGGTTTTTTGACAAATGACTATGATTAAACAAAGACATGGGGGTTTTTCTTCGTTTTCCCATCCTGTTTTTTTTAAAAAATAGCTATGATTAGACAAGAAAGGTTTTGAAAAAAAGTGAAAAAAAAGCAGAAGGAAAGAAGCCTATTTTTCATTCCTTTTGTGTTGATGTTAAAAAATAGTTGAGTGAGACAAAGAAATGTACCTTTGTTTCCCTTTTTTGGGGGTTTTAAAAGAAACAAATGACTATAATTGACAAAAAAGCCTTTTTTTCCCCCTTCTTTTTTGCGTTTTTTTTTAAAATAGCTATGGTTATACAAGAAACAAGGTTCTTTGCTTCCCTTAGGCAAAGTTTAAAAAATAACTGAAATTAGAAAAAAAAATCGATTTTCCCTTCCTTTTTCCCCAAATGTTGACAAATCATAATTAGACACAGAAACGGGGTTTTTATTCCCCTTTTCCCCCATGTTGTAAAAAAGCTATGATTGACAAAGAACACCCTTCCTTTTCCCATCCATTTTAAAAAAAGTTTTGATTGACAAAAAACCCCTATATTCCCCCCTTTTTTTGTTTTGATGTTGAAAAAAAATTTTGGGTGGACGAAAAATGCCCCTTTTGCTTCCTTTTTTGGGTTGAAGAAAACAAGAAGCCTATTTCCCTTCATTTTTGTTTTGAGTTGTGAATAGTTTGGTTAAAAAAAAAGAAAAATGTATCTTGCTTTACTTGGGAAAAAGTTGGCAAATAACTGTAATTAGAAAAAATAAGTTTTTTCCCTTCTTTTTGTGTGGAAGTCGAAGCGAAAAATAAGTATGTTTAAGATATTAAAAAAGAAACTAATGGCTGTTTTTAAATTATTAAATATTATATATAAATATAATATATATAATATATATATTATATATATATATATAAAATAAAACCTCAATAATTCTTTATTTTTTTTTCTTTCTTTGTTGTCATTGATTTTGTCATTTATACTGACAAGGCAAAATAGGCTGGGATTTTCCAAATCCTGAAACAAAGGAAATAAACAAAGCAAGCTAGTAGCTATGAAATTTTTTTTTTAAAAACCCAAACACTGGATAAAGATAATTAATCGCTTTTTTTCCCCCATTAAAGCTGGCAAATCACCGTGATTAGGGGAAAGACAGACAGAAAAACCCGCAGACAGAAAACAAAAAAAAAACATGCTCTGTTTGTCTGAAGTTTTGAATTTAGTGCGTCTATGCAGTGTGTTTTGTTTTAGCATCCTCTTCTTGTGTGAATTTTTGGGTTAGACAATTTACCTTTTGTTAAGCAATTAATTACGGGGTTCCGCGCGCGCGCGCGGCCGCGCCGTGTGTGTGTGGGGTTTTAAAGTCTTCAATTTTTAACGTCTTTCCACTTTAAGTGATACCAACGGCCCTAAAATAGGGACTGAAAAAAGAGATGGGTAGTAGATGATAACTACTCTGGTGTTGCGTGCGAGTGGGTGTGTGTTGTTGTGTGTTGTGTGTTTTGCGTGTGTGGTTGATACGTGCGTGGTTTAGGCTGCGTGAAAACGTGTGTTTATTTTTATTTTTTTTTATTCTTTTATTTTGGGGATAATGGGAAAAAGCACTCATAGCTTTTTTCACCCGTCCCCGTGCTATGCAGTTTTTCAATGTTTCTCTGTTCCATGGTGTGTATTATGTGTGGGTGTGTGTGTGTGTGTGTGGGGTGTGTGTGCGTGTTATAGTGGTTGAAAACGTATAATTGAGTAAGGACCAGCCCCTTTTGGCCCACCTGACTTGAATTTCGGCTCCTGGTTTAGCACTCTTTTAAAAAGGGCCCGGCAGTGTTTTTAATCCTCACTCATCCTCGGGTAGGGGAAAAGCAAGACACCCCCCATAATTCAAAAGTGCAATTTTTTTCCCCCCCATGGGATAGAGTTCATGCTTCATCAAGGGGCTAAGGGGGAATGGAGTCAGTAAAAAGGTAAAGGGAAAAGAAGTCCCATAACCCATAAAGGTGTAGGGGGGCGAGGCGTCAGAGACCCCACTTCCAGGGCCAGAATTGAGGGCGGCGCCCAAATTTCCCCTCCCCCCCTGCTTTTCCCTTCCCCGACCCTAAAGAGGGCAGGGACCCATTTACAGCTGGGGGAACTGGGGGAACTGTACGAGCCAAGGGCCCAAACGGTCCCCATCCAATGGTAACCACGCCGACGTGTTAACTTGGGTGGGGGAAAGCGAGTGTCCCCCCCACTGACTTCCCCTGGGGTCAATGTGTTTAAAATCTGCGGGGGGGGGGGGGGGGGGGGGGGGGGGGGGGGGGGGGGGGGGGGGGGGGAAAGGTGTCTTGGTGATGGCTTGAATCCGGGTCATCAGGTCACGAGCTCTAGGCGTGCACCAATTATAATATAGAAATGCTGAAATAGCAAGCTTGAGGCAATCTTCTTTCACGTTTCACTTTTCTTTCTTTCTTTTTTCTTTGTTATTTTGTTTCTGTCTTTTTTGTGTTGCTTTGATATCTATGTGTGTTTGCTTCTCTCAAACAGTTCAAGTTATTTTCTTTTTCTTCTCTTGTTCTGACAAGGAAAAGAAGAAAAATGATCAGCATTTATATAACTTCTTTGCCGCAACAGCTCCAGGCATTATATCTTTTATCAAATTTTAACAAAAGTACACTGTTACATAGGAGAAAAGGAGTCAGTCTAAACAGAGGAAAAAACAGACACCAAAACGTTGATATTGGCTTACATTACACAACAGCTCAAGACTTGATCAAAGTTCAACAAACAGAGTAAAAATAAAACATAAGAAATCAGACTAAAGAGAAGAAAAAAACAGACTCCAAAACATTGATACAGGCTTACATTACAACAGCTCAAGACTTTATCAAAGTTAAAAAAACACAACAGACATAGTAAAAATAAAACGGAAGAAATCAGTCTAAACAGTGACAAAACAGACACCAAAACATAAGTGTAGGCTTACATATACGTCTGGCATTTTGGTTTCGTTTCTATACTTATACTTTCTTCCTGTTCAGCATTTACATTTATTGTCTTTGTATTCCTAAGATACAAACTGTAGCTAAGTTTGTCGTAAAAAAAAATCAATTCAAATCAGATAAATGTGATCATTTGTAGCTGATCCGATTAAAATTCTTTTTTTGTTGTTTGGAGAAATGTTCTCATTTCTTTTAGCATTTGAGCAAAGTTACAGCCGTTGCATACAACTACTGTGTTGTTTTGAAAGCAAGTCTGATGGTGAGGACTAGGTTCGGTGCTTGGTGTTGTGTACTATAGGGACTGAACATGAATTTCATGGCCAACGTTGAATGATTATTTCAGACAAATCAATTCAGTTTCACACACACACACACACACATGCCTTTAAGCCACTTTGGTGTAGTTAGGATTTGAGAGGTGTGTCCTTGAAATGATTAATGAGTTCACTGGTTTTATTCCTTGCCTTCCTTTATGAGTAGGAAGTTGTGTTTAAAAAAAAACCCAATTTGTTTTCACAGAAAGAGGTTATAGCTCATTTTGCTCGCTCGCTCGCTCTCTCTCTCTCTCTCTCTCTCTCTCTCTCTCTCTCTCTCTCTCTCTCTAACACACACACACACACACACAACTGTTTCTGTGTTTTCTGTTCTGCTTTCTTTCTTACTTGTTGCTACTTTTTTTTCTCTCTCTCTCTCTCTTCGGTGATTTTTGTGGGGATTTTTGTGTAGATATTTTTCCCGTAAGCCGTGTAAGTGTATTGCTATGGGCTTTACTTTATTTTATTTTATTATCATATATATCCTTAAGGGCGGGGACTGGATGTAAAAAAGCACATGGGTGCTTATTCATTATCCTCGAAATAAAAGAATTTGTCATTGTCATTCTCTCTCTCTCTCTCTCTCTCTCTCTCCTCTCTCTCTCTCTCTCTTGATTTTTTGTTTTTTTGTTTTTGTTTTGTT
>CM054156.1:21706480-21746480 GCA_028751875.1 Rapana venosa | reverse complement strand
ACAAGGTATCTTTGCTTCCCACTTGTCAAAGTTGGCAAATAACTGTAATTAGTAGAAAAAAACCAACTAATTGTATTTTTTCTTCCTTTGTGTCTGGATGTTGACAAATGACTATAATTAGACACACAAACGGGTTTTTATTTCTTCCTTTTCCCATCCATGTTGATAAAATAGCTATGATTAGACAAAGAAACCTATATTCCCTTCCTTTTTGTGTTGATGTTGATAAAAGTTATGGTGAGACGAAGAAATGTACCTTTGCTTCCTTTTTTGGGTTGAAGTAAACAAGAAGCCTATTTTCCCTTCATTTTTGCGTTGATGTTGATGAATAGTTATGGTTAAACAAAGAAACAATGTATCTTTGCTGGAAGATTACTTTCTATGCTCTCATGGTTTTTTGTGTGCGGCTTCTTGTATAATGGCCAAAACGGAATGCATATTTTCACAGACATTGCAACGAATCTTAGTATCAAACAGGCACAGCAATAAAAAAACAAAAAAAAAACAACAAACCCACTTTTCTTGTCAACAATTGATGGAAAACTTATATCAGACTGGAATAACTCATTTTCCATCTTTTGAATTGCTGATGACGACATTCATTACATGCAACTTCATTCCTTGATCAAATCGTTGAAAGCAAAGCACCCAAAATGCAATTTTAAATCGCGAAATGTCTTGAAAAGAAAAATCTTAAAGCTGATTTATACTTACTTTGTTTTTTACCCAAAGTACTCTTTTATTTTTGCTTCCCCCTCATCCTGTGTGACGTTTTTCTGTCCTGCTGTTCTCAGCCGCATACCAGTCTCTCTGCCCCAGCCATAAGCCCCGATTCGTTGTGTTTGTATATTCAGAGCTAGAAAGTTCACAGGAACTGAATCAATGTCAGGTCCCTGTGGGCACCAGCCAGAGTGGCCCTGCACGCTGCACAGTCACTTGTAGTAATTCATAGGTTCCCGTCTACGAAACTAACACACGCAAGGACATCACCTACAACAGCCCCTTAATGACGCCACTAATACTCACTTGGTGACCAAGCTGGAAATAAGACACCTACTGGAGTGACACCACCACAGCGTCTCCCTCCCCATAACGCAGAAGTGTAAAGGAAACGAAACTGAGGTTCACCAAGAGACAAGGGCAACGGAATCAGAGACGAATTTCTGTATTTGCATGGTATCAATGCTCATAATGAGGTTGTAATAAAGCAATCATGGAAGCAACTATGTTTGAGACTAACTTGTCAAGCTGAACTGCACACAGACTATCGTAATACCTCCCCGTGTCAACCAGGCCTTAGAGATACAGACACCTTCAGTGTTTGACATATCATTTGAGCTTATACTTCTCAAATAGCATCCAGAGATGTGACGAACTTGCCAGTGTGGTCCTAAGTTATACCTAAAGAGCCCATGCCAAACTCACTGTAATAGTCGCTGGCTGAACTTCCCGAAAAATCGGTGTGACTTGTAGGATCAACCCCAGACATTCCAGTCCAGAACCCTTGGGTTGCTAACCACTGCGCCACGTCAGAAGCTCGTTCAAAAGTAACTTAGAATTAATCCTATGCCCTCTTTATATGATTAATCATTGTCTTCTGATTACTGATTTGTTGTTTGTTTGTTTGTCTTCTGTGATGGTGTATCCTTTAATATGGTTAGTCCTTTTAAAAAAAAATCCCCATGGCTTGTTTGAAATACTTATGGAAAGAAGTAAGCAAAATACAGACTTCACAAGCCTAGGCCACAACAAGAAGGTCAGATCATCAATCCTGCTTTGTTTTCTTGGCTGCTATTTTGTTTTGTTTCTCAAACCAGATGCTGCTTATACACGTATCTAAACCACAACGTTTATCGGCAAAGGAACTATTCAGCAACTGCTTTCCGCCATCTGTTCTTTCACCAAACTATTCCTTTCTTCTTGTTCTTGTTCTTGTTATCGCAGTAACACTGTCAGCAAAGACGTGTAAAAACAGAGCTATTGAGTAAACAGGTGTTAAAAGAGAGGGGCAATAAGCCAGTTTTTGCGCAGATAGAAAAACACTGTTTCAATGCCAGAGAAAGATAAACCAACAGCAACGTCTCTGGAATTGTCCCCTGATTACTTTTCTTTCCAAGAAGAAATGCCATCAAAGCAAACCTTAGAAAAGTGCTTTTTACATTCGTTTTTTAACCATGTTTTATTCCTCGTCTTTTGTCTTATTCTTTATTCGTTGTTTTGTTTGTTTTATCTTTTCTTGTTTTCTTGCTTTCTCCTCCCATCTTCTGTTTTTGCTGTCATCGTTTTGTTTTTATGTCCATTATTACTTATTTTGTTACCTCTTTTTGTGTTGTTTCTTTCAAACAAAACATCTTTTCCTTTTCCAAGAAAAGAAAGAAAAGTGCAAATAGTGATAAACCTGGGGGCAACAGTTAAGGCGATATCTCGTGGACAGAGGTAAAGAAATAAACATTGCAGATGGACAAGAAAAAACAAACCCATTCTAATGTTCAACTACAACACATCAAATTACATTTCCGCAACCCATCCGAACAAAAATATCAAGCACAATAAATACTGCGACAACAAAAAACACAAACAAACAGTAAAGCACAAGGCATCTTTCCCTCCAGTTCAGTTTTTCCTTTATACATAGATTTGCATAATTTTGTTATAATATTCTCTGTACAATGAATTTGAAACTTGGCATGATGCTCTCCCTCTCTCTCTCCTCTCATCTCTCTCTCTCTCTTCACTCTCTTCTCTCTACATCGGTCCTCTCTTCTCTCTCTCTCCTCTCTCTCTCGTAGTAAACAAAAAACAATCTAACCCAATACAGATATTAAATAGACATTTTTCGTAAAATGTATAGCAATAAATGAAGTATCATTTTTGGCGTAGGAAGAATTGTAAACTCTACAATCTTGATATCAAACAAACATTCAGTATTGTTGGAATAGAAGAAAAGGCCTGTCGCTATAAATGAAATCCTGGATGAAAACATCAATCTGTTAACTTTCTTGATTTTCTAATAATATGCTTGTCATCATAAGCAAGCTAATTTTCAAAGTATACTAACTTTAAGTAATTCCTTCCATTTTTTTGGTTCTAAAAGATTTCCTTTGATTTTTCGTCCTAAACTCAAGTTAGTTATAAATGAGTTTCCTGGATTTTAAAATGTATTCTCAGAATGAATGACTTGCAATAAATCGTCTATTTAGCCACAACAATACATCTCCATACATCTCTATTGTTCATGTGCATTGACACGACTTCTGCCACAGAAACACAAAACAGGTAACAGCGCCTTTTTGAAGCATAGTGTGTGTGTGTGTGTGTGTGTGTGTGTGTGTGTGTGGTGTGTGTGTACGTGCGTGCGTATCTGTGTTAGTGTGTGAGTGTAGTGTGTGTATGTGTGTGTGAGTGTGTGTTGTGTGTAGTGTGTGTGCGTGGTGGTGTGTTATGTGTGTGTGTGTGTGTGTGTGAGTGTATGTGTGTGTGAGAGTGTACGTGCGTGCGAATCTGATTGTGTGTGTGCGTGTGTGTGCGTGTGTATGTGTGTGTGAGTGTGTGTGTGAGTGTGTGGTTAGTGTGTGTGTGTGCTGAGTGTGTGTGTGTGTGTGCGAGTGTGTGTGTGTGTGTGTGTGTGTGTGTGGGTGTGTGGTGTGAGTGTGTGGTGTATTGTATGTGAGTGTGTTTGTGTTGTGTGTGTGTGTGTGTGTGTGTGCGCGCCCCTGTGTGTAAGGAAACTGCATTATCCATTGCTTTAACAATGTCATCCTTTTACACACTTTCTTCTTTACACCTTCAAGAGCCTTTTTTGTCCTTTTTGTCTTTCTTCATTTCCCTTACATTATATTTCTCTTTTGTTCTTGTTCTGTTCCCCCCCCCCCCCCCCCCCCCTCCCCCCGTTTTGTCCCCTTTCATGCAGCTGATTTTTCATTCCTACATTTTCATTATTTTCTTCCCTTTGCTTTTTTTGGGGGAGCGGTGGTAAATTTCTTTCTTTGTTTTCATTAAAGAATATATATTTATATTTTTTCTCTTTTCTTAATAATCATAAAAGGTTTTTTTTTTCTGCGGTTTTCTTTTTATTATTGGGGGTCGGGAGGAGGTTGAGGTGGAAGGAAAGGCTTAAAGGCAAAAATTTGCTGTCTGCTTTTTAAGAAGCAATGTGGAAAAACACCATACAGTGGTGAACATTAAACAAATGAAGAAGAAATAACAACAGCTCAGCCACCACAACAACATATATAAAAATATATATTGCATTTCTGCAGGCACCGAATGACAAAAAAACACACAGCCAATTATAGCTCGCTTGTTTTGTTTGTTTTTGTTGTTTGTTTGGTTGTTTTTGTTTTGTCTTTCTATAGAATTACTTGTATCTTTTCTTTGTCTCCTCTCTCTCTCTCCTCTCTCTCTCTCTCTCTCTACTCCTCTCTCGTCTCTCACTCATCGCTCTCTCTCCTTTTTTCCTCTCTCTCTCTCTCCCTCTCTCTTCCTCATCTCTCGCCTCATCTCTTTCTCATCTCTCTCTCAATCTCTCTCGCTCTCATCTCTCTCTCTCCTCTCTCTCTCACTCTCCTCTCACTCCTCCCTCCTCTCTCTCAGACATAAATGTCGTGAAAGCATTTTGATCATATATCAAATCATCCTGTATTTCCCCCCACCTTTTTTTCTTCATTTTTGATTCTTACTACGTGTTGCACTTATCATAATATGTTTCGTTTCCCTTCATAAGGGGCCTTGGCCAATAAATGAATAAACATTCTCTCTCTCTCTCTCTCAACCTCATCTCTCCTCTCTCTCTCTCTCGCTCTCCATCCCCCTCTCTCTCTCTTCTCTCAAAACTCTCTTCTTTCATCTCTCTCCTCTCGCTCTCCTCCTCTCTCTCTCTCTCTCTCTCTCCCTTTCTCTCACTCTCTCTCACTCTCTCATTCTCTCTCTCCCCTCATCTCTCTCACTCTCTCTCTCCTCGCATCTCATCGCTCTCTAAATCCCCTCATCTCTCAGTCTTTTCTGCTCTCTCCCTCACTCTCTCTCTTACTACTCTCTCTCTCTCACTCTCTCACTCTCTCTCACTCATCCCTCTCTCACTCTCTCTCTCTCTCTCTCTTATCTCTCCTCATCTCTCTATCTCTCTCGCTCTCTCACCTCTCTCTCTCTACTCTCCCTCTTTCTCTCTCTCTCTCTGCTCTCTCACTCTCTCGTCCTCTCTCTCTCTCTCTCTCTCTCTCCGCTCTCTCCCTCTCTCACTCTCTCTCTCGCGCGCTCATCTCTCTCGTCTCATCTCTCTCTCACTCTCTTCTCTCTTCGCTCTCCTCCCTCTCTCCTCTCTCGCTCGCGTCTCAACTCATCTCTCTCTCTCACTCCTCTCTCTCTCTCTCTCAATTCTCTCTCGTTCTCGTCTCACTCTCTCTCGTCAATCTCTCATCATCTCTCATCTCGTCACTCATCTCCCCCTCCTTGGAGGGACGGGGATGCCTGGGTGGTTAGAGCGTTGCGCATTGGCGTTCCTGTCTGGCAGCTGACAGGGGTCAAATCCCTTGAAGGAATAATTTCCCCTGGAGTTTAACTCAGTGCCCGCCTTCATTCAACTCTATCCAAAAGTCCTTCGATGAGACTAGAAACCGAGGTCTCAGTGTGCGAACGCACTCAGAACGTCCAGGCACAGGTAAAACCTGTTCTGCTTTTCGGAAGAGTAGGCCATTGATGTCCGTGGGAACGGATGCACAAAATTTACAAAACTCACGCACCGTAGACGGGGACTAGATGTTTAAAAAACCACCTGAGTAGGTAAATTCCATAATCCTCGATATAAAATAATCTCTCATCTCTCACTCTCATCATCAGACTCCTACTCTCTCCACTCTCTCTCCTCTGCTCTCCTCTCCTCTCCTCTCCTCCTCTCTCCACTCCACTTTTTGTTTTCTTTTTGTTCTTGATTTTTTTCCTTCCTGTCTTAGAATGATGAACAGCAATGCAGAAATGTAATTTAAAATGGCAGAAACCATAACTGGATCCATGAAAAAAATAATAATAATAATAATAATGTATGGAATTTATATAGCGCTGAATCTTGTAAAGCAACAAATCAAAGCGCTCATGAAAAATGTGTTAAAGAATGAAAAGTCTCCAATGGTCAGGAAGTGAAGTTTCCACAGCTGGTTAAACACTAAGTAGTTGTGTTTGGCTGCTAGGACTATTATCTTAAGGGTTTTAACAAAATAAATGATAAAATGCAGTCTTGTTGGAAATAGATTCCTTATTCAATCTGAAGACAAAATCTGTCGTGTTTTTTTTAAACTGAACTTGTCTTTCTCAAGCGTTTTCCACGTGAATGAATTGAAAATTCCTTCCTGCAGCTTCTGTTTTTCTGTAAATGAATTAGAGTGATTTTCATAATTACACCTGCCCTCATGAAAAATTCATTTATGTTTTGTTTTTTTTATAGCCCATTCTCAATTCAAATGTTTTACATCACTGTTATTTGTTCCTGTGTTCAATGCAAATTAATTCCCATGATTATCTTTTGTTTGTGTGTTCAATGTCAATGACTTCCCCTTACTACTTTTTGTTCTTGTTTCAATGCAAATGACTTCCCATTATTATTTTTTGTTCGTGTGTTCAATGTCAATGACTTCTCAGGAATCTTGTTCTCCTTCTCTCACATACCCGGTGTCTCTCCTTTCTGCACACTTGCTGTTACTGAATATAAAAAAAAATTCAGACAACAGAGAATCCATCTTGAATCAGCAGCAGTAGAAACAAAAAAGCCTGTTCTGGAGAGTGAAAGAAGAGATACATTCATCCCACTAACTCATCTGCTGCCTTTTAGAAATTTTGTGATGACCAAGTCATTTTATTTATCCTTTTGGCGATTTCCTTTTTGGTAAAGTGATTGAAAAGGAGGCAAATGGCCATATTTTCAAGTTAAAAACTTAATAAATAAGAAAAGAAACACTTCATCTGGGTGGGGGGGGGGGGGGGGGGGGGGGGGGGGGGGGGGGGGGGGGGGGGGGGGGGGGGGGGGGGGGGGGGGGGGGGGGTTCTTGGGAAACTTACAACTTATTTGAACTGTTTCTGTTCATCTACGTTGAGATATATTTGTTTGAATATTTTTGCTGCTTGTCTGTTTGTTATCTTACTTTCTTTAGAGGGGTATCTTTTCGTCGCATTTATTTGTCAACAGTTTATAATCTTACAGAAAACAAACCATAGACTTCACATTCACGTGTCCCATGCAAAAAAAAGCAAAGAGTGTATTCCAAAACAACACAACACAAACTAAAGCAACAACAAGCTTAGGGCGTGTGTTTAGTTTTGCTGGTTGTTATGGTTTTTCCCCTTTCCTACAAAACACCCAGTGTTTGTCCATATACATACTTGAGATATGTTTTCCTTCAGTGGGAACTAAAGCGGGTTCTGTTTTGGATTGTTTCTAACATTTACTTCCCCTACCCTTTTTTGTCCTTTAACATACCCAGATTATGTGTCACCACAAAGCTATATAACAAGAGGTTTGAGTACCCTAAGATTAGTTTGAATTGTAGAGGGCCATAAACCAGTGTCATTGGGAGGATAATTAACCCGATTTATATTAGAAACCACTATTCCTCTATTCCTTGCCCTGGAAAATGACAGCAGACATCAATATCTCTTGAATTATTCTCCGTTTTTGGACTTGAGGGGGGGGAGAAATGCAGTAGGGGGGGGGGGGGGGGGGGGGGGGGGATAAGAAGACATCCAAGATCTCTTTGAATTTTCGCTCCGTTTTTTCCCTCCATAAAAAATTAGTACCATAGCAAGCTTAAAATTGTTTGTATTACATTTTTAAAAGCCTTTTCTAACCTTTTTTAGTTGTTGTTTGTTACTTTTTTTTCTTTCTTTTTGTTGTTCCTGATTTATTTCTGATTCCTGTTTTCTCTTTTTATATACCTGTCCTTTTCATTTTTTCACTTTATTACTCTTACTATTGTTGTTTCTTTATTTTTTCCTATTTGTTCTCTTTTTCTCTCCTCCTGGATTCATTTCTTTTGAACCAACCATCTTTTGTTGCCTTAGAAAAATACTGAACAGTTAGTTGGCATCCAGATGTGTGTCAAACTTTTGTTTTTATTTCTACCCTTTTTCTTTCTCACCTATTTTGTCATATCCGCTTTTTTTCTTTCGCACCCTTGCTCTTGCGGAATAAAAATTTCAGACAACAGAATCCAATCTTGGAATTAGCAGCAGTGAAACATAAAAACCTTTCTGGTGGAGGACAGAAGAGAATAAATTCATCACCACTAACTCATCTGCTGGCCTTTTGAATTTGTGTTGATAAAAGCGTCATATAGTCATCCATTGGCAAATTCTTTTGGGAGGTTGAAATATTGAAAATTGGCAAATGCATATTTCAAGTTATAAAATGTAATAAATCTGGAAAAAATAAAACACTTTCATCTGTTTTCTTTTTTTTCTTCGAAACATACAACTTAATTGATCCTGTATCTGTTTATCTACAATGAGATGTATTTGTATGATATATTGGTGCTTGTCTGCTTTGTTTTTGTTTTCTTTTTTAGTTGTTTCGCATTTATTTCTTTCTACATTTAATTTTATTCTCACAGTAAAACAAGACTTCACATCACATGTCCTGCTAAAAAAAGCAATAAAAGATGTTTTCAAAAACACAACACAAAACTAAAGCAGACAACAAGCTAGGTGCGTGTATTTGTTTGCTGAGTGTTTTGGTTATTCTCTGTCCTATAAAACCCACCATTGTCCATATACATATTCTTCAGATAAGTTTCCTTCCAGTGGAACTAAAGCGAGCAACAACATCCCTTTGAAATTTTTCCTTTGAATGTTTTTTTTGTCTTTCTGTATAAATGGTATCATTACAAGCTTGGAATATTTACGTTTCATTTTTTGTTTGTTGGTTTCTTTACTTCATGTTTTCTTTATTTCATTTTTCATTTTTCTTAACAAAAGCAACAAAAAAAGTGTTGAATGTTCAGATGCCCCTTCGAGGCAATATTCTGAGCCGTTTTACAGTGGAGGAAAGAGAAACAAACATTGTAAATGGACAAAACAGAAATACATGGCGAAATTCCTTGTAAGGAATTACATTTTCTGCATGCATTTTAAAAAAACAACATACCACCCATAAAAGCATTCATGTTGTAAACTGAGCTGTTGTTTTACCACACACACACAACACACACACGCACATCACCACTGACCACACACATCACACACACACACACACACACACAAAAACACAAACACACAACACACACACACACACGCTCTCTCTCATCTCATCTCTCCTCTCAACTCCTCTCTCTCCTCTCAATCAATATAAACAATGTATATATATTAATGTGTGTGTGTGTGTTTGCGTTTTTGTTTGTATTCCTCCTTCTCCTCTCTGTTTTTGATATTTTTTCTTAATAGAAAGGACAAAGATACTAAACGTCTCAAGAGAAACCGTTTCAGCGTTAAATGTTATATAGAATGCTTGCAACAAAAAATATCCCAAGGATGGAAATGATCTTTTTTATATCATTATTTATTGTTTTAGTTTGAGAATAATGGAATAAGCACTCATGTCCCTGTGTATACAGTGTTGTATATTTTGTCATCCGTTCCCACCGGCACACAATGGCCTACTCTTCCGAAAAGCAGAACCGGTTTTAACTTGGGTAAGGAGTGCAGCTTCCACATCTAGTTTAAAAACATTCTTGAAGTGTTTCACTACTCTATCCTTGCATTGCCTTCTTTTTCTTGAAAATGTAGTCATATCGTAGAATCGTTGGATAGATATTGTTTTAATCTTTTAAGGCGGTTTTTAAAAATCATAAATGCAAATTTGTTCTAAAGTACTCTCTGTGTAAAGGAATGTCTACCAATTCGTTTTATTTTGTAAATGGCTGTTCCTGATATCCATGGTTTCAGTAATATCATATCAAATCATTCACCTTGATTCCTAAAGTGTATCTTCTCCCCGAAGTCAGAATATTTGGCAACCTTAATAGTGGAGGAAAAAACAATCACATAATTATGTAACATCTCACCGTTGGTGAACCTCAGAGCTATAGCCCAGGTAAAAAATCTTATTTTCAATGCAAATGACTCTGCTTGTAGGGGTTTTTTTCATGTAAACTTCTCTCCCTGAAATCATTTCCACCCACTCGCGCACATTGCCTGCTGACTATTTTTGCATGTGGATAATATTACAGAAAAACGAATTCAATCACGTAATAAAATTTTAGAAAAGGCCAAAAGGACTAAATTTTGGTCCAAGTGCAGGGAACGAATAAATGTTCCTCCATTAATTCAGCTGCTCTGTTTGAAATTCCTAAAGAATGTATTCATTGAAAGCGTCACCCTCATTTCTGGTTAACAGCATTTAAAGAGGCCAAATACAGATTCTAAATCAGGAGATATCTTGGGTCAGGAAAAGGTAAAATATCTCCTTTAATCTAAATTTCTGATCAAACCTAACACCTAATTATTGGAATTTTTATTCCTCTCTTTTCCGGACAAACCAATCCCCTGTTTAAGCCAATCGTGTGTGAATCAGAATCAGAATCAGAAACTATTTATTGCCATAAAGGTCACACAACAAAAAAGTGTGTGTGTGTGTGTGTGTGTGTGTGTGTGCGTGTGTGTTTCGTGTGTGTTTGTGAGAGTGTGTGGTGGCGCGAGTGTGGGGGTGCATGCATGCGTGGTGCTGTGCGTGTGGGCAATGTTTACAAATATAGAAATGTAGTTCTCTTTTAAAAAATCTAAAATAAATGTAGTTTTGGTTTCAACTCTATAGTTTCTTTTTTTCTGAAAAAAACCCACGTTTTATTTGTTATAAATAAGTTGTCTTTCTTTACTCTTTTCAATATGAATTAGTTCCCCTGAATTTAAAAGGAGAAATTAGTCTTTAAAATTTTGAATGCTCTATTATGGTGAATGACTTCTCTTGATTTTGAAAGTGATCCCTCTCCTAGCAAACAAAAATCCATGTTATTACTTATGTGTGTCTTTAAATGTTGAGATGCTGGAAGGATTACTTTCATGCTCACATGTTAATTTGGGTGTGTGGGCTTCTTTGTAATAATGGCCAAAACGGAATTGAATATTCACAAGACCCTAGCAATCGAATCTTAGAATCAAAAGCAGAGCACAGCAATAAAAAAAAACAACACACCCACCTTTCTTGTCAGTCAAGCGATTGATGGAATAACTTTTTTCAACAGAATAACTCATTTTCCATCTTTTTGAATAGGCTGATGACATCCTTTCATACAGTGCACTTCATTCCTTTTTCAAATCTTGAAAGCAAAGCACCCCAAATTGCAGATTTTGAAATCGACGAAATGTCTTAATTTTGAAAAAAACCCCAATCTTTAAAAGCTGAATTTATACTTTACGCTTTCTTCCCCAAAGTAATTAATTTTTGGCTGCCCCCTCATCTGTGTGTGATGTTCTGTCCTGCTGTACACAGGCCCTTATTTCCAGTCTCATCGCCCCAGCCATAGAGCCCCCCATTTTCCGTTGTGTGTATATTCAAGCTAGAATTTCAGCAAGAGCTGATCATTGTCATGTCGAGTGGGCCAACCAGCCAAGTGGCCCTGCACTGCTGCTCAGTCACTGTGGGAGTCTGGTCTGAGCTACTACATCTCAGATGATCACCTACACATGCCCCCTACAAACGACACAATACCTCAATTAATGAGCCCAGCTGAATAAGACCCCTATAAGAGTGACATCCTCTACAATGTCCTCCATAACACTTTTGTCAAGTGAACCTCCAGCCCAAAGGCTTTGACACAAACTCAGTCCAAGCGCAGAATTTCATAAGGAAACCGAAAACTGATGGTCACCATGAGACCAGAGCAACAAATCAGAGACAAATTTTCTGTTTATTGTAGGGTGACACATGAGGACGTGGGTGATTTCATAATGCTGCAATGGAATAAGCATGTGCTTTGAGACTATTTTTGACTACCTTGCTATCATGATATATACCGATGCGTAATCGGGCCTGAGAAAAATCAGACACCTGCTGTGATGGTCAGGTAACTGGAGCAAACTCACCTGAAACGCGCATCATTCTGTAAAGTGGATAAAACTCGACTGTGTGGTCCTCATCTTCCATTCATCCCATACCAAACTCACTCTAGGGAAGAAGCAGTCAGAGAAAAAAAAAAACACCAAACAAAACCCCAAAAACAATCCCAATAACACTTTAGGGATCGCACTGCTGCAATCTCCAGTGTCTTACCTAAGCACTACCATCGCAAATGGTGGCTAGTTTCAAAAATATCCCATTTGCTTTAAATCCTTTAGCCTTTTTAGCTGATTAGTTTGTTTTATTTTAATCTTCTGAGCTGCAACGTGTTTTTAAGTTTGTTCCTGTTTTTGCAATTGTTATTTTTATGTTTTTTTTGTTGACTTGCCTTGTTTGTTCAGGTTTGTTGTTTGTAGGTTTTGTGCCTTTTGTTTGATTTTAAACTTGGTTATTCCGTATATCCAAGAAAAAAATATCCATCCGGCTTGTTAAACGTTTTGTTGATAGATGTTCTGCAACACAGCCTGCACAGCTGAGGCAACAGCAAGATGTCAGAGCAGTTAAGGTTTCTTTGTTTTCTTGGCTGCTATTTCTTTTGTTTCTCAAACCATAGTGCTGCTTAAACACGTATCCTAAAACCACATACGGTTATCTTGCAAAGGAACTAGTTGGCACGTATCTCTTTCCTCCATCTGTTTTGGATTTTTTCCCCCAAACTATTCCTTTTCTTGCTGTAGTTTTTCTCTTGTTCTTCTTGTTCTTCCTAGTCTTGTTCTTGTTCTTCTTCATCACTCATCATATTCGCTTGTTATCGCAGTAACACTGTCAGCAAAGACGTGTAAAAAAACAAGCTAATTTTTTTGAGTATCACAGGTGTTGAAAGAGAGGGGCAATAAGCCAGTTTCTGTGCGGATAGAAAAAACACCGTTCATAGCCATGAAAGATAAACCAACAGCAACGTCATCTGTGAATTGTTCCCCGATTTTTTTGGCAAGACTTTTGCCATCATAGCAAACTTATAAGTGTAGCTTTACATTCGATTTTAACCATAGTTTTTATTCCCTCGTCTTTGTTCTTTCTTTAATTCGTTTGTTTTTTTTTGTTTTATCTTTTCTTGTTTTCTTGCATTTCTCCACCCATTTTGTGTTTTTGCTGTCATCGTTTTTTTTATCTGTCCCATTATTACTTCTTTTGTACCTATTTTTTTGTGTGTTTCTTTCAATCAAACAACTTTCTTCTGGTCCCAGAAAGGAAAGAAAAATGGTAATTAGTGAATGAACTTGAAGGGGCAAAAGTTAAGGCGAAGATCTCGTGGACAGAGGTAAAGAAAAAGCATAGCAGATGGACAAGAAAAACAAACATTCTAATGTTTCAACTACCAACACATCAAATTACATTTCCGCGTCCATACCGACAAAAATAACAGCAACAACAAAACACAACAACAAAAACACACAAACAAACTAGTAAATCAGCAAAGGCATCTTTCCCTCTTTTCAGTTTTCTTTATACTGTTGATTGCATTTAATTTTGTTATATTCTCTGTACATTGATTTTGAACTTTGCTTGACGCCACTCTCTCTCTCTCTCACTCTCTCTCAATCCTCTCTCTCGTCTCTCTCTCTCTATCACACGTCGTAGTAAACAAAAAAATCTTACTAAAATACAGAAATATTAAATTAAATGATTTCGAAAAATTGTATAGCATATAAATGAAGGTATTATTTTTGGGTGGTAAGATTGTAAACTCTCAAATCTTGTTTATAAAGAGCAATCCTATATTGTTGGAAATAAATAAGCCGTGTCTCTATAAATCAAATCCTGGATGAAAAAATCCGATCTTGTGACTTTTCTCTGATTTCTAAATAATATGCTTTTCATCATAAGCGATCTAGTTTTCAAAAGTATCCCTCTCTTAAAAATAATTCCCTTTCAATTTTTTTTATGTCCTACAATCTTTCCTTGATTTTCGACTGAAATGTAAGCTCATACATGAAATAAGTTGTCCTGAATTAAAGGATAATCTCAGATGAATGACTTTCAAATAATTTTGTCTTATATAGTTCGCAATCAATCAATCATAACGTATTTTCTGCGTTTTTGGAATGAAAGCAGTTTTCCTCCCCACGTTGCCATATAAACACCCCTTCTTTGAATTTGGTAATATGATATATTGTTAATCTTCTTGAACATGCATGCCCGTGAAATGATTGAGAAATCAAGGGTTTATTTTTTGTTTGCTTACAAGATTCAACGCTATATTAATTCCATATATCATCACCAGCGTCATCATCATCCACATCATTATTTTGTTATATGTTGTTTTGTCAGTGTTGTTGTTATTGCTGCAGCTATTGTTTTGTAGTTGTTTTAACCCCAATCATGCCGTCCATCGAAGTTTAGTTTAAGAATAAGTAGGTGTTGAAAGAGGGGCAATAATGAGCCCTCAGTGCATAGATTAACACTACTTCTGCCACGAAAACATAAGCAGGTAAACATATCTTTTTTGAATTCTCTCTCTCTCTCTCTCCTCTCTCTCTCTCACTCTCTCTCTCCATCTCTCTCCTCTCTCATCTCTCTCTCTCTTCTCTTTCACTCGTCTCCTCCTCCTTCCTCACTCTACTCCTACTACTACTCCTACTACTACTACACTAACTACTACTACTGACTCATTGGCGTCGACGATAGCGACGACATTACTTACCATCTAGTTTTTCATGAGTGTTAGTATATTCTTGGTGTAATTTCTCTATTGACGTTCCTTTACTCTATTTCCTTTCCATATTTTTTTTTCTTTTTTCTTCAAAATATTGCTTTACTTTGGTGTTAATACTTTTTTTCTTCCTTTTTGAGGATGGATAAAAAAAGTCATTGTACTAATCTATTACCCTCTTGAAAAAAAAATTCGTATTCGTATTCTTACTCCTCCTCTCCTCTCCTCATACCACTTTTGTTTCTTTTTGTCCTCGATTTTTTCCTTCCTCTGTCTTTAGAATGAATGAACAGCAAAGTAAAATGTAAGTTAAAATGGCTGAAACCAGAACTGATCCAGAACTAAATACTAGGCCAATGAAACATGTGTTAAAGAATGAAAAGTCTCCAATGGTCGGGAGTGACCTGGTCCACAGCTGGTTAAACACGAAGTAGTTGTGTTTGCTGCTAGGTCAATTGTCTAAGGGTTTTTAACAAAATAAATTATAAAGCAGTCTTGTAGGAAATAGATTCTTATTCAATCCTGAAAACAAAATCTGTCGGTTTTTTTATGTTGTAAAACTGGACTTGTCTTGTCAAGCGTTTTCGATGTAAATGAATTTACAATTATCACCCACACATCTTTTTTTCTGTAAATGATATACATGATTGTCATAATTACACGCCCTCATGTGAAAAAAAAAAAAAAAATTAATACTTGATATTTTTATAGCGCATATCTCAATTCAAATGTTTTACATCACTGTTATTTGTTTGTGTGCTCAATGGCAAATTAATTCCCCATGATTAAATTTTTTGTTTGTGTGTTCAATGTCAATGACTTCTCTGAAATCTTTTTCCTCCTTCTCTCACATTGCCATCCACCGTTCCTCCTTTCTCTCCGTTGCTGTTTGCTGAATTAAAAAAAATTTCAGACAAGAGAATCCAATCGTGAAATCACCATCATTGGAAACATAAAAACCTTTCTGGTGTAGTGACAAACAGATAAATTTCAAGGCCACTAACTCCATCTTCTCCTTTTGAATTTGTGATGTCATAGTTCATTCCAGCAGGGACTTTTTATTTTGTTGTAGCAATTATTGAAAGTGGACAAATCATATTTGAAGTGATAAAACTATGACACAAACTCGCCACAGCAACAGAAGGGTGTGCAAAACTGACTAGAAGTCACCAATGAAACCAAAGCACTGGAGCCAACCCAAGCCAGAGACAATTTTCCTTCTTTTTTATTCCGTGATGACCAATGGTAAATGAATGATGATGTCATGATGCTGCTGTGGAAGATCGTGTGCTTTAAGAATTCTTGACCTTGACTGTGTCCTCTGACTTCTTCTCATGATATTTCTTGGGATCACCGCCTGGAGAGATACAGACACCTGCAGTGTTGGGCAGGTAATTATAGCCGACACCACTCAAATCACATTCATGAAGTGGATGAAGCTGGACTGGTGTGGTCCCAGTCTTCCCAAGGAGCCCACATGCACACTCGGTGTGGTAGAAGCCAAGCGGAGATAAATATTTTTTTTTTAAAAGTTGATTGTTAGGGAGTTGAACCCGCAATCCCCTTCCCAGCTAGGATTTCAGTTGCTAATCCCTGCACCGTGGTCGCTGGTTGTTCTTCGCCTTTGCCATTTGCTGTTAGTTTTTTTTCTCTTTCCTTCCTTTTGTAATGTTCCCCCTGTTTTAAAAGTGCGTTTCTCTTTTGGCAATAGCTTTTTTTATTTTAAGATATTTAAATGTACGTTCTTGTGTTAACTCTTATTTCTTTTCCTAAAGAAAAAATGTTTCGCTATAAATGAAGTTTATCTATCTTAACTCCTCTCAGTATTAATGAATTCCCCTGAAATTAAAAAGAGAACTGATCTCTTTCATTTTCATTTTTTGAATTCTCTATTATGGTGAATGACTCCTCTTGATTTTGAAAGTGTATTCTCCAAGCAAACCAGCCGTCCCATGATTATTCTAATGGGTTTCCTTAATGTTGATGACTGCTGGAAGATTACTTTCTATGCTCTCATGGTTTTTTGTGTGCGGCTTCTTGTATAATGGCCAAAACGGAATGCATATTTTCACAGACATTGCAACGAATCTTAGTATCAAACAGGCACAGCAATAAAAAAACAAAAAAAAAACAACAAACCCACTTTTCTTGTCAACAATTGATGGAAAACTTATATCAGACTGGAATAACTCATTTTCCATCTTTTGAATTGCTGATGACGACATTCATTACATGCAACTTCATTCCTTGATCAAATCGTTGAAAGCAAAGCACCCAAAATGCAATTTTAAATCGCGAAATGTCTTGAAAAGAAAAATCTTAAAGCTGATTTATACTTACTTTGTTTTTTACCCAAAGTACTCTTTTATTTTTGCTTCCCCCTCATCCTGTGTGACGTTTTTCTGTCCTGCTGTTCTCAGCCGCATACCAGTCTCTCTGCCCCAGCCATAAGCCCCGATTCGTTGTGTTTGTATATTCAGAGCTAGAAAGTTCACAGGAACTGAATCAATGTCAGGTCCCTGTGGGCACCAGCCAGAGTGGCCCTGCACGCTGCACAGTCACTTGTAGTAATTCATAGGTTCCCGTCTACGAAACTAACACACGCAAGGACATCACCTACAACAGCCCCTTAATGACGCCACTAATACTCACTTGGTGACCAAGCTGGAAATAAGACACCTACTGGAGTGACACCACCACAGCGTCTCCCTCCCCATAACGCAGAAGTGTAAAGGAAACGAAACTGAGGTTCACCAAGAGACAAGGGCAACGGAATCAGAGACGAATTTCTGTATTTGCATGGTATCAATGCTCATAATGAGGTTGTAATAAAGCAATCATGGAAGCAACTATGTTTGAGACTAACTTGTCAAGCTGAACTGCACACAGACTATCGTAATACCTCCCCGTGTCAACCAGGCCTTAGAGATACAGACACCTTCAGTGTTTGACATATCATTTGAGCTTATACTTCTCAAATAGCATCCAGAGATGTGACGAACTTGCCAGTGTGGTCCTAAGTTATACCTAAAGAGCCCATGCCAAACTCACTGTAATAGTCGCTGGCTGAACTTCCCGAAAAATCGGTGTGACTTGTAGGATCAACCCCAGACATTCCAGTCCAGAACCCTTGGGTTGCTAACCACTGCGCCACGTCAGAAGCTCGTTCAAAAGTAACTTAGAATTAATCCTATGCCCTCTTTATATGATTAATCATTGTCTTCTGATTACTGATTTGTTGTTTGTTTGTTTGTCTTCTGTGATGGTGTATCCTTTAATATGGTTAGTCCTTTTAAAAAAAAATCCCCATGGCTTGTTTGAAATACTTATGGAAAGAAGTAAGCAAAATACAGACTTCACAAGCCTAGGCCACAACAAGAAGGTCAGATCATCAATCCTGCTTTGTTTTCTTGGCTGCTATTTTGTTTTGTTTCTCAAACCAGATGCTGCTTATACACGTATCTAAACCACAACGTTTATCGGCAAAGGAACTATTCAGCAACTGCTTTCCGCCATCTGTTCTTTCACCAAAACTATCCTTTCTCTTGTTCTTGTCTTGTTAACGCAGTAACACTGTCACAAAGACGTGTAAAAACAGAGCTATTGAGTAAACAGGTGTTAAAAGAGAGGGGCAATAAAGCCAGTATTTGCGCAGATAGAAAAACACTGTTTCAATGCCAGAGAAAGATAAACCAACAGCAACGTCTCTGGAATTGTCCCCTGATTACTTTTCTTTCCAAGAAGAAATGCCATCAAAGCAAACCTTAGAAAAGTGCTTTTTACATTCGTTTTTTAACCATGTTTTATTCCTCGTCTTTTGTCTTATTCTTTATTCGTTGTTTTGTTTGTTTTATCTTTTCTTGTTTTTCTGCTTTCTCCTCCCATCTTCTGTTTTTGCTGTCATCGTTTTGTTTTTATGTCCATTATTACTTATTTTGTTACCTCTTTTTGTGTTGTTTCTTTCAAACAAAACATCTTTTCCTTTTCCAAGAAAAGAAAGAAAAGTGCAAATAGTGATAAACCTGGGGGCAACAGTTAAGGCGATATCTCGTGGACAGAGGTAAAGAAATAAACATTGCAGATGGACAAGAAAAAACAAACCCATTCTAATGTTCAACTACAACACATCAAATTACATTTCCGCAACCCATCCGAACAAAAATATCAAGCACAATAAATACTGCGACAACAAAAAACACAAACAAACAGTAAAGCACAAGGCATCTTTCCCTCCAGTTCAGTTTTTCCTTTATACATAGATTTGCATAATTTTGTTATAATATTCTCTGTACAATGAATTTGAAACTTGGCATGATGCTCTCCCTCTCTCTCTCCTCTCATCTCTCTCTCTCTCTTCACTCTCTTCTCTCTACATCGGTCCTCTCTTCTCTCTCTCTCCTCTCTCTCTCGTAGTAAACAAAAAACAATCTAACCCAATACAGATATTAAATAGACATTTTTCGTAAAATGTATAGCAATAAATGAAGTATCATTTTTGGCGTAGGAAGAATTGTAAACTCTACAATCTTGATATCAAACAAACATTCAGTATTGTTGGAATAGAAGAAAAGGCCTGTCGCTATAAATGAAATCCTGGATGAAAACATCAATCTGTTAACTTTCTTGATTTTCTAAATAATATGCTTGTCATCATAAGCAAGCTAATTTTCAAAGTATACTAACTTTAAGTAATTCCTTCCATTTTTTTGGTTCTAAAAGATTTCCTTTGATTTTTCGTCCTAAACTCAAGTTAGTTATAAATGAGTTTCCTGGATTTTAAAATGTATTCTCAGAATGAATGACTTGCAATAAATCGTCTATTTAGCCACAACAATACATCTCCATACATCTCTATTGCTCATGTGCATTGACACGACTTCTGCCACAGAAACACAAAACAGGTAACAGCGCCTTTTTGAAGCATAGTGTGTGTGTGTGTGTGTGTGTGTGTGTGTGTGTGTGGTGTGTGTGTACGTGCGTGCGTATCTGTGTTAGTGTGTGAGTGTAGTGTGTGTATGTGTGTGTGAGTGTGTGTTGTGTGTAGTGTGTGTGCGTGGTGGTGTGTTATGTGTGTGTGTGTGTGTGTGTGAGTGTATGTGTGTGTGAGAGTGTACGTGCGTGCGAATCTGATTGTGTGTGTGCGTGTGTGTGCGTGTGTATGTGTGTGTGAGTGTGTGTGTGAGTGTGTGGTTAGTGTGTGTGTGTGCTGAGTGTGTGTGTGTGTGTGCGAGTGTGTGTGTGTGTGTGTGTGTGTGTGTGGGTGTGTGGTGTGAGTGTGTGGTGTATTGTATGTGAGTGTGTTTGTGTTGTGTGTGTGTGTGTGTGTGTGTGCGCGCCCCTGTGTGTAAGGAAACTGCATTATCCATTGCTTTAACAATGTCATCCTTTTACACACTTTCTTCTTTACACCTTCAAGAGCCTTTTTTGTCCTTTTTGTCTTTCTTCATTTCCCTTACATTATATTTCTCTTTTGTTCTTGTTCTGTTCCCCCCCCCCCCCCCCCCCCCTCCCCCCGTTTTGTCCCCTTTCATGCAGCTGATTTTTCATTCCTACATTTTCATTATTTTCTTCCCTTTGCTTTTTTTGGGGGAGCGGTGGTAAATTTCTTTCTTTGTTTTCATTAAAGAATATATATTTATATTTTTTCTCTTTTCTTAATAATCATAAAAGGTTTTTTTTTTCTGCGGTTTTCTTTTTATTATTGGGGGTCGGGAGGAGGTTGAGGTGGAAGGAAAGGCTTAAAGGCAAAAATTTGCTGTCTGCTTTTTAAGAAGCAATGTGGAAAAACACCATACAGTGGTGAACATTAAACAAATGAAGAAGAAATAACAACAGCTCAGCCACCACAACAACATATATAAAAATATATATTGCATTTCTGCAGGCACCGAATGACAAAAAAACACACAGCCAATTATAGCTCGCTTGTTTTGTTTGTTTTTGTTGTTTGTTTGGTTGTTTTTGTTTTGTCTTTCTATAGAATTACTTGTATCTTTTCTTTGTCTCCTCTCTCTCTCTCCTCTCTCTCTCTCTCTCTCTACTCCTCTCTCGTCTCTCACTCATCGCTCTCTCTCCTTTTTTCCTCTCTCTCTCTCTCCCTCTCTCTTCCTCATCTCTCGCCTCATCTCTTTCTCATCTCTCTCTCAATCTCTCTCGCTCTCATCTCTCTCTCTCCTCTCTCTCTCACTCTCCTCTCACTCCTCCCTCCTCTCTCTCAGACATAAATGTCGTGAAAGCATTTTGATCATATATCAAATCATCCTGTATTTCCCCCCACCTTTTTTTCTTCATTTTTGATTCTTACTACGTGTTGCACTTATCATAATATGTTTCGTTTCCCTTCATAAGGGGCCTTGGCCAATAAATGAATAAACATTCTCTCTCTCTCTCTCTCAACCTCATCTCTCCTCTCTCTCTCTCTCGCTCTCCATCCCCCTCTCTCTCTCTTCTCTCAAAACTCTCTTCTTTCATCTCTCTCCTCTCGCTCTCCTCCTCTCTCTCTCTCTCTCTCTCTCCCTTTCTCTCACTCTCTCTCACTCTCTCATTCTCTCTCTCCCCTCATCTCTCTCACTCTCTCTCTCCTCGCATCTCATCGCTCTCTAAATCCCCTCATCTCTCAGTCTTTTCTGCTCTCTCCCTCACTCTCTCTCTTACTACTCTCTCTCTCTCACTCTCTCACTCTCTCTCACTCATCCCTCTCTCACTCTCTCTCTCTCTCTCTCTTATCTCTCCTCATCTCTCTATCTCTCTCGCTCTCTCACCTCTCTCTCTCTACTCTCCCTCTTTCTCTCTCTCTCTCTGCTCTCTCACTCTCTCGTCCTCTCTCTCTCTCTCTCTCTCTCTCCGCTCTCTCCCTCTCTCACTCTCTCTCTCGCGCGCTCATCTCTCTCGTCTCATCTCTCTCTCACTCTCTTCTCTCTTCGCTCTCCTCCCTCTCTCCTCTCTCGCTCGCGTCTCAACTCATCTCTCTCTCTCACTCCTCTCTCTCTCTCTCTCAATTCTCTCTCGTTCTCGTCTCACTCTCTCTCGTCAATCTCTCATCATCTCTCATCTCGTCACTCATCTCCCCCTCCTTGGAGGGACGGGGATGCCTGGGTGGTTAGAGCGTTGCGCATTGGCGTTCCTGTCTGGCAGCTGACAGGGGTCAAATCCCTTGAAGGAATAATTTCCCCTGGAGTTTAACTCAGTGCCCGCCTTCATTCAACTCTATCCAAAAGTCCTTCGATGAGACTAGAAACCGAGGTCTCAGTGTGCGAACGCACTCAGAACGTCCAGGCACAGGTAAAACCTGTTCTGCTTTTCGGAAGAGTAGGCCATTGATGTCCGTGGGAACGGATGCACAAAATTTACAAAACTCACGCACCGTAGACGGGGACTAGATGTTTAAAAAACCACCTGAGTAGGTAAATTCCATAATCCTCGATATAAAATAATCTCTCATCTCTCACTCTCATCATCAGACTCCTACTCTCTCCACTCTCTCTCCTCTGCTCTCCTCTCCTCTCCTCTCCTCCTCTCTCCACTCCACTTTTTGTTTTCTTTTTGTTCTTGATTTTTTTCCTTCCTGTCTTAGAATGATGAACAGCAATGCAGAAATGTAATTTAAAATGGCAGAAACCATAACTGGATCCATGAAAAAAATAATAAAATAAAATAATGAATGGATTTTATATATCGCGTGAATCTTGTAAAGCAACAAATCAAAGCGCTCATGGAAAAATGTAGTTTAAAGAATTGAAAAGTCCCTCCAATGGTCAGGAAGTGAAGTTTCCACAGCTGGTTAAACACTAAGTAGTTGTGTTTGGCTGCTAGGACTATTATCTTAAGGGTTTTAACAAAATAAATGATAAAATGCAGTCTTGTTGGAAATAGATTCCTTATTCAATCTGAAGACAAAATCTGTCGTGTTTTTTTTAAACTGAACTTGTCTTTCTCAAGCGTTTTCCACGTGAATGAATTGAAAATTCCTTCCTGCAGCTTCTGTTTTTCTGTAAATGAATTAGAGTGATTTTCATAATTACACCTGCCCTCATGAAAAATTCATTTATGTTTTGTTTTTTTTATAGCCCATTCTCAATTCAAATGTTTTACATCACTGTTATTTGTTCCTGTGTTCAATGCAAATTAATTCCCATGATTATCTTTTGTTTGTGTGTTCAATGTCATGACTTCCCTTCCCTTACTACTTTTTGTTCTTGTTTCAACGCAAATAAATGACTTCCACATTATTATTTTTTGGGTTTCGTGTGTTCAATGTAAATGACTTCTCAGGAAGCTTGATCCCTTCTCACCTCACATACCCGGTGTCTCTCCTTTCTGCACACTTGCTGTTACTGAATATAAAAAAAAATTCAGACAACAGAGAATCCATCTTGAATCAGCAGCAGTAGAAACAAAAAAGCCTGTTCTGGAGAGTGAAAGAAGAGATACATTCATCCCACTAACTCATCTGCTGCCTTTTAGAAATTTTGTGATGACCAAGTCATTTTATTTATCCTTTTGGCGATTTCCTTTTTGGTAAAGTGATTGAAAAGGAGGCAAATGGCCATATTTTCAAGTTAAAAACTTAATAAATAAGAAAAGAAACACTTCATCTGGGTGGGGGGGGGGGGGGGGGGGGGGGGGGGGGGGGGGGGGGGGGGGGGGGGGGGGGGGGGGGGGGGGGGGGGGGGGGTTCTTGGGAAACTTACAACTTATTTGAACTGTTTCTGTTCATCTACGTTGAGATATATTTGTTTGAATATTTTTGCTGCTTGTCTGTTTGTTATCTTACTTTCTTTAGAGGGGTATCTTTTCGTCGCATTTATTTGTCAACAGTTTATAATCTTACAGAAAACAAACCATAGACTTCACATTCACGTGTCCCATGCAAAAAAAAGCAAAGAGTGTATTCCAAAACAACACAACACAAACTAAAGCAACAACAAGCTTAGGGCGTGTGTTTAGTTTTGCTGGTTGTTATGGTTTTTCCCC
Organism: Rapana venosa; assembly: GCA_028751875.1. NCBI lineage: Eukaryota > Metazoa > Mollusca > Gastropoda > Neogastropoda > Muricidae > Rapana > Rapana venosa. The sequence goes on along the minus strand of CM054156.1, from coordinate 21,722,760 downwards.
TTTCCTACAAAACACCCAGTGTTTGTCCATATACATACTTGAGATATGTTTTCCTTCAGTGGGAACTAAAGCGGGTTCTGTTTTGGATTGTTTCTAACATTTACTTCCCCTACCCTTTTTTGTCCTTTAACATACCCAGATTATGTGTCACCACAAAGCTATATAACAAGAGGTTTGAGTACCCTAAGATTAGTTTGAATTGTAGAGGGCCATAAACCAGTGTCATTGGGAGGATAATTAACCCGATTTATATTAGAAACCACTATTCCTCTATTCCTTGCCCTGGAAAATGACAGCAGACATCAATATCTCTTGAATTATTCTCCGTTTTTGGACTTGAGGGGGGGGAGAAATGCAGTAGGGGGGGGGGGGGGGGGGGGGGGGGGATAAGAAGACATCCAAGATCTCTTTGAATTTTCGCTCCGTTTTTTCCCTCCATAAAAAATTAGTACCATAGCAAGCTTAAAATTGTTTGTATTACATTTTTAAAAGCCTTTTCTAACCTTTTTTAGTTGTTGTTTGTTACTTTTTTTTCTTTCTTTTTGTTGTTCCTGATTTATTTCTGATTCCTGTTTTCTCTTTTTATATACCTGTCCTTTTCATTTTTTCACTTTATTACTCTTACTATTGTTGTTTCTTTATTTTTTCCTATTTGTTCTCTTTTTCTCTCCTCCTGGATTCATTTCTTTTGAACCAACCATCTTTTGTTGCCTTAGAAAAATACTGAACAGTTAGTTGGCATCCAGATGTGTGTCAAACTTTTGTTTTTATTTCTACCCTTTTTCTTTCTCACCTATTTTGTCATATCCGCTTTTTTTCTTTCGCACCCTTGCTCTTGCGGAATAAAAATTTCAGACAACAGAATCCAATCTTGGAATTAGCAGCAGTGAAACATAAAAACCTTTCTGGTGGAGGACAGAAGAGAATAAATTCATCACCACTAACTCATCTGCTGGCCTTTTGAATTTGTGTTGATAAAAGCGTCATATAGTCATCCATTGGCAAATTCTTTTGGGAGGTTGAAATATTGAAAATTGGCAAATGCATATTTCAAGTTATAAAATGTAATAAATCTGGAAAAAATAAAACACTTTCATCTGTTTTCTTTTTTTTCTTCGAAACATACAACTTAATTGATCCTGTATCTGTTTATCTACAATGAGATGTATTTGTATGATATATTGGTGCTTGTCTGCTTTGTTTTTGTTTTCTTTTTTAGTTGTTTCGCATTTATTTCTTTCTACATTTAATTTTATTCTCACAGTAAAACAAGACTTCACATCACATGTCCTGCTAAAAAAAGCAATAAAAGATGTTTTCAAAAACACAACACAAAACTAAAGCAGACAACAAGCTAGGTGCGTGTATTTGTTTGCTGAGTGTTTTGGTTATTCTCTGTCCTATAAAACCCACCATTGTCCATATACATATTCTTCAGATAAGTTTCCTTCCAGTGGAACTAAAGCGTGGGGGGAGGGGGGGGTTTTAAATTTCTTTCTTTTTTTTTTTTTAAAAGGGAAAATATTTTTTTTTTTTTCTTTTTTTAAAAAATAATCAAAAAGGTTTTTTTTTTCTGCTTTTTTCTTTTTATTATTGGGGGCGGGGGAGTTGAGGTGGAAAAAAAGGCTTAAAGGAAAAAAATTTCTGTCTGTTTTTTAAGAAGCAATGGGGAAAAAAACACCAACAGTGGTGAACATTAAAAATTTGAAAAAAAATAAAAACACTACCCCACCACAAAAACATATATAAAAAATATATTGCATTTTGCGGCACCAAGAAAAAAAAACACACAGCCAATTATAGCTCGCTTTGTTTTGTTTTTTTTGTTGTTTTTTGGGTTTGGGGTTTTTGTTTTGCTTCTAAGATTACGTTTTTATCTTTTCTTTGTCTTTCTCTCTCTCTCTCTCTCTCTCTCTCTCTCTCTTCGCTCTCCTCTCGCTCTCTCTCCTTTTCCTCCCCTCTCTCTCTCCCTCTTCCTCTCCTCTCTCCCCTCATCTTCTCATCTCCTCTTTTCCTCTCTCTCCTCTCCTCCTCTCTCCTCTCTCCTCACCTCTCTCCCCACTCCCCCTCTCTCTTCTCAACCTTAGGTTGCGTGAGAAGCATTTTGATCATATTTCAGTCTGATTCACTTTTTTCTTTCATTTTTGATTTTACTACGTGTTGCAATATCATATTATGTTCGTTTACCCTTCAAAAGGGGGCCCTTTGGGCCATAAATGAATAAAACCCTCTCTCTCTCCCTCTCTTCTCTCTCTCTCTCGCTCTCATCCCTCTCCTTTTTCTCTCACTCTTTCTTCTCCTCCTCTCTCCTCCCCTCTCCTCCTCTCTCTCTCTCTCAATCCTCCCCTTTTCTCCCTCCCACTCCCTCTCATCGTCTCCTCCCTCCTCTCTCCTCTCTCTCTCTCCTCTCTCCTCTCAAACCCTCCCTCTCTCTCTCCTCTCTCTCCTCCCCCCTCTCTCTACTACCCTCTCTCTCTCCTCTCTCACTCTCTCTCTTTCCTTCCCTCTCTCACCTCTCTCATTCTCTCTTCTCTCACACTCCCTCTCTCTCCCTCTCCTCGCTCTCTCCTCCACTCTCACTTTTCCCCTCTCTCCCCACTCTCCTCTCTCCTCCTCTCTCTCTCTCTCTTCTCTCTCCTCTCTCCTCTCTCCCCCCCCCCCCTTTTTTCCCCTTTCCTTTTTTCCCTCCCCCCTTGGGGGGGGCCGGGGGGTTTGGGTTTTGGGGGGGGCCCGGGGGGCGGGGGGGGAAAAAGGGGAAGGTTTTTTCCCCCCTTAAAAAAAGGGAAATCCCGGGGCAAAAGGGGGGGGGAGGGGGGGGGGGGGGAAAATTTTTTGGGGGGGAAGGGGAGGGGGGGGGGCTTTAAAAAGGAAGGGGGGGGGGGGGGGGGGGGGAAATTTTTTTTTTTTTTTTTTTTCCCCCCCCCCCCCCCCTTTTCCCCCCCCCCCCCCCCTTTTTTTTTTTGGGGGGGGGGGGGGGGGGGGGGGGGGGAGGGAAGGAAAAGTGGGGGGGGGGGGAATGAGGGGGGGGTTTTTTTAAAAAAAAGTGGTTTTTGGTGTTTGGGGTGTTTTTTTTTTTTTTTTTTTTAAAAATTTTTTTTTTTTTTTTTTTTCCCCCCCCCCCTTTTTTTTTTTTTTTTTTTCCCCCCTTTTTTCCCCCTTTTTTCCCCGTTTTTTTTTCCCCTTTGGGGGGGTTTTTTCCCCTTTTTCTACCCTTTTTTTTTTTCCCCCCTTTTTGGCCCCCCCTTTTCCCCCTTTTCCCTTTTCCCCCCCCCCCCCCTTTTTTTTCCCCTTTTTCCCCCTTTTTTTCCCCCTTTTTCCCCCCCCCTTTTGGGGGGAGGGGTGCGGGGGTTTAGAGCGTTCGTTTCGCCTGTCGGCCTGCGGGGTAAACCCTTTGGGTTTTTTGGTTAAAAAGGGGGCATTTTTAAAAGCCTTTGGGCTAAAACGGGGTTGGTCAAGGGCCCAAATAGGCACAAAAAACCTGTTTGCTTTTGGGGGGGGGGTTTTTTTGGTGGGAAAAAAAAATTTTAAAAAAGGGGGGGGTTTTTAAAAAACGGGTTTTTTTTCCCAAAAAAACCCCCCCCCCCCCCCCCCCCCCCTTCCCCCCCCCCCCCCCTTTTTCCCCCTTTTTTGTTTTTTTGCCGTTTTTTCCCTTTTTTTTAGAAAAAAAGAATGAAAAAAATTTTAAAATGGCGAAACCAAACTGGATCCAAAATAAAAAAAAAAAATAAAATAATGTTTTGGGTTTATTTACGCTGAAACTTTAAAGCAACAAATCAAAGCGCTCATGAAAAAAGTTTTTTTAAAGAATTGAAAAGTCTCCAAAGGTCAGGAAGTGAGTTTCCCCAGTGGGGGTTTAAAAACAAAGTAGTTGGTTTTTTGGTTTTGGTTTTTTAAGGGTTTTAAAAAATAAATTAAAAGGTTGTTGGAAAAGGGTTTATTATTAAAAAAATTGTGTTTTTTTTTTTGAATTTCTTTTAAGGTTTTCCAAAAATAATGAATTGAAAATTCCTTCCGAGCTCTGTTTTTTTAAAAAGAATTTTTGAGGTTTTTCTAATTAATTTGAAAAATTCCTTTATTTTTTTTTTTTATGCCCATTTAATTCAAATTTTACTCATGTTTTTTTTTTGTTTAAAAGCAAAATTAATTCCAAAAAGTTTTTTTGTTTTTGTGTTCAATGTCATGACTTCCCCCTTACTACTTTTTTTTGTTCTTGTTTTAAGCAAATAAAATTCCATTATTTTTTTTTTTTCGTGTGTTCAATGTAATGACTTTCAGGGGAAAACTTTTTTTCCCCTCCATTCCGGTGTCTTCTTTTTGCCCTTTTTCTGTTACTGAATATAAAAAAAAAAATTCGACAACGAAACCAAACTTGAAAACAGCAGCAGTAGAAAAAAAAAAAGCCTTTCTGGGGGAGTGAAAAAAAGGATAATTCATCCCACTAACTCTTTTGCTGCCTTTTGAATTTTGATGACAGTCATTTTTTTACCTTTTGGCGATTTCCCTTTTTTTAAGTGTTGAAAAAAAAGGGGCAAATGCATATTTCAAGTTAAAAAACTTAATAAATAAAAAGGGAAAAGAAACACTTTTTTCTGGGTGGGGGGGGGGGGGGGGGGGGGGGGGGGGGGGGGGGGGGGGGGGGGGGGGGGGGGGGGGGGGGGGGGGGTTCTTGGGGGGTTCCTTTTTGTGTTTTTTATTACGTTGGTAAGGATTTTTTGCGTTGGGTTTTTTTGTTTTTCTTTTTGGGGGTCGTTTCGCATTTATTTGTAATTTTATTCTTCAGAAACAAACTGTTCAATTCACGTTCCTGAAAAAAAGCATAAGAGATGTTTCCAAAAACACAACACAAAACTAAAGCAACAACAAGCTTAGGGCTTTTGTGTGTTTGTTTTTGGGCTGGTTGTTTGGTTTTTCTTTCCTATAAAACCCCCAAGTGTTTTTGTCCATATACATATCTTGGATATGTTTTTCCTTCCAGTGGGAACTAAAGCGGGTTCTGTTTTTGATTGTTTCTACATTTACTTCCCCCATCTTTTTGTCCTTTAACATACCCAGTTATGTGGTCACCACAAAGATTATAACAAGAGGTGTTGAGTACATAATTGTTTGAATTGTAGGAGGGGCCATAAACCAGTGTCATTGGGGGAAGGGGAGAAATTCCCTATTCCTGCCCTGGAAATATAAAGCAGACATCAATATCTCTTTGAATTATTCTTCCGTTTTTTCCTCAGAAAAAATTAGTACCATAAACAAGCTTAAAATTGTTTGTTTACATTTTAAAAACCTTTTCTACCTGTTTTTGTTGTTGTTGTTCTTTTTTTTCTTTCTTTTTTTTTGTTCCTGATTTATTTCTGATTCTTGTTTTCTCATTTTTATATCCCCGTCCTTTTCTTTTTTTCACTTTTTTCTTACTATTGTTGTTTCTTTTTTTTCCCATTTGTTCTCTTTTTTCTCTCCCCCTGGATTCATTTCTTTTGAACCAACCATCTTTTGTTGCCTTAGAAAAAGATACTGAACAGTTTTGTTGGCATCCAGGATGTGTGCAAACTTTTGTTTTTATTTCTACCCTTTTCTTTCTCACCCCATTTTGTCTATCCGCTTTTTTCTTTCTGCACCCTTGCTCTTGCTGAATAAAAATTTCAGACAACAGAATCCAATCTTGGAATTAGCAGCAGTGGAAACATAAAAACCTTTCTGGTGGAGTGACAGAAGAGATAATTCATCACCACTAACTCATCTGCTGCCTTTTTTAAATTTTTGATGACCGTCATATTTCATTCCATTGGCAATTTCTTTTTTGGGGGGTTGAAATTATTGAAAAATTGGCAATGCATATTTCAAGTTATTTTAAAAAGTAATAAATCTGGAAAAAAAAAAACACTTTCATCTGTTTTCTTTTTTTTTCTTCGGAAACTTACAACTTTTTGATCTGTTTCTGTTTATCTACAATGAGATGTATTTGTTTGATATATTGGTGCTTGTCTGCTTTTTTTTGTTTCTTTGTTTAGTTGGGTTTTGCATTTATTTTTACATTTAATTTTATTCTCACAGAAAACAAGACTTCACATTCACATGTCCTGCTAAAAGCAATAAGAGATGTTTTCAAAAACACAACACAAAAATAAAGCAACAACAAGCTTAGGGCGTGTATTTGTTTTGCTGGGTGGTTTTTGGTTTTTCTCTGTCCCATAAACCCACCATTGTCCATATAAATTCTTTGATAGTTCCTCATTTCTACCCTTTTTTTCTCAACTATTCTGTCTCTCACTTTTTTTTTTTTGCTCTTTTTCCTTCTTTTTTGTTGTTGTTGTTTTGCGTTGTATTACTTTCCTGTTCCTTTTTTACGGTTTTTTTTTCTTTCCCATCTTTTCTTTTTTTTCCCTTTTCTTTCTCTTTTCTTTGTATAGTTCTTTTTCCTTTAAGCCGAATTTTTTTTTTTGTTTCTTACAAAATAATGTAAAACAACATTAGATGACTTAGGGGAATAACTCTAGGTGTTCAAAAAATAACCCATCAAAAAAAAAACATTGTAGGGGGGCGTGGGGGGGGGGCAAAGGGGGGACAACATTGAACGCTTTGCTAAGTGACGTGTTTGCATTACATGACAAAAACGGAAAAGCGCAATGAAAGCCTTTCTTTGACCATCAAATACAGTTTTTTTTGTTATTTTTTCCTCCACAATTTTATGTAAAATTTCTTTTAGCTTTTTTGGTGTTTTTCTTTTTTTCCCTTCATTTTTGCCCCTGTTTTTTTGTTTTGTTTTTTTTTAAAATTTTTTGTTGACATGATTTTGAATCGCCCCCTTTTAAAAAAAACTTTGTCCAATGTCATTTTGGGGAGGTGAAAGACTTTGAAAATGAAGCAAAAAGGTTTCTCGGGTACAATTTTGAAAAAAGGAACGTTCCATGGTGGTTTGTTTCCCCAGGAACAGATCCCAGCGGAACGTTTAGCCCTAGGTTCCCTCCCGAAATATTTCTTTAAAACACCCCCATTACATGTGAACCCCTTGGATTTCATAGATTTTCCCAAAAACGCAATCGATTTATTTTTTTTAAAGTATTCCAAAACGCAAACGATTTATTCTTGTTTAAAGATATCCAAACGCAAACGTTTTTTGTTATTTTCAAATACTTCATATCTTTATTGTGCCAAAAAAATTTCTTCCATTCCAGTACAAGATTAAAAATACTTACATCATTGATTAAAACAAGAGCAGGGAAGGGTAGATTGGAAATGCTTTTTTTTAAAAAAAGTAACTAAAATTTTTATGAATAGTTTAAAAAAATGCTGAGGGGGTACCCAAGGACTCTTGTTTAGCCCGGTTTTCCATTTAAAGATACGAAAAAAAGGGAAAAATAAAGAATTTTAAAAAAAATAACGCCCCAAAAAAAAAAAAACAACAACAACGCAAACGATATTTTCTTGTTTTAAAGATTTTCCCAAAAACCCCAAAAGATATCTTTTTTTTAAAAGATTTTCCCAAACGAAACGATATATTCTTTTTAAAAAATTTTTTTCCAAACGCAACGATTTATTTGGTTTTACTCTTTTTTACGCTTTTCAAAGAAGTGTCTTCTGATTATTCCCCCTTGCCTGCTCCTATTCTTGTTTTCATGGCCTAGCACTGAATAGAGTTTCATTATTTTAAAAATTTAAAAGAGGGAAATGCAAAAAAAAACCCTTTTTTTGTGTTTTGTGATGGATGAGAAAAATTTTTGTCTTCCTAACCATTTTCCCTTTTAAAATTGGACGCAGCATTCTTTGCAAGTGGTGGCTTTATTTTATTTCTTCGCTTTTTTTTGTGTGTGAAATTGTTAAAAATTTGCCAATTAACGCAGAGTTTTAATCATAAAAAGTAGTAAATCTTTAAAAATAAATTCATTGTCTTTTTCATTTTTTTTCTCTCCAAAAAAATCGCAAAATAATTCAATCCCAAACCTTTTATTTTTCTTAACAAATATTCCAATTTTTAAATTTTTTTTATTTTTTTATTCGTTTTTTGATTATTTTACTGTTCTGTTTTTTATTTGAAAAAAGCGGGGAAAAAATTTTTTCCATTCGATTTTTCTTTGAATTTTTGTAATTGCTGTTTAGTTTTTATTGAAACATATATCTATTCCCCAGCAAAAACAAAAACCCTCCCTTATGAGGTTTTGAAAGAGTATTGTGATGAATTAATTAACAAACCTACATTCAGGGTACTTTTTAAAAGTAAACGGTTATTCACAGGATTCACTTTCCCCCTTTTTCCTTCGGCCCCTCCCACCTCCACCCCCCGTGTTGCGGAAATTTCAATTTCTTTTTCCCGGGGGGCGGGTTTTTTTAGTGGTTAGAACATTGCGCTCGAATCTGATGACCCGGGTTCGAATCCCCTTCAAGGGGATAATTTCCCCTGGAGTTAACATCAGTGCAGCTCCCTTCCCCAAAAGTCCTTGGATAAGTATAAATCGGGGCCCCGTGTGCGAAGGCAGCAGAACTCTTGCGCACCTTAAAACTGTTCCGCTTTTCTTTAAAAGTGGGCCCTTTTGTGCCCCGGTGGGAAGGATGCAAAATTTCAAAACGCAAAACAGGGGACTGGTGTAAAAAACCACAAGTGTTATTCCCTTATCCTGATATTTAAAAAAATAAAATAAAAAAAAATAAATAAAAATAAAATAAAATTTTCCCGATGAAAGCAGCCATGAAGCAGCCCCCGCACAAAAATAAATTTTTCCCCAAGGGGACGTAAACTTCTCTGTTTTATATCTTTTTTATATGATCAACTCACTCTGTTTCTGTCTATCCTATGAAGCAACCCCAAAAACAAAATAAAATTTCCCCAGCACGTCAAAAATCTCTTGATCTTTATTCTTTTTGATTGATCAACTCGCTTGTTCTCTGTCTAATCCGTGAAAAACAAACAACAAAAAAATATTCCCCAAAGCACAACAAACTCTTTTTGTCCTCCATACCCTTTTTCTTTCTTCTTAACTTGCTCTCTCTCTGTTCTGTCTGTCTGTCTTTCTGTCTGCCCTTCTGTCTTTTCTCTCTTCTTTTGTCTTCTCTCTCTCCCTCTCTCTCTCTCTTCTCTCCTCTCTCTCTCTCTCTCTCTATCTATCTATCTATCTATCTATCTATCTGTCTGTCTGTCTGATTTCTATATCCGGAAGCAACACAGAAAACAAAGATAACCACAAACCACGTCATTTTCTTTCATTCTTAAATTATCCTTTTGATATATCAATTTAGCTCGTCTCTCCTCTCTCTCTCTCTTCTCTCTCTCTCTTCTCTCTCTCTCTCCCCTCTTCTTCTTTGTTTTCCTCACCCCCCCTCTCTCTCTCCCCACCCCTTCTCTTTTCTCTCTCTCTCTCTCTTTTCTGGGGCTGACTGATCTTGTGTCGTGTAGGTCGCAGAAAAACTCGCAGCAAGAAATTGTCGATTGCCAGTGACATAAAGCAGTCTTCTCTTGAGTTTGGCTAGGGGTAGAAAGGTGCCATCCTTCTGGACCTTTGGTTGTTTCAAAGCCAGGTGTGGATGCTTCGAGCCTGTATACCTGGTTTTATGTTGAAAAGAGCCGGGGACAAAGCGCCATGCACTTTGCCACTCTGACACTGCGCCGCCGTGTTGACGGTGTTACCCTAGGCCTGTCCTCACCAGATGTTGGGACGGGAGGGCTTTTACGATGTCGATGTAGAGCAGAACCCAGGCTGTACACCCAAAGCGAATCTTGAGGCAGACACGAACTACGTGGCGGACGGCAACCAGTGGACAGACGGGCGCTTCTCAGACAGTGGCAGACGTTCCTCCTTCCTGATGGAAACGCTGACGGATTAGAACTTCGGGAAGACTTCAAAAATGAATGAACTGTAGAATGAAAAGAGGGAAACAAGTATGAATGGTTTTATTGAACAGATTCTGTGCTACAGAGGAGGTGGGGGTGAAGAGGAGTGATGATTTGAGACACAAAAACAGGAACTGGACAAAACCAACACTGATTTGAACAGGATTAAAGCCCTAGACAAAAGACAGATGACTTAGAGGGCGGGTTTCTAGCGCACAACTTGATCTTCTGGATATAGAAAAACCTAACAACAATGGGGAAGTGAAGCATGACAAGACTTGTTGACGACACACTGGAAATGGCACGGGGGGGACATAGAGTTGACAGGCCCACCGTTAAGGGGTTAACTGACTCCCGATTATGCACGTTGTTTGTTCTATAAGGACAAAGTCAAAAATATTAAGAAAAAAGAAGTTAAAAGGGCAGGATGTGTTTATTGGCGGACTTCTCCACTCGCGTACGCAAAAATAAGACGGAAACTGACTCCTCATCTGAAAGAAAAACGCAACAGGCGGGAAAAATGCTTCATGGTGTTGACCCTTGTCATTGACGGAACCCGACACTATTCGACAGAAATGACAGACTTTACTGACAAAAAATAGGAAATTGGCGGCCCTGCGATCTGCACCAATTTTACTTTGGGTAGTAAAAAATGTTTGCACCACAGAGGCTACCGACTGTGAATTACGGCACGTGAAGAGTGTTGAAGGAACATTGCGGTGTGAATTGTTTAGTTTCTGATGAGCACGTGGGAGGTTAAAGGAATGATTGACAGCAGGAGGGGAAAGCGTGTTGTTGATGAATAAAAGTGCATACCTTGATTGTGTACAAGATGATGAGAATGGGGGGTCATGTGAAAGATATTCATCTGAATTTGTAAATAAACGACCTTTTTTTTTTCTTTCTTGGAATTTTTAATGGTCTGCTTTCAAAATCAAAGATTATGATTTCGTTTCTTTATGTGAGCAACTTGATTTTATTTGTTTGGTTGAGACATTTGTGGAATTTTGTGAGCCAAATATATTACTGGCTTTACAGTTGTTTGTAAACCTGCAACTAAGTTTACTAAACAAGGAAGGCGTTCAGGGGGTTTGGGTTTGTTTGAAAAAAAATGAGTTCATGCCATTTGTAAAAATGATTGAAGTGACATATGTAAATTTTTTGTGTATTTCTTATTGTAAACAACTGTTGGTACTTTGAAAGATGTGCTTTATGTGTGTGCTTACATTCCACCAGAGGGATCTCCGTTTTACGTTCTTTTTGATATCGACAATGGGATACAGTTACGGGAAGAATGTCTGATTGATTTTTTACTGAATATGATGCTTAGTCATCCTGTGTGGAATTTGAATTGTAGAACGGCTAATATTGGTAAAAATCACGTGGGAAATTCTTTTTTTGGGACATGCAATGCGAAAGTCAGGCACTCAGTGCTGTTCGCTGTTCACAAGATTCTAATTTAAATAATTATGGAAAACTGTTATTGAATATGTGTACAACTTTAAGTCTGAGTATTTTAAATGGTGTATGTAACGGCGACCGTGAGGTTGCATACATACTATCAGACTTGGAAGTAGTGTAAATGATTATTTTTTATTTCTGATGAATTGTTTTCTACTGTGTGACACGTGTGAATTGCTATATCTGAACAAATAGACTCTGATCACTGCCTCTTACGCTTATGTGAACTTTCCAAGCAATAACTTCTGAAAATACTCGTAAATTTTAGTCAGTACACAAACATTCAAGAAAATGGTTATGGGAATAATGAGCATGCTACTGTCTTTAAAGATACTCTATGTTCAGTTTATAGTTCACGAAAAATTTAAATACAGCAATTGATTTGATTGACTTTGACATTAATGCTGCTTTAGATATGTTTAATGAATCTATAAAAGAGTGTGCCGAGTGTATGACGAAATGTGTGTCTGTAAATAACCATAAAAGATCGGGGTGGTTGGTTTGACAATGAATGTTTTAACAACAGAAGACATGTGAGAAGATTATTGAAAAAATATCGACGTACTTTAGACGTACAAGTTCGTAATGAAATTACAAGAGTTAGACGGGAATATAAATATCTGTTGAAAAGAAAGAGAAAGAGTTTAATGCTCAATTGTTAGATAAACTTGTAAACTCTATACATGATCAAAGAGTATTTTGGGATACTATTCACAAAGGCTTCTATTAAAAAGAATTTGGGCCCAAAATAACATCAGTCTTGACAGCTGGTTTCAGCATTTTAAAATCATTGCTAGACAAGGAGTAAGCAATGAAAATGTAAATTTAGGATACACGTATTGAAAGTAACAGTTGTTTTAAAACGTCCAATATCTAGAGAGGAAGTACTGTTGCAGTAAGAAACTGAAAGACCGCAAGGCTTCTGGGCCCGATGGCATTGTTGGTGAAGTGTATAAAAAACTACATGAAAAGGTTTTGCGGTTTTTCACAAAGCTCTTTAATGTTTTGTTTGACAATGGGTTTATTTCCAGAAGCATGGACAGAATCAGTTGTGTTGCCACTTTATAAAAAAGGTGATACTAATAATCCTAATAACTATAGAGGTATTTCCCTTTGCAATGTCGTAGTAAATTGTTCAGCACAATTATTAATCGTAGAATTTCAAGAGTGGGTAAAGAAAATGATATTACAGGTGATTTTTCAAGCTGGATTTTAAAAAAAGGGTACTCAACAATAGATCATATGTTTACATTGTTAGCCCCAGTGCAAAAACAATTTTCCCTTAAACCGTAAATTATTATGTGGCTTTTATTGATTTCGAGAAAGCCTTTGATTTTTATAAAAAGAAGTTTGCTGTGGGCCTTTTTATCTAAGAATGGTATAAAAAGGTAAATTACATTCATGTATTAAAGCCATGTATGAACATGTAAAATGTAGAGTTAGGTGTGGTGCCGCTCTGACCGATGTTATTAACTGCACGGCAGGGGTGAAGCAAGGGGATGTATGCAGTCCGTTTTGTTTTCTCTTTTTAAAACGAACTGGCAAAAAGAAATAATTGATAAAGGAAGACAACGGTGCCACTATTCCTTGCAGTGCATTGAAAATGTTTATTTGTTACTTGCAGATGACATTATTTTATTGTCAGAGACTGCTATAGGCTTGCAGGTCATGAATAATTTACAGCGTGCTGCTGCCTCGCTTTCCCGTTGAAAGTTAACCTGAAGAAAAGCAACATCATTGTGTTTAGGAAAGGCGGTTTTTTGAGTGCTAGGGAGAGGTGGGTTTTGATAAAAATGTAATGCCTGTTGTTAATGCATACAAGTATTTGGGAGTATTTTTTACAACTCGCCTTAGTTTTTTTCAGCGTGTAAGGATCTGGCTAGCAGAGCAAAAAATGCTTTATTTTGTGTAAAAGAAAAGGACTGTCCACACTTAACAACTCGTCGTTAAACTGTTTCTGAAGGTATTTGACTCTCAAATACAGCCTGTTGCACAGTACGGTTTCCCAAATTGTGGGGATTGAATAAAGCTGCAATCGCCTGTGAAACTGTACATTTATTTGCTCTGAAAAGTTTCTGGGTGTTGACATGCGCACACCTAACGACCTTATATTGGTGAAACCAATAGATTCCCAATATACATTAACTCAGCTGTTCAATGTATACGCTATTGGCTCAAAATGTTGGAATGGGGAATCAAGATTAACCCCCTTTAAAACGGATAAAAATGTTTTTGAGTTAGATAGTAAGGGCAAGAAGAATTGGGTGACTGATGTACGTATTTGTTTGCATGAATAGGCTTTGGTGATGTGTGGATGAATCAAGGTGTGGGAAGTGTAAGGCATTTCTAAGAATTTTTCGTCAACGTTTAGTTGACTGCAGATGGCAGAAGTGGAAGGGGAACATGTTCAAAATAGCACGAGGCTTGATTTTTATAGATTATTTTGTAGCCACATGAGATGAAGCTGTATTTGATTTCAGATATGGACAGACATTTGAAAATAGTGACCACAAGGTTTAGGTTTGGGGATTTCAAGGTTTTGCCACTCATCACTTTCGATATAGAGATTGTAATGACATTGATTTGATATGTCCTCTCTGTAAAATGGTAAAGATGATGGTTACATTTAGTTCTGGGGCTGTCCATTTCTTAAGGAGCTCAGAGATAAGTTTATTTCACCTAAATATTTTTGACAGCCTTGCACGTTCAAATTAACTTGCTGATGTCCTCGCAAGACCCTAACGATATTTTTGGGAAATTGTCTCACTTCCTTCACAAAGCCTTCAAGCTGAGAGAAATTGCAACATCATAGTTCATTATTATGATTATCATATTGTTGATTGTATGTTGCTTTTTAATGTTTCTGATGATTTGGTTTTTTGTTCACCTTCCCCTTCATTATGGGCTATGGCCTAATGAATAAACATCCGTATCCGAATCCGAATCCGAATCCGAATCTCTCTCTCTATCTCTCTATCTCTCTCTCTCTCTCTCTCTCTCTTTTCTCTCTCTCTCTCTCTCTGAATTTGTTTATGTCCATGAGCAATATGTCTCAGTTTCATGTTCATCTTCCTCCTTCTCCAATCTTTAGTCAAGTTGGATGTGCAAATTGTGTGTGTGTGTGTGTGCTGTTTACAGCAATTTAGACTCTTCTTTTTGATCCTGAACTTTGTTTCCCACAACTTACAGCTCTTCTGCCAGTTTCTGGATTTATTGGCACAGATCCTTCATTTTGGAAATGTTGCCCATCTTGTTTTTTTTTAAATCCATCCTTGTCTCCCTTTTCTTTTCAACTGTGAGATTTCCCTCCCTTTTTCCTCCTGATTTTTCCTACTGGGAAAGGTTCATTCCTCCTTTCCTTCTGTTCTTCCACTGTGCGATTTCCCTCTCTCCCTCCCTCCCTACTCTTTTTCCTCATTGTGCAATTTCCATCCCCCCATCTCTCCCTCCCTCCCCCCTACTCTTTTTCGTTACTGTGCAATTTCCATCCCTCCCTCCCTACCCTTTTTCACCACTGTGCCATATCAATCCCTCCCTACGCTTTTTCACCGCTGTGCCATATCAATCCCTCCCTCCCTCCCTACCCTTTTTCACCACTGTGCCATATCAATCCCTCCCTCCCTCCCTACCCTTTTTCACCACTGTGCCATATCAGTCCCTCCCTCCCTCCCTACCCTTTTTCACCACTGTGCCATATCAGTCCCTCCCTCCCTCCCTACCCTTTTCACCACTGTGCCATATATCATTCCCTCCTCCTCCCTACCCTTTTTCACCACTGTGCCATATCAATCCCTCCCTCCCTCCCTACCCTTTTTCACCACTGTGCCATATCAATCCCTCCCTACGCTTTTTCACCGCTGTGCCATATCAATCCCTCCCTCCCTCCCTACCCTTTTTCACCACTGTGCCATATCAGTCCCTCCCTCCCTCCCTACTCTTTTTCACCACTGTGCCATATCAGTCCCTCCTCCCTCCCTACCCTTTTTCACCACTGTGCCATATCAATCCCTCCCTCCCTCCCTACTCTTTTTCACCACTGTGCCATATCAATCCCTCCCTCCCTCCCTACCCTGTTTCACCACTGTGCCATATCAGTCCCTCCCTCCCTTCTTCCTACTCTTTTTCCTCACTGTGCCATGTCAATCCCTCCCTGCCTCCCATTTCCTCACTGTGCAATTTCCGTTCCTCCCCCCCCCCCCCCCCCCCCCCCCCCCCCCTCTTCTCTTTTCCCACTGTGTGTTGGTAGTGTGACAGCTCTCTGAGTCACACTGGGTGCTGACAGACCATTCCATACCTGGCCTCCCCACAACCGCTGCACAGAAGCAACACAGTTATAGCCTTTCAGCAAGAAGAAAAAAAATCGTCAACTTCTCTCTAGCTTTGAAGGAATGTCTCAGACGAAATCCAAGAAGAACACGACAGTTAATGTTTGAAGAAAGAAAAAAGAACACTGCACTTGGAATTTTTCAACATTCACCCACAGATTCTCTCCATTTTTTTCCAGTTCCCCTTTTTTCGGGAAATGAGTCACCTGACAGTTGCAAGGTCATTTCCTGTCGAAAGCAGGCCTGAAAAAACAAAGCAGATGTCCTGTACCCTCAAGTTCAGGGCAGGTGTGACGTCACTGGCAGTCTCTAGATTTTTTTCCTGTTCATAGAAAAAGGTTACCGCTTTTTAGATAAAAATCCTGGATTTCATGTATGAAAGCTGTCTAGGTGAAAGGGAAAGTGTTACTATTTTTGCACTTAAAAGAAAGTATGGATGTAGTCAGTGGCGTCACACTTGATGCAGTTTTGTAATTGCCTTTCATGGGACAGTTAAAGTGTTTTTGACTTGACTTGACTTGACTCCAGGGGGAGGAACATACCTCAAACAGAAAATGGTGGGCTGAGAGCATTGTTCCTGTCATTAATTTTATTGCCCCATGATGTTGAGGGCAATTGATTTGAAGCCATGCAGATTTTCAATCACTTCTATGGGCACCATTTTATTGTTAACCTTT
>CM054156.1:21688038-21705980 GCA_028751875.1 Rapana venosa | reverse complement strand
TCTCTCCTCTCTCTCTCTCTCTCTCTCTCTCTCTCTCTCTCTCTCTCTCTCTCTCTCTCTCTCTCTCTCTCTCTCTCTCTCTCCCTCTCCTCTCTCTCTCTCTCTCTCTCTCTCTCTCTCTCTTTCTCTCTCTCTCCTCTCTCGTCTCTCTCTCTCTCCTCTCTCCCTCTCTCTCTCTCTCTCTCGCTCTCCTCTCCTCTCTCTCTCTCTCTCTCGCTCTCTCCTCCTCCTCTCCTCTTCTCTCCTCTCTCTCTCTCTCTCTTCTCTCTCTCTCTCTCTCTCTCTCTCTCTCTCTCTCCTCTCTCTCTCTCTCTCTCTCTCTCTCTCTCTCTCTCTCCCCTTGGAGGGACGGGATAGCCTGGGTGGTTAGAGCGTTGCGCATTGCGTTCCTGGTCTGCTGCTGACCGGGGTTCAAATCCCTTTGAAGGAATATTTTTCCCCTGGAGTTAACATCAGTGCCGACTTCACTCTTTCCAAAAGTCCTTCCGATGAGACTATAAACCGAGGTCTCGTGTGCGAACGCACGCAGAACGTCCAGGCACAGGTTAAAACCTGTTCCGCTTTTCGGAAGAGTAGGCCATTGTGTTCCGGTGGGAACGGATGACAAAATTTACAAAACTGCACGCACACGGGGACTGGATGTTAAAAAACCCACATGAGTGGTTATTCCATTATCCTCGATATAAAAGAATCTCTCTCTCTCTCTCTCTCTCTCTCTCTCTCTCTCTCTCTCCTCTCCTCTCCTCTCCTCTCCTCTCCTCTCCTCTCTCTCTCCTCTCCACTTTTGTTTTCTTTTTGTTCCTTGATTTTTTTCCTTCTCTGTCTTTAGAATGATGAACAGCAATGCAGAAATGTAAGTTAAAATGGCTGAAACCAGAACTGGATCCGTGAAATAAATAATAATAATAATAATAATGTATGGAATTTATATAGCGCTGAATCTTGTAAAGCAACAAATCAAAGCGCTCGTGAAAAATGTGTTAAAGAATGAAAAGAATCCTATGATCAGGGAGTGACCTGTCCACAGCTGGTTAAACACCAAGTTAATTGTGTTTGGCTGCTGGGACTATTGTCTTAAGGGTTTTAAAAAATAAATGATAAAATGCAGTCTTGTTGGAAATAGATTCCTTATTCAATCTGAAAACAAAATCTGTCCTGTGTTTTTTAAAACTGGACTTGTCTTTGTCAAGCGTTTTCAAGGTAAATGAATTGAAATTCCTTCCTGCAGCTTCTGTTTTTCTGTAAATGATTAAGAGTGATTTTCATAATTACACCTGCCCTCATGAAAAATTAATTTCTTTGATTTTTATAGCCCATTCTCAATTCAAATGTTTTATATTGACTGTTATTTGTTTGTGTGCTCAATGCAAATGAATTCCCATGATAAATTTTTGTTCTTGTTTCAATGCAAATGACTTCCCATTATTTTTTTTGTTCGTGTGTTCAATGTCAATGACTTCTCAGGAATCTGTTTCTCCTTCTCTCACATTCCCGGTGCCTCTCCTTTCTGCACTCTTGCTGTTGCTGAATAAAAAAAAATTCAGACAACAGAATCCAATCTTGAAATCAGCAGCAGTAGAAACATAAAAGCCTTTCTGGTGGAGTGACAGAAAAGATGAATTCATCACCACTAACTCATCTGCTGCCTTTTGAATTTGTGATGACAGTCATATTTTATCCTTTTGGCGATTTCCTTTTTGTAGAAGTGATTGAAAATTGGCAAATGCATATTTCAAGTTATAAAACTTAATAAATATGGAAAAAGAAACACTTTCATCTGGGGGGGGGGGGGGGGTTCTTGGGAAACTTACAACTTATTTGATCCTGTATCTGTTCATCTACGTTGAGATATATTTGTTTGATATGCCTCTGCTTGTCTGCTTTTGTTTTGTTTCTTTATTTAGTCGTTTCGCATTTATTTGTACAGTTTATTCTTACAGAAAACAAGACTTCACATTCACGTGTCCTGCTAAAAGCAATAAGAGATGTTTCCAAAAACACAACACAAACTAAAGCAACAACAAGCTTAGGGCGTGTGTTTGTTTTGCTGGTTGTTTGGTTTTTCTCTTTCCTATAAAACCCAGTGTTGTCCATATACATATCTTGAGATATGTTTTCCTTCCAGTGGGAACTAAAGCGGGTTCTGTTTTTGATTGTTTCTACATTTACTTCCCCTATCTTTTTGTCCTTTAACATACCCAGTTATGTGGTCACCACAAAGATTATAACAGAGGTGTTGAGTACATAATTGTTTGAATTGTAGGAGGGGCCATAAACCAGTGTCATGGGGAGAGAATTACCCTATTCCTGCCCTGGAAATATAAAGCAGACATCAATATCTCTTTGAATTATTCTCTCCGTTTTTTCCCTCCAGAAAAAATTAGTACCATAGCAAGCTTAAAATTGTTTGTTTACATTTTAAAAGCCTTTTCTACCTGTTTTTGTTGTTGTTGTTCTTTTTTTTTCTTTCTTTTTTGTTGTTCCTGATTTATTTCTGATTCTTGTTTTCTCACTTTTTATATCCCTGTCCTTTTCTTTTTTTCACTTATTTTTCTTACTATTGTTGTTTCTTTTTTTCCTATTTGTTCTCTTTTTCTCTCCTCCTGGATTCATTTCTTTTGAACCAACCATCTTTTGTTGCCTTAGAAAAAGATACTGAACAGTTAGTTGGCATCACAGGATGTGTGCAAACTTTTGTTTTTATTTCTACCCTTTTCTTTCTCACCTATTTTGTCTATCCGCTTTTTTCTTTCTGCACCCTTGCTCTTGCTGAATAAAAATTTCAGACAACAGAATCCAATCTTGGAATTAGCAGCAGTGGAAACATAAAAACCTTTCTGGTGGAGTGACAGAAAAGATGAATTCATCACCACTAACTCATCTGCTGCCTTTTGAATTTGTGATGACAGTCATATTTCATCCTATTGGCAATTTCTTTTTGGGAGGTTGAAATTATTGAAAATTGGCAAATGCATATTTCAAGTTATGAAATGTAATAAATCTGGAAAAATAAAACACTTTCATCTGTTTTCTTTTTTTTCTTCAGAAACTTACAACTTATTTGATCCTGTTTCTGTTTATCTACAATGAGATGTATTTGTTTGATATATTGTTGCTTGTCTGCTTTTGTTTTGTTTCTTTGTTTAGTTGTTTCGCATTTATTTCTACATTTATTCTCACAGAAAACAAGACTTCACATTCACATGTCCTGCTAAAAGCAATAAGAGATGTTTTCAAAAACACAACACAAACTAAAGCAACAACAAGCTTAGGGCGTGTATTTGTTTTGCTGGTGGTTTGGTTTTTCTCTGTCCTATAAAACCCACCGTTGTCCATATACATATCTTCAGATATGTTTCCTTCCAGTGGGAACTAAAGCGGGATCTGTTTTCGTTTGTTTGTTGCTGAATTTGCTTCCACTATCTTTATGCCCTTTACCATTCCTGGTGATGTTACCATCACAAAGGCTATAACAGAGGTAATAATTGTCTGTATTGTGTGAAGGGCGATAAGCCAGTGTCATGGGGAGAGAATGACCCCATTCCTGCCCTGGAAACATTAAGCAGACATCAATATCTCTCTGAATTATCCCGCCCCCCCCCCCCCCCCCAAAAAAAAAAAGTATAATAGCAAGCTTACAATTTTTTTTCCCATTTTAAAAGCCTTTTCTTTTTTTAACTGTTTTACTGTCATTTTCTTTCCTTTTTTTGTTCCTGATTTCTTTCTGATTCTTGTTTTCTCGCTGTTTATATCCCCATCCTGTTCTTTTCTTCACTTATTTTTCTTACTAATTTTATTTCTTTTTTTCCTATTCTTTCTCTTTTTCTCCCATCCTGGATTCATTTCTTTTGAACCAACCGTCTTTTGTTATCTTAGAAGAAGATAATGAACAGTTAGTTGGCATCACAGGAAGTTTACAAGCTTTTGTTTTTATTTCTACCCTTTTCTTTCTCAACTATTCTGTCTCTCCACTTTTTTTTCTTTTGCTCTCTTTCCTTCTTAGTTTGCTGTTGTTGTTTTGCGTTGTATATCTTTCCTGTTCGCTTCTTTACTGTGTTTATTTTCGTTCCATCTTTTCTTCTTTTTCCTTTTCTTTCTCTCTTTTCTTCTGTATAGATTCATTTCCTTTAAGCCGAACTTTTTTTTGTTTCTTACAAAATAATGTAGACAACAATTAGATGACTTAGGGGCAATAACTCTAGGTGTTCAATAATTAACCCAGTCCAGAAAAAAAATTGTAGGGAGGGCGTGGGGGGGCATATGACAACATTGAAACGCATTGTACTAAGTGACAGTGTTTGCATATACATGACAAAAAACGGCAAAGCAGCAATGTAAGCCATTCTCTTTGCTACACATCAAAATTACAGTTATTTTGTTACTTTTTCCTCCACAATCTTATGTGAAATTCTTTTAGCTTTTTTGGTGTTTTTCTCTTTTTCCTGCATTTTTGCCCCTGTTATTTTGTTTTGTTTGTTTTTAAATTTCTGTTGACACTAGATTTTGAATCGCCCATTTTAAACAAAACGTTTCGTCCAATGTCACTTTGAGTGAACAGACGTGAAATAGCAGCAACAAGGTTTCTCGGGGTACAATTTTGTAAAAGGAACGCTTCCATGGTGGTTTGATTCCAGGCATCAGATAGCAGCAGGAACGTTCTAACCACTAGGCCATCCCTCCCCCGAAATAGTTCTTTAAAACACTCTCATTACATGTGACATCCTTAGGATTTCATAGATATTCCAAACGCAATCGATTTATTCTTGTTTAAAGATATTCCAAACGCAAACGATTTATTCTTGTTTAAAGATATTCCAAACGCAAACGATTTTTTGTCTAGTTTCAAATACTTCATCATCTTTATTCGTAGCCAAACAAATATTCCTTCACATTCCAGTACAAGATTAACAATACTTACAATCATCATGACTTATAACAAGAGCAGGGAAGGTAGATTGGAAATAGCTTCTTTTAAAAAAAAAAAGTAACTGAAATATTTATGAATAGTTTAACAAATGCTGAGGAGGGTAGCCAAGGCACTCTTGTTTAGTCCAGGTTTTCCATTTGAAGATAGCAGAAAAAATGGAATAAAGAATCTTCAAGAATAAACGCCCCCCAAAAAACAACAACAACAACGCAAACGATATATTCTTGTTTAAAGATATTCCAAACCCAAACGATATCTTCTTGTTTAAAGATATTCCAAACGCAAACGATATATTCTTGTTTAAAAATGTTCCAAACGCAAACGATTTATTCTGGTTTTACTCTTGTTTACGCTTTTCAAAGAAGATGTCTTCTGATTCATCTCCTCCTATGCCTGCTCCCTATTCTTGCTTCATGGCCTAGCACTGAATAGATGTTTCATTCCATCTTGAAATTAAAAGCAGAGGAAATGCATAAAAAGCCTTTTTTTGTGTCTTGTGATGGATGAGATAAATTTGTCTTCACTAACTCATCTTCCATCTTTTGACATTCTGACAGCAGCATTCATTTGCAAGTGGTGGCTTTATTTATTTCTTCGGTTTATTTTTGTGTGTGAAATTGTTGAAAATAGCCAATTAATGCAGAGCTTAAATCATAAAACGTAGTAAATCTTTAAAAATAAAATCTCATCTCGCCTTCTTCACATTTTTTCTCTCCAAAACTCGCAACTAATTCAATCCTAAGCCTTTTATTTACTTAACAAATCATCTCAAATTCTAAATTACTATTATTTTGTTTATTCGTTTTATGTTTATTTTACTGTTCTATTTTTTATTTGAATAAAGCGGAAAATTATTTCCATTCTGATTTGCTTTGAACTTTTTGTAATTGCTGTTTAGTTTTGATTGAAACATATATCTATTCCTCAGCAAAATACAACAACCCTCCTTCATAGAGGTTTTGAATGAGTATGTGATGATGAATTAATTAACAAACCTACATTCAGGCTACTTTCTTAAACGTAAACGGTTATTCAACAGGATTCACTTTCCCCCATTTCCATTCAGGCCCCCTCCTACCTCCCACCCTGACCGTGTTGCAGGACACTTGCAATTTCATTTCCTGGGGGACGGGATAGCTTAGTGGTTAGAACATTGCGCTCGCAATCTGATGACCCGGGTTCGAATCCCGTTCAAGGGGATAATTTCCCCTGGAGTTAACATCAGTGCAGACTCCACTCTTCCCCCAAAAAGTCCTGTCGGATAAGAACTATAAATCGAGGCCGCCCGTGTGACAAGGCACGCAGAACATCTTGCGCACACGTTTAAATCCTGTTCCGCTTTTCGTAAGAGTAGGCCATTGTGGAGCCGTGGGACGGATGGCCAAAAATGTTACAAACCGCATAACCAGACTGGGACTGTGATGTAAAAAGCCAACAAGTGCTTAATTTCCATTATGCCTCGGATATAAAAGAATAAAATAAAATAAAATAAATAAAAATAAGATAAAATTTCCTGATGAAAGCAGCCATGAAGCAGCCACCGCAACAACATAAAGTATTCCCAAGGCACGTCAAACTCTCTCTGTTCTTCATATCTTTTTGATATGATCAACTCACTCTGTCTCTCTGTCTATCTCTATGAAGCAACCACAACAACAACATAAAATATTCCCTAAGCACGTCAAACTCTCTCTGATCTTTATATCTTTTTGATATGATCAACTCGCTCTGTCTCTCTGTCTAACTCCGTGAAACAACAAAAGCAACAAAAAGTATTCCCAAAGCACAACAAACTCTTTTTGTCCTCCATATCCTTTTCATACTTCTTAACTTGCTCTCTCTCTGTGTCTGTCTGTCTGTCTGGTCTGACTGTCTGTCTGTCGTCTGCCTGTTCTGTCTGTCTGTCATGTCTCTCTCTCTCTCACTCTTCTCTCTCCTCTCTCTCTCTCTCCCTCTACTCTCTATTTCTATCATCTATCTATCTGTCCCTGTCCTGTCTATATTTCTATATCCGTTAAGCAACAACAGCAACAAATGAGTATAACCCAAACCACGTCATAAACCTTTCCATTTCTTTATATTTTCCTTTTGATATTATCAACTCGCTCTGTCTCTCTCATCTCACTCTTCATCTTCTCTCATCTCTCGTCTTTCCTCTCTCTCCACTCCCTCTCTACCCTCTCACCTCCCTCTCCTCTTCATCCACTCTCCCTCCCTCCCCTCCTCTCCTCACTCTCCATCTTCTCTCTCCCTCTCTATCCTCTCCCTCCTCCTCTTCTCGTCCCGCTTTCTTATCTTCTCTCTTTCTCCTCTCTCTCTCACTCCTCTCTCCTCTCTCTCCTCTTCTCTCTCCTTCTCCATCCTCCTTCCTCCTCTCACCTCCCCTCCTCTCTCTCTCTTCTCTCACTCTCATCTCGTCTCTCCTCATCATCTCTCTCTTCTCATTCTCTCTCTCTCTCTCTCTTCTCTCTGTGTCTCTCCTCATCTCCCCCCCTCTTCTCTCTCCCCACCCCTCTCTCTCTCTCTCATCTCTCTTTCTCCTTTCTCTCTCTCTCTCTAGAATTTGTTTATGTCCATGAGCAATATGTCTCAGTTTCATGTTCATCTTCCTCCATTCTCCAATCTTTAGTCAAGTTGGATGTCAAATTGGTGTGTGTGTGTGTGTGTGGCTGTTTACAAGCAAGTTTAGACCTTCTTTTTGATCCTGAACTTGGTTTCCCACAACCTTACAGCTCATCCGCCAGTTTCTCTGGATTTAATTGCAACAGATCCTTCAATTTTGGAAAGGTTGCCCATCTTGTATTTTTTTAAAATCCAATCCTTGTCTCCCTTTTCTTTTTCAACTGTGAGATTTCCCTCCCTTTTTCCATTCCTGAATTTTTCCACTGAAAGGTTTCATGTCCTCCATTTCGCTTTCATTCCTCCTTTCCCTATTCTGTTCTTCCACTGTGCGATTTTCCCTCTCTACCCCTCCCTCACTATCTCATTTTCCTCATTGTGCAATTTCCATCCTCCTCCCCTCCCTCCCTCCCTCCCTACTCTTTTTCGTGTACTGTCAATTTCCATCCCTCCCTCCCTAAACCCTTTTTCATTTTCACACCACAGTGCCATATCAATCCCTCCCTACGCTTTTTCACCGCGTGCCATATTCAAATTCCCTCCCCCCCTCCCTACCCCCTTTTTCACCACTGTGCCATATCAATCCCTCAATATCTCCTCCCTCCCTTCCCTTATACCCTTTTTCACCACTGTGCCATATCAGACCCTCCCTCCCTCCCTACCCATATTCACCACTGTGCCATATCAGTTCCCTCCCTCCCTCCTCCCTACCCTTTTTTCAATCACCACTGTCCATTATCAAACCCTCCCATCCTCCCTAAACCCTTTTCACCTCTCTTGTGCCATATTCAATCCCTCCCCTCCCTCCCCTACCCTTTTGTCACACTGTGCCACATCAATCCCTCCGCTACGCTTTTTCTCATCAGAACCGCTGTGGCATATCTCAATCCCGGGTTTCCCTTTGTTTCCCTCCCGTCCCCTACCCTTTTTCACACCACACCACTTGTGCCATATCATGTTCCCAGTCCCAGTCGCAGTCCCAATCCCGTCGTCTCAGTCCCGTCTTCCTGTCCTCCACCGCTCCCCCTATATATTTTTTTCATTGTTTCCTGGTAACTTGATGTTTTAAATCTAGGTTTCTATGTAAATCCCCCAAATAGCATGGTGGGAGTCCTCTGCTCTACTCTTTTCAACCACTGTTCCTTAACAGACCTCCCTCCCTCCTACCCTTTTTTCACCACTGTGCCATATTCAATCCCTCCCATCCCTCCCTAACCCAGTTTTCACCACTGTGCCATATCAGTTCCCCCTTTCTTGATCAGTCCCTTTTACTGCCTCCTATCAGTCCCTTTTCTACCCATCCCACTTCTTCCTACTCTTTTTCCTCACTGTGCCATGTCAATCCCTTCGCCCTGCCACCTATTTCCTCACTGTGCAATTTCGGTCCTCACGCCCCCACCCCCCCCCCACCCTCTTCTCTTTTCCACAGGTGTGTTGGTAGTGGACAGCTTCTCAGAGTCATCACTGGGTGCTGACAGAAACCATTCCCATACATGGCCTCCCCACAACCGCTGCACAGAAGTCAACACAGTTATAGCCTTTCAACAAGAAGAAAAAAAACGTCAAACTTCTCTCTAGCTTTGTGAAGGAATGACTCAACGAAAATCCAAGAAGAACACGACAGTTATGTTTGAAGAAAGAAAGAAAGAACACTGCCTGGGAATTTTTAACATTCACTCCACAGTATTCACTCCTTTTTTTCCAGTTTCCCCCTTTTCTTTCGGAATGAGTCAACCTGACAGTTGCCAAGGTCATTTCCTGTCGAAAGCAGGCCTGAAAAAACCAAAGCCGATGTCCTGTTAACCCTCCAGTTCAGGCAGGTGTTGGAGGGGACGACCACTTGGCATAGTCTCTTAGATTTTTTTCCTGTTCAAAAGAAAAAAGGTACCCGCTTTTTATATAAAAATCCTGGGATTTCATGTCTGAAAGCGTCTAGGTGAAAGGGAAATGTGTTTATACTTTAAATTTTGCACTTTAAAAGAAAAGTATGGATAGTCCATGCGTCACACACTTGATGCAGTTGTTGTTCAATTGCCTTTTCATGGGACGATTTTAAAGTGGTTTTTGACTTTGACTTGACTTGAACTCCAGGTGGGGGGGGGGTGGGGGGGGGTGTGGGAGAAACATTACTCTAAACATAAAATGGTGGGCTGAGAGCAGGTTCCTGTCATATTTTATTGCCCCATGATGTTGAGGGCATTTGATTTGCAGCCATTGGCTCAAGAATTTCAATGCACTTCTATGGCTCCATTTTATTGTTAACCTTGCATTGCACGTGCATACACTGCAGGCCTAGGTTAGCAAAATACTGTCTCTTTCTGGACCCGTTAATGACTATGACTTAGTAATTATTTTTAATGTTATGGGGAAAAGTATACAGTTCACATTATTTTCTATTTCCCTCTTTCTCCTGCTTCTTTCTCTTTTCTTTTTGCTTTTTTTCTATAATGCCCTCACGTGTTTGTTTTTATTTTTCCTTTATACTTTCTCTCCCTGGTCTAGACGGGAAAGCCAAGTGGTTAGAACATTGCCTCGCAGAATCGATGATCGCGGGTTCATATTCCCGTTCAAGGGGGAATATTGTTAACTCCTGGACTTAACATCAGTGGCATACTCCACTCTCCCAAAAGTCCTTATGATGAGACTATAAAACCGAGGCCCGTGTGTGAAGCGCCTCAGAACATCTTGTGGACACACGTTAAATCCTGTTCCGCTTTTTGTAAGAGTAGGCCATTGTGTGCCGGTAGGAACAGATGACAAAATTTACAAAACCGCATACACACGGGGACAGGATGTAAGAAAGAAGATAAGTGCATATTCCATTATCCTCGATATAAAAGAATGAAACAAAAAAATTAAATAAAACATACATACATACATGCATGCATGCATACATTCATACATACATACATACATACATACATACATACATACATACATACATACATATATACATACATACATACAATACTATAATGTATTTTTTTAAAATACACACACTAAGGTTCTCCTCCACGTTTGTTTCAAAATCCTTGCTAACCTCTGGACACCCATTCCACTTCAAGCTTCAAAATATTTTCCCATTGAAAACAGCCCCTGATAGCATAACATTGATGGACTTTCCACAGGCACAACCCCCCCCCCCCCCCGCCCCCCCCCCCCACCCACTTATCCTGTCAATGTTTAAATGCGTGCCCTTGACACCGAAAGCTATTGATTTCTTTGCATGTTTGCCTATGGGCTTCAGGTTAGATGTTCTCCCTTTATTAACTTCCACTCCCACAACACCAGTTAAAAGTCAGGATCATGAAACATGGGTGGCAACTTGAAATCTCCCTTCATTTCAATGAGTTTCTCACTGCAACTCGTTTTTCCGATTTTTTTTAGTTTCGAAGGTTTTAGAACTAGCTGTATGAAGCAGAATCGTTGTCTGAAACATAGTGGCATTTTTTTTTTTTATTGTCCTACGATTTTTTTTGTTCCACTGGGTGATGTCTGTGATTACTGCTGTCAAGGACATGAACCAGCTGTTGACACTTTGTTCAATGCCTGTCAATGGAGTGGTAAGTGTTGTTCGTTCAACATTGCATGCCGTATTTTTGCTGTAGGGAGTAAAGTTGTTGTTGATGTTGTTGTTGTTGTGTGTGTTTGTGGGTTTTGTGTCTGTGCCAGCCAAATAGAGGCCGATTTAGGGTAATGTTTTCTTTGAGGTGCATTCTGGTTCGCGTGCATCTTTTCTAACTGTTCTGTCTTTTTAATCTTGTCTTTCTTTCTTTGCCTTTTTGCTATAGTCCTGTCCTTTCTCTGGTCCATCTCTTGGTCCTCTTGATTGATTGATGATTAATTGATCAAATTATTTTTTTAGATTATATTACCACTTTATGTATATAGACATTAAAAGGTTATTTAATGTTTTACAGTGATATTGATAAATGAAAAATTAAATTACCAGCCCATAATGTTTAAAGTATGTAATCTATCATCTTTTGCAGTTGTTTTTTTTTTTTCTTTAATATGTACTAAAAAAATGAATTCCCTGATAATTCATTCGAGTACATTCTTAACTACCTCACAAGATTGATAATAAGTCCAAGTTGTATCTAATTTGCCTTCCCCCTCACTAATGACACCACCTATCAGTTGCCACACATGCTCTGTCTGATCAGGAGTCCAAAAAAGAAGTTCCTCACAGCACATACAATACAAACCTTTTCCATTTTGTTGCCCTTGGATTCAGAAAACCATTTGCTTTTTTTCCATCCATCTAAGTTTGGCCTCAGTCCCTAGGTTTATACACTTTTTCTCTCTCCTTCACGTGGTTGCACGTTAAATCTGACAACTTGATCTCTCAGCTCTAGTTTCAATAACCTCGAACTCTCCCACCCACACACAACATGAAAGCAGTTTGATTGTGTCCAGCTTCTAGAATTTCATGACCCCAGTTTCCTTAGTTAGTGACATTAACCACAAAAACCAGTTTTTTTTATCCTTTTCCTCATCCCCATGTTTTTGTGGTTCGCCTGCTTGATGGGCTGCTTTCTGGGTCATGGCCCAGAGCAAGATATGAGCTTTGGATGTCTCAGGAGGAAAATTGACAAGCCAACTCCAAAGTTGTTTCAGTAGTTTTGTGTCTTCATCTTATGTCATCGGTAGTCTAAGGTACACTACACTTTCTCAAATAAGCAGCAGCATTTGTTGAAACATTCATGTGATAAAAAAAAACCTAGTCATTCTATTGTACTAATGTGGGACATAAAAAACATTCTGCATCAAAAATCATTCATGCGTTTGATCATAATGTCAAATCAATGATATATTTTTCCTTTATTTCTGTTTTTTTCTTCTGATTCACTTTTCTTTTTCTTTCTTTTGTTTGTCAATCTGTTTTGCTCTTATCTTTCCTTTTTTTTCCTCTCTTTTTGTTTACGCTCTCTGTTCTCTCTGTCTGTTTTTCGCTTTATTAACAGTGTATGCAGTTTCGTTACATTTACATTTAATTTCCACAGTGGTAGAATTTCCAATCAAAAATGCAAAACAAATCCAATGATAGATACACAAAACTACATCTTGGGTTAGCTCAGGGAAACAAGGTTCTGTGCAAACCATCCTCCTGCTGCCCTAATGATATTTTATGACAGTTTACCAACTTTGTTGCTGGTTTAAAAGAAAACATCAGCAGAGTAAGAGAATGGTAGGCCCATGGACAATAAGAGAAACCATTTCCATTTAATTGGCTTCCCTATTGGGGATGACATAATGACTTCTCTCCATTAGTGTTCTGCTTCCATTCCACGTTTCTTTATTCTTCTTCAATACTATCTCGTGAACTAATGCAGGCTTGCTGTCACGTGGCACATTTAAGCTAATTATTTCTTTGATGTCAAGGTGACCTTCGTTTTCACAACACAAAGCAGACTTGCATTGTCTGGAATCCTTCAGGATTCAACACCCAGTTTCCCTTGTTCAGGACTCATCACCCTCTTTCCTCTTTTCTTTTCTTCCCCTCTCTTCTCCTGTTTATCCTTGTACACGACGTGACAGCTGTGGGCTGTACTGCTGTCTGGTTATGGCCTGGCTGATGGACCATCATGCCACTGCCTCTGTTGGACGATGACAGGTCACTTCTGAACTGTTCTAGGGAGTTTTAGTGCTACTGGACCTGACATAATTGGTAGGGCTTTTTATATAGTGATTAGGGGAATTGTCCAGTTTTAAGAGAGAAGTACCAAGAAAATCATGGTCAATATCAATTCTGTTGATTTTATGTGTAACAGTAAATCAATTTATATTATAAATGATATTTCTGGGTTTTTATGTTTTTTTTTTCTTTCTGTCTTTTTTTCTTTCTATATTTCTCGTTTCTTTCTTTCTGTCTTTTCTTTCTGTTACTTTTTATACTTTTTTATTTTTATTGTGCCCTTCTTTTTTCTTCCTTAACTTATTCATTCAAACTCGAAAAGTATACAATAGGCTAATTTATCCTAACACAAAACATTTGTATGTTGGTATAAGCAGTGAATAAGCAAACAATGACAGATAACCCACCCCCGACTCCACAGACATACTAATTTACACATTGATCTTCACCAAGACTGATTTCACTATCTACAACTCCTGCACATCGCCTCTTTCCAGTCCCTCTTATCACAGCTTCCTGAGTTTCAACAATCATTTCGCTGTTAACAGCAGCCACTGGCTGATAATGTAGAGACCTGAGGGGCTTAAAGGAATTTTCCTTTTTCGGTTTTAACCTCCCCTTGTTTGAACTGTTGCCAGTCCTAATTTTTTAATTGCCCTGTTTCTTTCCAGTTGAAACCAGCATTCTGAGCACATAATGGTCGGGCTCCTGGACAAATAAAATATTTTTTTTCCATTAATTTGAAAAATTGCTTTCCTCTGGGACTGACATTAATTGACTTCTCTCACCTTATAGGTCTGCCTCAAGTCCACTCACATTTGTTTTCATACCTTTCAGGCAGTGCACGGCAGGCTTGTGGCCCCATGTGGGCAATGTTAAGTCTTTATACCCTTGGTGGTCATTTTGAACCTCCCTTTCCACTCGCACAAAAACAGGACTGAGCATTGTTAATGCAAGCCTTTTGGATTTCAAGACCCATTCTTTGTGTTTATGAAATAATTCACCCACTCTCCTCCTTTCTTCCCCCAATCTTTCTTTGTTTTATCTTTCTGTCTTTTTTTTCTTTTATCTCTTACATTTTTTTTCTTTATTTCTTTGTTGATATTCTTTCTTTTTCCAATTTTTCTTTGTCTGTTGTTTTTTTAAAAATAATTTGCCCCTTTTTATTTGATCCATCAAATTAGACATATGTTGAACTTTTTAAATGATAAAATACTTAATACTTTTTCTGTAGTGGAAGCAGGGAACAAAATTATTATTAATGGTGGAACACAATCCCATATTCAATAGAACAGACTTTAAATTGATTTCACACGACACCATTGATTCTCTACAACACCTGCATAATCCTTTCTTGTCACAGCTTTCCCCAGGTTCCAACTACATTTCATGTTTTTAAAGCAGCATGGGCAGATAATGGTAGGCCTCAGGGCTTAAAAGACCTTTCCCTGTTCTGCCTTAACCTCCCATGATGTTGATTAGCTTATGATTCTCCTTGGTAAGCTCTCCAAGTTTCATTTCTTTTTTCCTTGAGTCTGTCACTCACAGACCTTGCACTTGCAAGATAGGGGCTAATGTGTGGCAAACTTTAAAAAGCACTTCCCATGATATCAACTGGGTGTTTTGTGTGGTTGGGTGTTTTGTTTTTAAAATCACAGCAATTCAATGCAATTTACCAGCCAGCTTCAGAATGTTCGGGGTTAACCCACTTTCCTTCCATCTGAAAGAGGTCACCCTCTCCTCTCACTCTCTGTCTCTGGTCTCTATTGTCTTCTCTGAATCTCCTCTATCAGGGGGATGGGATAGCCTAGTGGTTAGAACATTTGCTTGCAATCTGAAAAACCCGGGTTTCAATTCCCGTTCAAGGGGATATTTTCCCCTGATTTTTAGCATCAAAGGGACTCCAACACTCCCCAAAAAGTCCTTCGGAGGTCCCGAGTCCTGTGTGCAAAACGCACACACTAGCATCTTTGCACACAAGTTAAATCCTGTTCCACACTGTACGTAAAGAGTAGGCCATTGTGTTGCCCGGTGGGAACAGATTTCAAATTGACAAAACCGACATTCACAACAGGGACAGGATGTAAAAAAACAGAACACTTCAGCTCTTATTCGCTGATCCTCAATATAAAAGAAAATAAAAAAATAAATCAAAATAAATAAATGAATATATATATATCTGTTTGTTCATAAAGTCATTTTTAGTTTCTTTTCCCATTTCTCTTATTTGATTGATTCATTGTTATACTGTGGCATCAAAGCAGTTGGTGTGTTGTTTTTCGCAACTAGAGCTTCTGAGCCTTGTTAGAGTGTGATGGTTTTTTACCTGTTTGACGATTTTATTGCCTCATTCCAGGTAGCCACATGCCCCATTTCAGTGACATGATGGTGGAAAGGTGGGGGGGGTTCCAGAGAGATATCCTCCTTTTTTTTATTCCCTCTTTGTTGTCCTCTTAGCTGAAAAAATGTACACTTTCATTTTCAACAATGATGTTTTTTCCATCTTTTTTTTTTTTTTAAACTAAAAAGAACTCAACCTCAGTAATATCAGTGCATATAAGAATTTAACAATTTAGGAACTAGAGTTATGAGGAAATATGGCAATGCCTTTTAGATATATATATTTCATCTATCTATCTATCTATCTATAAATATATATATATATATAAATATATTATATTCTTTATGATATTATACAAATATGTTATACAGTAATAAATTATACAGAAGCATATATATACATCGTGCTACTACTTTTCATTGGTCCAAGGTTGAGCTTCAAGGCTTGCCAAATGGGGGATCTTGCATATTGCAACCTGTGTGTGTGTGTGTTGTGTGTGTGGTGTTGTGTGTATGGTGTGTGCAACATTGGACTGATGGAACTAATGCTTGTCACTGGTTATGTATACAGTGTAAGTAAATGAGTTGAGAGCTAAGAGCTTTGATTTGTCTCTGCAAAGATAATAGCGCTAAATAAAATTCCATTTATTATATATTAATTAATTATTTATTATTAAGGCTGTCTAGCCACAATATTCTTTCAGGGAACACTACTATTAAAGTGGCTTTGGAGAAGCATCATAAAGTTTGTGAAAAATAAAAAATAAACCCCACTTTTTGAAACACCATGTGATTACAAACCCAAAAATCCCAAAGAAGTGGACAGGAATTACTACTTGATTCAAGATTGAAGAGAAATATATATATATACTATAATATATATATAAAAATAAATAAATATATATATTTATATATATAAAATATATATATTATATAAATATATATATATGTATACAATATGTATATATAATATATATATATGAAATAGATAGCGAGAGAGAGAGAGAAGATAGATCGATAGAATAGAATATAGATATATACACACATACATACATACATACATACATGTCATACATGTCATACATAAACATACATGCATACATACATACCTACCTGTCTCAAGGGTATATTTTAGATCACCTCTGGCGTTTAACATCATGCATCCCCAAAAGTCCCTTCTTAGATGGACCTATAAAACCGCCGAGAACACACGCAGAACATCTTGCGCAGATTTTAAAAAAAATAAAAACCCCTGTTCCGACTTTTCCTAAGAGTAAGGCCCACTGTGTGCTGGTAGGACAGATAAACAAAATTGACAAACTAAACTGCATACACACTGGGGAGTGGATGTAAAAAAGCAGATAAGTGCTTATTCCATTTATCCTCGATAATAAAAGAATAAAAAAAAAAAATAAAAAAACATATACATACATACATACAATACATACAAACATGAACAATTTAACAAAAATCACAGAACCTACTTCTCTCCAATGTTTTGTTCTCATCCCTTTGCTAACCCTGGACACCCATCTTACTTCATAGCTGCAAAATTATTTCCCATTGAAATAGCCCGTGAGAGCAGAACATGACTTCCAGCAGGTACAACCCCACACCTTCCCTCCCTCCCCCTCAACATCCTTTCCTGTCAATGTTAATGCCCCTTGTACACTGAAAAGCTTAATTGAATTTCTTCCATGTGTGCCATGCTCAGTTTAGATGTTCTCCCTTATGATCTCGCTCTTTTCCCACCCTATAAACCGCCCCCTTAACACCAGTTAAAAGTGCATAGATCGTTGAACATGTGTGGCAACTTGAAATCTCCCTTATTAATGTCAATGGTTTTTCACACTTCCACACGTTTTTTCGATTTTTTGAATTCCAGATTATAGAAGTAGCTTGTATTGGCACAGATTCTTTGGTCTGGAAGACTTACTGACTTTCTTTTTTATTGGTCCATATATGTTTTTCTGCTGTTTGTCTGGTTACTGCTCGCAAGTGACTGACTGCTGTTGACAAACATTTGTTACAAAATGCCTGAAATGGAGGGAAGTAGGTTGGTTATCAACTGGCGTGCTGTTTTTTTTGCCTGTATGGAGTAAAGTTTGTGGTGTTGTTGTTGTTGTTTGATGGTGGTGGTGGTGGTGGTGGTGGTGTGGTGATGGTGGTGGTGGTGGTGTGATTGGTGTTTGATTCAGAGTCAGATTCAATACAGAATTATTTTATATGCCATTTAAATCCATGTAGACTTAATTTGACACAACAAAACATCAACAATAATTAATTAAATCTATTTTGGCTATAAGTGAAGTACACTAATAACATGTAAATTTACTTTGCTCGTTTTTCCTCTGCTTTTTGTGTCAAAACAACCATACACATATCTGATGATATCTGCTGATATATTCACCTGTGATT
>CM054156.1:21678038-21680538 GCA_028751875.1 Rapana venosa | reverse complement strand
AGAATTCATAAAAAAAGTAAATAACTAATCTCTCTCTCTCATTATCCATTATGTAAAATCAGAATAAATAAAACAAATACAATAAATAACCTCCACTGCTGTCTCTCTTTCATGTAGTTATTTAACTTAATTCCTACGTTATTTAAATATGCTTTCCTTTTTTTTGTCAATTTTTTGTCTACATAGGCAAAATTAAGCTGGGGGTGTAAGTGCATACAATTTGCATGTAAATTATCATAATTATACTTTTTTTCCTCTAGGAAGGTGTACTTTATCCATGCATAGGTGTCAGTACAGTACAATTGGCTGTTGTTTCTTGTTGTTGCTTTGTTTAAATTTCATTTTGAGAGGGCTGATGTAAAGAAAAGTTCTGCTTATTATTTGATTACTTCAATTATTTCAAATTCGTTTGTGTGTGCTCTGTCTGTGTGTCTCTGTGTGTCTCTGTGTGTCTCTTATCCATGATATAATAGAATTAATAAAATAAAATAAAAAGATCAAATAACTAATCTCTCTCTCTCTCTCTCTCTTATCCATTATGTAAAAGAATAAATAAAAATAAAATAAAATAAATAATTTCTCTGTCTCTCTCTCGTCTCATGTAGTTATCAACTTATTCCCGACCTGTTATTTATATATACTTTCCATTTTTGTCAATTGTGTGTCCTACATGTGGGAAAAATAGGGCTGGGGTGTCATCTGCATAAAATTTGCAGTAATTATCATAAGTATAACCTTTTTTCCCCTCTTGGAAATCTGGGGTATCTTTTATTTTTTTATGCAATGCATTCGTGTCAGTGTCATCTTACAATTGGCTGTTGTTTCTTTGTGCTTTAAAAAAAATTTCATTTGGGAGGGCTGGAACACAAAAAAATGTTTGCTTTATTCTTTAACTTCTATTAATCAAAGTCATGTGCATTCTCATCTGTCTTGTGTCTCTGTCTCTTATCCATGATATTAATAGAATTCATCAAAAATAGATAAAATTAACTAATCTCTCTCTCTCTTTATCCATTATGTAAAAGAATAAATAAAAATAATACAATTAAATAACCGCTCTGTCTGTCTCTCAGTTTCATGAGTTATTAACTTATTCATGACGTGTTATTTATAAATGCTTTCCAATTTTTGTCAATTTTTGCTACATAGGCAAAATTAAGCTGGGGTGTATGTCATAACAATTTGCATGTAATTATCAGAATTTATACTTTTTTTTCCTCAAAGGTGTACTTTATCCATGGCATTGTTGTGTCATCATACAATTGGCTGTTTGTTTCTTTGTTGTTCTTTTTTTAATTTCTTTTTGAGAGGGCTGGATGTAAAAAAAAGTTCTGCTTTTATTCTTTTTACTTTACAATTAGTCAAATTCGTTTTGTGTGCTCTGTACAGTGTGTCTCCTGTGTGTCTCAGTGTGTCGACTTTTTTTTTTATCCATGATATAAGAAATTAATAAAATAAAAAAAAAGATCAAATAACTATCTCCTCTCACTCTCTCCCGTATCCATTATGTAAGAAAGAATAAATAAAAAATAAAATAAAATATATAATTTCTCTGTCCTCTCTCTCGCCTCATTATTATCAACTTATTCCCTGACCTGTTATTTATATATACTTTCCATTTTTGTCAATTTTTGTCTACATGGGCAAAATTAGGCTGGGGGTGTCATTTGCATGAAATTTGCATGTAATTATCATAATGTATACCTTTTTTCCCCTCTTGGAATCTGGTTCTTTATGCCATGCATTTTGTGTCAGTTCATTACAATTGGCTGTTGTTTCTTTGTGGCTTAAAAAAAAAATCTTTTGGGAGGGCTGGAACAAAAAAAATGTTTTGCTTTTTATTCTTTAACTATCTATTAAGTCAAAGTCATGTGCATTCTCTCTGTCTGTGTGTCTCTGTCTCTTATCCATGATATAATAGAATTCATAAAAAATAGATAAAATAACTAATCTCTCTCTCTCTTTTATCCGTTATGTAAAAGAATAAATAAAAATAAATACAATAAATAACCTCTCTGTCTGTCTCTCATTTCATGTAGTTATTAACTTATTCCTGACGTGTTATTTCTATATGCTTTCCATTTTTTTGTCAATTTTTGTCTACATAGGCAAAATTAAGCTGGGGGTGTATGTGCATAAAATTTGCATGTAATTATCATAATGTATACCTTTTTTTTTTTCCCTCTAGGAAGGTGTTCTTTATGCCATGCATTTAGTGTAAGTTCATTACAATTGGCTGTTGTTTCTTTGTTGTTGATTTTTTTAATTTTCTTTTTGAGAGGGCTGGATGTAAAAAAAAAAAAAGTTATGCTTTTTATTCTTTTATGGTCAATTAGTCAAATTCGTTTGTGTGTGCTCTGTCTGTGTGTCTCTGTCTGTCTCTGTCTCTCTTTTATCCATGATATAAAAGAATTAATAAAAATAGATAAAATAAATAATGTCTCTCTCTTTTATCCATTTTATAAAAGAATAAATAAAAAATAAAATAAAATAAATAATT
>CM054156.1:21665538-21673038 GCA_028751875.1 Rapana venosa | reverse complement strand
TTTGTATTATAAAAAGATCCATTTGAGTGCAATGGTTGCTGTTAAAGGTACATACAGGGAAAAAATGCACAGACGGTTTCCCCAAGCATAGAAAAAGTTAATTTTTCAAAAAGGTGTAGCAAAACTGTAGGCTAGTGTCGATGTCTTTGTTGTTTTTGGGGGTTTTGGGTGTTTTTGTTTTTTGGGTTGGGGGTTTTTTTTTTTTTTGGGGGGGGTTGGTGCTGACTTTGGGACAGTGGTTTTGTGTGTGGGTGGGGTTTGTGGGTGTGTGTGTGTGTGTGTGTGTGTGGTGTGTGTGTAGAGAGGAGAGAGAGAGAGGAGGAGGGAAGGGAGAGAGGGAGAGGGAGTGAGTGTTTGTGTTTTTGTGTTGTGTGTGTGTGTGTGTTGTAGTGTAGTAGTTCTTCATTTAACGCCCTTTCCCAAAAATAGTGATATCAGAAGGAAATGTGTGTATGTGTGTGTGTGCGTGTTTTGGGGTTTGTGGTGTGTGTGCGGCGCAGGCAGGCTTGTGTGTTGTGTGTGGGGGGGGGGGTATGCATATAAAAAAACAATGAAATAAACAACTTTTTGAAAAAAGCATAAACAAGAATTCTGGAAAAAAAAAAAACAAAAAACAAAAAAAAAAACCAAAAACCAAAAAAAAAAAAAAACAAAAAAACCAACCCCAAAAACATCAAACGCAAAAATCCCAGTTTCCCAAATCATAAAACTTAAAGATCTTATATCAGGGACTAAAAAATTAGGATGGGGGTTAATGACAATACTTTCTTTCATTAATGGAAGTTTTTAAAGGGAATTTGCTGCAAGCTACGGACGGGGAAAGGCAGGTAAGGTTTTTCAGATCTCTGCTCGTAAAGAATGTGATCATTTTGGGATTTTCACCCAGATACATGTTTTTTTTTTTTGAAAATTTCGTTCAAAAAAGCTTTGAGCTTAAACCGTATTAAGGATCAACTTTCTATATTCATGAAATTGATATTTGTCTTACAAAAGAAAATCGGGGGTTTAATCATCCTCCGGGAAATAACCGGGTACTCGTAGTTTTTTTTTAAAGTGTTTCCAACATGCATTTTGAAACATGCTATGCCCCCATGGTAAAAGGGGGAACATTTATGCTGCAAGCCCCATCGAAATGCTCAGCTCCCAAAAATTTGCTTTTTGTAAAAACTTTTTCTTAAAGAAAAAATACCACGTGCGGGGGTATCCAGCAAAAGGAACACCAGTGCCTGTTCATCAGAAAATGAATTTAGATGACAAATCTCAATTATGAAATTTGTCTCCTTTTGAACAAAGTTTTCAGGGAAAGTAAGACTGACCGGGAAAAAAACACAAAAAAGTTTTGAAATATGTCTTTAGGAAATCTAAAAGATAATACAAAGCCACAAAATGCAGACAATTCAGCTGAAAAAATGATCGATTTTTTCCTCTTAAAAGATCCTCATTTTAAAAGATGGTATGGACAAACGCTGCCCCCGCCTCATTATTTTTTAAAAAGGGGGAACCACCTGTGTAGTTTTTAAAAATATTTGTATGAGTTTGTATTTTTTTTTTACTGATGCGCTAAAAATATTTTCATTTACCTTTTTTCGTTAAAGAGGAATAATTTACGTAAAATTAGCTCTTTAAGTTCCCCAGGGGGGAAAAGGCAGGAGTGAATTTGATTTAGCTATTTTGGGGTTTTATCTGTTTGACAAAAAATTGAAAAAGTTATTTTTCTCCTGTGGTTACAGAGCGAATGAATTGTTTTTTGGAAATTGAAATCAGTCTATACAAATTTCTTTGTCCAATTAGTTTTTGTGTTAAACAAGTAAGAGATTTTAGCCACAGCCGTTGTCGATTTTGTCTAATGGAAAAATTCCTATCTCCTTTAGGTACCATGGACGATGCAAAAAGGAACCCCCAGAGTAATCA
Organism: Rapana venosa; assembly: GCA_028751875.1. Lineage (NCBI taxonomy): Eukaryota > Metazoa > Mollusca > Gastropoda > Neogastropoda > Muricidae > Rapana > Rapana venosa. Next base: position 21,671,127 of record CM054156.1, on the reverse strand, counting down.
AAAAGCCTTGCAGTCTAGTCTGTATTTTCTGAAAAAAAATATTTTGGAGCACTAAAAAAATGCTTCCGGGCCATAAGAGTTGGAACGTACAAAAGATAATGCCAAATTTTTAAAAAACCTACATCATAAGCCCACACTTGTTTACTAATAACTTTCAGAAGTTTAATATTTTTCCGACCCTTAGTTTTTAAATAATCAATATGATAATTCCAAATTAGTGTAGACATAAAATTATCCAAAAAAAATTCACCAAAAATTTTTATTCCAACACTTTCCCCTTTTATTTGGAAAACAGGGGAGAACTGGGGGGTTTTGTGCCCTTTTTGAAAAGTACAGATTATCTTTTTTAGGAAGGGCAATGAAAACCATTCTCAAAAAAAGTAGCCTTAATTTTTTTTTGCTCAAGTGATACATTTTTTATTAGTTTAGGATGCCTCTTTTTGGGGTTTCTTTTTTATCGAAAAATTTATCCACAACAAATGTCATCAGCAAAAGGCGTGGATGGCATTACTGGGAGGCACTGAGGAAAGATCATAAAGAAATATTGAAAAGATGTGGAGCATAATGATCCCGTGAATACCCTTTTGTTGGAAACGTAAAATAGAATTGAATTTCCAACTTTGGCCCGCATACTCTTTCTGAGAAAAAATGCTTTAAAAAAAAGATACAATTACCAGATAACCAATAGTTTTTAGTTTTATGTAAAAGTTTATGCCAGACCTGATCATTGTTTCTTTTTATCAAAAAAAGGTGGGAAGCCCAATTTTTTCCCATAGCAAATGGTGTTTTAAAATTTGGGCTAAGTTTAATCAGATGATCTGCTGTGCATCTACCTTTCGAAAACCCCCGGCTAATGGGGGTTTTTTTTTTTTTATGCAAAATGCATTATCGGTTTTTAAAATTTTTTTTCCCCAAAAATTTTTGTGTGAGGGTTAACGCATAGGTCTGTAACTGTTTTTATCTTTTTTTTGGTTTACCCCGCTTTGGGACTGGCACTAAAAAGGAATGTTTCCATATGCTTGGGAAAGACCTTTAGACCAGCAAATTTGAATAAATTTAAGTAATAATATTATCCCAATTTTCTGGCGCTGTTTTTAAAAATTCACTTGAAATGAACAATACCAAAGGATGTTCTTTTTGTTCCAAGAGAAGGAGAGCTCTTTAAAAACTCTTTTCAATTTTGGGGAGCATTGCTAATATTTTTATCTCCCACAGGGTCTTTTACATGTCTTTCTGTGCTTCTTTTTTTTTCATAACTTTGCATTTTTTTTTTTGAAAGATTTTATCACTCTTGTTCTGTAAATTTTTAAGAATGATTCACTTTCTCTGAATTTTATGGAATTCCTTGTCTTTAATCTTAATGGGGCAGTTTTGGAAGCCTAAACCCCCCTTTTCTATTTTTTAAATTTTCCCCACCTTTTGCAAATCATATAAGTGTTTAAAATTTTGAAAACAAAAGGAAGACCAAAACGACGTTTGCTTTGTTCAACGGTTTTATTTCAAAGCAATTTTGCTTTTTTTTTTAAAAGAAAAAGATTTTCTGACGTTTTTTTTCTTAAATAAACTTTTAAAAACACTTTTTTTTTATTCACAACTTTTTTACATGAAGGATTCCACCAAAAATTTCCAATGCCTTTTCGACTTATGGGGAATACTTAGGGGTAGACTATCACTGCTTGCAGTAAAAAACTTTTTTTAAAAATTGGGAAAAAAGTTTTAATATCATACTTTTTAAAAAATTTTAAATATTACTTTTCAAAAAATCTTTAAATTATTCCGTCGCATAAGATAATTATACTTTGGGGTAAAAAATCTTTTTTTTTAAAACATTTTGAAGAATCATAAAAAAAGAGTGATAGCAATTGGAAAATGACACTTCCTAAATATCATCTTCTTTTCCCAATTACAGTTGGGAAAAGGGATGGAGAAATTAAAATAGATCTAAAACACTAGGGCTTTGTTGAAACAAACTGGGATTCTTGTAACATTCCTCATTAAATGAAAAAAATAAGAATCGATAAATTTTTTTAATAAACCCATTATTGGTTATGTGTACATTTTTTATCCCCGAAAAGGGGAGTGGCTTGAAATCCCCCCTAAACCTTTATTTTTAAAATTCTGGCAATGTACGTAACCCCTTCTGTTTGATGTTTTTGGGGCCTTTAGGCAAATATACCGAAACGAGTTTTGTCTTTGATTTGGGAATTTTTTTGCAGCAGCACAAGATGTAGATTTGGTAATTAGTTGGAAAACTGGGGTGGTACATAATTTACTCTTTTTCCTTTTGCAATAGATGGCAGCCCGAATCTTTTTAGCATCATTTGCAAACCTTATGGATTGGGGGGGATAATAGTAAATTTTTAATTTTTTTTAGTCTTTTCTAGTAGGTTTAAAGACGTAAGACTAAAACCCAGATCGAACGAGCAAATTTTCTAATCAATATGGGAATTTTTTGACACAGATCTACATTCCACTGTAAAAAAGTTAAAAAGGGGCGTTTTTATCATTATAAAGAGTGTTAGCTTTTGTACAAGTTCTAATCGGTAACAGGGTTTTAAAAAAGCAATAATTCCAGGTTGAACAAGAACGTAATCCAATTTAAAAAAAAACGTAATCCAGTGTGTTTTTGTGTGTGTTGTGTTGTGTGTGTGTGTGTGTGTGTGTTGTGTTTTGTGTTGTTAAGAGTAAAAATTCCCAAAAAGAAAAAGTTAACAATAACAAAACCTTTAAAAAAGGGGGGAAAAAAAAGGTTTGTTCGCTTTTTTTGACAGGAAGAGACGCCAAAACAGCAATCTCGGGATGTCAGAGTTTTTGCAAAAATATTTCAAAGACTTAATGACCTCCCTAGCCTTTAGATTGTTATAGTGCAGTGCCCTAATTTTATGGGCGCGTCTTGGGGGGCATTAACATTGTGGAGCCCATTCCCCCTCCATGCGTAGAGAGCTGCTGACAGTTTGTGTCATCAATCAGCCATGGTGGCCATTTTTCCCAAAAAAAATAGGAGGGTTTTCAAATGAAACATCCTAGTTGCACATGTGGCCCTTTCATGTTTTAACAAAAAAGATTTTAAAGGGGAAAAAAGATAATAATTGGGCCAATTTCAAGGGAAAAAAATTTCCCTTTTAACTCGATAAGGAGTTTGCCCCCCAAAATTACCTAAAATTATAAAACCAAAATAAACAACAAAATTTTCTTTTTTAAAGTTAACCCATAGGGATTCTCGTTGCCTGTCGTTTGGGCGTATGTACTTGCATGCTCACGTGTGTGTGTGTGGTGTGTGTGTGTGTGTGTGTGTGTGTGTGTGTTGTGTGTGTGTGTGTGTGTGTGTGTATGTGTGTTATTGTGTGTGTGTGGTGTAGGTGTTGTAGGGGGGAATGTGTGTGTGCATGTGTTGTAGGGGGGATGTGGTGTGTGTGTGCATGTGTTGTAGGGGGGATGTGTGTGTGTGTGTGTGTGTGTATGCATGTGTGTATGTGTGTGTATGTGTGTGGTGTAGATGTTGTAGGGGGTATGTATGTGTGTGTATGTGTGTATGTATGTGTGTGTATGTGTGTGTATATGTTGTAGGGGGGATGTGTGTTGTGGTGTGTGTGTGTGTGTGTGTGTGTGTGTGTGTGTGTGTGTGTGTGTGTGTGTGTGTGTGTGTGTGTGTGTGTGTGTGTGTGTATGTGTATGTATGTGTGTGTGGTGTAGGTGTTGTAGGGGATGTGTGTATGTGTGTGTATGTGTGTGTTTGTGTGTATGTGTGTGTGTGTGTATGTGTGTGTGTGTGTGTAGGTGTTGTAGGGGATGTGTGTGTGTTTGTATGTATGTGTGTGTGTGTTGTGTATGTGTGTGTATGTGTTTGTGTGTATGTGTGTGTGTGTATGTGTGTGTGTGGTGTAGGTGTTGTAGGGGGGAGTGTGTGTGTATGTGTGTGTGTGGTGTAGGTGTTGTAGGGGGATGTGTGTGTGTATGTGTGTGTGTGTGTGTATGTGTGTGTGTGTGTATGTGTGTGTGTATGTGTGTGTGTGTGTGTATGTGTGTGTGTGGGTGTAGGTGTTGTAGGGGGGATGTGTGTGTGTGTGTGTATGTGTGTGTATGTGTGTGTATGTGTGTGTGTGTGTGTATGTGTGTGTATGTGTGTATGTGTGTGTATGTGTGTGTGTGTATGTGTGTGTATGTGTGTGTGTGTGGTGTAGGTGTTGTAGGGGGGATGTGTGTATGTGTTGTAGGGGGATGTGTGTGTGTAGGTGTGTGTGTGTGTGTGTGTGTGGGGTGTGTGTGTGTGGTGTGTGTGTGTGTGTGTGTGTGTGTTTTGGGGGGGGGGTTTGGTGTGTATGGTGTGTGTGTGTTGTGTTTTGTGTGGGGTTGTTTGTGTGTTGTGGGGGGGGTTTGTGTGTATGTGTGTTGTGTGGTGGTGTGTTGTGTGTGTTGTAGGGGGGGTGTGTGAAAGTGTGGGGTGTGTGGTTGTGGTGTGTGTGTGGTGTGTGTGTTTTGTGTGTGTTGAATTTTGTGTGTGTATGTGTGTTTTGTGTGGGGTGTGAAATGTGTTTTGGGGTGTGTATGTGTGTGTGTTTAAAATTGTGTGTGTGTGTGTATGGTTGTGGGGGGGGTGTGTGTATGTGTGTGTGTGTGTTTTTGGGGTGTGGTGTGTTGTTTTGTGTTTGTGTATGTGTGGTATGTGGGTGGGGGGAAAATTGGTTTTTTGTTGGGTGATGTGTTTTTGGAAAAAGGGTGGTGGGGTTTGAGGTGTTATGTTGGTTTTGATTTGTTTTTGGGTGGTGTTGTGTATTTGTTATGTGTGTTTTTAGGTGTTGTATTTTTTTGAGCTGCAAATGTTTGTAACATGCATTTGGGGAAATCACACAACGAACCAAGAGGGGACAAAACCAAAACCGGGCCAACAGAAAGACAACAGAGAACAGAAAGAAGAGAAAACAAAACCGTTTTAAAAAACAGTGTTTCATTTTAAATCCTTTAAACCACAAAAATGTGGGCCCAAAGAAACCGGTCCCAAAACCCCAAAAACCCCAAAACGCCCAACCCAAGAAAACCGCGAGAGAGAGAAGGAAAAGGAGGAGAGAGAGAGGGGAGAGAGGGGGAGAGAGAAGCCCTGGAGAAGAGGAGGGGGAGAAAAGGGGAGAGAAAAAGATAGAGGAAAAAGGGATGGGGAGAAAAAAAGAGAGGGGACAAGACACAGAGAGACAAGAGAAAAGAGAGAGGAGAGAGAGAGAGAGAAGAGGAAAAGAGAAGACAACACACAAAAAACCACAAAAGACAAAAAGGAAAACAGAGACACGAGAGACGGGCCCAAGACAGACGGGAACGGAGAGAGCCCGAGACACAAAGAAAAGGGAAAACAGGGACACAGAGAAAACCGAGCGAGACACAACACAGAGACAAAGAGAGACAGAGACGGGGAGAGAAAGAGACGGACAACAGAAGAGAGAAAACAGAGAGATAGGGGGACAGAGAGAGACAGCCCTTAAAAAGGGAAGAGGCCCAGAGACAACAGACAATAGAGAGAACGCTAAACCCCCAAAAAACAAACATTTAAAATCAACACTGGCCAAAAAGCAAACATTTTCCTCCAGATGTTTCGTGTTT
>CM054156.1:21639767-21659767 GCA_028751875.1 Rapana venosa | reverse complement strand
AAAAAAAAAAAAGAAAAAAAAAAACCCCCCCCCCCCAAAAAACAACAAAAAAAAAAAACCCCCCAAAAAAGGGAAAAAAAACCCCAAACCGGGGGGGAAAAAAAAACCCCCCAAAAACCTTTCCCCCCGGGGAGGAAAAAATTTTTCCCCCAAAAAAAACCCAAAAAAAAAGGGAAAAAAAATTTTTTAAAAAAAAGGGGGGGGGGGGGGGGGGGGGGGGGGGGGGGGGGAAAAAAGGGGGAAAGGGGGAGGGGGGGGGGAAAAGGGGGGGGGGGGGTTTCCCGGCCCGGGGGGGGGGGGGGGGGTTTTTTAAAAACCCCCCCCCGGGGTCCCTTGGGGGGGGAAAGGAAAAAGGGGGGGGGGGGGTTTTTTTTTTTTTTTTAAAAAGGGGGTTAAAAAAAAAAAAAATTCCAAAACCGGGGAAAAAAGGGGGGGGGGGGGGGGGGGGCCCGGGGGGCCCAAAAAAAAAAAAAAACCCCCCCCTTTTTTAAAAAAAGGGGGGGGGGGGGGGGGGGCCCCCCAAAAAAAAAGGTTTTTTTTTTTTTTTGGGGGGGGGGGGGGTTTTTTTTTAAAAAAAAAAAAAAAAAAAAACCCCCCCCCCACGGGGGGGGCCCCCGGGGGGGGGGTTTTTTTTGGGGGGGGGCCCCCCTTAAAAAGGGAAAATTTTTTTTAAAAAACCCCAAAACCCCCCCCCCCCCAAAAACCCCCCCCCCAAAAACCAAAAAAAAAAACACAAAAAAAAACCAAAAAAAAAAAAAAAAACCCCCCCCCCCCCAAAAAAAAAACCCCCCCCCCAAAATTTTTTTTTAAATTTTTTTTAAAAAATTTTTTTAAAAAATTTTTAAAAACTTTTTTTTTTGCCCCCCCCAAAATTTTTTTTCCCCCTTTTTTTTTTTGGGGGGGGTTTTTTAAAAAACCAAAAAAAATTTAAAAAAAAACCCCCCCCCCCCCCAAAAAAATCACCCCCCCCCCCCCCCAAAAAAAAAAAAAAAACCCCAAAAAAATTTCCCAAAAAAAAAAAGGGTTTGGGGGGGAAAATTTTTTTTTTTTTTTTTTCCCCCCCCCCCCCTTTTTTTTTTTTTTTTTTTTTTTTTTTTTTTTTGGGTTTTTTTTTTTTTTTTTTTTTTAAAAAACCTTTTTTTTTTCCCCCCCCAAAAAAAAAACCCAAAATTTAAAAAAAAAAAAAAACCAAACCCAAAAACCCCCCCAAAACCCCCAAAAAACCCCCCCAAAAAAATTTTTAAAAATTTAAAACTTTTTTTAAATTTAAAAAAAAAAAAATTTTTTTTTTCCCCCTTTTTTTTTTTTTTTTTCCCCCTTTTTTTTCCCTTTTTTTTTTTTTTTTTTTTAATTTTTAAAAAACCAAGGGAAAAAAAAACCCCCCCCCGGGGGAAAAAAAAAAAAAGGGGTTTTTAAAAAAACCCCTTAAGGAAAAATTTCCCTTTGGGTTTTCGGGGGGGGGGGGGAAAAAAAAAAACCCCCCTTTTAAAGGGCCCAAAAAAAAACCCCCCCCCCCCCCCTTTTTTTTCTCCCCCAAGTCGGCCTCCCCCCTTAAATTTTTGGACCCCCAAAAATTTTTAAAAATTTCCCCCCAAAAACCCCCTTTAAAAAAATTTTTTTTTCCCCCCCTTTTTCCCCCCCCCAAAACCCCCCCGGTAAAACCCCAAAAATCCAAAATTTCCTTTTTCCCCCCCCAAACCCCAATTACCCCCCCCCCCCACCCCCCCCCCTTTCCCCCCCCCCTTTTTTTAAAAAAAAATTCCCCCCCCCCACCCCCCTCCCCCCCCAAAAAAACCCCCCCCCAAAACCCTTCCCCCCCCCCCCCTCCCCCCCCCCCCCCTCCCCCCCCCCCCCCCCCTTCTTTACCCCCCCCCCCCCAAAAAAAAATTTCACCCCCCCCCCCCCCTTTTCCCCCCCTTTTAAAAACCCCCCAAAACCCCCCCCCTTCAAAAAAAAAAAAAACCCCTCCCCCCCTTTTCCCTCCAAACCAAAAAAACCCCCCCCCCCCCTTTTTTGGAAAAGCCCCCCAAAACAAAAAAACCCCCCATAAAGGCCCCAAAACCCCCCCCCCAAAAAATTTTTAAAAAACCAAAAAAAAAAAAGGGCCCCCCCCCAAAAAACCCCCCCCAAATTGAAAAAAAAAAATCCAAAAATTAACTTTCCAAAAAAAAAAAAAAAACCCCAAAACCCCCAAAAAAGGGCCCAAAAAGGGAAAAAAAAAACAAAAAAAAAACCCCCCCCAAAAAAAAAACCCCCAAAAACCCCCCAAAAAAAATTGTAAAAAAAAACCCCAGTTTAAAACTTTCAAAAAAAAAAACCCCCCCCAAAAACCCGGGCCAAAAAAAAATTTTAAAAAGGGCCAAAAAAACCCAAAAACCCCCCCCCCCAAAAAAAAAAAAATTTTTTTTTTAAAAAAAAATTTTTTTTCCAAACAAAAAATTTCCCCCCCCCCCCCCCAAACCCCCCCCCCCCCCCTTTTTAAACCCCCCCCCCAAAAAAAAAAAAGGGAAAAAAACCCAAATTTCCCCCCCCCCCAAACCCCCCCAAAATTTTTTTAAAAAACCCCCCCCCCCCCCTTTTAAAAAAAAAAAATTTTAAAACCCAAAAAAAAGGGGGGGGGGAAAAAAACCCCCCAAAAAACCCCCCCCCCCCCGGGGGAAAAATTTGGGGGGGGCCCCCCCTTTTTTCCCCCCCCCCCCTTTTAAAAAAAAACCCCCCCCCTTTGGGGGGGCCCCCTTTTTTCCCCCCCCCCCTTTTCCCCCCCCTTAAAGGGGCCCCCCCCGGGGCCAAAACCCCCCCTTTTTTTTTCCCCCAAAAAAGGGGGGGGGGGGGGGGGCCCCCCCCCCCCAAAACCCCCCCAAAAACCCCCCCCCTTTTCCCCGGGGGGGGCCCCAAAAAAAAAAAAAATTTTTGGGGGCCCCAAATAAAACCCCCCAAATTTTAAATTTTTCCCAAAAAAAAACCCTTTAACGCCCCTTCCCCTTAAAAAAACCCCCCCCCCCCCAGGGGCCCCGGGGGGCCCCCCCCCCCCCCCCCCAAAGAAAACCAAAAAGGGGGGGGGCCCCCCTTTTTTTCCCCCCCCCCCCCTTTTTTTAATTTTTTTCCCCCCCCGGAAACCCCCCTTTTTTTTTTTCCCCCCTTCCCCCCAAAAAAAACCCCCCCCCCCTTTTGCTTTTTAAGAAACCCCCCAAAAAAATTAAAAAAAAAAAGGGGGGTTTTTTTTGGGAAAAAATTTTGGGGGGGGGGGGGGGGGGGGGGGGGGGGGGGGGGGGGGGGGGGGGGGTTTTTTAAAGGGGGGAAAAAAAATTTTTTTTTTAAATTTTTTTTAAAAATTTTTTTTCCCTTTTTTTTTTTTTTTTCCCCCCCTTTTTTGGGGGGTTTTTTGGGGGGCCCCCCCCCCCCCCCCATTTTTTTGGTTTAAATTGAAAAAAAAAAAAAAATTTTCCGGGTTTTTTTTTTTTTAAAAAATTTTTTTTTTTTTTAAAAACCCCCTTTTCCCCCTTTTTTCCCTTCCCCCTTCCCCCCCTTTTTTTTCCGGAAAATTTTTAATTTTTAAACCCCAAAATTTTTTTCCCCTTTTTTTTTTTTAAAAAAAAAAAAAGGGGGAAAAAAAGGGGGAAAAAAGGTTTTAAATTTAAAACCAAAAAATTTTTTTTAAAAAAAAAATTTTTTTTTTTTTTTCCCCTTTTTTTTTTTTTTTTTTTCCTGTAGGGAAAATTTTTTTTTAAACTTTTAGGATTTTGCATTGCATTTTAAAAAATAATCCTCAATTAGTGTGTGTATGTGTAAAACATTTACTTTGTTAATTAGTTAATTTTTTGTTACAGAAACAATTTTTTGTAAGTTTAAAATGTATATCTTGTGAGTCTTTAAAATTTCAATTAAAGTGTTGTTTTTTGGGTTTTTTTTTTTCGTATAAAAGTTTATTTTGTTTGTTTTTTTTCCCTTTTTGGGGGTTTGGGTCTCTTTTTTAAACCCGAAATTTCCCAACCCCCAGCGGTTTTTTGCCGCATCCTCCCTTACGTATGTTTTACCTCAAACAAATGGGCCCAAAAAACATGGTTCAGTAGGCCCTCCCAAAATAAACAATCAAACCAAAAAAAAAAGATGACATTTCAAAAAAAACTATTTTGATTGGGGAAAAAAGTTTCATTTTTTTTGGCTTTTTCTGAATCCCGCCTTTTCCCTTTAAAAATAACGGCCCGACATGCACAATTCCAGGAACCTTATTTCGCCAAGATCCCTACCCAAAACCCAAAAACCCACAGGCTTATTAAATTTTTTCCCCATCTTTTATTTTGCGTCAAAGGCTATACAATTTTGAGGGGTATGGGGTATCGAAATTTTTTGGGGAGAAAATCAAATTAAAGCACAGTAGTCCCCCTTTTGATAGGATTCATTTACAGAAATCCTCAGAAAACCCCAATTGGGTTTTATAATTCAATTCTTTTGGAAAGTTGGGGACTTTTAAAAGTGAAACTATTATTCCCTTTGGGATTTTTTAAAATAGACTTACCAAAAACCCAAAAAAAATGGAATTTACAAAAATGATGCTTGGTCCCGGAACAAATAAAAGATAAACCCACAGATAACAGATAAAATCAGTAAATTTAATTTATCATATATACCCCTAAAACGCAAAAAGGACAAAAGCGAGTATGTTCTCCCTCATGTGGGAAAGCAGGCCCATCAAACCGGGCTGCTTACTTGGGGTTTAAAGGGGTCGCATAAAAAAAACCCCAAAGTTGGGGGATAAAACTAAAAATTTTTAAACCCAAAGATTCAAAAAACTTCTGTGAGGGAAAAATTTTTTTTCGGGGCCCCCATGAACTCCCCCATTACACGATGTATACCAAATTTAGGGGACCCCGATGAAGCGGGTGAATTTTTGGGTTAACTATTTTTTCTCAGTGTATGACAAAAAATTTCTCCCTTTTAAAAAAAAAAAAAAAAAAAATTTTTAAAAAATTTTAAAAAAAAAACCAAACCTCCGGATAACAAAAGACATAGAATCGAAGGATAAACTTAAGAAAACCACCCGAAAACCATGGTACACATAACAAATTTTGGACACAAAAGGGAAAAAAATGAATTCCATTTAAAAAGCAGAAACAAAACGTAATTACTTTTTAAAAAGTTTTTTAATTACCATAGGCTTTTCGCCAGATTTGGAAAACCTTCAAAAACAAATTTTGTAATAAAAAATGTTTCAAAAAAAATCCAGTTCTTTAAAGAATATAACGATGGAAATTAAACAAGGGCCTTTTTCAAATGTAGCAAAATTTAAAATTTTTTAAAAATGTGGGCAATTTAAAACGAAAAATGTTCTTTTTTTTTCCAAAAAATTTTTAAAAATAAACATATTAACTTTCCATTTAACTCCAGCCAATACAACCTTTTTACTATTAGAAAAAACAAAAAAATGCAAACAATTCTAGAAAAAACGTGATCTAGACAATTAGATCCCCGGGGTTTTAAAATCGCTAGGGCCCGGTTTTTTGGGTTTTAAAAAAACTGACTATCTATACAACTTGTGAATTAGAAAATTTTTTTTTCCCTCTCAAGGTTTTAAAAAAGGGAAAAAGTAAAACCCGTCCATAAATCAGGGACTGCTCTTCTCCTTCAAATTAAAAGGCCAATTTCCCAAATTTTCTCTGTACTAAATAAAAACCCATTGAAAAACACATACAAACCCTCCCCCAAATTTTTACTTTAAAAAAAACAATCTATTGGGACGAGGATCAAAACAGGGGGTTTTGTAAAAAAATATTTCCCGTCACACTGCTCTAACCGACTCCTGACGTCTCCTACACAATATAATACAATAAGTTTATGGGCCTCCTTTTTGTTGAATTTGAAAAAGCATTTGGGGGTGGATCAAACCCCTCTTTTTTATTGAGTAAATTTTGAATTGTACAAACTGCCCCCCCCTGAAATTATCCAACTACAAAAAAATTTTTTGTCCAATGGCGCGCTTGTATCGTAAAAAAAACCCAAACAACAGGAAAAAACAAAACCCTTTGGGCATGGGGTAAACCCCAAAATAGTATTGGACCAAAAATTTTTTTTCAGTTATGTAAATTTAAATTTTCCCTGTTTTATTAAAATTTAAATTGAAATGTTTGCTGACGAAAACCACTCCCCTTTTGTAGTGGGGTTCAGACTCCAGAGATTAAACCCCAAAATTTTAATACAGTATTTTACAAAATTTATTATTTGGGGCTCAATTAAAACCACATGTCCCTTTAAAAGCACAAAAAACAAAGGGGTATTTACATATCAGCAAGACAGAAAAAAAAAAAAAATGAATGATAGGTTTTTAAACCCTTTTTTGGATAAAAGGGAAAAGTTGAAGAAGTTTTATCACAAAAAAAATATTAGGTGGTTTTCCCTTGGGCAAAAAAAGACTTGGACTGAAACACATAATTTCTAGGGGAAACGCCTAAAAATCACAGGCTACTTCAATTTTCCAAAATAAAAAACTTTCCAAAAACATTCCCGAAAACTATTTTTTTTTTCGGGCACATTCTACCCAAATCAAATTTACTATGCGGGCAACTATTTGGGAAAACCCGCAGGGGAACGCTTTGAAATTCCCCCGTTTATTAAAAGACGGGAAAACTTGTTATTGTTAAAAAACAACACCCTGGCAATTTAGGATTAATAAACAAATAAATGTCCCGGAAAATTTTTGAAACCGCTTTTATTTAATTTAAAACTGTTTTTATGCAAAAAGTTGTTAAAAATTTAAAAGGGGACCCCCAAAAAACCCAAAATTTCAAATTAACCCATAGCCCCAAAACCCTTTTCTAACATTTCCAAGACCCAGAAAAAAAACCAAAATAAATCGAGCCCCTTGTAAATTTGGCAGTGACCTATGGGAAAAACTCCCCCAAAAAATTTTAAATGTAAAAAGCAAAAATTTAGTATTTAAAAACCCTCTAAAAAAAATTTTTTCATGGAAAAAAAGTTTCAAACACGAAATTGGTTTAAAATTAAGAAGTGATTTTAAATGTCACTGACGTTATTTTTGTCATTAAAAAACAATATGCCCAAGTTTTCCCTATTCATATAGAGGACATTTTGTAAAAAATTGATCTTTTATATTTGGGTTGAATGATTTTTAAAAACCCGCACGCTTTGAATTTTGGGGGGTGGGGTGTGTGTGGGGGTGTTTTGGGGGGTGTGGGGGTTGGGGTTGGGGGTGGGGTGGGGGGGTGTTTTGTGTGTGGGGGTGTGGGGGTTGGGGTGTGTGGGTGTACATGTGTGGGGGGGTGCGGGGTGTTGTGTAATTTTGGTTTTGGTTTTTGGTTTTTTTTCTTTCGGTGTTTTGGCCTTTTTTGTTCTTTTGTTTTCCCCAAAAATAAGCTGAAATTTTTTTAAATTTTTTCGCTGTTAGTTTTTTTGTTTTCATTGTTTGGTGAGCTAAATTGTTATTCTTCTATTTCTTTACGGTTCATCTGTGTAAATTTGATGAAGGGGGGGGGATGCCTGTAAATATAGTTATGTTAAAAGGGGGTGCTCTCCAAAGGCCGGGATGGTAATAAGTCTGCTGGACAACAGGCTGACAGCTATGAAAGGTGGGTTTACGGTGTCTTTTTGAACGAGAAAAAACCCCACGGGCCGTGTTCATGTTTTTCCCTTTTTCCCCCCGGAGTTTTTAAATTTTTGGTCTTCCGGGGTTTGTTTCCCAATTTTTATTCCCCTGACTTTGCAGACCCAAGGATGGGGCCCCTTGATTCGGGGCATCTCTTTTGTCAGTTCTTCCACTTTCCTCGCCTTGTGGCCGTACATTCCAAGTGCCAATTTTTGGTGTTGTTTCTGGCCCCAATTTTTCTGCGTTTTACATCAGTAGCAAAACTTTCAATCTGGGCCTGATGGGCAACAGAAGGCCCCGGGCCCTTGGGAACCCCGGGGGACCCACCGATCCGGGAAGGAATTTTGGCTGTTTTTTTGTCCCTTGGGGTAAACTTGGGCAAATCCCAAAACCCGCGGGGGCCCATCCCTTTTCCAGGGCGGGTTTTTTTTGGGTTGGGGGTTTTCTCCCCCCCAAAGGGGGCAGGGGGGTACCCGGGTTCTTTGGGTTTCCAGAAGCAGAGGGAGTCCCCTGAAACCCGACCCCCGAATGTAGAAAGAATTTTTGACCCGGGTACAAAGGGTTTTGAAAAAAAACACCCCCAAAAAAAGGACATCCCCGTTTTTGCAAGGTAATGGGAAAGGCCCCAAAGGGAGGGGAAGAGGCCCGGGGAAAAACGGGGGGGAGGCGTTTGTGGGGCCCCATTTTAATTACCAATCAAAAAAGAAAAAGGCTTGAGTTTCCCGGAAATTGGGCCCGGGAAAAAACCACCCCCCCCCCAAATGAAACCTTGGGGCCCCCACAAAAAAAATCCCGAAAATTTTTCCTTGGGGATAAACCCCAAAAAGGAGAACACCACAACCAAATAGATTACATCATGGTGAAAAGGGCGGTTTTTAGTCTAGCTTAAAAATCGCACAGCACAATTTTTTTTTCCCGGAGCCCGGGCAAAAGGGGGTGATCATGGGTCTTGTATGATGACTTTCCCACTACGTCTAAAAAAAATCCCCCAAAAAGGGAAAAAAATCAGGACCAAAATTTTACCCGAAAGCTTAAAGGGCCCAGAGGGATTAGAAAATTTTTTAAGCAAAAGGTAGGGGGGAAAATTGCAGCACTCAAAAGGTAGACTCAACTAGATATCTGAAGAATAGTTTAATACAAGCGGGCTGAAACGCAAACGAGCTTCTTGGGAAAACCCCCAAAAGTCAAAAAAAAACCCTGGGGCACACCTAAATCCTAAAAATATGCGACAAAAACTAGAAGCTGGGAAAAAAAAGAAAAAAGGGGAAAAACAAAAGAAAGAGAAAAAACAATATGGGCACCCAAAAAAAGAATTTAAAGGAAATCCCTACGGAGGCAAAAAAGAATTGGTCGGGGAACAGTGCCAAGAAATTGAAGAGAACATCAAAAAAAACAATAGCAAGAAAGCAAACAGGGTGGGAAAAACCCGACTTCCCCAAAACCCGAGAAAAGGGTTTAAAAAAAATCCCAAGGGCAAAAATGGGGAAATGTCTCATGGGCGACCAGGTTTCTGAACAGGTGGGCGAAAACTGCTCCGATTATAATTAAAAAACCAGGGAGGAGTCCCGAAATCCTTAATGTACCCCAAAGCAAAGCAAAAGCAGGCACCCTTAAACCTCCCAGAAAATGGAACAGCAGTCAGATCCCCTGAAAAAGGGGAAGGCAGGAGGGGCTGCCCAAAAATTTCCCGCTGAGTTGGGCCAAGCTGGAGGGAAGCCATGTTTAGCGCCCCATTGGAAACTCCAAAAAGTCGGGGAGACAGGGAAAAAAGGCCCAAAAACCCAAAGGACGCAGTCACTCATCATCAAACCCCCCCCAAAAAGGAAATCTAAACCCAAAGCCATAATTACCGGGACAAAACAAACCCATTTGTCACCCAAAGGGAAGGTCTGCTGCAGAAAAATATTTAATTTGACTGAAGGGACAAGCAAGACCAAACAATTTCTGAGGAACAAGAGGTTTCAGAGCAGGGCGCAGACAACAGAAAAAATATTCAACCTCAGAAACTATTTGGGGGCGGTTAAACCCTTTAAAAATCAACAAGGGCCTTTAAACCCCTATTTTTCGGGGTTTTAAGGGAAAGGGAAATTTTACAGGGTTTTGGGATGCAGCTTTTGGGGGCAACCATGAATTTTTTACGGGATCAATGGGAAACCTGATCAGAGTCATCAAACAGCTGTACAGGGGCCCCCCAGTGCAGTTAAATACAAACAACAACAGTGGGGAATGGTTTCGAACAACCGTTGGGGTAAAAGGGAGGGCTGTCTACTCTCACCCCACTTTTTTTAAAATCTTCCTTGAGAGAAAACAAAGGTGATGCAGGGGAAAAATTTAAGGGAAGGGGGGGGGTCCGCAAGGGGGCAGAACGATCCAAAAAAAAACCTCCCCTTCGCGGGTGAATTGATGGGAAAGCAGGAAACAAAAAGAGCCCTTTCCAGGGCCTAAAACCCCTTGGATAAAAGGCCCTCCAAAAAAATAAGGGATGGGGAAAACATGCAAAAAAAGACCAAAAATGTAAATTATAACCCCAACGGCAAATTTGCACTGATAAACAGGGTTTTAAAGAAACCCGAAGCTGGAAACATTCAAAAACTTCAAAAATACCTGGGAGGGCCCTTTTTTAACCGACCAGGGGGTCCCAAACCAGAAGGGAGTATGAAGGGCGCCCCAGACAATAACACTTTGGGGAAAAAAAACACCATTGGAGAGACAAAAAATTTTCTCCCCTTATCTCCAAGATCAGGGGCTAATGGGGCTCCCTTTCATATTTCCTTATTTCTGGTTTCCCGGGGGAAAACATGGGCCCTGACCCCGCAGATTTGGAGAGAAGAGTACAGGGGAGCGGGGGATGGAATTTCTTTCGGGGACTCCTTTTCAAAAACCCCACAAAGACCCCCAAAAAAGCAAAAAGAAAAACCCTGCTTTGTCCCCAAACCTGGGGTGGGGAATATTCAAACGTCCCCCTGAAAAACCAAAATTTAAATTTGGGGGTCCAAAACCCCCCCCAATGCAAAAAAATTTGCCCCAACACCGTCCAAGGGAAAAAAAGGGGACCCAAAAATAAATAAAATTTTTGTGGTTCCCCGGGGGAGTCTCAAAAAAACCCCAAAAGGCGAAAAAAAAAAGGGGCTGGGGGTTTTGAAGGGGCCCCCCTGTCAAAGGGAAAATTGGAAAAAGAAAGGGAGGGCCAAAGGGGGTGGGGGGGAGGGAATTTTTTCTTTTTTGTGAAGGAAAAAAGGCCCAAACCCCAAAAAACCAAAAGCCCGGAAAAAGGGGAAAAGGGAAAGGGGGGAATGGTTGCTTTTTTAATTTTTGAGGGGCCCCAAAAGGTTTTTTGGTTTTTTTAAGGGCTTTTTGGGAAGGGAAAAGGGGGGGGATTTTTGGAAAAATTGTTTTTGAAAAAAGTTTTCCCCCTGGGTTTTACCTTTTTTTGGTTTTTTTTTTGTGGGGAAAGGGGGGGGTTGGGGTTTTCGGGGGGAACCTTTTTTTTTTTGGGGAAGGGGGGGTTTTTCTTGGGGGGGGGAGGGGGGTAAATTTTGGGGTTTTTTTTTCTTCTTTTTTTAATTCCCTTTTGTGTTCCTTATTTTCTTTTTTTTTTCCTTTTTTATGAGTTTTTTTGTTGGGGAAGGGGGATTTTGGGTTTTTTGGGGTTTTTTATTTTTTGGGGGGTTTTTTTTTTGATTCACTTTTTTTCTGGGGTTTTATTCCCTTTGGTTGTTGGGTTTTTTGTTTTTTTGTTTGGGGAGGGGGGGGGGGTTGGGGGTTTTTTTTTTTTTTTTTTTGCCTTTTGTTTGTTTTGGGGTTTTGGGGGGTTTTCTTTTCGTTGGGGAAAGGGGTTTTTTTTGTATTTTTTCTTGTTTTTGTTATTTAATTGTTTCTTATTTTTCTTGGGGGGTTTTTTTTTGCCTTTGCCCCCAATTATTGCTTTGTTTTGGTTTTTTTTTTGTGTTTGTTTGAAGGGTTTTTTCCGGAGGTTTGGTTTTTTATTCATCCCTTTTTTTGTTGGGTTTTTTCCGTGGGTTTTGGGTTGGGGTTTTTTTGTATAAAAGTGGTGGATGGGGAAAAAAGCTTTGGGGTTTTTTATTTTTAAAAATTTTTTGCTTTTTGTTTGGAATTTTTTTTTGGGGGGGGGTTTTTTTTGGGTTGGGTTACTTTTTGGGAAAGACGAGGGGTTTTTTCCCCCCAAAATTTTTGAATTATTAAAATTTTTTTCAATTTTTTTTCTGGGGGGTTTTTTTTTGGGCGTTTTAAATTTTTCCCCTTTTGGGGATTTTATTTTTGTTTTTTTTTTGTTTGTTTATTTTTTTTCCAATTTTTAATTTTGGTTTTTTTTTGTTGGGTTTTTTTTTTCCCCGCTTTTTTTTCTTTTTTTTTCCCGGGGGTTTTGGGGGAAAAACAAATGTGCTTTTTTCAAAATTTTTCCCTCTGTTTTTAAAATTTATTTGTTATTTTCACCACCCATGGGGGGGGGGGGGGTTGGGGGTTTTGGGTTTGGGGTTCCCGGGTCCCCGCCAAGGGGAAATGGGGCCGTCATCGTGGGAAATTCCCTTTTCCCTTCCTTCCCTTTTTTGTTCTCCGGGTGGGGCCCCCCCGTTTTTTGGGGGGGTTTTGTTTTTTGGGGGGTTAAAAACCCTTTTTTCCCTTAAAAAGGGTTCAAAAATTTTTGGTCCGTCTTTCGTCTTTTTGCTTTCGCCTGCCCGCTTTTTTTTTTCCCCCCTTCTTTTTCTTTCGTTTTTTTTTGGGGGTGGGTTTTTTTTCTCCTTTGCTTCCTTTTTTTTTTTCGAACCAAAAAATTTTTTTTTCTATTGTAAAAACCCGTTTAAACCCTTTGGGTTTCAAATTTTTTCCCCCAAATTTTTCAGCCTGGTTTTGGGGTGTTTTCGGGGCCGGGGCCTTATTTTGTTTTTGGGCCGTGCCCGGGTGAGTAAATGCTGCGCTTGAGGTTCCCTTTGTTGGTTCTCGGGTGGTTTCCCGCCTTGGGTTTTTCTTTTTTATCCCAATTTTAAAAGTAAAAAGGGAATTTTTTTAAAAACCTTAAGGGTGGGGCCCACAAAATTCCCCTAGGTTAATTTTATTCTTTTTCCCCCGACTCATTCAAAAATTTCGCTTATTTTTGCTTTTTTTTTTTAAAAATTTAAAATAAAAAAACAAGGGAAATTAAATTTTCCGAACCTTTTCCAAAAAAATCTCTTTTTCTATTTGAATCCAAAACCTGTTTCACAACATTTAAAAGTTTTACAAGGATCTTGAACACAGATCTTACAGAAACAAACAATGGATTTACATATAAAGAAAAAGGGAATGTTGTCAAGTGTGCAAGATGACATTATTTTCAGTTACTATACGAGCAACTTTGTTCCCAATGGATGACCGCGTACAATGCTGCGTCATGAGATAAACGTTTGACTGAGTTTCTGTAGAATTCAAAAAACAACAAAGCAAAAACAAAATCTTGGCTTCTTTCTTTGTTATACCACTTTTAAGTCACGGCAGATTTCTCTGCGTGAAATTCGGGCTGCTCTCCCCGGGGAGAGCTCGTCGCCACAAGAGCAGTGCCACCCATTATTTTATTTTCTTTTCCCGTGGCTACATTCGTTACAATAGTCAAACAATGCTTATGTTATTGTGCTTTTAATAATAATAATAATAATAATAATAATAACAATAACATATGGAATTTAGATAGCGCTGAACCTTGTAAAACAAACAAATCGATGCGCTTGCACTCAAATCATTTACGCGCATGCAACTTTCCTCAAATATAATAAATAACATATTTCAAATTTATGCACGCGTACGTGCACAACACACACGCACACACACACACACACACACACACACACACACACACCCGCGAACACACTTAGGAGGTGAAGGTTAAGGATGCTGTCGAAAAGAGGTCCACAGTAATAAATTCTGAAGACATTTATTTGAAATATTGAATGTTTAAATCAAACTTTTGTTGGAAAAAGACTTATTTCCTTGCCTCTATAAACTTCCGTTCAATTTTCTCAGTTCCGCACAGCCAACTAACAATGAAAGATATAGCTCAAAATATTTATGATAGTAATGAAATTGGTGACATTTTTTGGTGGTTTGTCCATTCTTAAAAGTCACTCTAAAATTTTGTTAACACATACTTAAAAAAATTAATTATTAGGTTAAAAATCTACAGACTTTGAAGTATACATAAAAACGATTTCCTCAACAAACAGAAAGACTGCTCAGTGTTTTTGAAATAATTGATGCGGTTGGGAGTAAGATGTTAAACATGTTTTAATAGTTTTCAAAAATGTCAACAGGACACATTTGTTGAAATATCTTATGAAGTGATACACGAAATTCCAGTTGTTCAGCCATGATTTTGTTTCCTGGTGTTATGTAAAAATCTTCCATATCCCCAATCGGCTAACAGGAAATAAAAAACATGAAAAAAACATCAGTCGGGTTGCATAATTCCTGTTATCTGACATGACATTTGGCGAGTGTCTATCAATTGTTCTGTTGACTTGCATTTGAAGCATGCTCTGTGTGTGTGTGTGTGTGTGTGTGTGTGTGTTTTGTTTTGTTTTGTTTTGTTTTGTTTAATGTCTATTCACTACATGGTGATTTAGACACACCCGCATTCATACCAAAGTACCTATTATTACACACCCCATCTCTCTTCTCTCTCTCTCTCTCTCTCTCTCCTTTACACGCGGGGCGTGAACTGATCTTGCGATCGTGCAGGTTGCAGATTAACATCACAGCAAGATTATTGACGATTGCCAGTGACAGTGACAGTACCTGTCTTTGAAGTTTGGCAAGAAGGTACACAAGGTACTATGCCTTCTGGACAGTTGGTATTTCGAGCCAGGTGTGGTTGCTTCGAGCCAGTATACCTGGCTTTTATGTTGAAAAGAGCCAGGGACAAAGCCGCCATGCACTTCGCCACGCTGACACTGCGCCGCCGTGTTGACGGTGTTACCTAGGCCTGCTCCTCACCCTGATGTTTTGGGGCGGACTGCTTTTACGATGGGGCGATGTAGAGCAGAACCCGGGGCCTGTACACCCAAAAAGCCAGAATCCTTGAGGCAGACACGATGACCAGGGGCCGGACGGCGAGCCAGTACGGACAAGAGGGCGCTTCTCAGGACAGTGGGCAGACGTCTCCTCCTTCTCCTGATGGAACAACGCTGACGGGATTAGAAAATATTTCTGGGAAAACTTAAAAAAAAAAAATGAACTGTAGAATGGAAAAGATGGAAAAAAGTTTTTGAATGGTTTTATGGAACAGATTTCTGTGCTACAGAGGGAGGTGGAGGGTTGAGAGAGGAGGTGAGTGATTTGCGACACAAAAACCCGGAACTGACAAAGACCAACACTGACCTTATGAACAGGAAATTTATGTACTAGAACAAAAGACAGATGACTTAGAGGGCAGGTCTAAGCGTAACAATTGATCTTCCATGGCATAAAGAAAAACCCTAACGAGACAAATGAATGAATGTGAAGGCTTTTTAGAGACTTGTTGACTGACACACGGAAATGGCACAAGACATAGAATTTGACAGAGTCCACCGTCTAAGTGGAAAACCCGACCCCGATTATAGCACGTTGCTGTTTTATAAGGACAAAGTCAAAATACTTAAAGAAAAAAGAAAGTTAAAAGGCAGCGATGTGTTCATTTGGGAAGACTTCTCCACTCGCGTACGCGAAAAAAGACGGAAACTGACCCTCTCTGAAAGAAGCACGCAACGCGGAAAAAATGCTTCATGGTTTTGACCACCCTTTTCATTGAGGGAACCCGACCTATCTGACGAAATGACAGACTTATGACAAAAAAAAGGAAATTGGGCCGGCCCAGGATCTGCACCAATTTTACTTGGGGAGTAAAAAATTTTGAACCCCCAGAGAGCCCCCGAGTGACATTATCAGTGAAAAATGTTACAGGAACATGCGGGTGAATTGTTTTTCGTTGTTGATGAGCCCTGGGGTTGAAGGATGATTGATCGGGGGGTGAAAGGTGTTGTAAAGAATAAAAGTGATCTTGATGATTATGTTCAAAATGAGAGAATGTTTTGGGGGCGTGTAAAAAAATTTACGAATTTTTAAAAAAACACCTTTTTTTTTTCTTTCTTGGGAAAATTTTAAAGGTCGCTTTCAAAACAAAGATTTGATTTGTTTTGTTGTGAGCAACTTTTTATTTTATTTTTTTTGGGTTTAGACATTTGTGGGTATTGTGAGCCCCAAAAATTTATGGTTTACAGTTGTTTTAAGCCGCAACTAAGTTTTAACAAGGGAAAGGGGTTCGGGGGGGCTGGTTTGTTTGATAAAAGAGGAGTTCATGCCATTTTTTTAAAAAGATTTTAAATGACATATACTAAATTTTTTTGTATTTTCTTATTGATAAAAAATGTTTGGTCTTTGAAAGATGGCTTTTTTGGTGCTTCTTCCACCCGAGGGGTCTCCCTTTTAATTCTTTTTTTTCTTAAAAGGGGGAAATTATGGAAAAATGTCTGATCGATTTTTTATGAAGTTTTTGTTAGTTATCCCGTGTGGAGATTTGAATTGTAGAACGGGTAAAATGGGGGAAAATACTGGGAAAATTTTGTTCTTGCTGCAATCTAAAGTCAGGCATCAGTGCTGTTCGTGTTGAAGATTCTATTTAAATAATTTTGGAAAAAAGTTTTTGAATAGTGTAAACATTAAATTAAGATTTAAATGGTGTTGTAACGGCGACCCGGGGGGTTGCTATACATAGTTCAACTGGAAGTGTGTGAATGATTATTTTTTATTTTTGACGAATTATTTTCCCTGTGTGTGACCGTGGAATTGTCATATTGAACGAATAGACTTATCACAGCCCCTCGCTTAATGTGAATTTCCCAAAAAAAAAATTCTGTAAAATCGTAAACAGTAGAACACAAACATTCAAGAAAATGGTTGGAAAATGGAGTTGTCTTTAAAATATCTTTTTCAGAAATTTGTTCACGAAAAAATAATAAGCAAACGTTTGATTGACTTTGACATTTAAAGCGCTTTAAATATGTTTAAAGTCTAAAAAGTGGCCCGGTGTATACGAAATGTGTGTCTGTAATAAACCCTAAAAGATCAGGGGTTGGTTTGACAAAGAATGTGTTAAAAGCAGAAACATTGTGAAAGGTTATGAAAAATATCGAGTACTTTGGACGTACAAGTTCGTAATGAATATACAAGAGTTAGACGGAATAAAAATATCTGTTGAAAGAAAAGAAAAAGAGTTTAATGCTCAATTGTTAGATAAACTTTGTAAACTCAATACATGATCAAAGAGTATTTTTGGATCCTATTCACAAGGCTTCTATAAAAAGAATTTGCCTAAAAATAACATCAGTTTTGACAGCTGGTTTCAGCATTTTAAATCATTGCTAGACAAAGAAGTAAGCAATGAAAGGGTATTGAGGATAAAACGTATTGAAAGTAACAGTTGTTTTAATCGTCCAATATCTAGAGAGGAAGTACTGTTCGCAATAAGAAAACTGAAAGACCGCAAGGCTTCTGGGCCTGATGGCATTGTTGGTGAAGTGTATAAAAACACAATGAACGGGTTTTGCGGTTTTTCAAAAAGCTCTTATGTTTTTGTTTGACAATGGCTTATTTCCAGAAGCAGGACAGAATCAGTTGTGTTACCACTTTATAAAAAAGGTGATACTAATAATCCTAAAAAACTATAGAGGAATTTCCTTAGCAATGTCATAGTAAATTGTTCGGGCACAATTATTAATCGTAGAATACAAAGTGGGTAAAAGAAAATGTATACAGGTGATTTTCAAGCTGGATTTAAAAAAGTTACAACCATAGATCATTGTTTACATTGTTAGCCCTAGTGCAGAAACAATTTTCCCTTAACCGAAAACTATATGTGGCTTTTATTGATTTCGAAAAGCCTTTGATTCTATAAATAGAAGTTTTCTTTGGACTATTTTATCAAAAGAATGGTAAAAAAGGTAAATTACATTAAAGTATTAAAGCCATATATGAACATGTAAAATGTAGAGTTAGGTGTGGGTGCCGCTCGGGACCGATGTTATTAACTGCACGGCGGGGGTGAAGAAAGGGGTGAATGCAGTCCAGTTTTGTTTTTCTTTTTATAAACGAACTGGCAATAGAAATAATTGATAAAGGAAGACACGTGCCACTATTCCTTGCAGTGCATTTGAAACTGTTTATTCTGTTACTTGCAGATGACATTATTTTTGTCAGAGACTGCTATAGGTTTGCAGGTTCAGTTGAATAATTTACAGCGTGCTGCTGCCCGCTCCAGTTAAAGGGTTTAACTTGAAGAAAAGCAACATCATTGTTTCAGGAAAGGCGGTTTTTTTTAGTGCTAGGAGAGGGGGGTTTATGATTGTAATGTAATGCCTGTTGTTAATGCGTACAAGTATTTTGGGGGTATTTTTACAACTCGCCTTAGTTTTGTCTCAGCGTGTAAGGATCTGGCTAGCAGAGAAAAAAATGCTTTATTTTGTGTAATGAAAAGACTGTCCACACTTAAACAACTCGTCCATAAAACTGTTTTGAAGGTATTTGACTCTCAAATACAGCCTGTTGCACAGTACGGTTCCGGTTGTGGGGGTTGAATAAAAGCTGCAATTCCTGTGAATCTGTACATTTATTTGCTCTGAAAAAGTTTTTGGGTGTTGACATGCGCACACCTAACGACCTTAAATATGGTGAAACCAATAGATTCCCAATATACATTAACTCAGCTGTTCAATGATACGCTATTGGCTCAAAATTTTGGAAATGGGGGAATCAGATTACCCCTTTAAAGCGTATAAAATGTTATTTGAGTTAGATAGTAAGGCAAGAAGAATTGGGTGCTGTGTAGTATTTGTTTGCATGATATGGCTTTGGTGATGTGTGGATGAATCAAGGGGTGGGGAAATTTTAAAGGCATTTCAAGAATTTTCGTCAACGTTTAGTTGACTGCAGATGGCAGAAGTGGAGTGAACATGTTCAAATAGCCACGAGGTTTGATTTTATAGATTTTTTGTAGCTCACAGAGATGAAGCTGTATTTGATTTCAGATATGGACAGACATTTGAAAATAGTGACCACAAGGTTTAGGTTGGGTATTTCAAGTTTAGCCACTCATCACTTTCGATATAGAGATTGTAATGACATGATTTGATATGTCCTCTCTGTAAAAGTGGTAAAGATGATGAGTTTTCATTTAGGTCTGTGCTGTCCATTTCTTAAGGAGCTCAGAGTAAGTTTATTTCACCTAAATATTTTTCGACAGCCTTGCACGTTCAAAATTAACTTTGCTGATGTCCTCTGCAAGACTAACGATATTTGGAACTTGTCCACTTCCTTTACAAAGCCTTCAAGCTGAGAGAAATTGCAACATCATAGTTCATTATTATGATTATCATATTGTTGATTGTATTTTGTTTTTAATGTTTTGATGATTTGGTTTTTGTTCACTTTCCCCTTCATTATGGGGTATGGCCTAATTAATAAACATCCGAATCCGAATCCGAATCCGAATCTCCTTTACACGCACTCACACACACACATATATATGCACACACACGCAAAACACACACCCCACACACACACACACACATATATATATAATATATTATAATATATATATATTATATATTATATATAATATATATTATATATATATATACATATTATATAAAACTATTACAGTGATGGTCTTACAGGTGAAAAATATATGACTTCAGCAACTGAAATTATGAATTGCTGAGAGTCATATAAACTTCTTGACTAGTGGCTATTTCTTATGAATATCTAAACCTCTTCTTTTATACATGTCAAAAAGAATTGGGCAATCAAACAACAAATGGTGGATTGAAAGGGGAATAGAACAGCAACATGTTACATTTTTTTAATATTTAGTATTCCATGCATTTAATCTCAGTTTATGTATTAGAATTTCTAATTTCCGTTGGCAAGGAAACTGCTGATAATGTTGGTTTTTTTTATAATCTCTCAATGTATGGATTTCATTAACTAAGAATGAATTTCATAAGACGACAATGCAAGATTAGAAGCAAACACTTCAGTACTGTATTCAGAGGCACCTTGTTTTGCCAAAGAATTAACCAGCTCATTCGAATAAATTCCACAGTGAGAGGGGATCCAGCAAAACGTTATGCTGATGCCTCTGCTTGCAATAGAATGTATCAGGAATTTAATCTCAAAAACAATATCATCCTTATTTTACCATGCCCTGTCTTTAATGCCATTAACACTGCCTTTGAGTCAACGCAAAACAGAATTTGGCAAACATCAACAGCAGATCAACAAAAAATTCAAAACCATAAGAATTTCAAAAAATTAGAATAAAAATAGAAAAAAGGTCCAAATGGAAAGATTTTTGAACTTTAAATCGGAAAAAATACAG
>CM054156.1:21559272-21639267 GCA_028751875.1 Rapana venosa | reverse complement strand
CTTAATTTGTTCTAAAACTACCATAATAATAAGCAGCACACCCACATCTTACACTTACAGTGTTACACACTTGCATACACACACAAACACACACATCTAATGACCCAGTTCTTGAGCAACCACTGAAACACCTAGGAGATTTTTCATCAGGAGTTAACATCAGTGCTGACTACTCCCCTGAAAGTCCTGATGAGACTATAAACTGAAAAAGCATGCAGAACAATTTGCACACATCTTAAAAGTGTTCCACCTTTTGGAGCAGTAGGCCATTTATGCCAATGGGAATGGATTCAAGACAACATTTTACAAAACCAGATGCACACTGAGACTGAATGTAAAAAAGTACACGGCCTATTCCATTATCCTGGAAATAAAAGAATAACATAATGATAAAATCACACACACACACACACACACCACACCACACCACACCACACCACACACACACACACACACACACACACACACACACAAACACACACACAGGTAATATGTTTACAAATGAAAGGAGGTTTATAGAGGCAATTTGTTAAATGCAACAGACAGAAAATGTCAATACTCCCCCCCCCCCCCCCCCGCCCCAGCACCTCAGACAAAAAATGTCATTCATATGAAGTGGTATCTTGAGTAAAATTTCATTAAAAATTAAAGCTTCAAGTTTTTTCACCATGAGGATAGAGGTATCCTTTAAAATGAAAATGCAATAAATGTGCAACAGGTATTGTGAGGTGAAAAATGTCACAATGCTGTATGCAAAGTGGCATATTGATACCATTCTTCATACACTCCAGTTTATACATCCAGACACTGACAGAAATGTGTTGGTTCCAGTCTGTTACAACTTACACTGTTACGAACTTTGACATCTAATGACCAGTTGATATTGCTTTCTATTTCTGTTTATTCTTCTTTATTGTGTAACACAATTATAATTTTCAAGGGCCTTCTAGAACTATCACACCATGTGTAACCTATTGATAATGAAAAACATCAAATAATCAAAATAAATTAAGCTCATTCAAAGTAACTATGTTTTTCACATGGGAGTTATCATCAGTTTGTTACAAGTATGACAGTGAAGCTGTAAAGTAGTAGGTTGTCCTCACACAAAAAAAGGAGAAAAAAGGTTTTGTTTTCAAGAAAAGGAAGAAATATATTTAAATCAATTTTTTGAATAATTTCATGGATACATTCTTATGTAAAAATTTAAAGTGTGTGTGTGTGTGTGTGTGTGTTAAGAGGGGGTAGTAATGAGCCCTTCTTCAAGTCATTAATATATAGCAAAAGCTCATCCCTATGTTGTACATTTTATTACATTTTTGTTATTTTTTCTGTTGTTGATTTCTGTTTAAAAAACCCAAAACAAAACGGATTTCCCCAAAGATTTCATTTTAAAAACCACATCTATTTATCAACAAAAAGTTGACACTGACACAATCTTCAGATTCAAATCATAGTCTTGCTCAGTTATCGACATCCTCATTAATCAAAGGACTGGGTTATAATCTACATATATATCTGTTGCAGTGTAATCTGAAAGAGACATCCCCATGATGACCAAAGACAGCACGTCCACCAGCGCGGCCCCTGGCCTGGACAGTGTGTCCCCGCAGGGAGCTGTGCTGGTCACCCTGCCCACCTCGGCCAGCCTGGTCCACAACGGGGCTGTGGTCAAGGAGGAGACGGACGAGGAGCTGGCCGCCAGCCTCGCCCTGCCCACTCACGGAGTGGCCACTATTTCCAGTGGTAACTTTAACTCCCCCTGAAATAAAGCCCATGGATTTTTTTTCTTTTTTATTATTTTTCCTGGTTCATTTTTTTTATTTTATTCTTTCTTCCTTTTTTTGTTGATTGACCCATTTGTTTATTTATTTATTTATTATTTATTATTTAATGTATATATTTATTCATTTTTTATTTTAAAAAATGTTTTCTTTTTTAGCGGGATGGGGATAAATGTTAACATTATTTCGCATTCCATTTTTTATGTGAAGAATGACGCCACATACTTTTGTCTAGATGCTATAATCTTTTAAAATAGCTGTAGAACTTTGCATTCATTTTGTCTTGTGAGCTATGCACTCAATAGGCAGTTGTATATTTGTCATTCCTATGTGAATGTTTGCACACAAACACACACACGTATGTGTACACATGTACTACATATATGTATACACAAACATGCAGGCATGCATGCATGCATGCATGTACACACACACGCACACACTCAATTTTGCTTCAATTGACTTTGCTATTTGATGTTACTCTGTTGATATTTTTATGCACACACACACACAAACACGCACGCACGCATGCATGTACACACTCACATATGCGCACGCCTGCATACACACACACACTCATACACACGCAAGCACGCACACATATACAAAGTCACACACACACACAAAGTCACACACACACACACACACACACACACACACACACACACACACACACACACACACACACACACACACACACACTACACACACACACACACACACACACACACACACACACACACACACACACACACTTCAAGTGACAAAACACAAACTTTCAGTCACATACAAGCATCTGCTTTTCTTCTTTTCCCTCTGTCTCCCTTTGTCTAATATCACTAATAGTGAAAAAACGTAAAATGTAAAGAACGAAATAAAACGAATCCGTTATGAATGAAATCGGCTGTAATAGACTCTACCGAAAACTATATTGTCATCTTATTCAAATAAGCCAAGTCAGAAATGAAGAAAACAATGCGTCAAGTTTTTCTGATGAAATGTTCAGGTAACAGTGTGGGCAACCCACACCCCTCTCCAGTCCCCTGTTGTCAATGACAGCAACTGTGATATACCCCCCAAAAGTCATGCGTCAAGTTTTTCTGATGAAATGTTCAGGTAACAGTGTGGGCAACCTACACCCCTCTCCAGTCCCCTGTTGTCAATGACAGCAACTGTGATATACCCCCCAAAAAGTCATGTGTCATGTTTTTCTGAAGGAATGTTTGGTTACAGTGCGAGCGACCCACGCCACGCTGCAGTCCCTGCTGGCCGCCCCTGTGTCCACCACACGAGGCACTGCCTCCCAGGAACAGACCATCCAGGTCATCACCTTGCCGACGACCTCTGACCTGATCACCACCAGCCAGCCAGACGGGGCGGGGCGAGTGTGGCAGGTGATGCCCAGCATCGGCAACGGGGAGATGGCCACCATCATCGCCGTCGCCGACCCCTCCGAGTTGATCCAGGCCACCAAGACTGATATTGGCGGTAGGGACGAAAAAAGAATTATTTCCTTTTTTTTCTCTGTATATAATTTATGTCTGTTTGTCTGTCTGTCTGTCTGTCTGTCTGTCTGTCTGTCTGTCTGTCTATCTATCTATCAGTTTAACAATTTTTGGGAAACAACTTCTACTGCATACACATGGGGACTGGATGTACAAAATAAAAGAAGAAGACAAAAAATCAAAATATATTTTGAAGGAATTATGGTTGGTTGCCTGTTGTTGTTTGAACCATGTGGACAGCTCTCTGTCATGCCTTTCTTTTTTCCCCCACTATTGCAGAAGGCATTGACCTGGACATTCAAGAAGCTACAGAACTGCCGGTGACCAACGCGGACACGATGGCAGCCATCTTGATGCCCCCTCCCCCACCCCCGGACTGCCCAGCCTGGGCCAGCAGGATGCAGAACTGTGAGGTATGACACGACAGAACTGTGAGGTATGACATGGCAGAAGTGTGAGGTATGACATGGCAGAAGTGTGAGGTATGACATGACAGAAGTGTGAGGTATGACATGACAAGTGTGAGGTATGACATGACAAGTGTGAGGTATGACATGACAGAAGTGTGAGGTATGACATGACAGAAGTGTGAGGTATGACATGACAGAAGTGTGAGGTATGACACGACAGAACTGTGAGGTATGACATGACAGAACTGTGAGGTATGACATGGCAGAAGTGGGAGGTATGACATGACAAGTGTGAGGTATGACATGACAGAAGTGTGAGGTATGACATGACAGAAGTGTGAGGTATGACATGACAGAAATGTGAGGTATGACATGGCAGAACTGTGAGGTATGACATGGCAGAACTGTGAGGTATGACATGACAGAAGTGGGAGGTATGGCATGACAGAAGTGTGAGGTATGACATGACAGAAGTGTGAGGTATGGCATGGCAGAACTGTGAGGTATGACATGACAGAAGTGTGAGGTATGATGTGACAAGTGTGAGGTATGGCATGGCAGAACTGTGAGGTATGACATGACAGAAGTGTGAGGTATGATGTGACAGAAGTGTGAGGTATGGCATGGCAGAACTGTGAGGTATGACATGACAGAAGTGTGAGGTATGACATGACAGAAGTGTGAGGTATGACATGACAGAAGTGTGAGGTATGGCATGACAGAAGTGTGAGGTATGACATGACAGAAGTGTGAGGTATGACATGACAGAACTGTGAGGTATGACATGACAGAAGTGTGAGGTATGACATGACAGAAGTGTGAGGCATGACAGAAGTGTGAGGTATGACATGACAGAAGTGCGAGGTATGACATGACAGAAGTGTGAGGTATGACATGACAGAAGTGTGAGGTATGACATGACAGAAGTGCGAGGTATGACATGACAGAAGTGCGAGGTACGACATGACAGAAGTGCGAGGTATGACATGACAGAAGTGCGAGGTACGACATGACAGAAGTGTGAGGTATGACATGACAGAAGTGTGAGGTATGACATGACAGAAGTGTGAGGCATGACAGAAGTGTGAGGTATGATATGACAGAAGTGTGAGGTATGACATGACAGAAGTGCGAGGTATGACATGACAGAAGTGTGAGGTACGACGTGACATAAGTGGGAGGTACGACATGGCTGAAGTGTGAGGTATGGCATGACAGGACTGTGAGGTATGACATGACAGAAGTAGGAGGTATGACATGACAGGACTGTGAGGTATGATATGACAGAAGTAGGAGGTATGACATGACAGAAGTGTGAGGCATGACAGAAGTGTGAGGTATGACATGACATAAGTGTGAGGTACGACATGGCAGAAGTGTGAGGTATGATAGGTCACTGATGTTGTGACTTCTATTTGAGGTATGACTGAATGAATCACTGATGTTCTGACTTCACTGTAAATCCTTCAGGAGTCATTGGGGCTGTGCACTGAAACTTCAGGCAGTACATCATGGGCCAGTTAAACCTGACAGAGTTCATCCGTGTTACAGGGTAGCAGGGTGCATGCTGGGTCTGTTCATATCGTCCATAGCTGGCCTACTCTTCTACAAAACATGGATGGAGTTTGAATACGGGTGACAAGATAAGCCACTGAGTAGATGATACCAAAATACTGAGTCCACAGCACAATGGAGAAGGGGTTGAATTAGTCACTGAGTACAGTGGCTGAACATAGTGTGCTGTGGAATTCATTGTGGGTCAAAGTAGCAGAACAGTCATCAGGAGGCTGTAGTTTGTTTCATTGCACAGGCAGAACCTGCAGGCCAGTCTGCTGGGCTCTGCTTCAGGCAGAGGATGGGAGCAGCTACAGTTTTCTTCTGACTATCAGAAGGCTAGAAAGATGGAGAACCTAGTGTTGATGGAATGTTTTCTGAGAAGACTGTACAAAAAAAGTGTTTATTTTACAATTTTTCATGAAATATAATCTTGTTTATTTTGACTGTATTTAGGAAGTTGTTATAAGATGATTTCTGGAAGCTGGTTGCAAAATCTTCAGTGGTGCCTCCAGTGGTCTACAAGACCACGGGACAGGTGAAGGTGGAGAATGAGATTATTGGTAATAAAGAGGAAAGGAAAACAGGGTCAAGGGGAAAGAAACACATAGAGGAAATAGATTACATCGATACTTTAGCATGAATTTCCCCTCAGCAGCTGTGGTATAATCCAAAGCATCATGCAGGCATTCATTTTCTGCTTTGTTCCCACAGAAAATGTGGGGGAAATCATCATGAATAGGAAAAAGATGATAATTATTGATACTTTATCTTGAATTTCCCCTCAGCAGCTGTGACACCATACAGCACATCACATTTCTGCTTTGCTCCCACAGAAAATCGGGGAGAGTTACCGGGGGTACGTGGAGAGTGAGGTGGAGCTGGACTTGCTGCTGACCTACCACAAGCAGCAGACCAGCAGTTTCTGGGGCACGCGGCAGTCCCCCAGCCCCGCCAAACCCTCCACCCGCCTCATGTGGAAGTCCCAGTATGTGCCCTTCGACGGCATCCCTTTTGTCAACATCGGTGAGTCAGTCACGTGCTTGACGCTAATGTTGGTTTGACAGTAGCAGGAGCTACCTGAGTGTAAATGTAGAAGTTGTTGATGTGTGGATTTGAAAGTAACAAGACTGAATTCAGTTGAATAAGATTTGTTTTACCATAGATTTGAAAGTAGCAAGAATGAATTGAATTGAGTGAAATTTGGTAGTGTTTGGTTTTGAAAGTACCAGCAATGAATTTAGTTGAGTAAAATTTGGTAGTATGCGGTTTTGAAAATAACAGCAACGAATTTAGTTCAGTAAAATTTGGTTGTTGACATATAGAATTCAAAGGATGTTTTCCATGACTGAATTCTGTCTGTGCTGTGTGAACTGCATTCTGGTGTTTGCCGTGACTGAATTCTGTCTGTGATGGCAGTGCAGAACAGAATGCCACAGAAAGTGTTGTGCGGCGCATCGTCCAGTTCTGGTTGGATGGATGCTTCCTATCCAGCAAACAGCAAAATTAGAATCTGATATTGATTTAAACATCAGTCCCTAAATCGGATAGCTCAGCTGGGACTCTATTCAATCAGATCAAAACCAGTTGATTTAAACAGTAGTCTGTGAATAGGATGAGTGTTTTTCTAACAGTGGATAAGCACCTGGCAGCTGGATGGCGCAACAACAAAGTGAGGTAACTGAGACACGAGGTGACCCCTGCTGTTTCAGGCAGCAGAGCGGTGGTGATGGAGTGCCAGTATGGGCCCAGGAGGAAAGGCAACGCCAGCAAGCGCTACCGTGACGGCAGTCTGGCCAACCACTACTGCAAGTCCTGCCCTGCACGGTCAGTTGTCTTGGTACCTCCTCATATGAGCACGGGCTTGCGTGCACTGATGCATGTGTACAGGCATGGTTTTATTGTATTTTGTTTCGTTTTATTTGGGGATAATGGAATAAGCAGTCCCCTTGTGCGTGCATTTTTTGTAAATTTTGTCATTTGTTCCCACTGGCACACAATGGCTTACTCTTCTGAAAAGCAGAACAGGTTTTAATATGTGCGCAAGATGTTCTGCATGCGTTTGCACAGTTTATAGTCTCATCCGAAGGACTTTGGGGGAGCAGAGTTGGCACTGATGTTAACTCCAGAGGAAAAATCCCCTTGAATGAGATTTGAACCCAGTTCAGCAGATAGTGAGCACAATGCACAATTCTCCTACCACCAGGCTCCCCAGTCCCCCCACACGTGTATGTGTTCATTCTAAGCTGTCACATTTTCATGCAGAAACATCTATATCTAAGCTGTCACATTTTCATGCAGAAACATCTATATCTAAGCTGTCACATTTTCATGCAGAAACATCTATATCTAAGCTGTCACATTTTCATGCAGAAACATCTATATCTAAGCTGTCACATTTTCATGCAGAAACATCTATATCTAAGCTGTCGCATTTTCATGCAGAAACATCTATATCTAAGCTGTCACATTTTCATGCAGAAACATCTATATCTAAGCTGTCACCTTTTCCTGCACAAACATCTATATCTAAGCCGTCACATTTTCCTGCAGAAACATCTATATGTAAGCTGGAGCTGTGCACTAGATCAGAGCTGCCTTTTCCTAGGCTGCTGAAGAGGATGGGTTTGTCCCTGTGTTGAATTCTTAGCTGTGTTTACCCTCAGTTTGTGGCATTAGAAGGTCAGACTGAACGGCGGAGCAGTGCATTTTCATGCATGCAACAACAGATGACAGTAGTTGCTGTCTGAGCAGTGGACGATACAGAAAAAAGTCAAGTTCATGGGTACTGAAGGGCATGATGACGTTCTTTCTGGGGGCTTTGACTCCCGGGGCGAAAGGGTTCTGCTTTTTTTCACACCCAAAACCTCCCCAAATTCTATTCACTAAGTGCAAAATTCAAATCGGTTTTAACCAGAGTTTAAACCCGCCTCCCTCGCGAAGAGTCTTACTGTTTTAACCACTGGGCGGTATTGTAAATCCTACTGTTTTCACTTCAACAAGAGAAAACAGGAGGGGGGGGGAAAGCACTGAGAGTAAAAACTTTAATGTGAACAGAAAATGCTTTTTGGAGACCTGTGTTGGCGCTGCAGTGATGCGGCAGTGCTCGTTTCCCTCTGTGTGCAGGATATACATCAAGCGGGTGCGGAAGTTCCCGGAGTATGCGGTGGATCTGCGGCAGGACAAGAAGGCGCTGCGCCTGGCCATGGACAAAGCCTTCCACGAGCTGAGAGACCAGCGGGTCGAGTCCTGGCCCGGCTCAGAGAGGTCCGTCAGCGGATAGCGTACAGTGCTGTGGTGTGGTGTAGTGTGGTGTGGTGTGGTGTGGTGTGGTGTAGTGTGTTTGTGGTGTGGTGTGTTGTGGTGTGGTGTATGGTTGCTGTGCTGAGTTGTGTTGTGGTGTGTTGTGGTGTGTTGTAGTGTGTGTGTGTGTTGTGCTGTGTTGTTTGTAGTGTGTTGTAGTGTGTCATGGTGTGTCATGGTGTGTTGTGTTGTAGTGTGTTGTAGTGTGTTGTAGTGTGTCGTGTGGTGTGTCATGGTGTGTTGTGTTGTAGTGTGTTTGTAGTGTGTTGTAGTGTGTCATGGTGTGTTGTGTTGTAGTGTGTTGTAGTGTGTCGTGATGTGTTGTAGTGTGTTGTGGTGTGTTGTGGTGTGTCATGGTGTGTTGTGTTGTAGTGTGTTGTAGTGTGTCGTGGTGTGTTTGGTGTGTTGTAGTGTGTTGTAGTGTGTTGTGGTGTTTGTGGTGTGTCATGGTGTGGTGTGTTGTAGTGTGTTGTAGTGTAGTGTGTTTAGTGTGTTGTAGTGTGTTTGTGGTGTGTCATGGTGTGCTGTGTTGTAGTGTGTCGTGGTGTGGTGTATTGTAGTGTGTGTAGTGTAGTGTGTTGTAGTGTGTTGTAGTGTGTTGTAGTGTGTCGTGGTGTGTTGTAGTGTGTTGTAGTGTGTTGTAGTGTGTCGTGATGTGTGTTGTGTGTGTTGTGGTGTGTCGTGGTGTGTTGTAGTGTGTTGTAGTGTGTTGTAGTGTGTCGTGGTGTGTTGTAGTGTGTTGTAGTGTGTTGTAGTGTGTTGTGGTGTGTCATGGTGTGGTGTGTTGTAGTGTGTCGTGGTGTGGTGTATTGTAGTGTGTTGTAGTGTATTGTAGTGTGTTGTAGTGTGTTGTAGTGTAGTGTGTTTGTAGTGTGTCATGGTGTGTTGTATTGTAGTGTAGTGTATTGTAGTGTGTTGTAGTGTGTCGTGGTGTGTCGTGGTGTGGTGTGTTGTAGTGTGTCGTGGTGTGTTGTAGTGTGTCATGGTGTGTCGTAGTGTGTTGTAGGGGTGTGTGTAGTGTGTCGTGGTTCTGGTGTGGTGTGATGTGTTGTATTGCTGGGGTCAGGGAGGTCAGTGAGCTGATAGCGTACAGTGTTGTAGTGTCAAGTCAAGTCAAGTCAAGTCAAGTGTGTTGTGATGTGTTGTGTTGTCATGGTGTTGTGTATTGTAGTGTGTTGTAGTGTGTTGTAGTGTAGTGTGTTGTAGTGTGTCATGGTGTGTTGTGTTGTAGTGTAGTGTGTTGTGGTGTGTCGTGGTGTGGTGTGTTGTAGTGTGTCGTGGTGTGTTGTAGTGTGTTGTAGTGTGTCGTGGTGTGGTGTGGTGTGGTGTGTTGTAGTGTGTTGTGTGTGTTGTGGTGTGGTGTGGTGTGTTGTATTGCTGGGTCAGAGAGGTCAGTGAGCTGATAGCGTACAGTGTTGTGGTGTGTTTGTGTGGGTGTGGTGTGTTGTATTGCTGGGGTCAGAGAGGTCAGTGAGCTGATAGCGTACAGTGTTGTGTTGTGGTGTGGTGTGTTGTGGTGTGGTGTGATGTGGTGTGTTGTGGTGTAGTGTGATGTGGTGTAGTGTGATGTGTTGTATTTCTGGGGTCATGGAGGTGAGTGGACACATGTTGTGTTGTATTGCGGGGTCAAAGGTGTGGGGGATATTTCTGTGTTTTATTCCCTGTTCTTCAGCTGCAGCTCTGAGGATCACCAGTGGCGAGATTTTGCATTTGCAACATGAAGATAGCCACATTCCGACTTCAGGGATATAGATGTGTGTGAAAAAGGTTGTGTTGTCTGGTGATGTACTGCATGTGTCAGTGACAGGTTGTGTGGTCTGGTGATGTACTGCATGTGTCAGTGACACAGGTTGTGTGGTCTGGTGATGTACTTCATGTGTCAGTGACACAGGTTGTGTGGTCTGGTGATGTACTGCATGTGTCAGTGACACAGGTTGTGTGGTCTGGTGATGTACTGCATGTGTCAGTGACACAGGTTGTGTTGTCTGGTGATGTACTGCATGTGTCAGTGACACAGGTTGTGTGGTCTGGTGATGTACTGCATGTGTCAGTGACACAGGTTGTGTGGTCTGGTGGTGTACTGCATGTGTCAGTGACACAGGTTGTGTTGTCTGGTGATGTACTGCGTGTGTCAGTGACACAGGTTGTGTTGACTGTTGTTGTATTGCACTGAGGCAGAGAGGTTAGTCAATACAGGTTGTATGGCTTGTAATGACTGGAGAAGACAGCCATTGATGGATGATTTGATGGAGGCTGTCAGACACAGTCATGTAGAGACAGACTCCTTAAAAAACCCAACTTTAATGGAAAGAGCTGCAGAACAACTGCAAAGGTAGGGAGAAGAAGGAAGATGAAACATCCATCCTCACCTCCCCAAACCCCCCATCCCCCCAAAAAAACCAAAACCACGACCCCCACCAAACAAAACAAAAAACCCAAACCATACCAACTCAAAAGCAAAACAAATTTAGGTTTTTCATGACTGTCTACTTGCAGTGTTAGTCTGAGGCACACACATACATGCATATATTCACATAGACACCCACACGCACATGCACACATGCCAAATGCAGCTTACCTCCCCGTCATAAATGTTTACCAATTTCTGTCACTTTACAATTTTCCATGATACTGGCAGGTTTTACGTCCAGCTGCCGACCATAAAAGCCCACGAATATCACGACGAGGGAGCGGTGATCGAGAAGAAAGAGGCGATAACCTACGAGGCTGAGGGGGGTGAGGAGGGGCAGATGGAGGGGGTTCGGCTCCATCCCAAGGTCGTGCAGAAACTTCGCAGCATCGTCGCCAGTGGAGAGACCAGGGTCTATGTCATCCGCAAACAGCTGCGGTGAGAGAGAGAGAGAGAGAGAGAGAGAGAGAGAGAGAGAGAGAGAGAGAGAGAGAGGAGAGAGAGAGAGAGAGAGAGAGAGAGAGAGAGAGAGAGAGCGCATGTGTGTGTGTGTGTGTCCATCATGTTTTCTTTCTGCATTTTTTGGTGGAAATTGTGCTTACTTATTTATTTTCTCAAGCCTTCCATTTGTTTATCCTTAGTTGTGGTTTCTCTCTAATTTATCTCTATATCATGGTTTATCTATAACTTGTGGTAAAGTGTAGCTTACTTCTTTGAATGACTTTGCTGCATACAAGCTTGTAGAACTGGTAGGTTGACTTGAAGCGTTCAAAAAGAAGAGTTGTGTTGGAGAACCATAAATGTTGCTTGTCCAAAAACGTTATGATCTTTTGATCTATTTCTTTTGTACTTTGCTCGTTTTTGGTTTCTTTTATTTTTAGTTGTTGTTCTCTTTTTGATTTTAGAAAAAAAATTATGTAGTACTGGAAAAACGATGTTCATAAAATGAGGATAGGACAAGGTGGGGGGTGGGGGTGGGGGTGGGTTGGCCGATGCAGTCGGAGGCCTGTGGTTCTTATGCCAGAGTTTTCTTGGTGTTTTGTTTTGTTCCTCAGCTAGAGCTCTGAGGTTCACCATTTTGCGCATGCAATCATTTTACTCACTGCTGAGGTAGCCGGAAGCCCCTGAACTGTAGAAAATTGCATGCTGTTGCCCAGAAGTTATTTCATAAAGCATGGACAGCCTTTATGCATTCGAACTGTTCACTGGAAAGTAAATGTAAATTTTTCTGTTGCTTCGAAAAATGACAGAAAAATGGTTTATCTTAAAATCCTTTTCCAGGAATTACGTGCTGCGGGAGATGTTTGCCGGGACGGACGTGACCCCGGAGCGGCACGACCTGACTCTGTTTCCCACCGTGAACGACCTGAAGAACCATCTGCACCAGGCCTTCAGGGACATCGAAAACGGCACTTTGGGAGTCACCGCCACCACGGTCAGGACCCTCAGGGCATTGCTATGCTTGCCTCTCTCTGGCTTTTTAATTGTTTTTTCATGTTTCCTCGCTAGGGCTCCGAGGTTCACCAATGGTGAGATTTTGCGTGTGCGATCGTTTTTGCCTGCCATCGAGGTAGCCGTATTCTGACTGCAGGGGTGATCTGTATGGATGATATCGGGGTTTCCAGCCAGAATGGTGGAGGAAGGAGGGTGGTTCATGGGGGGAGGGGAGGGTGGGTGGTCAGTGGGAGGGACAGAAGTTTGGTGGTTTGTGTGTTGAACTCATGATTTGAGAACAGAGGTTTGAGTCTCTCCTGAGATGTTCATTTCAGGGAAGTTTTTCTCATGGAGTTAAGATTTTTTTTTCAATCTTTGAAAAGTGTGCATAGTGTGCATAGCATTGTGCATAGTGCATTGTTATGCTAGGAGCTTGACATGGCTAAAGACAATCCCAACAACATAATATTTTACAACATAACAACATTTTGATGTAGGTCATAGCTTGCATCTGTAACTGACAAAGCTTTTACACCTTTAGCCAATGTGACAACGTTTGTGAGCAAACAGAAGAAGTGAACTGGGGATGGGGTAGGGGTTAAACATCAGTGCCAACTCCATTCTCCACTGTGTCCTTCGGATGAGACTATAAACCGAGGCCCTTTGTGCGAATGCATGCAGAACATCTTGCGCGCACATTAAGACCAGTTTCTTTTTTCGGAAGAGTAGGCCATTATGTGCCGATGGGAATGGATGACATCATTTTCAAAACCGCATACACACGGGAACTGCATGTAAAAAAGCATGTAAGTGCTTATTTCATTCTCCTCGAAATAAAAGAAGAAGATGACTGAAGTCATGTGGTGGAGCGTCACAGTTGCGCTAGGCTTGTCTGCTCATGGAGGAAGTGACCTGTTGACCCCAGGTGAATGTGGAGCTGCTGCCGGAGCGCGGCGACAACGGCGCGGAGCTGGCTGAAGGGGAGGACAGGCTGTCGGCCCTGCTGGACAGGGGCATAACTCCTACCTTGGCCATGCCCGAAACGGTCACTGTCACACTGACCCAGAACCCTGATGCTGGTAGGTGTCTGTGTTGTGTGTCAAAGTCAAACTTTTATTTCCAGATGGTACATTGAATAAGCAGTGCATTTGCTTTTTTTCATCAAGCCATCTATCTAAAGAAAAAGAAAGCGAGAAAAAAAAGATAATGTATATGCAGACATAGAACAAAAAACCTAAGCTATGGTAAACTATACAAATCAAACAAGAAAAGTGTGTGTGTGTGTGTGTGTGTGTGTGTGTGTGTGTCTGTGTGTGTGTGTGTGTGTGTCGGTGTGTGTGTGTGTGTGTGTGTCTGTGTCAAGTCAAGTCAAGTCAAGTCAAGTCAAAATTTTATTTCCAGATGGTACATTGAATAAGCAATGCATTTGCTTTTTTTCATCAAGCCATCTATCTAAGAACAAATTTCGTAATGGTTATACTAAGACACTACATTATTGCATCGTTTACCATTAAATTAAACCAGTAAAAAAAAAAAATTTAAAAAAAAAAAAAAGGAAAAAATCGATAAGGAAATACATTGAAAATACAAATTACCACATATACATATACACGCACACACATACTCATGCACACCTGAGCGCGTGCGCGCTCACGTCCACACACACATTTAAATAAAAAATGTTTTAAGAATTAAAAAAAGAAATCATACAACGTCGACACACAAATTACTTCACTTACTGTTCATCCATTTTTTCACGTTTATACTTTAGATAATAAAAAAGATACAGGAATAAAACTTTTAGAAAATACTAGGCATTCGTCATTACTGAAATATTACCTTCAATGACCTCCTCCTCTCCTCCTCCACCCAGCAAACGTGTGCTTTTTATGCGCTCATAACTTTTCAAATAGCGCTTTTTTAAAAATGACATATTCACACAATAACTATCCAAGCAAGAGAAGTCAAATAAGATTACAATAATGATTATTATAATAGTGATACAATTATAACAACAATCACCCATCACCATGAGACAACAATATAACAAATGATCCCCATCACCATGAGACAATAACATAACGATGATAACAGAAAAGCATTGGAAAGGATGGGGGTGGGGGAGGGTATCAAGGGGGAAGGGGAATACACCTTCAATCAATAGAGAAATAATAATTTTTTAAAAAAACAAACAATTATTCAAACAAGTAGAACCCTATATGATACAGAATTCAAAAGCCCATAATCAACTGGACTATCAAAACTAAACAATATCAAACTAAAACAGTATCGCTTATAATAGTACTAAAATCTCATCTCTAACTGCAATAAAAACAACATCCACGATAAAATCTATTGAATTAGACAAGACAAAGGGCATGAGGAGAGGAGAGGAGAGGAAAGGAGAGGAGAGGAGAGGAAGGAGGAAGAGGAAAGAGAGAGAGAGAGAGAGAGAGAGAGAGAGAGAGAGAGAAGAGAGAGAGAGAGGAGAGGAGAGAGAGAGAGAGAGAGAGAGAGAAAAGGCACCTATCAGCTATCAGGTCTACCATAAAAAGATTTTTAAAAATTTCCCCCTTTCCACCTGTTTCAACACTGCAGATTATTTACTAGCTTGCATAGATTCTCTTACTTCTTTGCATAATTAGTATGCCTCTTTCCTGCCTCCCCCTCCCTCCACACATAACAGTGTGTGACTGTAGAATTCTAGTCACAGAAAAGATATACTTGAATTTTTGTTGTTGTAGGGAATACCATTAGTGCTGGTAAATGTAAGTAGGGTTTTAAATTTTGCCGTATTAATCATGGTTGATTTGCCTTATTAGTCAATTCCTAGGCATTCATGCATTAAATGGCTTTTTAGCTGTGCCTTGAACTGATTTTTGTTTTGATACATTTTAAGCGTTTTGGGAGCTTGTTCCATAAGTCACTACCTGAGTACAAGAAGCTTGTTTTGTAAAGATTATTTCTTGGTCTCGGAAATGTTAGTAGATGATTATGTCTGTGTTCATTGATTTTGAAGCTATTGGTGATCTTTGGAGGGGCATTTCCATTGATAACTTTCTGGACAAATAGAGCTTTATTTAGATAAAGTCTGTTTTTGAAGGTTAGGATTTTGTTTTCTTATAATCGTTGATGGTTAGGGAGCTTGATTGTAGTAGAACAAGTTTCAGTGCTCTTTTATATAATCTATGAATCAATTTTAAATTTGTATCACTGCAGCTGTCCCAAAGAGATGAAGCATAGTCAACTATAGGCAAAATATGGCCGCAAAAAAAGAGTCTGTGTGTCTGTTTTGTGTGTGTCTGTGTGTGTGTGTGTGTCTGTGTGTGTGTGTGTGTGTGTGTGTGTGTGTGTGTGTGATGTGTGTTGTGGGGTATGTGTGTGTGTGTGTGTGTGTGTGTGAGGATGTGTGTGTGTGTGTGAGGGGTGTGTGTGTTTCGTGTGCGTGGGTGTGTGTTTTTGTGTGTGTGTGTTTGTTGTGTGTTTTCTAGTTGTGTGTGTCTTTTGTGTGTTGTGTGTCGTGTGTGTGTGTGTGTGTGGTGTGTTGTCTGGGTGTGTTTCTGTGTGTGTGGTGTGTTGTGTGTGTGTGTGGTCTGTGTGTTTGTGTGTGTGTGTGTGAGGGGTTTGTGTGGGGTGTGTGTGTGTTGGTTTTGTGTTTGTGGGGTGTGTGTGTGTGTGTGTGTGTGTGTGTCTGTGTGTGTGTGTGTGTGTGTTGTGTGTGGGTGTGTTTGTGTGTATGTGTGTGTGTGTGTGTTGTCGTGTGTGGTGTGTGTGTGTTGTGTTGTTGTGTGTGGTGTGTTTGTGTTTGTGTGTGTGTGTGGTGTGTCTGTGGTGTGTGTGTGTGTTGTGTGTGTTGTGTTTTGTGTGTGTTGTGTGTGTGTGTGTGTGTGGTGTGTGTTGTGTGTGTGTGTGTGTGTGTGTTTTGATTATGTGTGTGGTGTGTGTGTGTGTGTTGTATGTGTGTGTGTTTGGTGTGTGTGGTGGTGTGTGTTGTGTGTGTGTGTTGTGTGTGTGTGTGTTGTGTGTGTGTGTGTGTGTGGGTGTGTGTGTTGTGTTGTGGTGTTTGTGTGTGTGTTTGTTGTGTGTGTGTTTGTGTGTGTGGTGTGTTTGTGTGGTGTGTTGTGTTGTGTTGTGTTGTGTGTGTGTGTGTGAGTGTGTGTTGTTGTGTGTTGTTGTGTGTGTTGTGTGTGTGTGTGTGTGTTTTTGTGTGGTGTGTTTGTGTTGTGTGTGTGAGTGTGTTGTGTGTGTGTGTTGTGTGTGTGGGTGTGTGTTTGTGTGTGTGTGTGTATGTGTGTGTGTGTTGTGTTGTGTTGTGTGTGAGTGTTGTGTGTGTGTGTGTGTGTGTGTGTGAGTGTTGTGTGTTGTGTGTGTGTTTGTGTGTTGCTTTGTGTGTGTATGTGTGTGTGTTTGCATGTCTTGCACAGCATGTGCACACATGTGATACTTCAGCTCATATTGTATTGTGTCCAATTAGGGAAGACATGCCATTTGCACATATATTCATTGTTTTCACTTTTCTCCTTTGATTTTGAAAATAACATTAGAATATGAATACCATGGAAACTTATTCTATGCTAAAATGTTTAGGTTCTGTGTATGTCTGTTTTTACTTTGAATGTATCTTTTTTTTTAAATGAGCTTATTATATGTCAGAATTGTTAGTTATGTTACACCATGTTTTATTTGTAAATATGGACTTCTAAACAAGTAATCAACACTTTACTACAGTGTAAAAATGGTACGTATAGTGTGAGTTTTATAATCTCTTCTGGTGTATACATACCTGTGTCTTTAATGGTGGGTGAGTGACAGAGACTTTGAAAGTAATCAGATCTTTCTTCTTCTTCTTCTTCCTTTTTTGTCATGTTTATCCCAGGGGAGGTTTGACATTGACAAGCCTTCTCCATCTCTCTCTGTTTTGAGCTTCCTCCTTATTTATGCCCCTTTCTCTAAGATCATCTGCAATACAGGTAACCCAGGTCTTGCTAGGTCTTCCCTTTGGTCTCTTTCCATCCACTATGAAGCTCATTGCTCTTTTTATGATGTGGTGGTCTGCTTTCCATTGAACGTGCCCAAACCAACGCAGTCTATTGGTACTAGCTACAGACTTCAGATCATCAACTTTGCACATTTTCCATAGTTCTTCATTCGTGATCCTGTCTTCCCATTTGATCTTTGTCATGCAGTGTAGCATTCGGTTTTCACAGCTCTCTTGTGAAGGTAATCGGATACCTGTTTGAAATGTGATCAGCTTGATATACTGGGGAAGTGCGTTTGTGTGTGTTGTGTGTGTGTGTGTGTTGTGTGTGTGTGTTGTGTGTGTGTATGTGTGTGTGCGTATGTGTGTGTGTGTGTGTGAGAGAGAGGCAGGCAGGCAGGCAAGCATTCTCTTCCAGCCCCCCTCCTCCACTGCTTCCTTTCCTCATTGGAGCTTTTTTCCTTTTGTGTGTGTGTAGGAAGCAAGAGTACTCTTGAATGATACACTGGCCCATGTTATCTATAACCCACCCTGCCATTTGTCTTGCTGATAGTTGTGACTGAAGCTTCACAGAAAAGTTGACTGCCGGTTTGTTGGGGATGGTTTCAGAGGGTCACCACATCATCTCCCGCATAGAGACGCACCTGTCGGACGGCACCACGCAGGTCAGCTCCACGCTGACCCCAGAGACCGCCCAGCTCCTGTCCAAGCTTCACCCGGCCATCTTCCCCCCGGACAGCCTCATGCAGGTGAGAAGGGGGCGTGGAGCAACACCTGACAGGACACGCCTCTTCTGCCACTTGTCGCTGAATGGATGGGCAGATTTTCCTTTGAAACTTCTGTCTGATTCATGTCTTTGTTTGTTGTCTTTTATAGTGTAAGATTTTTGTGTGTGGTGAAAATGGGAGCTAACAAGCTCATGGATTCAGTTATTGAAGATAGTGTATGCCGTCTTGGGGAAAAAAAGTCACTCAATCCCCAAACCAGTGAAATGATTTTTCAGATTTAGGAGCCTATCAGAGGCTTTGGCTTAGGCTTATGCCCACTGTATGTGACAAGTCTTTGCTTGTGTGATTCCCTCCCCTCACATAAAACAAAACAAAATACACCCCCTCCCCCCAAAAAAAATAATACCCCAAACAAAAAAAAACAGAAGACATCCCCCTCCCCCCCAACCAATGCAGTTTTAACTTGGCATACAGTAAAGGTCTGAAGAAATGTTGGTGATTTTTCTTTTAACAGTACCTCAGCCATGGCAGTGGATCAGTGGCAGGAGCCCGTTTTGATAAAGAAAAGTTGCAGTTTATAGTTGTTGAGTTGTGGTATCTGAATGCAGACTAGACAGTGGTCTGTTCAGCCACAGACACAACAAAGCTGGGATGGGCTGGGGTGGAGAGACCACAACAACCGGCATAGGAGCAGCAGGACAACAGTGTCACAGAAGATGAGGTATCAAAAAGAATGCACCCCCCCCCAGTCCTCCCCTGAAAATGAAAGCTGCTGAAGGGCTGAACTCCTTCCATGCTGGTCATACAAACTAGTTTCCACATACTTGCTGTTATCTCAAGACAGAGCAATTCACTGATAGCACAGGAAGCGTTCCATGACCAGCACACAAGCTTAGCTCATGGAAAAATGCTCTACTGTTCTCCCTTGTCCAGCTGGGCTCCTCACAGACCCACGAAGATCTGACCTCAGCGGAAGCAGAGCTGGGCAGCTCGGAAGGGGAGGAGGGGGTCGCCCTCACCGCACCCTCGCAGACGGTGGCTCCGGTCTTCGTGGACGAAGCGACGCTGACGGCAGCGGCGGCGCAGAATTCGGGCGCTGTGTTGGCAGCGGGGATGGCTGCGGCTGCCCTGGAGGACCCCTCTGCAGCAATGCAGATCATCAGCCCCGAGGAGGCCTGCACTCACCTCCTGCAGGCCTCCGCTGTGGCCGGCCAGGCCGTGGTGCCTGTGCAGG
The DNA here is from genome assembly GCA_028751875.1 of Rapana venosa. Taxonomy (NCBI): domain Eukaryota; kingdom Metazoa; phylum Mollusca; class Gastropoda; order Neogastropoda; family Muricidae; genus Rapana; species Rapana venosa. The sequence continues at coordinate 21,619,927 of CM054156.1, read as the reverse complement.
TCAGGGTGCAACTCGTCATCATCATCATCATCATCATCATCATAATATATAAAATTCATATAGCGCTGAATCTTGTAAAACAAACAAATCGAAGCGCTTACTCCAACCTGAATGTTTTAAACTCCAATGTTGTATTTAGGGGAATTGGATAAGAGCACTCACTTTCCCCCTCCCCAGCCAATGTTAAGCAGCATCAAGCATGGTTACCAGTTGGATGGGTGACTGTTTGCGTGCCTTGGCTTCAGTACAGTCCCCCAGTTCACCCAGCTATAAATGGGTACCTGCCTATTTAGAGTCAGGGAAGGTAAAGCAGTGAGGGAGAGGAGATGGGTGTCACCCTCAATATGCCGGCTCCTGGAGAAACTGAGGTCTCTGATGCCTCACTCCCCTACAACCACAAAGGTTATGGGACAAAATTGGATAAGCCAGAGGCTTCTTTACACCAGGCCTTGATGAAGAAAAGGGAAAAGAAACATGAGGGAATCTGTAACTTTTACAGACAGCAGTAAAATCTGATAATAAACTTAATGACTTAGTCATTCATGCAATCAGCTGCTCACATTACTGGATAATTAGTTAATAAACTAAGCAAACAGTGCAATAAACTAGATAGACATCTTTATACATGTACATTTATCTACATGCATAAACATAGACTCACATTATTAATATTCATATTTGCATAATTATGCATTTCACAAAATGAACCAAGCAATCAGCATACATTTATGCATGAAAATTTCAAACCACAGAGATAATAATGGAAATGACTTTTTTTTTTTTAGTTTGAGATTTGGAGACAGTTGCAGCTTCCTTCTCTTTTTGATGGATTTTTGACATGGGATTTTCAAAAATTGCTGTTATTTTATGGTAAATTCATTGATATTTGACACATTGTTGATATTTGACACATTGTTGATATTTGACACATTGTTGATGTTTGACACATTGTTGATATTTGACACATTGTTGATATTTGACACATTGTTGCCATGAAAGAAGCCCAGTATGACTGCTGAAGCTACTTTTTATTTTTCAAAACTGGTAGAATGATAGCCAGTAGAAAACTCAGTTTTCATGGAAATATTGGACAGTTTAAGTTTTATACTTTAAATTTATTTTATTGGAAATTCATTATTTCAGTTTGTTCGTACACCCTGTCTCACCAAAAGTAGAGCAGGACATGATATTCTTTAAAGAAATATCAGCTTTAACTGGAAATAGTTGTGATCACACAAAGAAAATGTTATACAGCTACTCATCTATTGATCTTGTTTGTGGTTACTGTTGATGATTACTGTTAATAGTTTCCACTGAATGGATACCACTGCTAAGCCACTGTTAACTTGTTCTGACTGACTATCACACTGCCACGTCAGACTATCACACTGCCATTTTTTTATTTTTTTTATTTTATTTTATACCACTTTAAGTCACGAGATTTCTCTGCGTGAAATTCGGGCTGCTCTCCCCGGGGAGAGCACGTCGCCACAAGAGCAGCGCCACCCCTTTTTTGTTTTTTTGTCTGCAACTGTATTTCTTTCCCTACCAGAGTGACTTTTTTCTAAGAATTTTGCCAGGGACAACTCTCTTGTTGCCGTGGGTTCTTTTTCGTGCGCTGCATAATTTTCTGTAACACACGGGACCTCGGTTTATCGTCTCATCCGAAAGACTAGCGCCCAGACCACCACTCATGGTCTAATGGATGGGGGAAAAGTTTCGGGCCCAGACGGGATACGAACCTGGACTTTTCGCTTTCTAGACAGGCGCGTTACCTCTAGACCACCGATCCACCAACTATTACACTGCCATGTCAGACTATTACACTGCCATATCAGACTATTACACTGCCATATCAGACTATCACACTGCCACATCACACTATCACACTGCCACGTCAGACTATCACACTGCCATGTCAGACTATCACACTGCCATGTCAGACTATCACACTGCCACATCAGACTATCACACTGCCATATCAGACTATCACACTGCCATATCAGACTATTACACTGCCATGTCAGACTATCACACTGCCATGTCAGACTATCACACTGCCATGTCAGACTATCACACTGCCATATCAGACTATCACACTGCCATATCAGACTATCACACTGCCACGTCAGACTATCACACTGCCATATCAGACTATTACACTGCCATGTCAGACTATCACACTGCCATATCACACTATCACACTGCCATATCAGACTATCACACTGCCACGTCACACTATCACACTGCCATATCACACTATCACACTGCCATATCAGACTATACACTGCCATCAGACTATCACACTGCCATAGTCATTGACATTCTCATGACAGACGTTCGGACCTGCACGTCACACTATGCAAACTGCATATCACACTTCAACTGCCATATCAGACTAAAACGCACATCAGACTATCACACTGCCGTCAGTGACATTTCTCATGGACTGAGGGCTGTGGCTGTTTAGCTCGGGATGACGTTGGCATTGTGGGGAAGACGCAGTTTAGGCCACTATCGGGGAAGAGCACTGACAAAACGCGGGTGGAGTGCTTGTGAGTGAGCGACTGTCACTTGTCTATGGGGTGAGGCCTTGTGGATTGCATTGTGTGGGACTTGTTGCATTGTGTGGGGACTTGTTGCATTGTGTGGGGACTTGTTGCATTGTGTGGTGACTTGTTGCATTGTGTGGGGACTTGTTGCATTGTGTGGGGACTTGTTGCATTGTGTGGTGACTTTGCATTGTGTGGGGACTTGTTGCATTGTGTGGGGACTTGTTGCATTGTGTGGGGACTTGCAATGTGTGGGGACTTGCAATGTGTGGGGACTTGCAATGTGTGGGGACTTGCAATGTGTGGGACTTTGCAATGTGTGGGGACTTGCAATGTTTGGGGACTTGCAATGTGTGGGGACTTGCAATGTGTGGGGACTTGCAATGTGTGGGGACTTGTTGCAATGTGTAGGGACTTGTTGCAATGTGTGGGGACTTGCAATTTGTGGGGACTTGCATTGTGTGGGGACTTGTTGCATTGTGTGGGGACTTGTTGCATTGTGTGGGGACTTGAATTGTGTGGGGACTTGCATTGTGTGGTGACTTGCATTGTGTTGTGTTTCTCTGTATCACCCACGTGTTCTTCACCAGTTTTCTCCCCTGTGGGGATGCCTGAGGCCTGTCAGAATAAATGGCATCCCCACCTGCTGGAAATTCTGTGCAAGGAACGCCCTCTTTTCTATCCCTCTCTTTGTTTCTGCCTTGTTCCTTTTCTTCCTGATACCCCCTTCATGTGTATTTTCAGCATTCTTGGTCCATTCTCCTGCCTTTTTATCAGAAAGACTTAAAGCATAACAATTCTCTCCCATGCCTGAGTCGAATGCGCTGGATCTGGCTTATACAGCAGGGAGACTCTTTCTTGTTCATATGACAGAAAACAATAGTTGCTGTCTGAGCGTTTGCAGAAGAAGAAGAATTAGTGTGTTGTGTGAGTTAAACTGTGATGTGTTTTTCTGCTTCACTGTGTTCTTAATTAGCGTGTTCTGTGAGGGAAATTGTAACGTGTGTTTTTTGTTGTTACTATGTTCTTGATTAATATGTTTTGTGAGGGAAGTCATGTGTGTTTCTGAACTACTGTGCTCTAAATTAAAAAAATCAACTGTGATGTGTGTTTTCTTTATTCATGTGTTCTTCTTAATGAACATTTTCTGCGATAAAGAATTATGATGTGTTTTTTGTCTGAACTAGTGTGTTGCTAAACATGCTGTGTGAGGTTAGTGCTTCTTTGCATTGGGCTGACTTGAGTCCCTGTCAGATGTTGTAATAGGAAAGGTTTCATAAAGACACTGGAGCTTGGAAGCTTTGCCCCATGGCATATGCACTGAAACATGTAAAAATACACAAGCATGTATGTCTGAACACTTGCATACACACATGCATGCAGGTATGTACACACGCCTGCACACACGCACACACACGCACGTACACATGCACGTACACATGCACGCACACACGCATGCATACACATACACACACACACACACACACACACCACCCACATCCCATGTGATCCTAACATTTCTGTCTTCCACTTGCAGACGACAATCAGCTGGTCCTGACAGCACCTGTGACAGAAGCTTTCGAGTCCCAGTGACCACCACCACAGTCTCCTCTCTCCTCATGATCTCCCACATCTAACGACTTGATCCTCAAAGACATCAAGTACTCCACTGTGGTTCCTGTGGCACCAAACCTGAACACTCTCTTGTTCTGCATGCTGGGTGTTTTTCATCCTTAGTCTAAAGGTCCCTTTGTGCTGCTTCGGTTTATACAGACGCCCGTTTACGCACCTGGTCCTGTTTGCGTTCTCCTCCTTCCCCCGATGTGTATGTGCAATATAATGAGGCATGCATGTGTGCTTGTGGCCAAGTCTGTGTCTTCAGGCGCCACCCACCCACTCATCCATTCAGACTGAAGAGTATTGGTTGTATTGTTCAGACTTGGAGGTGTAAGTTTTGTCTGTTGAATTGGACAGTGTGTGTGTGTGTGTGTGTGTGCGTGTGTTGTTGTTGTTGTTGTGGATGATATGGGGAAAGTTGTGGTGTGTGTGTGTGTGTGTGTTGTTGTTGTTGTGGATGATATGGGGAAAGTTGTGGTGTGTGTGTGTGGTGTGCTGACAGGCTGGGTGTGGGTGGAGGTGGGACAGCTGGTATCCAGTTTCTCCTGCCTGAGGGTCTCCATGACCTGGTTCTTCTGGCCTCTGGTCGGCTCCTGTGTGTGGCAGGGGGCCAGTTTTGTGTTTTGTTTTGTTTTATATATCATAATTATAATGTGTGTGAGTGGTGTGTGTGTGTGTGTGTGTGTGTCCCCTGAATTTCTCAATGTTGAGGTAATACAGTATTCTTAGTCATGTGTGTGTGTGTGTGTGTGTGTGTGTGTGTTCTCCAGCTCAGTTTGTTTATAGTTCTCTGTACCTCAAGTAAGGTGAAGGGAAGGAAGTTTTGAATTCCATGCATGCTTGTGTATCCACACACACACTTAATAATGTGAAGTCATGAAATAGCTGATCACTTGAGACCTTTAGTCACAGTATGTTCTGACACGTTGTGTTCTTTTTTCCCCGTAGTAAATACAGTAGTTGAGCTGAATGGTGAGGTAGGCCCAGGAAGGAAGGAAGCTGGCAGGACAGGAAAAGTGACTGGCGTTCTAGAAAAGAAACTAGTCAGTAAGAACTGTGAAAGTGACTACCAAAGAAAAAAGCAGTGGGAGGTATAGATCAAAGGCACTCTTCTTCTTCTGCAATCTATGCTGCATTGCTTCATGCTTTAAACGCCTGTTTTAATCTGTATACAGATACACAGTTTTAATCTGAGATTTGAAAAAACAAAACAAGGTGACAGCCCTGGTATGGCCTCTGTGGTCGGCAGGGCTACAGGCAAGGAGATAGGGTTGGATTGGCAGGGCCACATTGGGTGGGTGCCTAGCTCCTGCTCTTCCTTCCCCTGTGCTGGCTGGCAACTCTGCACTGGTCTGCCTGCCGGCCTCAGCCTTCAGGGCAGCTCCTGCCCAGTCTGGGTTGTGGAGGAGGCTGAGGACGGCCTTCGTCATGGTGCTGGTCTTCAGCAACTGTCGCCCGTCCATCACCGCTTGAGGCTGTGCCCACCCTGCTGAAAGAAATTCTCAGAATGAATGAATGAACAGATTTAAGTCAGTCAGTTATGTGTAGAAATAACACTACTGCTGGCAGTACCAGTAGAGTATGTGAAATGAAAGTGAATGTATTCAGACATAAATAAGTAGGGGTGTGTGTGTGTGTGTGTGTGTGTGTGTGTGTGTGTGTGTGCGTGCGTGTTATTGTGCATGTGTGTAAGTTGATATATATATTTGTAGGCCTTTCTAGATTCTTGTTGACTGAAGACAGATTTTAATTCTGAAGACTTTGAAAACCACTGGCATGATTTTACATTAAAAAATTCTAAGCGTCAGCAAGATAATGTCATAATATTCATTTTTAATGACATCTATAGATGACTTTTACAGTAAACCTAGTACCTACATGCAAAAAGGATGAAGTAGAATGTTGCTTTGTGCCATGTAATAAACATTACGAGAGAAAAACACAAGTCACATCTTCAGGTTACTATGCTTTGCTTGCCAAGAGCTACTCATCATCCAGCAAATCCTTCAGAACTAAAATCCTGCTTGACCACCGAACAAAGGCTGCCCACAGCTGTGCTACAAGGACGTCGTGCAAGGAGACATTATGAGAGTGCTCAACATCAACACCCAGTGACCTTGCAGCTGACCGCACCAGGTGGAGAAGAAGCACTGAACCAACAACTCCCTCAAGTCAGGGGTAGGCAGAGAAGCTGATGAACCCAGAGCAAGACAGAGAGGGCCTGCAGAAAGGAGTGATGCAACAACTCCAACAGACCAGAGACCACACACACACACACACACACACACCTTTGCTGTGACGGGGATTGTTGCTCCTGCATCATCAGACTCTTCAGCCACAAGCAACGCTGCCATAATCAGAACGACAGGACGACCAGGATGTATTCCCGTGATCAAACTTCAGTGACGGAGCACTACTATTACCACCAACCGCCCCCCCCCCCCATCCCCCTTCCAAACCCCCCCCCCACCCCCCCAACTCCATAAAACCCTATCCCCCATCCCCTGCCAAACAAAAAACCAAAACAAAACAACTCCCCTCTCCCAAAGAAAGCAACCCCCTCTTATTTGCACAGTTCACATGGATTGCATGACTACTGTTTGTACAGATACTCTAGTTTTTCCTTTCCAACAAAAACATATTTTCCAATCCAGACATCTCAGACATGATATCAAGTTGTGAAGCTATGTTCTGCTGAGGGCTTGAAGGTGCCATGGCAAGAACTGAACACACACTTCTGCCGTAGGGTGCCTGCCTGCCCCAACCTGGGTGTGGTTCAAATGGCAAGGTCAGCTGTCAGTGCACCACACACTGCCTGAAACATGCAGTGCTGCAGTGTCCCAACCACTTCTCAAAGGGAAGGAAGTCATGTCATGTCATGTCATGTCAAGTCAGACAGATTGTTCTCAGAGGGCAATAGAGAGACACACAGGCTCCCACACAGCAGGTCGGGTCTTACCAACTCTAATATGATGTCTTTTCTTTTCGTTGTTGTTGTTGTTCTTTGGTAGTGTGGTGCGTGGGATGATGAGGAAGTGACCAGATCGGCAATCTTCTTTTTGAATTGTAGATACCTGACTACCTCCATGGTTTTTGGTGAGATGTACTAAAACACTTTCTTTCCTGTATCATTTCTGTCTGTGTCAGTATTACTCATCAATTTGAATGCATTTTGATTTTCTCCAGCTGTGTACGTTTTGGGAGGTTTTTTGTTATTGAATTCCCCCCACCCCCACTTTTTGTTTTGTTGTTGTTGCCGCTTGTGTGTCAGGTGGATACTGTAGTGTATTCAGCTGTCTCCACGATGTGGTCTGAACTGGAGGATGCAGTGAAACATTGCTGTTGGTTAGAAATCCTTTAGTTTTCTGTGCTGGTAGCATAGTTGTAGTTTTCCTTTGGTTTGAAGTCATGGAGAAGAAGCATTTAATTTCATGGCAATGTGGAAGTACACTAAGTTATCAGACAGGCTTGATGAAGTAAGTGTCGGTCAGTCAGCTCAACACCTGGTGTGTGTTCCTTACAAAGCAGCATTGAACTTGAATGTTGGCTTCAAATTAGGATTGTGTTTGAATAGCGTTTTCTGTTATTCATTATGACAGAACATGTAGTGATTTTGATGTGTTTATAAGGGTACTTTTGTCCTTTTCAACCGTTGGATATTGTGGTGTTGTTGTTTTTTTCCATATGATTTTTATGGAAATGACATGATCATTACTGGGAGAGGAAGGTCAATGCATGTGTGTGTGTGTGTGTGTGTGTGTATATGTGTGTGTGTGTGTGTGTATGTATGTATGTGTGTGTGTATGTGTGTGTATGTGTGTGTATATGTGTGGTGTGTGTGTGTGTGTGTGTGTGTGAGTGTGTGTGTATGTGTGTGTGTATGTGTGTATATGTATGTGTGTGTGTGTATGTGTGTGTGTATGTGTGTGTGTATGTGTGTGTGTATGTGTGTGAGTTTGTAATTGTGTGTGTATGTGTGTGTGTATGTGTGTGTGTATGTATGTGTGTATGTGCGTGTATGTGTGTGTATGTGTGTGTATGTGTGTGTGTATGTGTGTGAATATGTGTGGAGTGAGTGTGTGTGTATGTGTGAGTTGTGAGTGTGTGTGTGTGTGTTTTTATTTTTTTATTATTTTTTTATTTTATACCACTTTAAGTCACGAGATTTCTCTGCGTGAAATTCGGGCTGCTCTCCTTGGGAGAGCGCGTCGCCACAAGAGCAGCGCCACCCTATGTGTGAGTGTGTGTGTGAGTGTGTGTGTGAGTGTGTGTATGTGTGTGTGTGTGTGAGTGTGTATGTGTGAGTGTGTGAGTATATATATGTGTGTGTGTGTGTGAGTGTGGATAGCAAGATGACAAAATGATGTGAAAGACTATAATGTAAACAAGTCAACATTATCATTTAAGAAATGATTGAATCAACATCATGCTAATTTGCTATATTGTATTTACCTGGATGAAAAATGATCATCCTCACTGTTCTGTCATTGTTTACTTATTTGTTTGTTTGTTATTTTTGTCAAGACTGAAAATGACGAAATTGCAGATCAATTTTTTCCTGTTGCTGAGTCCACTGTCTCAGTTGGATGCATGGAAAAGGGATGACAGTTGTGTGTGTGCTGGGAAAATGGGAATGATGATGGTGCATGTGTAGTGTGGCAGTAGCCGCGTGTGCGTGTGTGCCTTTTGCATGTTGCGTGATGATGAGGATTGTGCTGATGGTTGTGGCAAATACAGAGGGCTGGTCCCCATTTCTTACAGTGCCTGTCTTGTGGTGGTTTGCTGTTTGGGATATGTGTGTTTATGTATTTTATTTATCTATTTATTTTATCTATTTATTCTTTTATATCAAGGATAATGGAATAACCTTTCATGTGCTTTTTGACATCCAGTCCCCGTGTGTATGCGGTTTTGTAAATTTTGTCATCCGTTTCCACTGGCACACAATGGCCTACTCTTTCAAAAAGCAGAACAGGATGTAACGTGTGTGCAAGATGTTCTGCGTGAGTTCGCACACGAGGTCTCGGTTTATAGTCTCATCCAAAGGACTTTTGGGGAGAGTGGAGTCTGCACTGATGTTAACTCCAGGGGAAAAAATCCTCTTGAACAGGATTGGAACCTGGATCGTCAGATTGTGAGCGCAATGTTCTAACCTCTAGGCTGTCCTGTCCCCCAGATATGTGGCGTTGTGAGAGATGGAGAAAGACAAGGAACTAATCTGTATTGAAAGTGTGTGTGTATATGTGTGTGCGCACTTGCGTGTGTGTGTGCGCGCTTGCGTGTGTGCGTGCATGTGTGCATGTGTGTGCGTGCATATGTGTATGTGTGCCTAAAAAGCGAGAAGTATGGGTTTGATCTCTGTTTTCCCCACTAGAGTGAATAAATATCTGTGCTGAATTCACTCCCCCGAAAGGCCTTTAGATAAAGCCCGTGTGTGAACGTACGCAGGACATCTTGTGCACACATTAAAAACCTGTTCCACCTTTTGGAAGAATAGGCTGTTTGGTGCCGGTAGGAACGAATGAGAACAACAACAACAACAACACCACTACAACAAAACAACCGCATGCACATAGGTGTCCTGTCTAGACGCCACCCAGAAGCGACCATAACAATCCCCATGTCTTAATCCACACAGGGCTGCTGGGGTTCAAACCAGCCACTCCAGAGCCCCAAGGATTACAATTCAGTGGTCTTACCCATTCGGCTACCACACACACACACACACACACACACACACACACACACACACACACACACACACACACACACACACACTCACACACACACACACACACACACACACACACACACACACACAGAAATAGGGCAGGGATAGCCTAGTGGTTATAGCGTTGCGCTCGCAATCTGACGGCCCAAGATTCAGCCCGGGTTCGAGCCACCACCGAGACACCCGTTCACGGGGAAGTTTCCCCTGGAGTTAACATCAGTGCTGACTCCACTGCCCTGAATGGCCCCCGGATGAGACTATAAACCAGAGGGACGGGACAGCCTGGTGGTTAGAGTGATGCGCTCGTGATCTGCTGACCCGGGTTCGAATCTCGTTCAAGAGGATTTTTCCTCTGGAGTTAACATCAGTGTCAACTCCACTCCCCTGAAAGTTCTTCGGATGAGATTATTAACCGAGGTCCCGTGTGCGAACACACGCAGAACATCTTACGCACACGTTAAACCCTACCCCCCCTTCCGCCTTTCGGAGGAGTAGGCCATTGTGTGCCGGTGGGAACAGATGACAAATTTTGCAAAATTGCATGCTTACGAGAACTGGATGCAAAATAAAAGCTCATGAGCGGTTATCCTCTTATCCTCGAAATAAAAAGAATGAATAAATAAATAACCAGATGGATAAAATCACACACACACACACACGCACGCACGCACGCACGCACGCACACACACACACACACACAACCACACAGTGTCAGTTTCCTCATTTATTGGCATACCTTTACTTTGGTTTGTAGGTGTAGTTCAAGAAATTTCCGGTGATTACATATTATATTTCTATCATGTTTCATATGCTCGAATGCATAACGACTACATCCCCCTTCCAACACACACACACACTACACACACACACACACACACACACACACACACACACACACACACCTAAAGATAATAAGTTCTCAGGCATGGAGTCAAGACACTACAACTCTGATACATCTGGCTCTGTCCTTGGTACGTCAAAATTAATATACGGACAAGAAGTCTATTTTTCTGCTGCAGATTATCCCCTTAAAAAATTACAAAGTCTAAACAGTAAAGCAGTAAAGATAGCTCTTGGTGTTCCGGCTCATGCAAATACAGCTAATACTTATAAAGAAGCTCAATTTACTATCTCTTTCTGATCAGCGAAAACTGGCAGTATCAAAATACGTGATTCGTAGTCTCTCTATTCCAAATTCAGTAAAAGAGGAAATATTTATGAATCAAGACACTGCTTTTCCTAAACGAGCACGCGATATTTCATTTCTGCAGCCAATTAAAAATTATACAGACACACTTATGAAAGAAAATGACATCAATATATCAACAATTCCAATTTTACAGGTTGTTCCCCAGTTTCCTCCTTGGGAACATATTTCAGCTTAATTTGACATCGACTACACGGAAATAAAGAAAAATGAAGATCAAAATCTTCTCACCGTTGATGTAAAAAGTCACTTAGAAAGTAATTATTCTAATCAATTAAAAGTGTAAACTGACGAATCTGTATTAGAACAGGCAAAAGTGGTGCTGCATATGTGATTCCGACTTTAAAAGTTCAAAAATCTTTCCATTTAGGACAGCATTTTTCTATTTTTACTTCTGAATTATTTGCAATTCTTCTGGCTTTGAATTTTTTGTCTGATACTGCTGTTGATGTTTGCCAAATTCTGTTTTGCGTTGACTCAAAGGCAGTGTTAATGGCATTAAAGACATGGCAAGGTAAAATAAGGAATGATATTGTATTTGAGATTAAATTCCTGATACATTCTATTGCAAGCAGAGGCATCAGCATAACGTTTTGCTGGATCCCCTCTCACTGTGGAATTTATTCGAATGAGCTGGTTAATTCTTTGGCAAAACAAGGTGCCTCTGAATACAGTACTGAAGTGTTTGCTTCTAATCTTGCATTGTCGTCTTATGAAATTCATTCTAAGTTAATGAAATCCATACATTCAAAGATTATTTTAAAAAAACCATTATCAGCAGTTTCCTTGCCCACGGACATTAGAAATTCTAATACATAAACTGAGATTAAATGCATGGAATACTAAATATTAAAAAAATGTAACATGTTGTTGTTCTATTCCCCTTTCAATCCACCATTTGTTGTTATATTCCCCTTTCAATCCACCATTTCTTGTTTGATTGCCCAATTCTTTTTGACATGTATAAAAGAAGAGGTTTAGATATTCATAAGAAATATGCCACTAGTCAAGAAGTTTTATATGACTCTCAGCAATTCATAATTTCAGTTGCTGAAGTCAATATTCTTCACCTGTAAGACCATCACTGTAATTAGTTATATATATATATATATAATATATATAATATATATATATATATATATATATTATATATATATATATATATAATATATATATAATATATACGGTGTTCTACCCAAGGGAATGATAGCCAAGTTTGGAACAGATGCCTTACCTAAAGTCGATTTCCTTCATCATCAGGTAAAGACAATCTTGCTGTCAGCTAGTTTTGAGATAGCCAATGTGTGTAAACACACTTACGACTCTCTAGCAGAGGCCGAAAATAATGCCATTCACAAACTCTTGTATGATGTCTACCAAGCCTACAGTTATCAAGAATATGAAGCTGTGCGGAAACTTCAACATCAATGTTTCCAAACCACGTCACGGCATCTGGCTGCCAGAAAGAAGAAAAAACTGAGCAAACTTGTAGACAACACTGGCACCAACACTGAACAAAGTCAGGCTGAGAACAAGAAAAAGAGCCGCAGATTGAAACGGAAAAAAACTCACAACCCAACTGACAATTACACGAGGAGAACAACCAGGCAGGTGAAAAAGGAAGTCATCAATTTATTCCTCAGTTCCCACTGTCTGAAGACCAGGCACAAGTCCTGTCTCTGGGCCCCAAGTTCTGCCCTACCCCACTTTTCCTTCAGTGAACTGCAGCTACAGGAAGACGTGGCAGAAGGCTGCAGACGACTGCGTCTAAAGGAAATGTTTTTCGACTCAGGTGATGAAGAAGATAAAACTGTCCCCCCTCCTCGGTTCACAAAAAAAACGTTTTAACTCGCCTCCAAGTGGAAGAGATTTGTCTCTGGATGCATACTGCAATACCATCCAAACCCTCACCAACAACTTTTGTCAACAACAGAAAGCTCAGAGATAACCTCTCCACCACAGAAAGAAGAGCTCTCCACGAACTGAAAGATCTGGTGCAGGAGAGAAAGATAAGGATCTCCAGGGCAGACAAAGGAGGCGCTGTTGTTGTTCAAGACGTTGACAGCTACATCAGGGAGGGCCAGCGGCTACTGAATAACCCTGAACCTACGAACAAGTGAGAAAGACCCCACACCGCAAATCACCACTGCCACCAACAACATTGTGGACAAACTGCAAGCAAAGGAATACATTGATGAAAACACACATAGATGGCGCGACTTGACCGGGCAACGTCAGACCCCATGTGTTTTATCACATTCCCAAAGTCCACAAATCGCTTGAAGACCCTCCTGGACGTCCCATCGTGTCTGGGGTAAATGGCCCTACCGAAACGCTGTCCAAACTAGTGACTCCTGGCTGCAACCCTATGTAGTCTCTCTTTCCCAGCTACGTGAAGGACTCCACAGATGTCCTAAATAAAATATTGGACTGGAACACAAGACTTGGACCCTTCAAAGAAAGTGTCATGCTTGTAACAATTGATGTTGTCAACCTGTACGGCACCATTCCTCATCAGCACATGACAGACGCTATCCGCTTCTTCGTGGACTCCCATCCAAAGGATAGTGTACCCCCTGTCAGTACCGTACTGGAGATTGTACAGCACATTTTACAGAACAACTACTTCACTTTTGAAGGCCAGGTCTACCGGCAGAAAACAGGCACTGCCATGGGCACACCTATGGCACCCACAGTGGCCAACCTGTTCATGGGCTTCCTCGAAAAGTCACTACTGGAAAAAAGCCCTGTAGCAGTAGAAGAAGAACTGTGGAGACGCTTTATTGACGACATACTGGTGTTGTGGATGGGAACGGAGGAACAACTGAACAGTTTCAGTGAGTTCATCAACTCATTCCACCCGTCAATAAAGTTCACAGTCCACAGTTCTAAAACAGAAATGCCCTACCTGCACATTCTCCTCAGAATGGAAGGTGGCTACATCACCACCGAGCTCTTCTCTAAAGCAACAGATGCCCACAACTATCTTCCATTCCAATCATGTCATCCCCGTCATTGTGTCAACAACATCCCTGTGGGACAGTTCTTGCGAGTACGCCGCTTGTGTCCACAAAGCAAGACTTCGAACGCCACAGTATGGAGATGTGCCATGCCTTCCAGGATCGTGGCTACCCTGACACCATCATCATGGCCGCTAAATCGCGGGCAAAAGCCACTCCACGCCAGGCTACCCTCACTTACACCAAAAAACCCATCAACAGTAGAGTTCCTGTAGTCATCCATCCCCATAATCCACGGAACCCTCCCATCCGAAAATGGTTACAGGACAATCTGCCACCTGCACTGCAGTGCCAGAATGAAGAAGGCAGTTCCCGAAGCTCCTGTGGTGGGGGAGAGAAAATGCAGGAGTCTAGGGAACATGCTCATGCCATCTGTCCTGCCTCCTATAAACGCAACACTGGCAGTCGTGGATGTTTCTGCTGCAACCAAAAAATGTGCCACCTGCAGGGACCACCTGCTAGAGGGCAGTCTCTTCACCAGTTTCACTACTGGTGAGAGATTCACCATCAGAGACGCCTTCTCTTGTAGCAGCAAGAACATCGTCTATCTGCTCAGCTGCAACCTCTGTGGACTCCAGTACGTTGGCGAAACCAAAAACGCCCTGAAAACCAGGCTGTACCTTCACCGCAGTGACATCACCAGAAACACCGGCACAAGAGTGACCCAACATTTCAATCAGGCGGGACACTCTCTCAGCAACGTGAAGTGCCAGGTGATTGAACAGGTGAACGGGCAGACCCACGAGGCCAGACTCCGCCGAGAACGTTTCTGGAGACACAAGTTGAGACTGACGCCCCTGAAGGCCTCAACACACGTGACAGTTGAGCTTGCCATCCTGACCACACTCCACTACCCTGGCAACTTGCTTTGAACAATCCCCCCAAAATACCTAACTTGACTTGTGTGTGTGTGTGTGTGTGTGTGTGTGAGTGTGTGTGTATGTGTGTGTGCGCGCGCATGTGTTTATTGTTTAATTACTATTTAGTTATTCCTTTGCTTCGAGGATGATGGAATAGGGAATAGGCACTCGTTTAATTCATTTGCACTGGCGCACAATTGCCTACTCTTCCGAAAGGTGGAACGGGTTTTGGCATGTGGGCCGGATGTTCTGCGTGTGCTCCCACACGGGACTTCGCTTATAGTCTCCTGAAAGGATGTGTATGTGTATGTGTGTATGTATGTGCATATGCGTGTATATGTGTGCATGCGTGCGTGGGTGCGCAAGTGTGTGTGTTTGTGTGTGTGTGTGTGTGTGTGTGTGAACATGAACTATATGACCATAATTGTCCCAGGTAAAATTCCCCCCCCCCCCCTATCTCTCTCTCTCTCTCTCTCTAACATGGTCTCAGTATGGTGTTCAATTTAAATGTCATACGAAAAAATTTCACAATGATGTAATATTGAGATTGACGTCATTCCATCACGTCATAAATACCCCCCCCCCCCCCCCCCTGAGAAAGGCGAAAGCCGAAATATTGGGAACATTTATTATGCTGGTTGTTATGCTTTCACTTTGTGTGGTATATATATATATATATATATATATATATATATATATATATATATATAATATATAAATGTGTGTGTGTGTGTGTGTGCGTGTGTGTGCATATATATGTGTGTTGTGAGTGCGTGTAAAGAAGAGAGAGAGAGAGAGAGAGAGAGAGAGAGAGAGAGAGAGAGAGAGAGAGAAGAGAGAGAGAGATGAGAGAGAGAGAGAGAGAGAGAGAGATGAGATGGTGTGTAATAATAGGTACTTTGGTATGAATGCGGGTGTGTTAAATCACCATATAGTGAATAGACATTAAACAAAACAAAAAAAAGCAAAAACACACACACACACCCACACACCACACACAACACACACACACACCCCCCACACACACCCCCAGAGCATGTTCAAATGCAATCAACAGAAAAATTTGTGGATACCGCCAAATTTTTAGTCGATAACGGGAATTTATGCAACCCCTGGGTTTTTTTCACGTTTTTTTTTTCCCTGTTAGCGTTTGGGGATATGGGTTTTTTTACATAACCGGGAAACAAAATCATGGTGAACAACTGGATTTTCGTGTATCACTTAAAGTTTTTCAACAAAGTGTCCTGTTGACATTTTTGGGGAAAATATTAAAACATGTTAACTCTTACTCCCAACCCCATCAATTATTTCAAAAACACTGAGCAGTCTTTCTGTTTGTTGAGGAAATCGTTTTTATGTATACTTCAAAAATCTGTAGATTTTTAACCTAATAATTAATTTTTTAAAAATATGTGTTAACAAAATTTTTATATTGACTTTTAAGAATGGACAAACCACAAAAAAAATGTCACCAAATTTCATTACTATCATAAATATTTGAGCGATATCTTTCATTGTTAGTTTGTTGTTTCGGGAAATGAGAAAATTGAACGGAAGTTTATAGGCAAGGAAAAAAAGTCTTTTTCAAACAAAAGTTTGATTTAAACTTTCAATATTTCAAATAAAGTCTTCAAAATTTTATTAGGGGACCTTTTTCAACAGCCCTTCTTTCCCCTAAGTGTGTTCGGGTGTTGTGTGTGTGTGTGTGTGTGGTGCACGTACGCGTGCATAAATTTGAAATTTTATTTTTCTATTGAGGAAATTTGCGTGGGTAAATGATTGAGTGCAAGCGCTTCGTTTTGTTTTTTTTTAAAAATTTCAGCGCATATAAATTCATAATTTTGTTTTATTATTATTATTATTATTATTATTATTAAAAAGCACAAAAAACTAAGCATTGTTTGTATTTAACGATTGTACCAGGGGAAAAATAAAATAAAAAAAGGTGGCACTGCTCTTGTGGCGACGCCTTCCCCGGGGGGGAAAACCCGAATTTCACGCAGAGAAATCGCCGTGTTTAAAAAAGTGGTATAACAAAAAAAGAACCAAGATTTTGTTTGCTTTTTTTTTTTGAATTTTACAAAACCATCAAATTTTATTCATAGCAGCATTGTACGCGGTCATCCTTTGGGGAAACAAAGTTGCTGTATAGTAACTGAAAATAATGTCATCTTGCACACTTGACAACATTCCCTTTTTCTTTATATGTAAATCCATTGTTTGTTTCTGTAAGATCTGTGTTCAAGATCCTTGTAAAACTTTCAAATGTTGTGAAACAGGTTTTGGACTCAAATAGAAAAAGAGATTTTTTCGCAGTTCGAAAAATGGATTTTCTGACTTGTGTTTTTACCTTGTGGAGACATGCGCGCCAAAAAGCAGCAGAAAAGCAAAGGGAATCAGCGTAGTGAATGAGTGACACTGCCAGAAATGACAGTACAGATTCCAATGCTATGGGTATTTGTAGAGGCAGCTTGTAAGGTATAAAAAATGTGCTGTTTACGTTTCACCACATAGATACAGACACACCCCCACACGCGCGCGCACGCACGCACACACACACACACACACGCACACGTACACATGCGAACACGCATTTACTCACGCATGCACGGACACATATGCAAGCACATTCACGCGCGCGCGCGCGCGCACACGCACACACACACGCACGCACGCACGCACGCACGCATGCACAATGGTGAAGAAATGAACAAATGAAATAAACAGATGCTACAATAGATAAAGACACCAGTTGATTGTTCAGAAAGACAACGAGAAAGAGAAGAACGAGAGAGTGAAAAAAACACCCCAACAAAAAACGAAAGACAGAAATGTAGAAAGTAGAAAGAAAGACCGAAAGACAGACAGACAGAAAGCAGACAGATAGACAGAAAGACAGCCCAGACAGAAAAAAATCCCCCTCATGGAAAAAGGGTTTTCCCCTAAACGATCCCCACAGCAAAAAACCCGTTTTTGGGGGGGACATTTTTGCTTCGTGAGAAAAAGAAGAGGTAAGGGATGAGGAAGGGGATGATGTACAGCGGACTGGCCCCCATCGCGGGGTGGGTAGCCTTATAAGGATAGTGAACCAACCCATACCCCCCCCCCCCCCCCCCCCCCCCCCCCCCCCCTGTGTGTGTGTGTGTCAAAGTCAAAGTCAAAGTCAAACTTTTATTTTCAGATGGTACATTGAATAAGCAGTGCATTTGCTTTTTTCCCCATCAAGCCATCTATATAAAGAAAGAAAAAAAAGCGAGAAAAAAAGATAATGTGTATGCAGACATAGAATAAAAAACCTAATCTATGGTAAACTATATAAATCAAACAAAAAAAACAACAATAACATATGCATATGTGGAATTAAAACCAAAAAAAAACCCCCAGAAAAATATTAGACCATAACAATTCAAATAATTCAAAATCTTGAAAAAATATCCGTCATAACACAAACAAACAAGCAACAAAGAAAAACAAAACCAAAACAAACAAAGAAGACAAAACAGAATAAAAATAAAAAACCCACACCAACTGCTTCCCTCCCCCCCCTCACACACACATATACACACAAACCTTCAACCATACAACAACTGAATAAAACAACAGCAAAAAAGATGAATCAACAAGAACAACCACAACAAGAAATAAACAATCAAACAAACACAAATAACATACACAACAACAACAGCGACAATAACTAACATAGGACAACAATAACAGCCAAGACAAATGAAGAACAATATAGAACTAACAAAAGACGAGAAAAAGAGTCCAAAATATCCCCTCCCCCTCCCCAAGAAAACCACCCTAAACCCAAAACAAACAAAAGGCAAAATAAACCAGAACCCCACCCCACCACCACTACCAACAATAACAACAACAACAACAACCAAATGGATATAAACAGAGGAAACTGATGTATCATTTAAACACTTACATACACATACACATCCTCACCCATATCCCCTTCACCACATAATATACTCATATATAAGGAAAACAAGAATAACCAACAGCTATTGGATTCAGAGCAAAGAAGTATAACAAAGACATCCATTCCCTCCCTTTCCCCAGGTCATATACACACATGTACATGTGCTTTTGGTTGAGGCAGAGCAACGTTAATCCTTCGATCAAAGAATAAATTCAGGCAATGTAAACCCACCCAGCAGTACTAACGTCAGCAATAACAATTTCTATCTATCTATCTGTCCCGTAGTCTGACGACCGTGGGGGCACCCTCAAAGACTCAGCAACCAGTTCCCTCCATTCCTTTCTCTGTTCTGCCTTTCTCAGGGTTTTGTTGAGTTCTAGGCCTGTCCATTCACTGATGTTATCCTCCCAGCTCTTCCTTGGTCTGCCTCTTCTTCTTCCTCCTTGGACAGTGCCTTGCAAAACTGTCTTTGTAATTCCTTGGGATCTTGTGACATGCCCATACCACTTAAGTTTACGCTTTTTCCACGATCGTTAGAAGGTTCTCATAGGGTCCAATGGTTTGCTGGATTCTGTTATGCACGCTTTCGTTGCTTATGTGGTCTTTGTAGGAGATGCCAAGGAGTCTCCGAAAGCATCTCATCTCCGCTGCCTGTACTCTTCTCTCCAAATCTGCAGTCAGGGTCCATGATTCACAGGCATACAGAAATATGGATATGACAAGGGAGCGCATTAGTCTGATCTTGGAGATAAGTGAGATATTCTTGTCTCTCCAGATGGTGTTTAGTTTTGACAAAGCTGTTATTGTCTGTGCAGCCCTGCATACTACTTCTGGCTTGGATCCCCTGGTGGGGATACAATGGCTCCCAGGTACTTGAAGCTTTGAACTGTTTCCAGCTTCTGGTCATTAACCCTGATATCGTGCTAATGCCGTTGGTGTTATTAGTCATCAGTTTGGTCTTCTCTGCACTGATTTCCATGCCTTTATGTTTTGGAGGCCTTACCCAAGTGTTCTGTTAGGCTGGCAAGTCTTTTTCTGATCCTGCTATTCCATCAATGTCATCTGCGAAGCGGAGGTTTGTGATCGTTCTGCCACCAATGCTGACTGACCCTTCATGATGTTCCAGTGCATCAGCATGATTCTCTCAAGGAAGATGTGAAAAGAGTGGGTGAGAGTAGACAGCCCTGCCTTACTCCAACTGTTGTTCGAAAACCATTCTCCAATGTTGTTGTTGTAGTACACTGCACTGGTGGCCTCGCTGTACAGCTGTTTGATGACTCTGATCAGGTTTGCATTGATGCTGTACAAATTCATGGTTGCCCACAAAGCTGCATGCCACACCCTGTCAAATGCCTTCTTAAAATCGATAAATACGTGGTAAAGGTCTTGTTGATGTTGAAGGTACCGCTCACATAGTATTCTGAGGTTGAATATCTGTTCTGTTGTGCTGCGCCCTGCTCTGAAACCTGCTTGTTCCTCAGCAATGATGGTCTCTGCTTGTGGCTTCAGTCTATTCAATATTATCTGCAGCATGACCTTGCTTGGGTGACATATGAGGCTGATTGTGCGGTAATTATGGCATTGTTGTAGATTTCCTTTCTTGGGGAGGGTGATGATGAGTGACTGCGTCCATGGTGTTGGCCATTTTCCTGTCTGCCAGATCTTGTTGCAGATTCTTAGTAGGGCGCTGATCATGGCTTCCCCTCCAGCTTGGACCAACTCAGCTGGAATGTTGTCAGCCCCTGCTGACTTCCCCTTTTTCAGCGATCTGACTGCTGTTTCCACTTCTTCTCGGAGGATAGGGTGACTGTCTGTGTCTTTGCTTTCGGGTACATTAAGGACTTCTGGATCTCCTGCGGTTCTATAGTTATACAGGTCGGAGCAGTATTCTGTCCATCTGTTCAGAATATCCTGGTCGTCAGTGAGACACTTCCCATTTTTGTCTTGGATTGTTAAACCTTTTCCTCGTTTCGTGCTAGTCAAGGTCTTTAAACCAGCTGATAAGCTTTCTGCTATTGTTTTTCTTGAGTTCTCTTCAATGCTTGGAAACTGTTCACGATCCAATTCTCTTTTGTTGCCTTTCATGGATTTCCTGATTCTTTTGTTGGACATGCCCTATATTGTTCTGCTCTTTCTTTGTTTCATTTTCTTTTCTTAAAGCTCTCTAGTTTGTCGCATTGTTGTAGGATGTTAGGTGTGACCCATGGTTTTTTGACTGTTGGGGCGTTTGCCAGAAGCTCGTTGCTGTTTCATCACCGCTGTATTGAAACTATTCGTCATATTTCTATGTCTGAGTCTATCACAGTGGTGCGCAAATTTCCACTATCCTTGCTTAAAAAATTTTCTAATACTCTGGGTCCTTCAGCTTTCTCGAGGGTCAAATTTGATCTGATGTTTTTTCCGCTTGTGGATTTTCTTTAAACGTAGTCGAAGTCATCATCACAAGATCATGATCACCCTATTTCTGTCCTGGAAAAACTTCGTGGCGTTGATGTTAACGCAAAACTGAAACCGTTTTTCACCATGATGTAATCTATTTGGTTGTGGTGGTTCTCCATTTGGGCTATTAAAAATGTCCATTTTCTGGATTTCTGTGGGGGGCCAAGTGAAATTTTTCACAACGGAGGGGTTGTTACTGGCAAACTCCAGGAGTCTCAAGCCTCTTTCATTTGATTGGTTATTACAATGTGGCCCACAAACGCCCTCCCAGTCTTTCCATGCATCTTCTCCTACCTTGGCGTTCCAGTCGCCTTGCACAACGAGGATGTCTTTCTTGGGTGTTTGATTCAGAACCTCTTGTAGCTGGTCATAAAATTCTTCTACATTCAGGGGTCAGGTCAGAGACTCCCTCTGCTACTGGTAACCATGTAACCCAGTACCACCTGCCACATGTGGGGAGTAAACCCAACCAAAAAATCCGACCTGGAGAGGGATGGGCTCCGCCAGGTTTGATTTGCCCAAGATACACCAATGACAAAGACAGCCAGAATCTCCAAATACCGGATCGGTCGTGGGCCCGGTTACCAAGGACCGCGCCTTCTGTTGCTCATCAGGACAGATGTCGAAAGTATGCTACTGATGTAAAACGCAGCAAAATTCGTGCCAGAAAAAAACACCACATTGGCACGTGGATGTACGGACACTAAGAGCTGCAGGCAAAGTGGAAGAAACTGACACATGAGAATGTCCAGATATCAATGGCACATCCTTGGGCTTCTGCGAAGTCAGGTGGAAAAAACATGGGAGAAAACAACGACCCAGGAAGACCACAAAATTTTACTACAGGGAAAACAGGATAAAAAATGAACACGGCGTGGGGTTTTCTCGTTCACCCAAAAACACCGTGAACACCGTCCCTGAGCTTCAGCCGTGTCCAGCAGACTTTATTACCAAACCGCCTGAGAGCAAAAACCCCCTTTAACATAACTATAGTAAAAGGCATACGCCCCCCACATCAACTGCACAGATGAAGCCCTAAAGAATAAGAATAAAAAATTTAGCTCATCTAATACAATAAAACAGAAAACTAACACGAAAAAAACTAAATAAATCAGAAATTTTTGTGTAATACAAAAGAACAAAAAAGGCCAAAAAAACAGCAAGAAAGAAAAAAAACCAAAACCAAACCCAATTCAAAACACACACGCACTCCCCAACTTTACACACACACCACACACACAACACACACACCACCAATCAAAGCGTGCGGGGTTTGATATCATTAAACCCCATATAAAATCAATGTTTCACTTACTCATATAATATAAAAAACTTGGGTCATACTATTTTTAATGCAAAAAAAACGTCATGCACTTAAATCACTTTTTAAATTTTTCAAGCGGTTCTGTCTTTTATTCATAAAATATTTTTTTTGATGTGTTTTTACGTTTTTTTGTTTTAATACATTAAAAAATTTTTGGGGGGTTTTTTTCCCATAGGTCACTGCCTAAATACAAGGGGCTCTTTAATATAGGTTTTTTCTGGGTCTTGGAAATGTTAGCAAATGGTTTGCTATTTTGGTTAACTTTGAAAGCTTTGGTAACTTGGGAGGTGTTTTTGTTTAACAACTTTTTTGAAAAACACAGCTTTATTAGTAAAAGTGGGTTTCGAAATGTCAGGACATTTTTTTTGCTTAAAACCCTCAATTGCCAGGGTTTTGTTTTTAACAAAAAGTTTTTCCGCTCTTTTATAAAAACGATGAATGAATTTCAAGTTGTTCCACGCAGGTACCCCAAATAGTTGACGCATATAAATGAGGGGAAAGTGACCGAAAAAAAAATGTTTTCGAAAAGATTTTTTAGAAAGGTTTTATTTGGAAAATTGAAGTAGCCTGTGAGCTAGGCGTTTCCCTTTTACATTATGTGTCAGCCCCAAGCATATTTTTGTAAAGGAAACACCAAATTTTTTTATGTGAGCAACTTCTTAACTTTTTCCGTTTTTCCAACAACGGTTTGAACCTACATTATTTTTCCCCTTTTCTGTCTTGTGTTTTTACATACACTTTTTTTTTGCTTTTAAAGGGACGGGGTTTAATAGTCCAAATAATCAATCTTAAATCGGTTTTAAATTTTTTGCGGTTTTTGGGTCTGAATCACTACAAAAAGAGAGTGTATGCACCAAACTTTTCACGACTTTAAAAAACAGGGTAAATCAACTAGACTGAAAAAAAAAGGGGTCCAAAATACGGCCGGTACCCCATGAAAGGTTTTTTTTGTGCGGTTAACAGAAACAAGGGTTTGGACGAAAATTTTCGTTTTGGGAAATAAGGGGGGCGTTTGAAATTCAATTTACTAAATAACAAGAGGGGTTGATCCCATAAAAAATGGGGTTTTTTTTTTCAAATCAACAAAAGGGGGCCCGTAAACTTATTCATTTATATTTGTGTAGGAGACTGTCAGTGAGTCAGTTAGAGCATGTGACAGGAAAGTTTTAAAACAACCCTATTGATCCTGTGCAATAGTTTTTTTTTTAAAAAAGAAAAATTTTGGGGGATTTTTTGTAGTGTTTTTAAAGGGGGTTTAGATAGTACAGAGAAATTGAAATTGGCCTTAATTTAAAGGGGAGAAGAGCAGTCACCTGTTTTTAGGAAAGGGTATAACTTTCCTTTTTTAAAAATTTGAGGGGGAAAACATTTTTTTCTAATACACAAGTTGTAAGATATGTCATTTTTTAAAACAAAAACCGGGGACTAGCGATTTAAAACCAGCATCTAACTTGCTAATCACGGTTCTAGAATTCGTTTGCTTTTTAGCTTTCTAATACGTCAAAGGTTTCTTGGCTGGGGGATTAAAGGGAAAAAGTTAATATTTTTTTATTTAAATAGTTGTGGTAATGAAATCATTTTCGCTTGACTGCACAGTTTTAAATTTTTTTGCACTTTAGAAAGGGCTGTTTAATTCTCGTTATAGTCTTTAATGAACTTTTTGACTTTTTGAAAAGTTTATTACATAAGTTTTTAGGGTTTTTCCCCAAATTTTGGCGGGGGTTCACTATGGAATTAACAACTGTTAAAAGTAATTACCTTTGATCTGCTTTTTTAAGGGGAATTCACTTTTTTCCCTTTGTGTCCAAAATTGTCATTTTACCAGGGTTTTTTTCAGGTGGTTTTTTAAATTTTATCTCAGATTCTATTCTTTGTTATCCATGGGGTTTGGTTTTTTCTTTAAATTTTTTTTTAAATTTTTTTTTTTTAAAAAGGGGGAGCTGTTTTAAAACACTAGATAATATTTAAACCCCAAAAACGAGCTTTTATGGGGTCTCTGATTTGGTATACTGTGTAAGGGTGATTTCTCAGCCGAAAGAAAATTACCTCACAGAAGTTTTTAATCGCGTAATATATTTTTATCCCAACTTTAGGAATTTTTTGCGACGCAAAACCCAAGTCAGAACGGGATTATGATCGCTGCATCCCATGAAGGACACATACTTCAGCTATGTGCTGTTTTGCGTTAGGAATTTAAATTTAAAAGTTACTGGTTATCTGTTATACGTGGGGGTTTTATCTATTAGTTTTTCCAAAACCAAGCATCAAGTTGTGATTCCATTTGGGTTTAGGTTTTGAGAAAAGTCTTGTTAAAATCTCCAAGAAAAATTTTTTCCAGTTTAAAAGTGCAACTTATCCATTAAGAATAAAACTATCAAACCAATTAGGGTTTCTGACGGATTTCTTATAGAACCCTATAAAAAAGTGGACTACGTGCTTTAATTTGTTTTCTCCCCAAAAACGATTCGATATCATACACAAAAAATGTATAGCCTTTGACAGCATAATGAAAAGCGAAATTGTTAAAAAACCTGTGGGTTTTTTTGGTTTGTGGGGATCGGGGCGAAATTTTTGGGGTACCGGGAATGTGATGTCGCACATTATATTTGAAAAAAGGGGGGTTTCAGCAAAGCCAAATAAATAAACTCATTCCCCCAAAAATAGTATCTAGAAATGTCATCTTTTTTTTTGGGTTGCATTGTTTTGTTGGGTGCCTCTCGTAGCCCATTTTTTTGGCCCCTGTCGAGGTAAGAGACAGACGTAGAGGGGGGGGTTTTGGGCTAATAACGTGTGTTAAATTTTCAGGTTTAAGAGAGAAAACGCACAAAAAAAAAACAAACAAAAAAAACGTATACAAATTTAAAAAAACCCCAAAAAACAAACCGTAATTGAAATATAAAGACCACAAAGATATACAGGTGTGATTACAAAAATTGCTCTGTAAAAAAATTTTAAACTAAATTAACAAAGTAAATGTATAACCATACACACACTAATTGAGGTTATTATGTTACAATGCAAGCAAAATCCTTTAAATTTAAAAACAAAAAATCAGTACAGGAAAAAAAAAGAAAATGAATCAAAAGGAAAAAAATTAAGTTTAAAAATAGATTTTTCGGTTTGGGAATAAGTATCCTATTCCTTTTTTCGTAGCATTAAAAAACTTTTATTCTAAAAAAGCTCTATCAAAATACAATGTTCAAAAATACTGATAATTGGCAAAAAAAAAAAATTGCTGGAAAAACCTTTAAATATACTGCACATGACACCAAAATCATTCCGAAGAAAAGGGAGGAGGCAGATTTTGGACAGAGGACGGGTGAAAACAGTGAAAAGAGGCTTTTAAAAAAAAAGAATATACAGTTTACTAGAGGTATAGAGGGAACAACTTACATGGCCATTACTGTAAAAAATTTCACATAGGTTATGCTCAGTGGTGAAATGACACAATTTTAAAAAATGGGAGGGGAAGGGGAAATGAACTGTAAAGGGAAAACACAATATTCAAAGAAAAACATTGAATATGTAAAACTTACTATAAATGAAAACGGTTTTTAATATATAAAATTTTCATGTGAACAAGTATGCTTCACCCTGCACATGTGCGGCACAACCCCCCCCCCCCCCCCCCACACAACCAAACACAAGCTCACACTCACACATAAACCCTAAAAACCAATTTCCCAAGTTTAAAATTCTAAAGGGGGGCTTCCCTTCGTTTTTATTTTGCTGTTTTTTTTTGGTAAAGGGGGCCTTTGGGTGTGAAAGTAAATCATAAAAAAGGGGCCGGGGGTTGGGGGAAAAAAAGGAAGACACGGAGAGTTTGGAAAGGGGGACGCCCCCTATTGGTTTTCTCATGGGGCGTCCCATACTCGGGGGTTATGGGCCCAAATGGCAAAGGGGGTGGTTTTTTAATGGCAGAGGTCCCCGGGAAGACATTTCCGGGGTTGGGAAAGGACACAATTTTTGTAGCTTGGGTAGGTGTACAGTAAAATTTTTTTGGGGCAACCCCTTCTAAAAAGGGGGTGTTCGATTGGCAACCCCCTTTTAGAGGGTTCCCCAGGGGGTCGCCGGGAGAGTTTGAGCGGGGGGGCGCGGGGGGGAAAAAATGAGGAGGCGATGCGCCCGGGAAAAAGCCCTGACATTATTCCCAACCTTTTGGGAAAAAAACCGTGAAAGGGGTTTTTGCCCAGGAAACCACCCGCAAGGGGGGAAGGGGGGCAGCATAGTACACGGTGGCCGGGGGGCAGGTGCAAACAACCCGGGGGGCGTTGTTGATTTTTGGTTTGGCCCAATTTTTCCAACCCAAAAAAACGTGTTTGGGTTTTAAAATGGGGGACGTTTTGCTCGGATTGGGGGATGGGGGTGGGGTTTTTGATGGGGAAATGGGGGTTGGTGTTTTTTTGGTGTTGGGGGGCTTGGGTTTTTTTAGGGGGGGGGGTGTGGGGAAAATTTTTGTTCTTGTTGGGTTGTGGGGTGGTGAAGGGGTTTTTTTAAAAAGGCTGCTTGTTTTTCGTGGTTTGGGTTGTTTTTTTTTTTGGTATTTTTTTGGGTTTAGGGCGAGGTGTCATTTTTTGTTAAAATTAAATCTGTTTGAAATTACCCCTTTTTTTTTTTGTGGAAGTTTTTTTCCAAAGGGGGAATTTTTTTGCGGGGGTGTTTTAAAGGGAATTTTTTCAGGGGAAGGTCTTTGGTTTTTGCGGGTTTTTTGTACATTGTTTTGTGTCTTTTAATGCTGAGGTGTTTTTTTCAAATTGGGGGTTTGGGTTTTTCTGTTTGCATTTCCTTTTTTGGTTAGAAAAGTTTTCAATTTTTTGGTTTTTCATTCTGTCTTGAACAAAGGGGTTTTTTTGGGTCTTTTGTCTTGTTTTTCGTTGGGCAAGTTTGGATTTTCTTGGTTTTAATGGAGGGTTTGCCGGGGGGGTTTTTTTGTTTGCTGGGTTTGTCTGTTTCATTCCCGAGGGGGTTTTAAGTTTTTCTTGATTAGAGGGGTCACTTTGGGGGGAGTTTTGGGGTTGGGGAAAGGGGCTGGTGGGGAGGGGGTAGGGGGGCTTTGGGTTGGAGGGAGGAAGGGGAGGTATGGAGACAGGTCTGTTGTTAGATTAAGGGAAGTGAGGGGTTTTGGGAAGGGGGGGGGGTATTGTTGAGGGGGAGGAGGGGGGGAAAATTCTTTCGGGGAGGGGGGAGTGGGGAAAAGGGGGTTTGGGGGTGGGAAAAGAACAAGGGGGGGTGAGGGGGAGATTTAGGAGGGGGAAGGTTGGAAGGGGGGGGGGTTTGGAAAAGGGTGGGTGAATGGGGGGTAAAAAAGGGGGGGGGGGAAGATTCTATAGGGGGGGCCCGGGGGGTGGGGGGGAAAACGGAGGGGGGAAAGGGAGGGATAGGGGTTTGGGGCCCGTGGAAAAATAAATTTTTGGGTTTTTTGGATGGGGGTTTTGAAATTAAAATTACTTAGGTTTTAGAGATGCTCCCTGCCCAAGCTGGGGTTTTGCAAACCCCTGGGGGTTTAAAAGAAAGGAAAAGTTGGGGGGTCCGAAAAAAATAAGGATAGGGCTTTTGGGGGAGTTGGGTTTTCCCTTTTCCCCCAGTTTTTAGTTTGTTTTTTTTACAACTGAAATGGGGGGGTACCGGGTGTATTAAAATTTAAAAGCAGAATCTAAGAAAATTTATGGGGTCAAAAGTCATTGAATGGGTTTTTTTGGGCGAAAATTAATGGGTTAATTTACAATGGAGGTAGGGGCCCCCGAGGGTGTAAACAAAAAAAATTTTTCCAAAACAACCATAAAATATTTTTTAACAAAACTAAAAGGGGAAAAGGGGGAAAAAAACCATTTTTAAAAAAAAAGAGAAAAAAAAAAAAGAAAAAAATGGTGTTTCAAGAAATTTTATTTAAAAAATTTTTAAAATTTTCGAATTAAAAAGGGGGGGGGTTTTTTTTTTGGGGGGGGGGGGGTGGTGTTTTGGTTTGTTTTTTTCCGTTTTTAAAATTTTCGTTGTTTTGTGGGTTTTGGGGGTTTGTGGGGGGTGGGTCATGGATTTGGTTTCCTCTGTAAAAAGCCAAAAAATGTAAAAGGGAAAAAAAGGGTTTGGGGTTTTTTTTGGGGGGGGGAGGCCCTCCCTGGGCTTTCCCCACCCCCCTTTTTGGGCCCCGGATTGTTGTGTGTGTTTTTGTGTTTTGTGTTTTGGGGGCGCCCCCCGGTGCGCTTTTCTTCTCTGTGGGGGGCATTTTGCAAATTTTTGTTTTTTGGGTTGCGGCTTTTCCCGCTGCCCCGCTTGGGGAAATGTTTCCCAAATTGCTTTTTTCGGGTGCAAAACTTTTTATTTTTTAAGCTGGCGTTTTTTTTACAATGTTCTTTTCTGAGAAAAATTTTCAAAAAAAAAACAATTTTTTTGGTTTCTTTTTTTCATTTTTGTTTTATTGCAACTTTATTTTTAAGCAGAATGGGTTTTTTCACATTGAGCGCAAGATGTTCTGCTTGTGTTTCGCACATGGGGGCCTCGGTTTACAGTCTCATCCGAGGACTTTTGGGGGAGAGTGGAGTCTCCTTTGATGTTAACTCAGGGGGAAAATATCCCCTTGAAGGGAATCGACACCTGGGGTTGTAAGATTGCGAGCACAATGTTCTAACCACTAGGCTTTCCGTCCCCCTGATAAAGAGATGCTGAGACGACAAGAGGACAGAGGACAGACACAGAGAGAGAGAGTGACCTCTTCAGATGAAGAAAATTGGGTTCACAAAACATTCTGAAGCTGGCTGGAAATGCATGAATTGCTGTGAATTTAAAAAAACACCATACAAACAAAACAACACTCCTTTATATCAAAGGGAAGTGCTTTTAAGTTGTACATATAGCCCCTATCTTGCAAGTGCAAGCTGTGAGTGACTGACTCAAGGAATAAAAAGAAACTAGGAGAGTTTACAGGAGGATCAATAGTTATCAACATCAAGGGAGGTAAGCAGATAACAGGGAAAAGTCCTTTAAGCCCCAAGGCTCCTACCCTTATCTGCCCATGGCTGCTTTTAACAGAGAATGAAGTTGAAACAACTGGGGGAAGCTGTGAAGAGTCGTTTCTGCAGGTGTTGTAGAGAATTCAATGGTTGTGAGTGAAATCAAATGTAAAAACGACTGTATACTGATCTGGATAATGTTCACATTACTCTAATTTTGAGCCTGCTTGATTCAGAAAAGTATTGTATCATTAAAAAATTATCAGCATGTCTTATTGTATGGATTAATAAAATAGGGCATTTATAAATAAAGAACAAGAAAGACTATGAAAAAGGAAAGAAAATCAACAAGAAAAAAAGGTAAGAGATAAAGAAGAAAGACAGAAAAGATAAAGAAAGAAAGAATTGGGGGGAAGAAAGAGGAGAGTGGGTGATAAATCCAAACAAAAGAACTGGGTCATGAAATCCAAAAGACTTGCAGACAAAGCACAGTCTGCTTTGTGTGAGTGGAAAGGAGGTCATTGACACCAAAGGATAAAAACTTAACATGCCACATGGGGCCACAAGCCTGCACGTGCAATGTGTGACAGGTATGAAACAAATGTGAGACTGAGCAGACCACTAATGGAGAGAAGTCAGTTAATGTCAGTCTCAAGAAAGCAAATGTAAATTAATGGAAAAGTAGTTTTTTTATTTACAGGAGCCCGTCCAATTATGTGTTAGTTGATGGTTTCAACTGGAAAGAAAAGGCAATAAAAATGGGGAATGGCAACAGTTCAAAAGGGGAAGCGTAAAACCGAACATGGAAAAGTCCTATAAGCTCTGAGGGCCTACCATTATCTGCCCAGGCTGCTGTTAATACCAGGAATTGACGTTGGACTCAGAAGTGTAAAAGAGGGATGTGCAGAGTTGTAGAGAATCAGTCCTGTGAAGGAAAACCAATGTGTAGTCTTCTGTGGGTCTGGTGGGTCTCTCATTGGTTTGCTTATTCACTGCTTACATCAGCAAATGTTTTGTTAGGATAATAAGCATATGTATACTTTGAGATTGAAGAATAAGTTCGGAAGGAAAAAAGGAAGAACAATAGAAATATAAGAAACAAATTAAAGAAAGAAAGAAAGACAGACGAAAGAAACAAAAATGAGAAAGAAAGAAAGAAAGAAAGCTCATTGACACCATAAATAAATTATTAATATAACAAAAATCAAACAGAATTGACGCACACACACAAACACAGCACACAAACCACAACACCACACAACACACACACAAAACAACACACACACACACAAATGAGAGAGAGAGAAGGAAGAGAGAGAGGAGATAGGAGAGAGAGAGAGAGATAGAGAGTAGGGGAGAGAAAGAGGAGAGATGGGGAGAGAGGTGAGCGAAATCACTAATGAAGAGAGAGGAAAGAGGAAGAGAGAGAGGGTGGGGATGATGAGGGAGGAAAGACTGAGGGTGAGATGAGTGAGAGAGAGAGGAGAGGAGAGAGAGGGAGAGACGAGAAGGAGAGAGAGTAGATTGAGAGGTGAGAAGAGAGGAGAGAGAAGGATGGTAAAACAAGCATGAAAACGATATTGAAGAGAAAGCAAAGAGGGAGAAAGGGGTGGTGGAACAGCGTGTTGAAAGCAGCAGGGTGAATATCATGAAGGAAAAGAGAGAACTGTTTACAGTAAAGAAGGACTAAAGCACAGTGAACAACAAAAAAGATTAATCACTGAGGAAGATAAGTGCAAAAAAAATCGGAAATAATTCCTTAAGGAGCCAATAATGACACAAGTATCAACATCCACACAACTTCACAGACCAGACGTGACTATACAAGTAAGATAGAGGACATGATGTCTTTCGAGATAATGATACCTATCAACGTGCCTGTCAGTATTGCAATTGCCCTTCATGGGATGATTAAAGTGGTTTTGACTTGACTTGACCTGACTTAAAGAGGAAAGAAAGGAGGAAGTTGGATTGGGGATGTTAAGGGAGCATGCAGGACAGAGACACAGAAAGCCATCAATGTCACAAGGAAACAAAATGGAGTGGAGTGGGGTAGAGATAGCCCTCTATGCTGTGAGGTTTTCCATTTCTGCTTGCCTCTTTTCCTGCAGGAAATGAAGCTGCAGCACGTGACTAGTGACGTCATCTCGAGTGGAGAGGGTAGGCTGGATAGGATCAGTAGAATGAACTCTACTTCTGTTCAGAAAAGCAAAGTTATCACATACTGCCTTTTTTTATTACGCATTGAATTGCCATCAAGAAGCATTCCAAGAAGGAAAGAAAAGGTACATTTTAAATGTACAGACAGGGAGGCGTGTTAATGTTATGTTGATGGCTTACATTTCCCAACATATCATTAAAGTTTCATATCCATGGTTGTTGCTCATGAAATCGAAGAAGTTTTTTTTTAAAATCACTGTTCACCTGTAATTCATTCTTGTCAACTCAGTTCCCATTAACCTGTTAATTCAATGTTCCTGTTGATCCAAATAAGGTTGTGCTGTGAACGAAGGATATTGTGAAGAATAATAAGGTATTTAACGGTAAAGATGTTTCCACAACCTATGCAGTCATTGTAGACTGAGATATAAGAGACATCAGCTTCTCCAGGGGCCAGCACATTAAGGGCCCATCTCTTCTTCCTCGCTGCTTTACCTTCCCTGACCCTAAAGAAGACATGTACCACTTTACAGCTGGGTGAACTGGGGTAACTGTAATAAATCCAAGGTGCAGAATGATCACCCTTCCACTAGGCAATCATGCTCAATGCTACCTAAACTTAGCTTTGATAGAAGGAGTGCTGTAACCTCTGAGCTGCCTGTCCACCACAGAATAAAATAGTGCAAATAGAGCAATACCTAAACTAGACACAGAAAAAAACCCCATAATTCATGAGATTAATTACAATAAAATGAACACAGAAACAACTTCCTTTCACAAAGAGCACCACACAGGGAGCATACACACTTCTTACTCGATGCAGCATCGTGTCAAGGAAGTTCGAGACAAACAAGAATACTAGGGCAGAATAAAGCGGCTTTGGGAATGCCTTCGAAGGAAAGAGATATTAAGAGCCGATCGGTTTTCACGGGAAAGAGGCAACTCTGAAATAATAGTTCTTTCTGATCGGACACACTTCCTATGTTCTGCTGGCTGCTTCCAACAGGAAATGAAGGCTGGGTTGCATGACTCATGACGTCAACTGGCTGGTGGTATAGAAATAGATTTGAAGGCCATATCCTGGTATTGAGATAATTTTATAATCTTTTTGGTGTATTGCTTTTAGAAGATTAAGTTCGTTGTAGACAATTATCAAAAGGTTTTTTTAGGTGAAATTAAATAAGGCAGGATACAGAATATTTTTTAATAATGTTGATGTAAAAGAATATGCTCAGGTTAATGTGATGGAGAGTCAAAAAGCAAAAACAATAAATCTTTTCTCTCTCTTCCTCTAAGGTGTTCCATTAATGGGGTTTGGTTGCATAGTGGATGATCTTCTCTTGTAAAATTAAGGCACCAACAGGCCTCCACTTTAAATTTACCTGGGATGATCTAAAACTTCCTACTTTAATTCACCCAAATGCCCATTGCCCAAAATTATTCCTATGTCTTCTAAACCCATGTGACTGAAATCAACGTACTTTAACCACTTGTTCACAGTATGTCACAGATGAATAATTATAAGATGATTTAATGAATAGGTTAACAAAAGATCGACACATAATAGTTAGATACATAATAAACAAGTCAAATCTAAATTTCAAAGCTGTGACTTATGTATATCCCCTGTTGGAATCACGACAACACATATGAGGGTAGCTTTAATGACTGAGAAGTGGAAGATTACTCCTACAATCATGGGTGTAAGCTATAAACTGGATTGAGAAAGATAAGTGGAAAAGATTACTCGTACAACGCATGATGTAACCCATAAATGATTGAGAAAGTGGGAAGATTAACAACCACTTAACACATGGATGTAAGCTATAAATGACGAGAAAGTGGAAGATAACACGCACAACACAAGGGTTAAGCACTAAATGACTGAGAAAGTGGGAAGATTACACCAGAAAACTTGGATGTAACCTATAAATGACCAAAAAAGTGGGAAAATTACTCGCACAACACATGGATGTAAGCTATAAATGACCGAGAAAGTGGGAAGATTACTGTATAACATAATATGGGTGTAAGTGCTAAATGACCAAGAAAGTGGGAAGATTACAAGTACAACACTTGAGTGTAAGTGTTAAATGACCGAGAATGGGTGTAAGCATAAACATGATCCGAGAAAGTGGGAAGAAATGCGTAACAGCAGTGCTGAGCTTCCCCTGAGCAAAACGTTCCAACAGCTCTCACTGTCAAGAGAAAAATCGTGTGGAGGAGCACACAAAGGAAGTATTTTTTATGCTCCGATGCCAAACTTTTGCGTGCTGTTTTCAAGAGACATGAAACTGCAGCAAGCAAAATTCTTGTGGCCTCACGGTGACTCAAGGAACTAGGACAGGAACCAGAGGGAAATCGATCCTGTTAACTGTTAGACAGAGAGAGGTATTAGAAATAAAAAGTAAAATAAAGGGTGGTGGCGCTGTTTGTGCCATGCCTTCCCTGAGGACGGATCCCAAATTTCACGGGTGACTTTAAGAGGTATAAATAATATAGGCTGATTTTTAGGGACTAGATTTTTTGTGAAATATTTACCACACATACACATGCACAGGCACAACACACACACACCTAAACGTTTATGCATGCAAACACTACATAACACTACACACACATTAATGATCCTTCTACATAACACAATTGTTGAAGAGACTAAAAATGAAATCAAACTCCCCCCTCCCCACACACACAGAGGTTCTAACCAATCTAAACTTATTATGCCAGATAGCACTGTGGCTGATGCCTCTCCAATAATTTCTTTTCTGTACAGTATGACCATAAAACTGTAATAGTTTTACTTTCCATTGGTTTGCAATTGTACAGTTTCCACTTTTCGCATAGTGTTCAATTGTTCTTTGTTTTTGTTCTATTTGTGTTTCTTTGCCATGTTTTTGCAACATATTGTTTGTATTGTTTGAATGCAGAATTTAGGACATAAACAAAAAATCTGTAATTACCAACAGTTAATCTTTCGCTTTCAAGCCATCATTTCAACACTCCTACTCCACTCTCCTCAAAATATCACTTAAGTGAACAGACGTAAAATCGAAGAACACACACACCACACACACACACAACACACACACACACCGCACGCACACACACACACACACACACACGCACACACACAAACACTCACACACACACACACACACCACACACACACACGCACGCACACACCACACTACACATGCATGCAATCACACGACATACACACACCACACACACACTATGCAAAGGCAAGAATCATGGAAGGAGAAGTAAAGAGAGTTAATGCTCGGAGAGGATGCCCCAAGCCCAACATTGACGACATTACTTGAGAGAAGAAAAAACAACAACATGGCAGCAGACGACAAACATGCCCCCGAATCCCCCTGGGCATCTTCAATTAGACAGAAGAGGATCAGAGTTTGTGAGCAAACAGAGAAACAGGAAGTAGGCTGTGGGTTATTTTTAAGCTTAGGCAATTGGGTATTTCTTCTCTTTCCTTTTGGGTTTTTTGGGGGGCTTGCTGCTTGGGAGTTGTGAGTGTCTTCTTCCTGTCAGAGAATGGCTTTTGGAAAGACCAGAAGGAAGCGGAGGATGAGAGGAGGGCCACACTTTGCAGCGGGTGGAGGAGGAGGAGAGAGACGAGGAGTGAGAGAGGAGAGAGGAGGAAGATTGAGAGGACGAGAAGGAGAGAGAGAGATTGAGAGAGAGAGCGAGAGAGAGAGAGACAGACAGGACAGGACGACGACAGACAGCAGAGGACAGATGCACAGAGTGACAGAGAGAGATTTATTTTATTTTATTTTATTTTTTACATTGTTTTATTTTGAGGATAATGGAATAAGCTCATGTGCTTTTTTTTTTTAACATCTAGTTCCCGTGTGTATAGGTTTTTTTCATATTTGTCATCCGTTCCCACCAGCGCAAAATGGCCTACTCTTCCGAAAAGCTGAACGGGTTTTAATGTGTGCCAAGATGTTCTGCATGCGATCACAGTTGAGACCTTGGAGTCGACACTGATCGGTTAACTCAAGAGGAGAAATCTCGTGAGTGAGAATCGAACTGGGTCGGCGATCACTGAGGCATCACTCTGACCACCAGGGGGGGGGGTTGAGAGAGAGTGAGAGACGAGAGAGTGAGGCGGTGAGAGATGAGAGAGAGATGAGAGAGAGCTGAGAGAGACGTGAGAAGCTAAATATCAAACTTAATGATTAAAGCTTATTTTCAAATCATTACTGAATTATGTTAGCGGTTTTATTCACATTTTTTTTAGTGTAAGTTGTATTCAGCGGATAAACATACACCTTTGCTTGATTCTCAAAATAAAAACTTTATTGTTCACAATAAAAGCTGACACAACACATGGCAAGGTATGCACGCAGGTGAGTGTGTTTGAGTTGTGGTATGAAGAAATATTGAATTTGTTCTAGGATGCTTGTCAGACATTTTCTGGTTTAGCATTTATCCAACAATGTAATTTAATGGGATTCAATCTGAAAGGATAACAAGACTTATGGCTGTTGATCCTTTCAATTAAAAAAGGATGATATTATCCCTGCTGGTTATACAAATAAACAAACTAGATAATTCACTAAACTAATTCTACTAACTAAAAAAGCTTACTACTAGACCTTAATTAAATTAAGTAATGTTGTTTTCTCAATCACACAAAATTCCAAGTCAGTCAAATGATACATATGAACTTGTTTTTATTTACTAAAACAAACCGGCTGCCTGGCCCTCATGCAATAGCTAGATGGGCTCTCGATCGGGTCATGTTAGTCTTTTTGCCAAACCAATCATACGTAAACAAGTAAGTAACTCACACACTCACTCGTTCTCTAATGAACTAAAACTAAACTAAACTAACTATCTAAACATTTAACCAGCTTGGATAACCAATCAAGTGAAAACAAAAATTGCAACCCTAACAAGAGCATCACTTATGTACATGACTACAAATGCTGTCTGTGCAAGAGTGCTTTGATGGGTTACAAGTGAGTGAGAAATATGCAAGAAAAATTGACAGAAACAGGCCTCTCTTTTGAGGAAGAGATTGATACTATCAGCATTAAGAGATAATCACCATGAAAGAAACAATCCTCAGCACTACTGCCATCTATTTTTGTTGGCTGCTTTTGCCCCTGAAAATGAATCTGCTTGTATAAACGTGAGTCATTCTGGTGGTTAGCCAATTGGATTTGAGGCAGATCATTTTTTAAAAAAACTTTTGACCAATCTGTGTACGCTTTCTATTGATTATTTTGAATGAACCGATTGTGAAAAAAAATTGTTAGAGTTAAAGAGGATGAACAAAATGAAGAGTAGGCATGGTGGGCTTGGTGGAACAGATGACAGAATTTTAACAAAACGCCATAACACATGGGGACTGTATGTAAAATGCACATATAGTACTTATTCCATTTATCCTTGATATAAAAGATTAAAATATATAAATAACAAAATTGTAACAAAAATGTTAAATATAGAAATGAAAGACAACACGAAAAACAAACCAACAAGATGATAAAAAAGAGAAAAACAGACAGACAACAACACAAGAACAAGAAGGATAGACGCGAGAGAGGAGGAGATGACTTTTTTTTTTTTTTCTGGAGGATAATGGAGAGAGATAGAGAGCGAGACAGACGAGAGAGAGTGCGAGAGAAAGAAAGAGAGAGAGAGAGGAGAGAGGAGGAGGAGGAGAGAGAGAGAGAGAGGTGAGAGAGAGTGAGGAGAGAACGAACGAGAGAGAGCGAGAGAGAGAGAGAGAGCGACTAGAGAGACAGGACAGGACAGAGAGACAGAGAGACAGAGAGCAGTTACTGGGGTAGATCTCCCTGGGGATTAGTAACATTTAACTTTCATGTCGAGGAGGGAAAGCAGACACAAAGAACAGAGATTTGAGGGGGGGGGGGGGGAGGGCGTTTGCGATTTGATCACTGCCATTTTCACTGATTGATTTCAGGCAGGAATTGAAATTGCAGTCATGAACCACATCCCAGCATTTAGCTGAAAAGAGGACAGGACAGAAGCCAGATGGAAATTTTACTGTTTGGATTGAGATAAAAGTTTTTATGGCCACTTGCTCACCCCCCTGACTGAATTTGCTTGTTAGAACGTTTGTTTCCCTTTTAACTGTGTAACATCTTCACCCTCACCTACCCTGCAGTCGGGATCGTGGGGGACCCACTGAAAATTTTGCAACCTAGCTTCTTCACTTCCACAATAGAAACACTCGTGAGGCTCTAAAAATTAAAAGTATTCATAAATGCATAAAATTAAGTAAATAGAATAGTAAAGGGAGTAAGAAACCAAAGTCACAAATGGTAGAAACCAAAACAATAACACGTATGATGGCCCCCAAATAGATTTATCACTGGAATAATTCGATTATAAAATAAACAAGCAAGAAAGTATAGAGAAATACAGTTTTAGAATACGAAGAAAAAAATCAGATAAATAACAAGCAACCATAGAAGTAAAATACCAAACTTATGCAAAACAATAATCTTAAGTATATGGCAAAATAGGATAACAACTAGAGGTAATCATCCTGTAAATCGTCTGACAGTTTATCGTTATCTGCTTTGTTCTTTTTATAATTTGATCTGTTGTGGGATGCTCATCTAATAAACACACTCACAGGCGAGAACAAATCTGTTATGGTAAGTGCTGTTTTTACGGCCTTTTTTCTACAGGTGTGTTGACACTTCAATGCTGCTGTTTTCGTGGCATTTATGGATGTCACCACAAACAGCTGTTTCCAGGCATGTTCAGTTGCACCCTCAGGGCCAAAGCCTGTGGGCAGATAGGAATGTATAGCCATCATTTATGAGGAAAGACATGTAGATGTGTTCTTGCAAATGGTCAACTAAAAAAAAATTCCAATATTTCAAAGAGTGGGGTGGAAAACCTTCATAATTCTTTTCATTTCATGTTTTTATCATTTCAGTAATCTACAGCTGTTTCTCTCTGACATTCAATTTGTTACTGGATACATTGACAAAATGCTTAATACGAAAGACCAATGTTAGTTTGTTCAAGCTAGTCTCTTAAAGAGTGCATATGGAGACTGTTATCTGCAAGCAGTACGATGGTTACGATAGGGGACTGGATGTAAGTAAAAACAAGTAAGTGTTTATTTCATTATCCTCGATATATAAGAATTATAATTAAAAAAATAAGATGGTTGGTGCTCTGATCAAGTGGCCTGAATAATAAAAGATCTCCATCACAGGTAAACAACAGCACATCTATCAGTGATTAAAATTTTTAATACTTCTGAACAGTCCAGTGCAGTGTTTCCTTTTCACCTTGAGGTAATGAGAGATAAATTATGTCAGCACCCAGACAGCTGTGATCACTGGCAATGCACAGAGAGAGAGAGCGAGGAGAGAGAGGAGAGACAGAGACCAGGAGACAGAGAGAGACAGAGAGGGAGACAGACAGAGAGACAGACAGACAGAGAGGACAAAACTGAGAAGACAACAGACACATAGACAACAGAGAGACAGGAGACGGAGGGAAAGGAGACAGTCATACACTTAGACAGATGAGGTCAGAGACAGACAGAGATTGAGGAGACAGGAGACAGACAGCGAGACAGAGACAGACAGGAAACAGAGACAGACACATAGACAGAGACAGACAGAAAACATAGAAGAGAGCCAGAAACAGAGACAGACAGACAGAGACAGACAGACACATAGACAGAGAGAGACAGAGATAGAGAGATACAGAGACAGACAGATGCAGACAGAGAGACAGAGACAGACAGAGAGAGAAGTGACATCTTCAGATGGAAGAAAGTGGGTCAGAACATTCTGAAGCTGTCTGGAGTTGAACTGAATTGCTTGTGGATTTTTTTTTTTTAAAACATAAAAAAACCCCATTGTCAATCAATGGGAAGTACTTTTAAGTTGCCACACATAGCCCCTATCTTGCAAGTGCAAGGTGTGAGTGACAGACTCAAATACTAAGAAAAACTTCGGAGAGCTTACACACAGGAGGATCAATAGCTATCAACATCAAGGGGAGGTAAGGCAGAACAGGGAAAAGTCTTTTAAGCCCCAAGGCCTATCATTATCTGCCCATGGCTGCTTTTAACAGGAAATGAAGTTGGAACTGGGGAAGCTGTGAAAGAGGATTATGCAGTGTTGTAGAGAATCAATGATGTGAGTGAGTGAAATCAATGTAATGTCTGTCTACTGAATCTGGGATTGTGTTCATCATTACTCTAAATTTTGTTTCCTGCCTTCACTACAGAAAAATTATTTTATCATTTAAAAAGTTAACAGCATGTCTAATTTGATGGATCAAATAAAAGGGGCAGTATAACTAAAAGAACAAAAAAGAAAATTGAAAACAGAAAGAAAAATCAACATAGAAAAAAGGTAAGAGATAAAGAAAAAAAGACAGAAAGATAAAAGAAAGAAAGATTGGGGGGAAGGAACGAAGAGATGTGGGTGATAAATACAAAACAAAAGAACTGGTGTCATGAAATCCAAAAGGGGCTTTGCCGACAAAGAACAGTCTGCTTTGGGTGAGTGGAAATGAGGGTCATGACACCAAAGGATAAAAACTTTACTTCCACATTGGGGCCACAAGCACTGCAGTGCACTGCATGACAGGCTTTGAAAGAAATGTGAGACTGAGGCACAGACCTCTTAATGGAGAGAAGTCAGTGATGTCAGTCCAAAGGGAAAGCAAATTAAATCATGGAAAAGTTTTTTTTATTGTCCAGGAGCGACCATTATGTGCTCTGTTGCTGGAATATCTGAAAGGGGAAGGGCAATAAACATGAAATCGCAAACAGTTCAACAAGGGGAAGGTTATCCGAACGGAAAAGTCCTTTAAGCCTGAGGCCTACCATTATCTGCCCATGGCTGCTGTTAACAGAAATGACGTTGGAACTCAGGAAGCTGTAAGAGGGATGTGCAGGAACTGTAGAGAATCAGTCATGTGAAAGAAATCAATGTGTAGTCTGTCTGTGGAGTCTGGGGTGGGTCTGTCATTGTTTGCTTATTCACTGCTTATACAACAGCAAATGTTTTTGTTAGGAAAATTAACCTATGTATACTTTGAGATTGAATGAATAAGTTAAGGAAGAAAAAGAAAGGGACAATAACAAATAAAAAGTAAAAGAAAGAAAGACAGAAAGAAAGAAACAAAGAAATATAGAAAGAAAGAAAGACAGAAAGAAAGAAACAAAAAAAACCAGAATATCATTTATAATATAAATAATTACTGTTACACAAAATCAACAGAAATGATATTGACCCGTGATTTGCTGTACTTCCTTCAGAAACTGACTAATCCCTAATTACTCTTTCAAAAAATTCTACCATTATGTCAGGCCAGTGACTTAAAACTCCTGAACAGTTCAGAGGTGACCTTTCATGACCTGAGGCAGTGGATGATGGTCCATCAGCACAGGCCATAAACCAGACAGCAGTACAGCCACAGCTGTCATGTGTGTACAAGGAAAACAGGAGGAAGAGAGGGGAAGAAAGAGGAAAGTGGGTGATAAATCCAAACAGGGGAACTGGGTCATGAAATACAAAAGGCTTGCAGACAAAGCACGTCTGCTTTTGAGTTTGTGAAGAAAACGGAGGTCATTGACACCAAAGGATAAAAACTTAACAAGCACTCATGGGCCACATGCCGCACGTGCACTGTTGTGACATTATGAAAACAATTGTGAGAATGAGGTAGACCACTATTGGAGAAGAAGGGACAAATTAATGTCAGTCCAAAGGTAAGGCAAATTAAATTAATGGGAAAGTTCTTTTTATTTTCACGTCCAGGAAAAGCCGACATTATGAGCTCAGTTGTGGTTTTAAAACTGGAAAGGATGTAAGGGCAATAAAACATGGACTGGCAAGAGTTCAACAAGGGAGGTAAAACCATAAGGAAAAGTTCTTTAAGCCTCAGGCCTACCATTATCTGCCCATGGCTGCTGTTAACAGGAAATGACGTTGGAACTCATGGAAGTGTGAAAGGGATGTGCAGGGGAGTAGAGAATAGTCCGTGAAGAAATCAATGTGTAATTGTCTGTGGGAGTCCTGAGCGAACTTTTATTATTATTTGCCAATGTACTGTTGGCAAAAACATGACTGTATTTTCAACAGACATTATGTAAAGTAATACTTTGGACGATTAAATGGGTAAACCAAGGAAGAAAAAAAGAAAAAAAGAAGGAAAGAAACAAAAGTGAAGAAAAGAAAGACAGAAAGGGAGAGCAAAAAAGAAGGAAAGAAAGACAAAAGAGAAAAGGAGAAATCTGGGAAAACAAACCCTGATATTCTAATTCAGTAAATACAAATTTGCATTAACATCTTTTTCTTCTTGTACTCAAATCACATCAACTTTTGTATCAACTGGAGTCATGAAGAGTGCATGATATGATTCAGTTTTTTCATAAAGGACATTAACATTTGCTTTTTACTAGCTGCATAACTAATTTTCTGTTCTAGACAAAACAAAAACAATGGCTTTCTCAAAGTATGGTTGCTTTTACAGAAGCCAAAGTTTTTGTATTCCTATAACAACAGACCATTGCACATAAATATCATTGTTTCACATAAACAACATAAACAATATTAACCAGTGATTACCTGTTACGTCCTCAGAAACTCTAGAACAATGGCTGTCACCATCACCATAGCAAAAGTAATACTGTCAGGCCAGTGACGTAAAACTTGAACTGTCCCCTGAGGCAGTGGATGGTGGTCCATCGCACAAGCCATAAACCAGACAGCAGTACAGCACAGGTGTCAGTGTGTACAAGGAAAACCGGGGGAGGAGGGAAGAAGAGGAAAGAGGGTGTGAGTCATGACAAAGAAACTGGTGTTCATGATAATCCTAAACTTCTTGCAGACAAAGCACAGTCTGCTTGGTGTTTGTGAAAACGAGGTCATTGACATCCAAGGAAAAAGAGCTTTATGTGACAAAATGTGACTGCCAAGTCTGCAGCTGGGTCACTAAGAGTGTATGAAGAAAAAGAGAAACCTGGACTGAAGCGAACACTAATGGTGAGAAGTCAATTAATGTCAGTGGAAATGGTTTATATTGTCCATGGCCCTACAATTCTCTACTCTAGCTGCTTGTTTTCTCTTTACCAGCA
Source organism: Rapana venosa (assembly GCA_028751875.1). NCBI lineage: Eukaryota > Metazoa > Mollusca > Gastropoda > Neogastropoda > Muricidae > Rapana > Rapana venosa. The sequence continues at coordinate 21,577,017 of CM054156.1, read as the reverse complement.
ACAAAGCAGGAACTTATAATGAAATATCATCTAAGGACAGGGAGGAGGTTTGCAGGAGCTACCAAGCTGTTGTGTGTGTATCTATCATTGATTAGTTTTTGCATTTTTGGTGGAAATATGCCACTGTGTAATTAATGTATATTTTAAAGGATGTATACATTCTGTTAAAAGGAAGGGAAATAAAAACAAACAGAGGGGTGTAAAAAAGAAAAATAAAATGGCAAAACAGAAAAGACAAAGAAAGAAAGAAAAAAGTCAACAGAAAGAAAAAACAGAAATAAAGGAAGATATATCATAGATATTGACATCTGATTTTCAAACTCATGATTATTTTTATGCAGGAAGTTTTTTATGTCCCTCAGTACACTAATGACTAGGTTTTTTTTACACAAATGTTACAAGCAAATGCTGCTGTTATCTGAAAAAGTAGTTGTACTAAGACTAATGATGACATAAGATCAAAGGACAACAAAATATGAAGAACTTTGGATTTGGCTGTCATTTTCCTCTGAGACATCAATGCTAGATTGATATGGCATGACCCAGAAAGCAGCCATCACAAGCAGCAAAACCACAATAAATGGAGAGGAAAGGAAAAAACTGGTTTGTGGTTAATGTCTCTAACTAAGGAAACGGGGTTCATGAAATTCTAAAGCAATACACATACAGCTTCAAGGTTGTGTGTGGGTGGAACAGTGAGGTTCATTGAACACCAGAGCAGTGAGATCAAGTTGTCAGGATCTTACACGTAAAAACACCTCGAAGGAATGAGAGAAAAAAGAGCAAAACCTAGGACTGAGGAAAAACTTAGCTGGATGGAAAAAAGTCTATGGTTTTCAGAATCCAGGGGCAACAAATTGGAAAAAGGAAAGGTTGTGTATGCTGTGTATGCAGGGATCACTCGTAGGTGCAGGAAGAGGGAAGGACAGAACAAGTCATGGATGGGACAACATCATGAGAATGGGACCCCGGAAGACTTGACTCGGCCTATGCGCCGAGCGAGGACGAGATGGATGGAGGAGCTTACCACGGCATCGTCTTTCGTGTCTCCCCCATGACCGCCAAGGGTCACGGGTCTGATGATGATGAATGATGTGTATGCGTGAGGACTTCTTCGGACTCATGATTCAGACAGTGCTTTTGTGTTTGCAAATTGTTAGGTGGTGTCATTAAGTGAGGGGAAAGGCAAATATAGATAAACTTGGACTTTTATCAATCTTGTGAGCTAGTTAAGAATGTACTCGGACTGTTTCATCAGGGATTCATTGTAAGTACACATTAAAAAATTTACTGCATAATATGATTGACCAACATAGTTAACATATGAGGTAGGTTAATCAATTATTCAATATGTTATCGCTGTAAAAAAAATGAAAACTGTAATATAGTCTCTTATATAATAAAGGTATTATGTACTTTAAAATTCATTTGATTCAAATAATTCACTCTTCATCAAGAGGAAAGATGGAAAGAGACAGACAGACTAATAGACAAAACAGAAGAATAGAAAGAAGACAAGATTAAAAGAGAGAACATTTAGGAATAAGATGCATGAGAAAAACAGATATGCAACCTCAAGAAAAACATTACATTAAAATTAATGGCCATTTGCTTGGTGCGCATGCAACACACACACAACACACTCACACACACACACACACACACACACACACACACAACACACACACACCCACTCACACCACACACACACACACCACCACCACCACCACCACACCACAACAACACAACAACAACAACAACAACAACTACTACTACAACCTTTACTCCATACAGCAAAAAACAGCATGCCAAGTTGATAACCGACACTTCCCCTCCATTTCAGGCATTTAACAAAGTGTCAAAAGCGGTCATGTCCTTGACAGCAGTAATCACAGACAACACCCAGTGGAAAAAAAATCGAAGGGACAAAAAAAAGGCAGTAAAGTCTTCAGACAAAGATTCTGCTTCATACAGCTAGTTCTAAACCTCGAATTAAAAAAATCGGAAAACGTGTTGCAGTGAGAAACCATTGAAATGAAAGGGAGATTTCAAGTTGCCACACATGTTCACGATCCTGCACTTTTAACTGGTGTTGTGGGGTGGATAAAGGGAGAACATCTAACCTGAGCCATAGCAAACATGGCAAGAAATCAATAGCTTTCGGTGTCAAGGGGCACTACCATTGACGAAAGAGGGGGGGGGGGGGGGGGAGTTTGTGCCATGCCGGGAAAAGTCTATCAATGTTCTGATCTCTGGGCTGTTTTCAATGGGAAATAATTTTGCAGCTGTGAAGTAGGATGGGTGTCAGGTTAGGGAAGGATAGAACAAAACTGGAGAGAACTAGTTGTGTGAATTTTTAAAAAATACATTATATGTATGTATGTATGTATGTATGTATGTATGTATATATGTATGTATATATGTATGTTTTTTTTTTTATTCCTTTATATCAAGGATAATGGAATAAGCACTTATCTGCTTTTTTACATCCAGTCCCCATGTGTATGCTGTTTGTAAATTTTGTCATCCGTTCCCACCGGCACACAATGGCCTACTCTTACGACAAGCAGAATGGGTTTTAACATGTGCGCAAGATGTTCTGCTGTGTTCGCACATGGGGCCTCGGTTTACAGTCTCATCCGAAGGACTTTTGGGGAGAGTGGAGTCTCCTTTGATGTTAACTCCAGGGGAAAATATCCCCTTGAAGGGAATCGACACCTGGGGTTGTAAGATTGCGAGCACAATGTTCTAACCACTAGGCTTTCCGTCCCCCTGATAAAGAGATGCTGAGACGACAAGAGGACAGAGGACAGACACAGAGAGAGAGAGTGACCTCTTCAGATGAAGAAAATTGGGTTCACAAAACATTCTGAAGCTGGCTGGAAATGCATGAATTGCTGTGAATTTAAAAAAACACCATACAAACAAAACAACACTCCTTTATATCAAAGGGAAGTGCTTTTAAGTTGTACATATAGCCCCTATCTTGCAAGTGCAAGCTGTGAGTGACTGACTCAAGGAATAAAAAGAAACTAGGAGAGTTTACAGGAGGATCAATAGTTATCAACATCAAGGGAGGTAAGCAGATAACAGGGAAAAGTCCTTTAAGCCCCAAGGCTCCTACCCTTATCTGCCCATGGCTGCTTTTAACAGAGAATGAAGTTGAAACAACTGGGGGAAGCTGTGAAGAGTCGTTTCTGCAGGTGTTGTAGAGAATTCAATGGTTGTGAGTGAAATCAAATGTAAAAACGACTGTATACTGATCTGGATAATGTTCACATTACTCTAATTTTGAGCCTGCTTGATTCAGAAAAGTATTGTATCATTAAAAAATTATCAGCATGTCTTATTGTATGGATTAATAAAATAGGGCATTTATAAATAAAGAACAAGAAAGACTATGAAAAAGGAAAGAAAATCAACAAGAAAAAAAGGTAAGAGATAAAGAAGAAAGACAGAAAAGATAAAGAAAGAAAGAATTGGGTGGAAGAAAGAGGAGTAGTGGGTGATAAATCCAAACAAAAGAACTGGGTCATGAAATCCAAAAGGACTTGAGACAAAAGCACAGTCTGCTTTGTGTGTGTGAAGGGAGGTCATGACACCAAAGGATAAAAACTTAACATGCCCACATGGGGCCACAAGCTTGCACGTGCAATGTGTGACAGGTATGAAACAAATGTGAGACTGAGCAGACCACTAATGGAGAGAAGTCAGTTAATGTCAGTCTCAAGAAAGCAAATGTAAATTAATGGAAAAGTAGTTTTTTTATTTACAGGAGCCCGTCCAATTATGTGTTAGTTGATGGTTTCAACTGGAAAGAAAAGGCAATAAAAATGGGGAATGGCAACAGTTCAAAAGGGGAAGCGTAAAACCGAACATGGAAAAGTCCTATAAGCTCTGAGGGCCTACCATTATCTGCCCAGGCTGCTGTTAATACCAGGAATTGACGTTGGACTCAGAAGTGTAAAAGAGGGATGTGCAGAGTTGTAGAGAATCAGTCCTGTGAAGGAAAACCAATGTGTAGTCTTCTGTGGGTCTGGTGGGTCTCTCATTGGTTTGCTTATTCACTGCTTACATCAGCAAATGTTTTGTTAGGATAATAAGCATATGTATACTTTGAGATTGAAGAATAAGTTCGGAAGGAAAAAAGGAAGAACAATAGAAATATAAGAAACAAATTAAAGAAAGAAAGAAAGACAGACGAAAGAAACAAAAATGAGAAAGAAAGAAAGAAAGAAAGCTCATTGACACCATAAATAAATTATTAATATAACAAAAATCAAACAGAATTGACGCACACACACAAACACAGCACACAAACCACAACACCACACAACACACACACAAAACAACACACACACACACAAATGAGAGAGAGAGAAGGAAGAGAGAGAGGAGATAGGAGAGAGAGAGAGAGATAGAGAGTAGGGGAGAGAAAGAGGAGAGATGGGGAGAGAGGTGAGCGAAATCACTAATGAAGAGAGAGGAAAGAGGAAGAGAGAGAGGGTGGGGATGATGAGGGAGGAAAGACTGAGGGTGAGATGAGTGAGAGAGAGAGGAGAGGAGAGAGAGGGAGAGACGAGAAGGAGAGAGAGTAGATTGAGAGGTGAGAAGAGAGGAGAGAGAAGGATGGTAAAACAAGCATGAAAACGATATTGAAGAGGAAAGCAAAGAGGGAGAAAGGGGTGGTGAACCAGCGTGTTGAAAGCAGCAGGGTGAATATCATGAAGGAAAAGAGAGAACTGTTTACAGTAAAGAAGGACTAAAGCACAGTGAACAACAAAAAAGATTAATCACTGAGGAAGATAAGTGCAAAAAAAATCGGAAATAATTCCTTAAGGAGCCAATAATGACACAAGTATCAACATCCACACAACTTCACAGACCAGACGTGACTATACAAGTAAGATAGAGGACATGATGTCTTTCGAGATAATGATACCTATCAACGTGCCTGTCAGTATTGCAATTGCCCTTCATGGGATGATTAAAGTGGTTTTGACTTGACTTGACCTGACTTAAAGAGGAAAGAAAGGAGGAAGTTGGATTGGGGATGTTAAGGGAGCATGCAGGACAGAGACACAGAAAGCCATCAATGTCACAAGGAAACAAAATGGAGTGGAGTCGGGTAGAGTTAGCCCTCTATGCTGTGAGGTTTTCATTTCTGCTTGCCTATTTTCCTGCAGGAAAATGAAGCTGCGCACAGTGACTAAGTGACGTCATCTCGAGTGGAGAGGGTAGGCTGGATAGGATCAGTAGAATGAACTCTACTACTGTCAGACAAGCAAAGTTATCACATTCTGCCTTTTATTACGGCATTAAATTTGCCATCAAGAAGCCAATTCCAAGAAGGAAAGAAAAGGAACATTTTAAATGTACAGACAGGAGGCGTGTTAATGTTATGTTGATGGCTACATTCCAACTTATCATTAAAGTCATATCATGGTTGTCTGCTCATGAAATCGAAGAAGTTTTTTTTTAAAATCAACTGCTTCACCTGTATCATTCTTGTCAACCATCAGTTCCCATTAACCTGTTAATCAATGTTCCTTTGATCCAAATAAGGTTGTGCTGTGAACGAAGGATATTGTGAAGAATAATAAGGTATTTAACGGTAAAGATGTTTCCACAACCTATGCAGTCATTGTAGACTGAGATATAAGAGACATCAGCTTCTCCAGGGGCCAGCACATTAAGGGCCCATCTCTTCTTCCTCGCTGCTTTACCTTCCCTGACCCTAAAGAAGACATGTACCACTTTACAGCTGGGTGAACTGGGGTAACTGTAATAAATCCAAGGTGCAGAATGATCACCCTTCCACTAGGCAATCATGCTCAATGCTACCTAAACTTAGCTTTGATAGAAGGAGTGCTGTAACCTCTGAGCTGCCTGTCCACCACAGAATAAAATAGTGCAAATAGAGCAATACCTAAACTAGACACAGAAAAAAACCCCATAATTCATGAGATTAATTACAATAAAATGAACACAGAAACAACTTCCTTTCACAAAGAGCACCACACAGGGAGCATACACACTTCTTACTCGATGCAGCATCGTGTCAAGGAAGTTCGAGACAAACAAGAATACTAGGGCAGAATAAAGCGGCTTTGGGAATGCCTTCGAAGGAAAGAGATATTAAGAGCCGATCGGTTTTCACGGGAAAGAGGCAACTCTGAAATAATAGTTCTTTCTGATCGGACACACTTCCTATGTTCTGCTGGCTGCTTCCAACAGGAAATGAAGGCTGGGTTGCATGACTCATGACGTCAACTGGCTGGTGGTATAGAAATAGATTTGAAGGCCATATCCTGGTATTGAGATAATTTTATAATCTTTTTGGTGTATTGCTTTTAGAAGATTAAGTTCGTTGTAGACAATTATCAAAAGGTTTTTTTAGGTGAAATTAAATAAGGCAGGATACAGAATATTTTTTAATAATGTTGATGTAAAAGAATATGCTCAGGTTAATGTGATGGAGAGTCAAAAAGCAAAAACAATAAATCTTTTCTCTCTCTTCCTCTAAGGTGTTCCATTAATGGGGTTTGGTTGCATAGTGGATGATCTTCTCTTGTAAAATTAAGGCACCAACAGGCCTCCACTTTAAATTTACCTGGGATGATCTAAAACTTCCTACTTTAATTCACCCAAATGCCCATTGCCCAAAATTATTCCTATGTCTTCTAAACCCATGTGACTGAAATCAACGTACTTTAACCACTTGTTCACAGTATGTCACAGATGAATAATTATAAGATGATTTAATGAATAGGTTAACAAAAGATCGACACATAATAGTTAGATACATAATAAACAAGTCAAATCTAAATTTCAAAGCTGTGACTTATGTATATCCCCTGTTGGAATCACGACAACACATATGAGGGTAGCTTTAATGACTGAGAAGTGGAAGATTACTCCTACAATCATGGGTGTAAGCTATAAACTGGATTGAGAAAGATAAGTGGAAAAGATTACTCGTACAACGCATGATGTAACCCATAAATGATTGAGAAAGTGGGAAGATTACACACACAACACATGGATGTAAGCTATAAATGACCGAGAAAGTGGGAAGATAACACGCACAACACAAGGGTTAAGCACTAAATGACTGAGAAAGTGGGAAGATTACACCCAGAAAACATGGATGTAACCTATAAATGACCAAAAAAGTGGGAAAATTACTCGCACAACACATGGATGTAAGCTATAAATGACCGAGAAAGTGGGGAAGATTAGCTGTATAAAATGATATGGGTTGTAAGTGCTAAATGACCAAGAAAGTGGGAAGATTAAAGTACAAAACACTTGAGTGTAAGTGTAAATGACCGAGAAGGGTGTAAGCATAAACATGATCCGAGAAAGTGGGAAGAAATGCGTAACAGCAGTGCTGAGCTTCCCCTGAGCAAAACGTTCCAACAGCTCTCACTGTCAAGAGAAAAATCGTGTGGAGGAGCACACAAAGGAAGTATTTTTTATGCTCCGATGCCAAACTTTTGCGTGCTGTTTTCAAGAGACATGAAACTGCAGCAAGCAAAATTCTTGTGGCCTCACGGTGACTCAAGGAACTAGGACAGGAACCAGAGGGAAATCGATCCTGTTAACTGTTAGACAGAGAGAGGTATTAGAAATAAAAAGTAAAATAAAGGGTGGTGGCGCTGTTTGTGCCATGCCTTCCCTGAGGACGGATCCCAAATTTCACGGGTGACTTTAAGAGGTATAAATAATATAGGCTGATTTTTAGGGACTAGATTTTTTGTGAAATATTTACCACACATACACATGCACAGGCACAACACACACACACCTAAACGTTTATGCATGCAAACACTACATAACACTACACACACATTAATGATCCTTCTAATAACACAATTGTTGAAGAGACTAAAAATGAAATCAAACTCCCCCCTCCCCACACACACAGAGGTTCTAACCAATCTAAACTTATTATGCCAGATAGCACTGTGGCTGATGCCTCTCCAATAATTTCTTTTCTGTACAGTATGACCATAAAACTGTAATAGTTTTACTTTCCATTGGTTTGCAATTGTACAGTTTCCACTTTTCGCATAGTGTTCAATTGTTCTTTGTTTTTGTTCTATTTGTGTTTCTTTGCCATGTTTTTGCAACATATTGTTTGTATTGTTTGGAATCAGAATTTAGACATACACAAAAAATCTGTAATTACCAACAGTTAATCTTTCGCTTTCAAGCCATCATTTCAACACTCCTACTCCACTCTCCTCAAAATATCACTTAAGTGAACAGACGTAAAATCGAAGAACACACACACCACACACACACACAACACACACACACACCGCACGCACACACACACACACACACACACGCACACACACAAACACTCACACACACACACACACACCACACACACACACGCACGCACACACCACACTACACATGCATGCAATCACACGACATACACACACCACACACACACTATGCAAAGGCAAGAATCATGGAAGGAGAAGTAAAGAGAGTTAATGCTCGGAGAGGATGCCCCAAGCCCAACATTGACGACATTACTTGAGAGAAGAAAAAACAACAACATGGCAGCAGACGACAAACATGCCCCCGAATCCCCCTGGGCATCTTCAATTAGACAGAAGAGGATCAGAGTTTGTGAGCAAACAGAGAAACAGGAAGTAGGCTGTGGGTTATTTTTAAGCTTAGGCAATTGGGTATTTCTTCTCTTTCCTTTTGGGTTTTTTGGGGGGCTTGCTGCTTGGGAGTTGTGAGTGTCTTCTTCCTGTCAGAGAATGGCTTTTGGAAAGACCAGAAGGAAGCGGAGGATGAGAGGAGGGCCACACTTTGCAGCGGGTGGAGGAGGAGGAGAGAGACGAGGAGTGAGAGAGGAGAGAGGAGGAAGATTGAGAGGACGAGAAGGAGAGAGAGAGATTGAGAGAGAGAGCGAGAGAGAGAGAGACAGACAGGACAGGACGACGACAGACAGCAGAGGACAGATGCACAGAGTGACAGAGAGAGATTCTATTTTATTTTATTTTATTTTTTACATTGTTTTATTTTGAGGATAATGGAATAAGCTCATGTGCTTTTTTTTTTTAACATCTAGTTCCCGTGTGTATAGGTTTTTTTCATATTTGTCATCCGTTCCCACCAGCGCAAAATGGCCTACTCTTCCGAAAAGCTGAACGGGTTTTAATGTGTGCCATGATGTTCTGCATGCGATCACAGTTGAGACCTTGGAGTCGACACTGATCGGTTAACTCAAGAGGAGAAATCTCGTGAGTGAGAATCGAACTGGGTCGGCGATCACTGAGGCATCACTCTGACCACCAGGGGGGGGGGTTGAGAGAGAGTGAGAGACGAGAGAGTGAGGCGGTGAGAGATGAGAGAGAGATGAGAGAGAGCTGAGAGAGACGTGAGAAGCTAAATATCAAACTTAATGATTAAAGCTTATTTTCAAATCATTACTGAATTATGTTAGCGGTTTTATTCACATTTTTTTTAGTGTAAGTTGTATTCAGCGGATAAACATACACCTTTGCTTGATTCTCAAAATAAAAACTTTATTGTTCACAATAAAAGCTGACACAACACATGGCAAGGTATGCACGCAGGTGAGTGTGTTTGAGTTGTGGTATGAAGAAATATTGAATTTGTTCTAGGATGCTTGTCAGACATTTTCTGGTTTAGCATTTATCCAACAATGTAATTTAATGGGATTCAATCTGAAAGGATAACAAGACTTATGGCTGTTGATCCTTTCAATTAAAAAAGGATGATATTATCCCTGCTGGTTATACAAATAAACAAACTAGATAATTCACTAAACTAATTCTACTAACTAAAAAAGCTTACTACTAGACCTTAATTAAATTAAGTAATGTTGTTTTCTCAATCACACAAAATTCCAAGTCAGTCAAATGATACATATGAACTTGTTTTTATTTACTAAAACAAACCGGCTGCCTGGCCCTCATGCAATAGCTAGATGGGCTCTCGATCGGGTCATGTTAGTCTTTTTGCCAAACCAATCATACGTAAACAAGTAAGTAACTCACACACTCACTCGTTCACTAATGAACTAACAACAACTAACTAACTAACAGCTAACAATATTAACCAGCTTGATAACAATCAAAGTGAAAACAAAAACTTGCAACCCTAAACAAGAGCATCACTTATTGTACCTGACTACAAATTCTGCATGTGCAAAGTGCTTTGATGGGTTTAAAAGTGAGTGAGAAAATATGCAGAAAATTGACAAGAACAGGCCTCTTTTGAGGCAAGAGATTGATACCTATCAGCATCCTAAGAGGATAATCACCATGAAAGAAACAATCCTCACGCACTACTGCCCCTCTATTTTCTGTTGGCTGCTTTTGCCCCTGAAATGAATCTGATTGTATAACCAGTGACGTCATTAGGCTGGTTAGCCAATAGGATTTGAGGCAGATCCTTTTTTTAAAAAACTTTTTGACCAATATGTTACTGCTTCCTATTGATTTTTTTTAATGAAACCGATTGTGAAAAAAATTGTTTAGAGTTAAAGAGGAATGAAAAAATGAAGAGTAGGCCATTGTGTGCTGGTGGGAACAGATGACAGAATTTACAAAACGCAAACACATGGGGACTGTATGTAAAATGCACATAAGTACTTATTCCATTATCCTTGATATAAAAGAATAAAATAAATAAATAAAAAATTTGTAACAAAAAAATGTTAAATATAGAAATGAAAGACAACACGTTAAAAATGTAAGTTAAGACTAAAGAATGAATACAGAGATTTATACAAAAAATTGTTTTAAAGAATGGAAATATGCAATCAAAATATGTCTCTAGAGAAGTCAACTAAATGGATGACTTGGTAATATAAATGAACAGATAAGTAATAATAAATAAAGTAAGTTATGAGTAAATTGAGGAATATTTACAATTTACAACTTAAACGTTAGACTGAATTGACAAAAACAAACAAGAAACCTCCAAAAACAAGAAACGAGCAAACAATACACACACTGCATAACAATAATATCATTGAATAAATAAAACAACTACTGAGACAGGAGAGAGAGAGAGACAGAGAGAGAGAGAGACAGAGAGAGAGACAGAGAGAGAAAGAGACAGAGAGAGAGAGAGTGAGAGAGACAGAGAGAGAGAGAGCAAGAGAGGACAGAGAGAGAGAGAGGAGAGAGACAGAGAGAGATAGAGAGAGAGAGCAGTTACTTGGGTAGATTCCCCTGGGGGAAGTAAAAAATTGGCTATCAATGTCGAGGAGGGAAATCAGAACACAAAGAAACAGAGATTTTCTCCTTTTTTTGCAATCTGATCACGGCCCATTTTCACTGATTGATTTCAGCAGGAAATGAAATTGCAGTCCATGAACCACATCCCACAGCTTTAGCTGAAAAGAGGACAGGACAGAAGCCAGATGAAATTAACTGTGTTGGCTATGAGATAAAAGTTTTTATGGCTCACTTGTTCAGATTGAATTTGCTGTAGAACGTTTGTTTCCCTTTTAACTGTGATAACAGCTTCACCCTCACCTACCCCGCAGTCCCTTTGGACTGTGGGGGAACCACTGAAAATTTTGCAACCAGCTTCCTCCACTTCCCACAATAAAAACACTTGTGAGGCTAAAATAAAAGTATTCATAATTGCATAAACATTAAGTAAATAGAAAAGGTAAAAGGATAAGAAAACAAATCACAATATAGCAAAAAGCAAATGAATAACACATATGATAACAAAATAGATTATTCACTGAATAAATACGAATCATAAAATAAAACAAGCAAGAAAATAAAGAAATACGACATTCTGAGAATACGAAGAAAAAAGTTAGATAAATAACGACAAGCAACCATAGAGGTAAAATAGCAAAGTTCTGCAAAACAATAGTCTGTCAGAGATGGCAAAATAGGATAACAACTAGAGGTAATCATCCTGTAAATAATTTGACAGTTTATCCTTATCTGCTTTGTTCTTTTTATATTTGACCTGTTGTGGAATGCTCATCTAATAAACACGCACACAGGAGAACAATCAATTCTGGTTTTGCTTGTTTGTTAAGGTCTTTTTTTCTACAGGTGTGTTGACATTTCAATGTTGCTGTTTTCATGGCATTTACAAACAGCTGTTTCCAGGCAGGTTTAGTTGCACCCTCAGGGCCAAAAGCCTATAGAGAGATAGGAATGTATAGCCATTATTTATGAGGAAAGACATGTAGATGTGTTCTTGCAAACAGTCAACTTTAAAAGGAAAATTAGATAGAAACTTGGACTTTTATCAATCTTGTGAGCTAGTTAAGAATGTACATGGAATGATTCATTGGGAATTCATTTTAAGTACACATTAAAAAAAACTTACTGCAAAATATGATAGACTACATACTTTAACATATGAGATGGTCATTCAAATATTCAATTATATTATCACTGTAAAAATTTAAAAAATAATATAGTCTGTTATATATAAAGTGTTATATACTTAAAAAATTCATTTGGTCAATTAATCACTCAATCAATCAAGATGAAAAGATGGACAGAGACAGACGGACAGACTGACAGACAAACAGGCAAGAAATAAAGACAAGATTAAAAGACAGAAAAGTTAGAAAAGATATATGAACCAGAAATGCCACCTCAAAGAAACATTACCTAAATGCCCTCTCTTGCTTGGCACACACACACACACAACAACAACAACAACAAAACAACAACAACAACAACACCAACAACAACCTTTACTCCCTACATCGGAAAAAAATGCATGCCAAGTTTGATAACCAACACTTCCCCTTCATTGCAGGCATTGAACAAATCGTCAACAGTGGTTATGTCCTTGACAGCAGTAATCACAGACAACACCCAGGGACAAAAAAAAAAGAAAGTCAAGTAAAATCTCCAGACAAAGAATCTGTGCCATACAGCTACTTCTAAACCTGCTCTTCAAAAAATCGAAAAACGTGTGGAAGTGTGAAACCATTGACATTAAAAGGGAGATTTCAAGTTGCCACACATGTTCACGATCCTGCACTTTTAACTGGTGTTAGGGGGGTAGGGTGGGAAAAGGAGAACATCTAAACTGAAGCATGGCACACATGGCAAGAAATCAATAGCTTTCAGTGTCAAGGGGCATTAACATTGACAGGAAAAGGGGGGGATGTGCCTGCTGGAAGTCCTTCAATGTTCTGCTCTCAGGGCTAGTTTCAATGGGAAATGATTTGCAGCTATGAAGTAGGATGGGGGTATCAGGTTAGCCAAGGATAGAACAAAACGTGGGGGAAGAACTAGTCTGTGAATTTAAAAAAAGTACATGTATGTATGTATGTATGTAGGTATGTTATGTATTGGTATGTATGTATGTTTGAAAGTTTGTATGATGTATGTATGTATGTATGTATGAATGTATTGTTTGTAGGGATGTATGTATGTAGTGATGAAGAATTAGTATGAATGTATGTATGGTATGTATGCATGTGGGGTTTCTATGTATTTTATGTATGTATGTAATAAGTATGTATGTGTGTGTGTAGGAGTATGTATGTATGTATGTATGTAGTATGTAGTATGTATGTATGTAGTGTGTGTGTATTCTCTCTCTCTCACCCTCTCTCTCTCTCTCTCTCTCTCTCTCTCTCTCTCTACTCCCCTATAAATATATTATAAATATATATATAATAAATATATAATAAATAATATATATATATTTCTCTTTAATCTGAATCAGAGTAAGCCCTGTGACTTCTTTTTTGTTTTGTTTGTAATCACTGGTGATCAATGGGTATTTTTACAATTTAATATGTTCCTAAAGCCTTTCATAGTAGTTTCCCTGAAGGACAGATTGTGGCTAGCAACCTTAATGGTGGACAAAAACCATTTGCATATGAAAGATCCCACCATTTGGTAAAACCTGGGTTAGCTCTAACCTTGGAACCAATAAAAGTTATAGCATATATATATGTATAGATATAAAATATGTGTGTGTTGTTATGTATAATATAAAAAAATGTATTACTAAATATGTTTTAATAATAAAAATATAAGATATATATATAAAAATAAAATCTAAAAAAAGCATTGTCATATTCCTCATAAAACTATTTCCCAAAAAATTGTTAAATTTATATCCCATAATATTACTGCATGTTTTTTTTTTGCTTTAAAAAAAAAAGGGAAAAAACCCCTCATGTTGAGAATGAAAGTGTACATATTTCAGCTAAGAGGAGAACAAAGGGGGGAAAAAAAAGAGATGACCCCTCTGGAAAAAGAACCGACCATGTCCCTGAAGGGAGCATGTGGTACCTGGAATTGGGGAAAAAGGGTCACACAGGCAAAAATCCACCACTGACCAAGCTCTGAGCAACTAGTGAGAAAAACAAAACAAACAACCTGCTTTGTTTGCACAAAAAAAATAATCGATCAAATAAGAGAAACGTGAAAATGACTTAAAGAAACAAACAGATATATATATTTATTTATTTTATTTTAATTCATTTATTTAAAATCATTTATACGAGGATAATGGGGAATAAGCGCTTATGTGCTTTTTTTTTTTTTTACATCCAGTCCCCATGTGAATGCAAGTTTGTCAATTTGTCATCTGTTTCCCACCAGCACACAATGGCCTACCCCTTACAGTGGAACAGGATTTAACGTGTGTGCAAGATGTTCTGCGTGCGTTCGCACACAGGACCTGTTTATTAGTCTCATCCGAAAAACTTTTGGGGAGAGTGGAGTTCGCTTTGATGTTAACTCCGGGAAAAATACCCCTTAAACGGGAAAACGAACCGGGGTTGTCAGATTGCGGCACATGTTCTAACCACTAGGCTATCCCGTCCCCCCTGATTTGAGAGATGCAGAGACCCGACAAAGAGACAGAGACAGACACAGAGAGAGAGGTGACCTCTTCAGATGGAAGAAATTTGGGGCCAACATTTTGAAGCTGGCTGGAAATGCACTGAAATTGCTGTGAATTTTTTAAAAAAAACACCAAACAAACAAAAAAAACACTCCCTTTAATTCAATGGGAGGTTTTAAAATTGTAATATAGCCCCACTTGCAAGTGCAAACTTTTGGGGTGACAACCAAAAAATAAAAAAAAAACTTTGGGGAGTTTTTCCAAGGGGGATCAATAGTACACATCAAGGGGAGGAAGGCAGAACGGGGAAAAAGTCTTTTAAGCCCAGAGGCCTACCATTATTGCCCAGCGGTTTTTAACAGGAAATGATTTGGAAACTGGGGAAGTGTGAAAGAGGATTATGAGGTGTTGAGGAAATCAATAGGTGATAAAATCAATGTAACGTTGTTACTGAATCGGGGATTGTGTTCACCATTATCATATTTTGTTCCTGCTTGCATCAGAAAAAGTTTTTTATTTTTTAAAAATTAACAGATGTTTAATTTGTGAAAAAAAAATAAAAAAAAGGGGCAAAAAATAAAAAAGAAAAAAAAGAAAATTGGAAAAGGGCCGGGGGGGGGGAAAAAAAAAAAAAAAAAAAAAAAGGAAAAAAGGGGGGGGGAATTGGGGGGGGGGGGGGGGGGGGGGGGGGGGGGGGGGGGGGGGGGGGGGGAAGGAGAGTGGCAAAAAATTCAAACAAGGAGGGGTCATGAAATCCAAAATCTTAGAAAAGCACAGTCTCTTTGTGTGAGTGGAAGGAGGTCTTGACACCAAAGGATAAAGTTTAAAAGCAAATTGGGGGCCCCAAGCCTGCCGGCACTGGGACAGGGAAAAAAAAAAAAGGAGAAGAGCAGACCCCTAATGGGAGAAGTCAGTTAATGTCAGTCCCAAAGGAAAGCAAAATTTAAAACAAGGGGGCAAGGGGTTTTTTTATTGTCCAGGGCCACCATTTTGCTCGTTGTGTTTTAAATGG
Source organism: Rapana venosa (assembly GCA_028751875.1). Taxonomy (NCBI): domain Eukaryota; kingdom Metazoa; phylum Mollusca; class Gastropoda; order Neogastropoda; family Muricidae; genus Rapana; species Rapana venosa. The sequence goes on along the minus strand of CM054156.1, from coordinate 21,561,149 downwards.
AAAAAAAAAGGGCAATAAAAATGGAGGCAACAGTTTTAACAAGGGGGGGTAAAAAACCAACAGGGAAAAATCCTTTGACCCCGGGGGTACCATTTTTGCCCTGGTTGTGTTAAAAGGAAAGACGTTGGGAAATCAGGAAGCTGTGAAAGAGGGATGTGGGGCGAGAAATCATCTGTGAAAGGAAAACAATGTCTTGGAGCCTGGGGGGGTCTGTCATTGTTTTCTATTTACTGCTTATCAACACAAAAAGTTTTTGTTAGGATAATTACCCATGTATCTTGAATTTAAAGAAAAGTTTAAAGGGGGGGACAACAAAAAAAATAAAGAAAACAGTAAAAAAAAGAAAGAAAGACAACAGACAGACAGAAAAAAAGAAAAATAGACAGAAAGAAAAAAAGATAGATCATTGCAACATAAATAATTATTGTTACACAAAATCAGCAGAAATTATATTGACCATTGATTTGGTATTCCTTCATAAACTGGGATTCCCCAATCATATTAAAAAACACCCAACCTCCATTATGTCAGGTCAGTGATTGAACCCCTAAACTTTTTTGGGGACCTATCATGCCCCCCTGGGGCAGTGGGAGGGCCCATCAGCCGGGCCCAAAAACCCGGCAGCAGTACAGCCAAGCTTCAGTGTTACAAGGAAAACAGGGGAAGAGGGGAAGAAAGGGGGAAAGGGGGTGATAAACCCAAACAAAAAACGGGTCTAAAATAAAAAAGGCTTGCAGACAAACACTTCTGCTTTTGTTTTGTAAAAAAGGGGTTTTGACATAAAAGGGAAAAGAGCTTAAAACTTCCACATGGGGCCACAAGTCTGACGTGCACGTGTGAAGGTATGAAACAAATGTGAACTGGGGTAGACCATAATGGAGAAAATCGTTAATGTCGTCCCAAAGGAAAGAAAATTTAAAATTAATGGAAAAGTTTTTTTTATTTTCCAGGAGCCGCCAAATTTTAGCTCAGTTGTGGTTTTAACTGGAAAGGAAAAGGGGAAAAAAATGGGCTGGTAACAGTTCAACAAGGGGAGGGGAAAACCCAACAGGGAAAATCCTTTTAGCCCTCGGTACCATTATTCCCATGGCTGCGGTTAACAGGAAATGACGTTTTTGGAAACCCGGAAACTGTGAAAGAGGGATGTGCAGGAATTAGAGAATCAGTCCTTTAAGAAAAAAACATGTGTATCTGTCTGTGGAGTCCTGACGAACCCTTTTTTTTTTGCCAATTACGTTTTCAAAACATGACAGTATTTAAAAAAAATTTTTGTAAAGTTACTTTTGGCGATTAAAAGGGGAAAAAAGGAAAAAAAGAAAAAAAAAGGAAAGAAAAAAAGTAAAGAAAAGAAAGACAAAAGGGGGAAAAGCAAAAAAGAAGGAAAGAAACAAAAGTAAAAAAAGGAAAAACAGAAGGGAGAGCAAAAAAAAAGGAAAAAAAGAAAAAAGAAAAAAGGAGAAAGGGGAAAAACAAACCCTGAATTCTAATTTAGTAAATAAAAAATTTTCCCATCTTTTTTTTGTAAACAATCACTAATTTGTTCAACGGGGTCATGAAGATGCATGAATGATTTAGTTTTTTATAAAAACTTTAACAATTGATTTTTACTAGCGCAAATATTTCTTTCTAGACAAAACATAAAAAATGGCTTTTTTCAAAGTTGGTTGCTTTTTACAGAAAGACAGTTATTGTTTCCCATAACAACAGCATTGCCAACAAATAATCATTGTTTTTCATAAACACTAAACAATATTAACCATGTTTCCTGTACTTTCCCCATGAACTCTATAAAAAAGGCTGATCCCATCACCATAGAAAAGTTCCCGTCAGGCCGTGACTTAAAAAATTGAACTGTCCCCCCGAGGCGGGGTGGGGGT